>JAJOHG010000014.1:0-729775 GCA_021029095.1 Phellopilus nigrolimitatus
CAATCGTTCTATGTTCATGTCAGACGGAGGACCACTGGGACAAGTCCGATATCAATTGGATCACTTATGTTCGTGCGTTGGCGCAGCAATTGGTCGGCTTCTGGCCTACCATCTGACCCTCCATCTTTTCTCAGACGATGCTGCTCCACTCGAACTCGCACTTAATCTCGTCGTCCCATACGACCTCGACAGTGCTGCGCTCCTCATTGACAGCGACAAGGGAGACCTCAAATACACTTGCACTGACTCGCAGCTGACAGCGCAAGCAATTCGATACGTACCCGGTCGAGCTTGTTCGTACACTTCATCGCAGCGACGGCCTAAACATATTATATTCAGGAAGACCAAGAGAGATGCTGAACAGGGTTATGTTGGGTGCAAATAAGGTCGTATTCAGTCTTCTTAATCGTGTTAAGGACGTTCGGCTCGAGCGCTGTCTCTAGTTGAATAGGAGAGGTGGCAACGAACAAATCAGGCGGCGCGACATTGACGGAGCAGAAGTAGTAAGCAGTGATGGGTCTACAGTCGCCACGTTCAAACCAAACCAGTAGAGACCTGTGCATCGATACCGTCCGGAAAGCCATCTGTGGTTGCGGAAAGATCTATCGACCCTGACGTGACTGGCAATTCGTTAAGAACGACTCTTTCTCAACTGTGCACACCTCAGCGAAGTGTATGCGCGCCTCGACGCCGCCGCCGCGAGCGCATGAAACAGGGGACGTCTTCGGACACTTGCCCTTCGTACACTGGTTGGGCGCGCCATGCGACTTTGCTCGGCTCTTCTGGTAAGCCGTGCATTTCTATACAAGTTAAGTCACGAATGTAGAAGTTAGTTGATGAAGCAAACCGCGGGAGAGCGCAGATAGCGAGGGGCTTACCAGAGCCCAGCGGTCCTTCACAATCGCGTCCACGCCAAATACCACCTTCTCCATCCTTTCCACTGCCTGTCCTATTTCGTCCTGTTCCTGCACCGCGATATCGTCGACCCACGTCTCCGGTACGATCATTGCGCAACTCTCGTGCGCACGCCATGCTTCGTGCCCGCTCATATCCTTTGGTTGATAGTTCTGGCAGTTCGCCCGCGCGCTAGGCGAGTCATGCACGCGGAGTAGGCCAACTAATTCTCGCGACACGCAGATGCAGCAAGGGAACGGGCCAAGATCCTTCGGAAACTTGAGTGTGGTCTTCTGCCTGATGGCAGACAGATCCTCGCCATCTGCCGGGGGTTCGGCTTGATTTTCTTTGTCTTGGAAGGGCCCGCGCCGTCGGACTTGCGCTTCCGTGATGACTTAGGTCTCGCGTCGGCGTTGCACTTCGGCTTTCTCGAACGGGGCTTTGACGGCGGTCTCGACGCTTCGCGTTCGCGCAGAAGTGTGTCCACGTCGATGCGTACACTGAGCCTCGGTCAGAATAAGAACATTATTAGCATATTTATCATGCACCTGTCCCCGATACAGGCGCACACCTCTGTGCCTTTCGGCCAATATCAAACCAGCTATCCAAAGCGAAGTTGACGCTCTCCGCGCTGTTCAAACTAACGTTAAAACCAACGTGGTATCCGTGGGGAAAGCTGACAACAAACTCGCCCGCGTGTTGGATGAGCTTTTTAGGTTTGCATGACGACTGCGCAAGGAGCGTCGGACTCGCCAGGAAGGACTTGTGTCGCAGATGTGTCGCAGAAACTGGCGGCACTGTGCGACGTCTCGTGGAAAGAAACTTCGGAGGGTGTTTTCGAGTTGGATGGAGGGAGTTGGCTTGCGGGATTGCATACCAGAACTTGGGCGCACCGAAATGAATGTAATCGATCGAGAATAAATCCATATGCTCGATATTCCAGACGAACGTCGCGCGCCACATTCCGAAGTACAGATATGACGTATTGACGCCAGGAAGTCCGTTCACACTGACGGGTAAACGACGAGACAGTGTTGACGGCAGGCCTCCGACGTTCCACGCGGTCGTCTCCTCAGTGAATAGTGAATCATCTGTGTCGCCGCCATACCATGGTGGCTTCCCCAGCCTACAATTGCACCAGTATCGTGGTACAATGGTTGCACAGAATGCGGGGGTATAGTCAGCAGCGTAAGTGTTGCGCGGGAGCCAGTGTCCGGCTGCGTCGAACGTCTCAAGGAATGCCTTGTCGAGCTCGGCGCGCTTCGACGAAGCTGCCTCAGATTCAGCTCGCGTTTGCAAGCGTCGCTTGCGCAGAGCGGGCACAGGGTCGTCAGGCTCGTTGACATCGGCAGTCGTCTACGCTGGGAGTAAGAAGCGGCGTATCTGCATATGGTACAACCTTCGAGTAGTCGTACCGTCTCTCAGCGCCTGCGCCGCGCTTGCTGCTCCTCAACGTTCTGTTTGCGCGCTCTCCTTGCAGGCTTGAGCCCGACCTCGTCGATGGCATGCGCGCCGAACTCATCCTTGGCGCGTATTTCGGCCCATTCCCGCAAGCTGATCGCCTTGCGCTTCTCAATCATCTACTGACGGTATAAGCACGAGCGTCCAAGAATGTATTGTTCAATGGGAAACTTGACGCGTACGTCTGCGAGTTGAAGATGCACGGAGGGCAGTGCATCGGACTATCTCTTTGGCGGGATGATTTTCACGATGCCGATAACGCATGCCCCGGCGCTCGACACATGTCATGTATCCTTCAAAGTCGGAAAACGCAGCCATGGAAGGCTCGAAGACGGCGATGTTCTTCATCGCAAGTGGGTAGTTTGCGCGGCATCGTATCATCTACAAGCGATTTGCAGATTAATATGCTAAGGGCTTGAAGAAAGAGAAACAATTTACCATTATACAGGGTGACGTCGATGAGGACGACGCCCTTCAGAATGGCGGCAATGTTCGCGCTTTGCGAGGCGACGAGGAGGACGCTGGACGCGAAGAGGACGAGGTGCAGCGCGGTGGCGGTCGAAAAGCTGTACTGCACGAAAAAAGGCCTTGAGGAACGAGAAGTAAACAGTGGTGGGTCGCGAGTAGTCGCGAGTAGGCCCGTGGCGAGCTCGAGCAGCGGGGAGTCGGGCGAGTAGAGGAAACGCAGGAGGGCAAGCGCGTTGTTGCCCATGTGCTGTGCGACGTCGGGTTCGATGTAGTGCACGGTGTCCTCGCGCGTGTGGTGGAAGTACGAGTGGCCGACGACAGCCATGTCGAGTCCGATGACGTCGAGATAGAGCTCAAATTGGCGGAAGTCTGTATCGGACATGAGTACGCCGGACGGGGCACACGCGCGTACCATCTGTGCGCTCGTTGCCTGGAAAAGCAGCTCGGGGTCGGTGGATCCCGCCGCCTCTAGGTTGATCGTGGCGCGCACGGAGCCGCGCACGGGATGCTGCGTCGCGAAGAGAGCGAGCCATCTTGAAGTGAGTCCTCGGCGTTGTCCCAGAGCGTGCGTGGGCGACCAGTGCGGGGTGCGCACAAGAGTGTGGGTGGCCTCGAGGGAATGCCGGCGGCGACGCCGGGGGAGGGCAAGGTGGAGACAAGAAGGGAGTTGGCGAGTACGGCGGGCTTCTTTCCTTCCTCGGTGCCGTTGGAAATGCGGACGATGATGTCGGTGAGGCGGAGTAGGTCTTGTAGAGAAGCTTGCCGAGGATGTCGAAGCGGTGGGAGCCGCTGTTTTGCTGATGCCAGACCTCACACTCGAGTTGGCGGCGGACTCGGTGCGGACGACATCGCAGAAGGCCTTAAGGGCGTGAGCCTGGCAGAGCATCCAAGCGCCGGCGCGCGCGTGCTCGTGTATGCCGACGGCGCGGAAGCCGATGTCCTCAGAGAGATGGCGAGTGTGCGTGAGCACGACGCGTTCGGAGAGCTGCGAGTTCTTGTTGCGGTGGCATGTCGACAATTGAGGAAACATCGACATGAACATGAGCCTTGGAGAGGGCGTAGACGATTAGACGAGAACGAGATAGAGGAAGAGAAAGAGGAAGAGGAAGACAAAATGGAAGCGAGAAACCATGTATGAAAAAGATTTTGTTTGGAGTCGCAAAATGGGAGAGGAGGAAGACCACGAGAAAGCAGCGGCGAAAGGAAAGAGGAGAAAAAAATAGCAAATAAGAAACAAAAACGAACTCACAGAAGGCCAGGAGGACTCAGCCCTCTCCACCTTCATAGCCGCGTCCACCGCGTCCATTGATCTCCGCATCCGTGTCGGCGTCGCCCTCGCCGGAGCCCTCGCCGGAGCCCTCGCCAGAGCCCTCTGCGACGTTTTCATCCCCCTCGCCATCGGCATCGACATCCCCGCCGCCCGACCCGCGCTCAGGGAGTTCCCCGTCCGCATCCCTGTCGAACCTGTCCTCGAGCTCGTCCATCTGCGAGGCACGCCCGCGCAATGCGTGGTACTCGCGAGAGACTGCGTGCGCGTGGTCCATAGTGGCAACCGAAGGCAGCGGCATCGGCATGCGCTTCGCTGACTCCCCCCTCGCAGATGCGGCACGCCAATCAGAGCATTAATGCCAAGGGTGTGCATGTCGTGGTATTTCCGCGCGTGCAGGATCGGATAGCTCAGCGGCACGGTCTTGAGCGGACTCTGCTTCTGCGACTTCGTGAGCGAGGAGAGCGAAGACGAGGACCCTTTTGCGGCGCGCGCGATCCCAGTGTCGATGTCCATATCTCCTTCGAATTCTCCTTCGCCCTCGCCGTCCAGGAGCGTGCGCTCCTCCTCGACGTTTCCGTCTCCATTGCCGTCGAGCACGCCCTCGGCATTCACGCTCGAGCCACGGCATACTGTGCCTCCTCCGGTAACCGCTGCAGCGGTCCGCGCGTGAGACTAGCTATGCTGGTGAGGAAGGGTGCGCGAGGAAGAACCATTTGCGTACTGCTCGCGCGTGGCGATGGAGTTGATATAAGGCGGCGTCGGTGAGCGCCTGCGCGCATTCTGGCTTGCTAGTCTGCTCGCGTTCATGTTTGTGGTGGCCGAGGGATACGCCTGGGCCTGACTGATGCGCCGATTCCGCAGGATGCAGCCTCCCGCTCACTACCGCAAAGGCGTACGCAGACACCGGCGAGCTGGAGCGCGAGCGGCTCGAGCCCCTTCGCTTCTCCTGGTCGCGTTCGTGCTCCTATAGTGGCTCACCGGCCTCGGGCTCTGCATCTGCGACTGCGTCTGAGTGCGCCCTGTATGATGGTCAACCAACAGCGTGTCCTGATGCGCCGTTGCACGTGCTTGGCCGACCGACGCGTGCTGGCTCTGTCACGCGGAGTGCGCGAGCGCGGACTGGGACTGCAAATGCGCGAGCGCGGGGTGCGACTAGCGGTGAGCGATCATCTGCGCCTGCTGGCTTGCGCTCACGGAGTCCAGCGTACCGCGGCGCTCGACGCGCTTCATCATCTTGCGGCACCGGTCGCACAGTCTCCGGCCCCTCAGTTCTAGGGCTTCACTTCTCGATACACTTGCCGTCCTTGTAGCGGCTGGGAACGCTGCACTACCGGCATATGCGCTGGCCCTGCGCGTTCTGCGCAGGGAAGCCGCGGCCGAGAAGTGCCGCCGCCTGGGGCGGGGTTGCGCCTCCTGCAATTAGTAGCAAGTTAGTACTTTTCATTCTTTGGAAGGGAGGGTGTACGTACCGCCGCTAACGACTAACCCGCCCGGTCCGAGCGTGACCAACTGGCTCGAAGGCACCGACGGCTTCGCGCCTCCTCCAGGACCCGACCCCATCCCCGCGCCACTGAGGCCGTTCACCATCGCGTTCCCGTTCCAGTTTGCATTGGAACTCAAGCCGTCGACGCGGGCGTCGCCGTTTGCCGAGTGGGTCTTGAAGCGCGGTGCTTCGGTAATAGTCGACACCAGGTGTGTGGTGGAGAGCGGGCGGGACGTGCAGAGCTGCGCCGGTCTACTGGGCGGTAGGGCGCGCGTGAACGGCAGTTGCTGCTGTTGCTATTGCGGCAGCGGCTGCCGGTGTTGTTGCTGTTGCTGTTGCAGGCCGTACTCGTGCCGCCGTGGTTTCGGCGGCCTGTGTTGCTGTGCGTAGCGGTCCACGCGAGCTCGAGTTCCCAAACAGGCCGGGAAAGCGCTCTGTCAGGCGCGAGAGCATCGGAGGCGGGCCGACGGTGCATCCTGTGCTCCAGGGGATGGGATGGTATGCGAAGGCGCGCGCGAGGTTCGTTTCGTCGGTCATATCAGCCAACATGCTCTTGATGACGCAGATATTTCCGTTGAACGCGCCGTTGAGCGATCGGGAGAGGATGAATCCCCAGAACGAGCGGGAGAGGCCGAAGCAGTACATGCTAAGGGAGATACAGAGCAAGCCGATGAGGATGACGGGCTTGCGGCCGATGCGATCGCTGGCACGCGACCAGTGCAACACGGTAAGCGCCTCAGTCGCGAAGAAGATGGATTGCTGGGCGCCCGACGTTAGCACATTTGAACACATCGAGTAGACGCGACGTGCGCACGTACCATCATGCCGACATAGTACCCAACCTTCGTCTCGTCTCCATTTGTGATGCTAGTTTCACGGATGAGCTGGGGCACAAACGGGTAAATGACCTGGGAGGAGAGGGGCTTGGCGAGCTGGAGGAAGAGGGCGATGGAGAACTGCGCCCAGGAAAGCGGGGTTTCTTCGGCGGGCTTCGGCTTTGGGTCGAGAGCAGGTCATACGAGCGAAGACGTCCGTGCTGAGAGAAAAGCTTTTAAAAGAAAGTTAGAGGACACTGCTGTAAAATAGACGGAAAATTTGCTTGCAGACCTGGCACGTGCTGACTGTGATGTCACCCAGTCACGACTTGATCGCTGTCCGGCACAGCCCGAGGACAGCGATGCACGTCGTCCTCGTCATGTCGATCTTCTAGCTTCGTCTTCGTCTTGGCCTCTCGACTTCTCGACTACGCTCCGCGTACCGCTGTCTAATCGTAATTTGTTTCTCTTTCTTCAATCCCTTAGCGTACTAATCTATAAACTATCTATCTAGATGCGAGGTTCATGTCTCGGCAGCAGCAGCAGCAGCAACAGTAGTAGCAGCAGCAACACGACGACGACATCAGCAACTGCGGCAACTTGGTCCCGTCGCATTGGTCGATTGAGGCTGTCTTGCGCTGGCCAGCGCCTCATAGATTGGCCCGGAGAACTCAGGACGAGAGGTGCGTCGCAAAATCTGTCCGTCTCCAGCAAGAACTAACATGAATTTCAGCGCCAACTCAAATACGACTACACCCGCAAGCCCTGTAACCTCATCTTTGGCCCGGGCAACACTCGTGGCAGTCTGCCAGCGACGAGAATGACAATTTCTGCGACAACCCGCAGCAGCTGCAGCCGCAGGCCCACATCCAATAACGACAGCACCGTTCCCAGTGAATCACCGCCGAGGAACAGGCAACGATCCGCAGCTTCCTGTCCGCGGTATGGATGTCTGAGGAGGAAGGGCTAACGGAAGATGGGTTAGGGTACGCCGCGCTCGATGCGGATATCGAGACACGCATTGCAACCTTAGAGCGGATGCGGACGGGAGAGCGGGCACTGCTGGATCGAATCCAGGTGCCGTAGGCACGCGATCGGTCGGGTGCATGCGCGCCCATCCCCAACGTATACGACGCGTCGAACATCGGGTATGACCCCAACAATGCCGAAGCCTGCTCGCTCCACCTACACAGTGTCACCTCGCCACACAACTTCGGGCGTATCTTCAACTCGCCTGCTCCGAGGCTCGTGCTCGCTGTGGACTCCGTCGGGCCCTGCTTCAAAACGTACGAGGAATGCGATACCTTCCTGCGCACGGACGCCGGACGTCATTGGACGATGGTCAGCAAGGAGGCCAGCAAGTACGAATTTGGGGATCAGGGCAGTATAATGGTGCTCGTGAATGACGAGGGCGGCGTCGATGAGGTGCGCTACTCTAGTGATCTAGGATCTAGGGCGGACATGGTACGTATTCTTCCATCCCACCATCTAGACTAAGCCCACTGAATCCGCATCCAGGAAGTCTCTCAAGCTCCAATATCGAATTCGCGCCCGCGCGCTGACGACCGTGCCAGACTCGATGCTGCAGAAGTTCATGCTCGCCGGCCAGCTTGCGCGCAGGGATCAGACGGGCTCGAGCCGCTTTGTCGTCATATTCCTCGACTTTGCGAGCACGTGTTCCCGGCAGTGCACGGACAACGACTTCGAGAAGTGGTACGCGCGCAGTGGGGACAAGCACGATTGCTCTATGGGGAATAAGCAGTGGTACCGCCGACGCAAGCCCGATGCGGACTGCTACGTGGGGCACAAGTTCGACGACCCGGTCGAGCACGAGGAGAATTGCCCGTGCACGAACGAGGATTACGAATGGTAAGCCGCTAGCCTCTCTTTCTCGTTATTCTGCGTTCTAAGCTGAGCATTCCGGTCTAGCGACTATAACTTCATCCGCAACGGTGATCAGTGCTTGCCCGCAGGGCCAGAGCCCATTCCTGCCGACGTTTGTCGCGATGCATCGGGTACATACATGGGCTCGTCAGGCTACCGTCTCATCCCAGGAAACACCTGCGACAAGTCGCGTGGAATTGTCAAAGATGCTAAGGTGCAGAAGGACCGCTCCCTCGCACAGCCAGAAGAGGGCGAGGTTACGCATCAGACATTTGAGTTTGCGTCAATACGCATATTTCAAAGAGTCGACAACGATTCTGGTCCGCTTGCACGACGGCACCATCTGGCAGTCGAGCAACGAGGGATACGTGTATACAGCTCTTCCCTGATGAACGCTTCATCGTCTTCTACCTCCACTCCCATTCAAACGACCGCGCCTACATCCTGACTAGCTCACAGAAGTACTACTACACGACCGATGCTGGGCGGAGCTGGAAGCCGCTTTACGCACCCCTCTTACCGAACAGCTTCGGTGCGGTCATCATGCACTTCCCATCCGATATCGGACTATCTCATCTGGGAAGACCGACTGCGAGGGCAGCGCCGAGAAGTGTCTCGCGGAGGCGCGATATAGCACGGACAACGGGCGCAACTGGCGGTTCGTCGAGGAGTACGTGCGCAATTGTGCGTGGGCACGCGAAGTGGAGCTCAAGATAGACGCAACGCATATCACATGCGAGTCGTACAAGGAGAAGAAGGGCAACCAGCGCCTATTCCAGACTGCAGCTCGTCGGCGGGGCGCAGTTCTTCAGTAAGAAAGTGCTCTTTGACCGTGTCATCGGTTTTGCGAAGTTCTCGGAGTTCTTAATTGTCGCGGAGGTGAGGCTCGCCGCTATTTGGATTGACTTCCACAGCTGAACTTTATTTCTACAGTATCTCCAAGAGCGACAGTCACTTGACCTTCAAGTTTCGCTCGACGGCAAGAACTTCGCAACTGGTGTCTTCCCTTCGACCCTCCGACCTCAGAAGCACGTGAGTCCACTCCGAGATCCAGTTTTCGATAATAATGCTAACATCTAATCGCAGACATATACGATTCTCCAGTCGAGTACCAAGTCCGTCTTCATGCATCTTACTACGTCCGAGTTCCCCAGTCCATATTGGGGCGTGGTCAAGAAGTCCAATGGGAACGGCACGTATTTCGGCATCTGACATCAACCGCAACGATCGCGGCTTCGTTGACTTCGAGAAGATGATCAGCTTAGACGGGATCGCACTCATCAACCTCGTCACGAACACCGAGAATGCTGCCATTACAAGAAGGAAAGAGCTTTCGAGTCGGATTACAGCCTTTCGTTTCTCCATCTGGCCACTGTACCTCATTATAGGTTAGGCGGGTCCTGGAAGCCCCTTACTCCTCCGAAGACGGACACCTTAGGACAGCCTTATGCGGGTACATAAACCGTGAGCCGTCTTCTGCTTCGATATTCCTATTTGATCTAAACCTGCCGAATGATCTTAGGCATGCTCCCATCAAATTCACGATTATACTGAGGGCTTTGACACTCGCGCGACTTACTGCAGTCCTTCCGTCCCCGGCCTCCTCATGGCCGTGAGAAATGTCGGCGAAACGCTCGCGCCGTACATGCTATGGGAGTTCGGCGACTCGGTCTCGATCCTCGTTATAGCGAGTGACAAGGAGCCCATAGACCGCGTGCTCTTTAGTACGGACGAGAGCATCACCTGGTGCAAGATACACGTTCGCAACTCAAGATAAGGTCCGTGTTAAGGCGATCGTCACTGTGCCTAAGGACACGAACCGACGGGTGATACTTCTAGGCTACTACCCACGCTCAATGTCTTCGGCCGTCGCAATCCATCTTGACTTCTCATCCTTGACGAGAAAGCAATGTACGTTGGTTCTGATTTCATACTTCTGGATTACTGATTAATGAATAATTAGGCATTCTCGATCAAAGCAATCCAATCAATGACGACTTTGAGTACTGGAGTCCTGCGGAAGAGCGTCAGGAAAGATGTCTTCTTGGTAGACGAGTATGTCTTAATTTCAGCCTTCTTTACGCGAGACTGGCATTTTGTTTTTGTTAGACTGTCTATCACCGCCGTATCCGGGATAGGCAGTGTTACATCGGGGACCAGGAGAAGATAGAAGAGAAAATAATCGAAAATTGTGTTTACACTGATACTGACCTCGAATGGTAAACCTCTACACCTTAGATCGACAAGTTAACGAGGCTAATGCTCATTGCGCTGTGAATTCAACAACGTCAGAAACAGCAATGGAGAATGTGTTCTAGCGACGGGTGGGACACCGCTGTTCGATAACGACTCCTATCTATATGGTGAAGATTATTGCTATGAGAGGACGCCGTACCGCAAGATCCCACATTCATAGTATAATTCATACTATGACGAACGCATTATTCACAGTACTATTTCCAATTACTTAGACTTGTGGGAACTGGCACTCCAAGTAATGACCGACCCGGATCACAAGTTCGAACTCCTCGCTGCAGCTCGCCATACAGGCCGGTAAGCAGGACCAAAACGCTCTTTCTACAAATCAGGGCCGTTTGGCTGAAAGAGCCACTTTGTGCAAAGGAGAAAGGGCAGAACAACCTGGCGTTCGCCAGCCT
Organism: Phellopilus nigrolimitatus; assembly: GCA_021029095.1. Classification (NCBI taxonomy): domain Eukaryota; kingdom Fungi; phylum Basidiomycota; class Agaricomycetes; order Hymenochaetales; family Hymenochaetaceae; genus Phellopilus; species Phellopilus nigrolimitatus. Next base: position 10,933 of record JAJOHG010000014.1, read on the forward strand.
GCCGCAGCTCGGTGACACGGAGGCCTGCGTCAACCTCCTCATGAAGACGGAGTGTGCGCCGCAAGCAGTGCTCGTCGCACGGACCTACGAACCGAGGTAAGCCACCTCTCACCGCTCCTCTCCTTAATCGTCGGAGTGACTGACACGTCACAGCCTGGCGCGAAAAGCGGTGGATGCGTGGCGTGTGGAGCTCACGTCTAAGGACCGCAAGAAACTCGCTGCAGCCGCACGGAGAACCTGGATAACGCACTGGTTTCTCGTCTTCATTGTCGTCTTCATCGTCGCGTTTTTGATGTTTTAGCGTAGCGTACAGAGTCAATTTATCGCTCAATTCACTTTTATAAAAGAGTGTGATAAACTGCCAGATTTAATACGATATCACCCAATGAGATACAATATATGAATAGAATTGATACGATTCTGCACGATCCCGCTTTAGATTGTATCGAGTGAAACGAGCCTACTCGAGAAGTCAGTTTTGACTTGTTCTTTTCGATCTGGCAAGAAATATAATGTTGTATCCTCAAAATATATTTTGATACCGGACCAGGTTAATTAATCCAAAATCACCCAAGTGATTTTTCATTGGACTTGAGGTCCCCTATTCTGAAAGTTCGTTTATCGAGAAGCTCATTGTGATGTGACTTGCGTGTATAGTCTCTCACGACCTTCCTAGTTCGAGCTTGCACTTGCTTGAAGTTGTCCACAACGCCAGCGTGATCGCCGAGCATTCCATGGCTCTACTCGAAGAGGCTGACTCTGACTCTATAGGGTCCGCTGGTGTCAAGAAACCTAAATCTAAGCCTTCCGCTGCCGCCGAACGCCCTGCATCAAAGAGTAAGGCTACCACGGCGAACCAGTCCGACTCGGAGGAAGCCGAGAAAGACGGCGAGGATGGCGACTGGGAGGATGAGGAAGAAGAAGAGTACGAAATTGAGGCTGTCATCGACGCGAAGAGAGGCGGATCCAAACATGTATGTACTGCTTTTTGAATCTACGTTTCCCTCATCTCTGGCAATTGCGCAGATGGCGCGTCACGACACGTCTACAGACACATTTTCGATGCTTTTCTTCAGATTACTAATAACGTGATGGTAGGGCGAGTATGACTATCTCGTAAAGTGGAAAGGCTACGACAGTAAGTACAACAGCTGGGTCTCGGAAAAGGACGCAGGGTGAGTTCCACTTCCCTTAGCACGATTTTTCATGCATCACCACAGGCTTCATTGACCATGCTCGTCTATCAGGAATGCAAAGGATCTCATTGACGAATACTTCAAGGAAAATAAGAAGTCGACTTCTGCTTCGAGACCTTCTCCGCGCCGACGTGCGTCTATGTCCGCAAAATCATCATCTATTTCTGCAAAAGTGACTTTAAAAGAGAAAAGCAAGGGTGCGAGCCCCGTTGCTAAGAACACAAGTGCGTCAGTCATGAAGCGAGGGCGTGGGAAAGGCCCAGGGAAGGCGGCTTCCGCGTCCGCAGAGATGGAGAGACACGGTAAACGGAAGTACAGGATGATGAAAAATTTGGATCTGTCAGCACTCAAGAACTGGGAACGCTATGTCAAGCAGGTGACAACTGCTGAGCTTGTGGATGAAGGGCTTATGATTTACTTTAAAACGTGCGCATTTTGGATTGCTTTTGAAAATGCTTGACGAATCGAGCATATTGCTCCCCAATGCAGGACTGACAACAAGTACGTTCGAGAACCCTCGTCAACGTGCGCCAAACGCTTCCCGCAAAAAGTGTGTAAAACTCTCGTGTTTGCCAACTCACATGCCTGACTGAGTCCATAAACACAGTTGATTCGATTTTACGAGTCCCATCTCCGATGGAAGCTAGCCGGAGACGACATTGGTGACTTCTAAAGTCGTATTCTACTAAAGCGCACCAGTGTCTCCCTCGCGGTCTTCTTTTTGTCCTTTTATCTTTGTTTACTACTGATGCTTTTGCTTCTGAGCCCGTCGATTTGTACAATGGAGACTCATCCATTCATCTCTCTCCGACTATTTCGTGTACAAATTTGCTTTCTTCTAAATGCTGATCTGTCTGCTAATTACTCGTTCTTTTTTCCCTGGTGTGTGCGATACTGCGATACTAGTGAAAGCTTCAAAGTTATTGGCAAAGAAAAAGTATAAAACTGAACAAATGAGACTGCATTCATTGTTGTCCAAGTACATCCCTTCGAGAAGGCTACTCGCTGTCGGAAACGGGTCGAACACCTCCCGGTCACGCATTCTGCGGACGAGAGATTTCGCTACAAATGACGTGTTAGCCACGCCAGAGCTCGCAGCCACCGATGACGAACTTGAACATGTCCTTGATGCTTGGCGCGGAAAGCGCCTCGAACTTTTCGCTCTATCGCAGCCATCCTGCCCAAGCCGACCGCCGAACCACAACGCCAGTGTTGATCTGTCGCACGGAGCGCCAGGCGAGCCTACACAGCGCCGAGAGCTCAATCTAATTCCAGGCTCATTCTCGCATCGAACCGTGGCACGCTCATGGAACTCGGCATCAGCCCGATCGACACTTCAAGCGTGATCATGCAGCTCCTCGCTGGTGCCAACCTCATCGACATCGACTTCAGCTTGAAGAGGACAGACATTTTCCGGTGGCGAGCAGAAGCGCGCGTATTCTATTTTTGTTTCTTCGTCGTTGATCATGGGTTTCTGACACGTCTACAGTACATGTACTCGTCATTTCCCTCGGTCAGGCAACTGACTACTTGATGAACTCCTTCAGAAGGGATATGGTCTCGGTTCAAGTATATCTCTGTCCATTGCGACAAAGGGGAATCTATCATCTGGAAGGCATTCTTGTCAACAACAGTCAACACCGGTCGTAGTCCAGAGTTCAAGGATGCCACCATCGCGCTCTTCAACCTCCTTTTCGGGTCCACACGACTATGCGAAGCAGCTCAAGGACCAGCAGATGGTGACGGCCGGCCACCGCAAGGGATCGATGTACAAGGAACTGAAGCATGTTATTCCGACAGCGGCTGCCTTCGGTTACGCCATCCTCGGCCTCCTTTCCGTCGCCGCCAACTTCATGGGCGCTACTGGCAGCGGTATTGGTATACTCATGGCCGTCACCATCATCTACAGTTGTGCGTACCGTTATTATCGTGTTCTTTTACTTATCACACTTTCGGACTGGAAAATCGGCATTCGCAAGTCGAGTAGCCAGAGATGGCCGCGTTCGGTGATCTTCTGGCTAGGTTTCGTTCTCATTACCGTTTCTTTCACGAATGTGTGCGTGTACATACGGCTCGGTCCGGTATGTTTTGCTGCGGTCTGAGATCGGTGTGTGTTGTGGCGGGCTGCCAGGGGGCATTTCGAGTGGGATCAGGATTCGGCTGGGCTAGCATCAAATTTTGTACCATGCGCGCTGCGCCAGCCGCGGGCTCACGCTCTAAAAGTTGGATATATATATAATTTGCCTGCTGTGGCTCTTTCACTCCTTCACTCACTTCATTATCTCCGAGGATGAATAACAAAATAGTTGGATTATAAGTTGCAAGAAACGCCAAGGACAAAATATGAATGCTAATTTTAAATCTACAGATTCTAGGACTTGTCAACTTCAATCCCACCATACCTGCCAAGCAAGATTTTGATGCTCTTTTCAGCTACAAATAATCCCTCGTCGTCTTCTCTTGCCTTCCCATTATACCACTCCATCGCCGACGTAAGTAACGTAAGTATAATGCCTTTTACCACAAGTGTGTACACAATATTTTTCTGGCATCTCTGGCCGGTGGTACCAATGGTGGTACAGTGATGATGGTAGGGGTTGTGGAGCAGCAGGAGAAGCAGCCGGAACCGGAGTCACAGGAGTGGCATGAGCAGGAACAGGAGCAGGCGGGCCCCACTGTCCAGGGCTTGCGGCTGTTAGGAGAGGAATAGGGTATGAAATTCCTGGAGTAGGTAGTATAGGGACAGCGTATAGCATTGCCATACTGTATTGAGCATATCGAGGACCGGTGTAATAAGCTGCATATGCAGGAAATGCAACGACACCGAAACCAGATGTGGACGAAGGCGTAGCTGGTATAGCGTAAGCGGTCGCAGATGGAGGATAAGAAGGGATTTGCTGGACAGGAAATGGATACGTTGCTTGTGCAAATCCTGACACGTAAGGATTAGTACCATAATGATGTTGTTGGTATTGTGGTAATTGAGGTGGTTGGGGTGAATGAGGTTGAGGCACAGTACCGTAGGGCGAGTACTGTTGAGAAGACTGGTGCTGAAGAGTCTGGAAACGTGATGGTTGCGGAGTACGATATTGAGGTGGCTTGTGAACAGAAAACAGTGACGGATGTTGCGGATTGAGGGGCTGCTGCGGGATAAGAGGTTGTGAAATGTGATGAGGTGGTCGAGGAGGAAGTGGAGCACGAGGTCGCTTCTGACACGGACGAGGTTGAGGACCGGGATTCTTGTCTTTCTCTGCATTTTTCACCATGTGTCTGTACGGTTTGAATGGATCATGACCAAGAGGGGTGGGCTGTCCACGGAAGCGTAAGAATTCGATTGCTTCCTTCCCAGCGAGATATATGACGGCCATTTTCGCATCTTTCTTCGTTTGGTACTCGGTTGGGACTGTCCATTTCCTTATCCCGTCTAGCTCCGGATTCTTTGGGAGAGCAAGTGTCATAGTGCAGCCAAAACCTTCAAGCACGATGGGTATTAGCGATCCGTTGAAAGAGTGTCGAAATCGGCTGCGCACCTCCTTCATTATGATCATACTCGTACATCGGTGTCATACTGTGTCTAAGCTTCGCGTACTCAGACTGGAGGATGGGGCAAATTTGCCCACTTGCCTTCTTTCGCATTTCAGGAGTGATCTTATCGTTGACTGCAAGAGATCGGATGTGTATATTTATACCTTGGGATATTGCGAGGAGAGAAACTGCTGCTTTCGCGTCCGCTTGCTTCGAGAATTTGGGACTTAAAATATATGTCTTCGTCTCCCCAGGGCATGTTAATCGGATGATACATCCGTGCACTGAAAAAAATAGAGGATGAGTATCACATTCCACATGCACAAACTATTGTATCGACTCACAGCCATTCTCATCGATGAAGTAAAACTTAAGATTAAGGCGTGCCCCTCTCGCACGATGGAGGGTCGTGTAGATCATTCCGGGAATGTTCAGATTAGGTATGATTTTGTTATTAATATTTTCAGGAAACGGCCTCGGGAGGCCATCAAAGAATGTTTGAAGAGAGACGGCGTTTGAACGACCCTTCTTCTCGAACTCCGATTCCCGTTTGATGCTTGCATTATCAAGTGTCTTAGCGAGCGCAATAGCGGGCTTGGTTTGCCCGTTTCCGAACTTGATGAAATCCAAAACACCTTCTCGGATCGCTGCCTCAGAGCCCCCTTTCTTCGCTGAAGACTTTGTATCATAGGTGGTGCTAACAGAATAGACACGTTGCGAGTGGGGTGATAGCTCAACGACGAGAGCACAGCCAAATGCTAACGAAAGCTTAGTTTATGCGAATTTCAACGCGTGGTGTAGACTTACCTGAAGACACCTTATTTTCGGTGAAGAAGATCCACCGAGGCTGCACCAGTCCAGCTCTCCACTCGACACAGCAATCCTGTATTTTCTTGCTCGATTCATCATCTGTCAAGTCAATGACGTGGCTTTCCTCCTTGATTCTGACATCCTGCTTGACCATTTTGCTGCCGAGAGGAGCAAGGACAAGTGTTGAACAAGACTTCGAGTTGTCCTTATTTCCGTATAAGATGAAATCTACCGCCCCCATCTCCACCGCTATGGCTGCGACTCGAGCTTTCGCGTCGCTTTTTCGCGAGAATTCTGGCACAGTTTTATACGAACGCGTCATCCCATTTGGCCTTGTTATTGTCAAGATGAATTGCTTGTCTGAGAAACAAGGAGAAGAGAGGAAGAATAGTTAGAACGATTTGAAATGTATATTAAGTTGAATGGCTTTTGGTAGAGAACGAGTCGATGAAAGATGTTTTAGCATCAGGGAGCAGCAGCCAAAGAGAAATACATCAGGCTTTGTCCAGTGATACAAGCTCGCAACAGAGTGCACTCTTCGCAATGGACAAGTAAAGATCAAAGCCAGGCAAGAGCCCGAAGATGCATGCGGTATAACTCATCATCGGAAATATATGAAGAAAGAGATCATGCCGAAAATGATATGGACAAAGCACTCACGATCAGGACCATCCTCCTCGATGAACTCATATTTCAGACATTCGTAGTTACCAAATGTCTGTAGACAAGTCTGATGGAGCTGGGCAACAAACTGCATAGAATCCGAAGTCCTCTCCTTTTCATCAGAGAACACCGACCCCGCATCAGGCGGTGGTCGAGACGGATCAGGAGGACGATCAAGCTGCGGGGAGACATAAGGAAGATCGAACCCCTGAAAATCTGCCTCCAGTGAATTTGCAAGGTTATCAATGTGGTATGACCCGAGGCTTAGCAGATTTTGAGTGCCGAAGGGCCCTTCCATGACGCGCTAGCTGCCGCTCAACTAGGTCTCCGCAACGTATATACGAAATATGGTACGGTACGGAACGGTCACGTACCAGTTACGATTCCTGACGTAAGGAAGGGATCGTTCATTTCCGTCGAAAAGTGTACAAAAAGTGTGGCATTAAAACTGAGGGGTTCACTGCCACGACCCGTATTACATAACTCAAATTTTATGTTGCACGTCAGATTCCCGCCAGGCCGACCTCTGCCCGCGTTGCCCGCCCTTCCTCTTTTCTGTCGCTGCTGTCAACCCTCACAACGAGACCAATATCTCCTCTCTCCGCTCGACTGCGACCGCGACGACGTTCTACTCGGACGAAGCAATACGAACACATGCCTTCAGACGCAGACGACTGGCGACGCTCTCGCCGCAATCTGACTACAAGTTGGGCAATCGGCTCGTCCATATTGCCCACGCAGTAGCGCTTCAACAACTACGAACGTAACCCGAATACCTCTGAAGCCACTATGTGCGAGTCGAACCTCGCGTTCTCTGGCTGCAGAGAGTCTGCGTGTGCATCACGTCCCAATTGCATGATACGAGAGGTGAGTCTCAGTCGCGTGCCCATTGCCGTCGCCGCCATGCTCGACGCTGACCGAGAAATTCGACTACAGCGCTTGACACCACATCTCCGCTCCCGTTGCTCAATTCACTTACCCACCTCACGTATCTCACTTCGACCTTCCCGCGCACATCCGGGAGATCCTCACCTGCGACGGCGGCCTGGAGCGCCTTGTCCACCTCCTGCGCGATTTTTGTCTCTCCCCGCCGCAGGCAGAAAACCCCTCCGTCATCTACGACCTCCCACCTCCTGGACTTCCCTACCTGCCGTCCACTCCGACTCTCAATCCCAAATCTTTTGACCGGCATGCCGCATGCCGTTTTTCGCTCGCATTTCAAAGCGTAGTCAACATCAGCATACGCGGATCGGTGCCCATTCGGAGTCGCATCGTGCAGGTGGGCACACTAGAGGTCGTCGGCTGCGTTCTCGAGGCTTGGCTCGCATCGAAAGGCTTCGCTGTCGGCTCAAGTGCAAGCGCGAGCGGCATCCCGTGCGGACTTGCGAACAAAGATAGCTTAGGCGGCAGCAGCAGCTCGAGCAGCGCCAACAAGAGCAAGCACAGGAGTTTGTTCGCCTTCTCGCGCGAGGACGGCTTTCGTGATTGCCGAGGTAAGTTCGATTTCTTGACTTTCTTCGCGCTTACTTATCTAACGCCGCCCTAAGGACGAACAGCTTCGGATGCGGAGACGTCGGTGTCAACAGACACTTTTGCAAACTCTACGCTACTGGGCTCTAGGACGCTGACGCCGTCTGCGTCGACATCGTGACCTGATACGGAGACTGAGGATGATGCGGATGAGAATATGCCACCCCACCGTCCCTTTCACATCCTCGATTGACTGTTGGAATTGTCTCCGCGGCCGGGGCCTCCGATGCTTTTGACGTTGACGTCGATGCGCGCATCATCATCAACACGAACGCGGTGGACGATGGTGTCTGATGGGATCGTGGCGCTCGAACAAAACATCAAAGACGGCCTAGCGATGGGCGTCCCGCCTGGCGCGATCGATTCCACGCCGCGCACACGCTGGTGCAGAAGCAGACGCTATTGGCAACGCTCCCTCAGCCGGTTCGGTGAGCGCGCCGGGCACGCCCGCGAGTACAGCAATGCTATACGCGCCGCCCGCATCAACGCACCGTCGCATCCAGTCGCAGCGTCGCAGACGACCAACGACCACTTGAGAGTCGTCTGAGTCGATGCAATAGCAGATGACGATGCCAGCATTCCCGAACAATCCGCTCAACCGGTCTTCAGACTCTTCACTGAACAGCATGCTCAGGAAGTACCCAGCACTATTTGGCATGCCATTCGTGCTCATTGTCGGTGCGTCGTTCGCGATGACGCCATTCACGCGGACGCGCTACGACCTTCAGAACCAGCGGAATTCATCTGTGAACAGCATTTTGCTCCCGGCCTGATACGAGCTCACTGTCCTTACTAGGTCTCGAAGGAAGATGAGCTTGGACTGAACCAGCGCAAGAAGAAATTCGACATTCGTGAGGAGTACTATGTAAGCTCGACAGGCATTTCTTTTAATCCAGTCCGTTTCTTATAATATTTTTTACTGTTTTCTTCAGCGAATACAATCAGTAGCGGACCAAGAATGGGTGCCCAAACGTATAGAGCGACCAAATGGCGTACCAGACTGGGGTGTGCCTCCCGCCGAGCCGCCATCCGAGCGTCAATAGTATGAAACTGTATTCTATTAATATGTATCATAGCCAAAAGATCTCAAGGGAAATAAAGAGAAAATAAAAAAGAAGGGAACGATTGTCATTGACAGAAGCGTGGGAAGAATTAGGGCATAGAAACAAGTTGTTGTGACCCAACGCGCAGGTCACTCGAACAGTAACAAACGCCCTGCGGACGCGCCGTCACTCCTCGTTACTCTGCGGATGTTGTCACCGACGTCGGGAACAGCCTGCTCAAATAAAAAAGAATGAACAGCAACACGTTTGACCCTTCATCCTATGACCATGTCGCTGCGCAGGCACAGGCTCAGGCCCAGGTCCTGACACAGATAGCCAACGCAGCCCGCAAGCGCAACCATCAAACTGACCAGGACGCAGACCCCAAGCTCATCCAAAAACGCGCAAAAGCAGCAGAGCGCCAGCGGAACAAGCTCGAGCGCGACCGCAGAAAAAGCATGGAAGTCGCTTCCGTGCCCGTGCCCCAGGCTGCTGGTCCCTCTAATCCCACGCAGCCGCCTGCGCCAGGCATAGACCCCGCCCACCTCGCCGCCCTCTCGAAGGAGGAGGACGAACGCTGCGAAAAAGTGCGCGCTGACGCGCGCGAGCGTCAGCGCAAACACCGCGCGCTCGTCAAGCAGAAGAAGATGGGTCAGGACGGCGTCTTAGGCCTTGAGGAAATGCATTATGAGCTAGGCCCTGATGGCCAGTACCAGCCTGTCTTGCCACCTAATGCGCATCAGCCCGAGATGGGCAACCAGGACCAACCATTCCCGCATGCCAACGGCGCTCAGACCGGTGGGCAAACGTTTGCGTCGACTTCACTCACTTCATTCTCGTGTTCGCCGCTATTAAAACAGGACCTCTTGCGTACTCTGCACATGACGAATGAGGAGCTCCGCTCTCTCGAACCTATCCTTTCCGCTGCTTGGGACCAGTGGGACCACGCTGTGAGTGTCTCACATCTCACATCGGTTCTCTTCTTCCTTGCACTTCTTTGTCCTTTCTCGTTTTGCTTCGCTTCCAGCCAAATATAAGCGCTGGAACTAAACATGAAATATTTGCTCATGCAGCGCCACCTCCACTGTGCTGAACAAGCGCCCAAGGCGAATGCAGATCAGCAGAACGGCTCAGGGCAAAACACCGCTCCGCCTCCCCATCCCTTCGGCCCACCATCCAATGGGGACCCAAATGTGCAGGACCCAAATGACCTCCGCGCGCGATTTCACCGGCCGTTGACCGCGCCTTCGCCCTTCGGCGCGTCCGCGGGCGCACACATCAATCCGAGTCTTGGCGGCGCGGCGCCTAATCATCAGGGTGACCGCATCCTCGCACAGGTCGTGCAAGCAGCGAAGGCCGCGGCGGCGGTGGCAGCAGCGGATGCTGATGCTGAAGGCGGCATGGATACTGATGCGGAGATCAGCGACAAGGAGGATACGGATGTCTCGGACGTCGGGGGAAACACGGCGGCTTCCTGAACATCCGCTTATTGACAATTGGACTTCTGTGGTAGCGTTTGTAGAAAGCTCCTTTCTTGTCGCCTCCTGCGTATTTCTCCTCTATTCCGTACGCTTTCTCTCTGTTTCTCCCCCTCTCTCCGTCTCTCTCTCTCCGTCTCGTTTGGATAATAATGGTGCAGTATGTTCGATGTTCTGTTTTCTAGGTGCATAGTGCACTGACGACAATGATGTCTCATTAATGCCAAAAGATGGCGTGTCATTTGTACGCGGAGACTCATCTTGAGTATTTATGTTCTTCCGTAGAAACTTTTCCTATAGTAAGTTCGATTCGGGCGATATCGATTCTTTTGAGGCTGAGTACAGAAGTAGCAAGAAGCACTGAGAGGAGCAAGAAGTGGGACGTGTCGATCCTTGTCTTGCAGGCAGATTCCTGCTCGTTTCGGGCATTGGACTCACACTTCTCGTCAAACTGGGAAGCTGGCTCGCGAGGGCGTCGACTTTAGTCAGGAACTTCCGGCTTCGCTAAACAGCCTTCAATAGATTGTTTACTTTGCTGAGGGACAGCGCTACTGAAATCCCTGGCTTGAGTTAGATGCCGCTTTAGACTTCCCGTTCCCTCGACCGACCGGTGTCGTGGTGCTGTTCACCATCAGTGCAACGGATCCCACATACGCAGGCAGACATTTTATCTAAAGTGCTCGATGTCGCATCAGCTGTTTACTACCTCATTTATCTCCCCAAATCACTCGGTCGAGGCATGAGAGTGATTCGAAATTTGGGAATTAGAGATTCGCCCCGAGACTCATTTGCAAGTTATAATAAGAGTAAGGTTCAATTTACAATAACAATCACCCATAAATACCCAAAGTATGTCCGTCGATAGACATTACATACTTCAAAGTCGGAGATATCGTTTAAGTACAGAAGGCGATATATAAAAGAGGTCTTTTAGCAATGGCATTCGCACACGGACCTGGCCTGACATCAAAGCCATCCCAATCCAAATCGAAGTACTTCGATTTCCCCGTGCACGCACGTCGATCGATCATCTCGCCCATGAGGTCATGCCTCGCCTCGCATCACATCCACGCAGCGGCGGAACCAAAAGCACTCTATTCGTCGAAGCACACCACAAGGAAAGGGAAAAAAAGAAACATGATATGAAAACCGCAGAGTGGAAAAACTGCTACGAGCTACAGCGAGAGAGCGAGAGCTTCCAGGCCAGATCAAATAATTTTGTGAGTACGTCGTGAGTCGCTTGAACGGGGCATAAAAACACGCGAAAGAAAAAAAAAAAGGAAAAAAGGGAGGGAAACCATAGACGCAGATGGCATGCGACATAATAAGAACACACGGAGGTGAAAAAAGCCGGGCGCTCCATCGTCCACACGCCCGAAAACGCCGAGCTCGCCTGTCGTATACACACAGATAAAGTGCCGCCTCCACGCCCTACCGATCCCGCTTCTCGCGCGTCGACCGCCTCAGCGGGCGCGCGGCCGGCGACCCGCGCGCCAGCACCTCCTCCTCCTCCATACCCGCCGCCGTGCGCGACGCCACCGCCATCCCCGGCCCCGCGCCCACGCAGCCCGCGCAGCTTGTACGCCGCAGACCTCGCGGCGTCCGCCGAGGGGTCCTTGAAGTCGGTATTGCGCAGGTCGTGCCTCACGGGCTTGTTCTCAAAGGACGGGCCGTGCCCGGCTACATCCGCAGCTCCGGATCTGGCGTTTGTGCGCAGTCCCCGGGGAGAGCAGGGAAGGCAAGGACGTGAAGGAGGCGCGCCGGGCCGGGGAGAGCGAGCTCAAGGAGGCGCGCTTTGGAAGATGATGAGGGGATGAGGGAGACGGGGAGGGCTGGGCATTTCGGGATCGAGGAAAGGGCTTCGGCGACGAGAGCGCGTTCGAGTTGAAGGCAGGAAACTGCGTGGGCGCAGTGTGTTCTTGACCTATCTGTGAGGAGGCCATCTGCGATCCACGCACCGGGACATCGCCATCCCCGCCTCCTGGGCATTGCGATTGCGACTGCGATTGTAATTGCCACGCGGGCTGTGACTTCGCCTGCTCCTCGGACAGGCCCAGACCCATCTGCGAGACTGATACATCCTCGTCTGCCGGCTGCTACGAAGCAGCAAGCAGCGGGGCGACCTGCGACTCGGGGAGCATGCTGGCGTCGACCAAGGGGTCGCTGTACACCAGCGAGCCGTTCGGCGTGACGAGCGGTGTCTTGACGTACTCCTCGTCATCCATCTCCGAGTCCGCCTGCAAGGCCGAGAGGAGCGGCGGCTGGCTGCTGCCGGCGAGTTCCAACTGCAATTGCGACTGAGACTGAGACTGCGAATACAAGGGAAAGTGCTGCGAAGACTGGTGCTGTACATGTTGACGCTTAGGCGAGAGCTGTTGCAGAGGCGCAAGGACACGAGACAACGAGGCGCCCGAGTGATCCTTGCCATACCATCGAGAATGAACTGACGGGGGAATGACAAGCTCTGTCCTCTTACGTTGCAGGTCTTGCCGCGAGACAGCACTTGTGCCAGCACTCGCACTCGCACTTGCATTGTCGTTGACGTTGACGTTGACGCTGATGTTGGGCAATTGCCTCACTCTTGCATTTGACAGCTCAAATCTCCTCGCCTCGTTCCTCAGCCTCCACTCGCGCTCCTCTTCCGTCTCCTCCCTCACACGCTTGAGCTCACGGACGGGCGCACGGCGCACGGCCGGCACGGGCGATAAGGCGCTCGCCTCGAACGCAAAGTCGCGCACCCTGATGCCGTAATTGCACAGGAGCTCCTCTGGGGTGGGCTGCTGCAGCTTCTCAGGGACCTGCGTGTCTACAAGCTCGGTTGGCACATGCTCAAGGGGCTGAGACTGAGCGCAGGAAGTGTTAATTGGGGGCGGGGACGGGGGCGAGAAGACAGGCGGACGAGGGGCGAACATAGGTGGCGCAGAAGGGCCCTGCAAATAAAGCTGTGAGCTAAAGTAGCAGGAACACACAATAGGAATGGACGAGACGTACCTGGCGCGAAGGACCCGAAACCGGAGAACTACCACCAAAAACGTCGGCGCAGAAGCACACGGTTAGTGGTATGTGAGACGACGTGGGCGTCGTGGAAGAGAGAGGCGCCGTTGGCAGGTGGTGAATTATAGTCGCTGGGGACAATGGGTTATGCAGCATGCGTGTCGGGCGAGGCCAGCGGGCGCAGTGTGGGAGCGGAAAGGGGACGGCGGAGGCGAGACATGGCGGATGGTGGATCAGAGCGAGTCAACGTTACCTGAAGCAGCGCTGACCAAGCATGCGAGCATTGCTGGCTTTCCCGACTCGTCATGTCGATCATCTTCCTCTTCGTCTCGACTTCTCGACATCGCTTCGCGTGTCGCTATCTAATCGTAAACTGTTTCCTTTTCTTCATGCCCTTAGCATGCTAATTTTTAAATCATCTGCGTCTAGAAGCGAGAATGCCTTGACAGCGGCAACAGCAGCAACAACAGCAACGACAGTAACTTGGCCGCATCCCGTCGCGTTGGTTGATCGAGGCCGTCTTCCGCTGGCCAGCCCGAGCGCCTGGACGAGCTGGAAAGGGAGGGTTAGTTAGATAAATTGAAGACCTAGGTACGTAGTGAAAACGTCTGAACGCGAGCGCGATGCTGACGACTGCTTCAGCGCCTCGAACGCATGTCCTCCCTACCGCGCGCCAGCCATCCGCAAATGGCGCACGGCCGTGATCAATGTCAATGCCGATGGTGCCCCAGCGGTACGTCCCTGCCGGCGGTGATGGTGGCGAGATGCATGCGCCCGCAGCCTCACAGGCGCCGCTCGAGTCGAGCACGAACATCCGTACCCGGAAGTCGCGCAGTTCAATTAGTGTGCTGGGAGACTACATGCTCGGAAAGACGCTCGGCGCGGGAAGCATGGGCAAGGTCGACCTGGCGTACCACGATCTCACCGGCGAGAAGGTACGCAGCAGCCCCAGCGTCAGCTGTTCGATCTGCACATTGACGTTTCTAAAATATATTAGAGAATGATCCTGCCCACTGCGTACGCAGCTCACGATCAACATCCTCCTGCGGGCCAACATCACAAGCGCAGGGATGAACAGCGTCGTGCCGACAGCGGAGGCGGCGGCAAAGCAAGCATCGAAGGAGGCATCGAAGGAGACCCGCACGATGCGGGAGGCGGTGCTGTCGATGCTGTTACACCACCCGCATATGTGCGTTGTGCGGGAACTCATCGCGCACACAAACCAATACTACATGGTGTTCGAGTATGTCAACGGTGGGGCAGATGCTCGACTACATCACCAGGCACGGCCGTTTTCGCGAGCGCGTTTCCCGCAAGTTTTCCCGCCAAATCGGCTCCGCATTCGACCACTGTCACCGCAACAATGTCGTCCACCGCAACCTCAAGATCGAGAACATCCTCATCTTCCAAATGGGCAACATCAAGGTCATCAACTTTGGTCTTTCAGGTCTTCATTCCTCCGCAGACGGAACGCCCCGCGCCACATACGCAGCCCCTTTCGAAGCGTTTCTAGCCCATCCGTGTGTTGGATGTCTGCATGGTGGAGCTCCATACAGCCGCCGTCACCGCTGAACCTTGCGTGAACTTACGTGTGAGCGGCTTCGGCGGCGTTCTGCGCGGCACGGCGCAGCATTGCCGTGCGCTTTTAAAGGATCTGGTTCTCGTCTCGAACTTTGATGATACGCACATCGTCCAGGTCGCGCTTGGTGAGGATCATACTCTCGCGCTCACGCATGCGGGGAGCGTGCTTAGCTAAGGTCTTTCGCGTTTCTCACAGCTAGGGTACGTCGTCGACGGGTCCGGCAGCGCTACAGATGGTGGCGACGTGTCGTCGGTCCTCTTGAGAAAGAAATCGTCACCGGAATTGCGGCATGAAAGACCGCGTCCGCGTACTGGACGGCGAGGGAACTATTCGCATGGGGGACCAAAAATGCTCAACTGGGTTATGAGACGGTTGCAGCACCCGTGCAGGTACTACCACGGCGCGTCGCTCAGATTGCGCAACCTGTACGTAATGTTGCGCTGAGTGACGCAGCGATTGCGGTTCTCCTTACGGGCAATACTGTCTTGTGCTTTGCGGGTGAGCGAAGCTTCAAGAACAAAGTTAGCCCATACTTCTTTCCTTTTTGTGTGTTCACGCTCTTATTGCTATCTGTGCACTGTTTATTATTTGTCTAGCTTCCCAACTGCGAGCTTTCCGCCCGTGCTCACGTCATATCGGCCTCCAGCAGCACAGAACAATTCTGCCATTGCCAAGGTCGTCTGCTGCGAGAATGCGTTCGCAGCGCTTTCATCAAATGACGAGATTTTCACGTTTAGTTTCCCTGCTGTTGGGTTCTCCTCCGCCATCGGGCCAACGCGACGCAGAGTAAGGAGAGCAAAGGCGGAATGAGTGCGGTTTCGACTGCAGCTTCGGTGAAACTTCAGCGCGTATAGGCGCTTAGGAAGCAGTTCAGCGCTGTCGCATTCGTTTCGGACGGCACGATTGTTCACTCCACTGAGTCTGGGCTCGTGTATGTTTGCAGTCAGCTTGCGAAGACCGCCAAGGCTCAGCACGTGCCGTTTTAGCAGCGCGTTGTGCGATTTCTGCTAGCAGCGCCGGTGGAGATTCGCTGCTCTTCGAGAAAATTGCGCATCCGCACCAATCGAGGTAGTTGGAAATGCACTTTCAAATGACCTGGAAGCTGCACAGCCAAACTTGCGCTTGGCTGCGAGGAACTTCAGTGGGGCTGCGAAGAACACGGAAGCGCGAATAGATTACAGGAGCAGACCGAAATGTCTACCGAGTTACCTGCTGTTATCGACGAGGGCGTGGACGTGGATGGTGAAAATCATGGCGAATCCGAGGACGTTTCTATCAAGAACGACATCAGGATTGCGAAACATCTGTTGGAACTCCTGGATTGTGACGAGAAGAGCCGGCAAGAGGAGCACAGAGGCATTTTCGATGGAGTTGAACTGAAGTACGGTACCGATCTATCTCCTTGTGCAGATCAACTCTGGATTTGCATTTCCCTTACATAGGATCGTTCTCTCCGCGTGCTCGCCATTGCTAAAGGACGTCCTACTAGGCCAGAGTCCTTCGACCAGGTGAGTACTCTTGCTCATCGGCATAATCGCTAGCTCATGTTCTCCCAGGTTATGTTCGAGCCTGTGACCGAAGAGGAATACATACAGGTATATATAAATTCCAAATCCAAGACGTCTGTAGCTCATAATGAGTCATGAAGATCGAGAAAGAATTTGATAGTGGGCGTTATTCGTTCAAGGTAAGTAGCAACAGTTGATTCTTTACAATTTTGTACTAAACTTATGCTTCTCATAACATCGTAGATCGAGCCAGAACTTTTCCGATGGAGGACTATGTACATCTCGTAGCTCCAATGCAGGATGAGATAACGACTTTCAAGCGGCGGCAGGAACATGGTGTAGAGTCCGAAGAAGCGAGGTGAATGCAAAACATTATGTCTAAAGTGTTTTGTGCTAAACTGCAGCGACAATGGCAGAGAGCGGATACTTCTCAAGGAATGGAAAGAAGAAGAAGAAAGCAAAAGCAGTGCAACAGACATGCAAGTTGGGGATGCTGGTGAGTCTTCAGTCTTATTCCATCCACCTTCCTTGTCTAATGACTTGATCAGATGTTTACGAAACACAAAACTATTTTTCTGCATCTCTCTCTGGTTCTGTCAGGCAGGTGAAAACCAGAATTGGAGATCTGATGAACTCAGAGGAGGAAGTGTTGGTCGTATTGGAGGCAATGAAGACGGAGATTACCGTTTCTGCGGGAGAGGAGAATGTTGGACTGAGGATTTCGGGCTTCGGGAAAGGAGTGAAGGAAGGCAAGGTTGTGCAGGCGGGTGATAAGCTTGTTTTATTTGCTGAATAATGTGAGAATGGGAATGTACATGAGTTCATGTTGTTCGAATGATACATGTGCAAATCTACATACAAAATTTGAAGATTTCTAAATACATACTGGGTGGTGTCTAAGATACATTCTACGTCTGATTGACACGAAACTACCGTGTCTTCTTTACTGCTCCCACCTCATTCTCGAGTTCTTGAACACTGAGACCATACCGGTGTTGAAGACCGAGATCTACACGTATACTCTAGTGTTCCACGTGACAGCCACTGCGCCTCTGTCTGAGTTTCTACGATTAGGGATATTGAAAAAGTACATCTTAATGCTTGATCCACTAATCCAGGACTTACACAAGAGTATTCGAACTTTTTCTAATCGGAGATGCAACGATTCCAAGTAACGATGTACATGTAGGAATGCTTCTGGCAGCTCAGCCAGTTCGTCCGTGTCCAGACACTTGTATGAAATTGCCAGATTCAAGACACTCTGCAATGACAGCGAGGAATCAGCGAGTATAGACAAAGACTCGTTATGTAAATACATGTGTGCATTGATGGCAGCGCGTTGAGAATATTGTCTTAGTCTTAAAATAAGATTGAAGGTCGGGATAATAAGACTAAAGGTCCGAATTGAGTCCCGCCCACCACCGCTTCGCCGTCTCGCACTCTTCACCGCCTCGCGATGGCACCGCTTCCAGTCGTGCGTCAGGTAGAGCTAACGCGCCGCCCAGCGCGCTGCGTGCAGTGGAACCCGCCACCCCCGCCTTCGTCTTGGTTTTGGTTTTGGTTGTTAGACGAGTGGGCGGACCTAAGATCGGAATCAGCGGACGCCAGACGCGAGCGTAGGAGCTCGAAGACATCTTGCGGCGCCTTTGGGGCGCCCCGCGCCCTGGGTCCTGGGGAAAAGGAGCGCAGGAAGAAGAACGGCACATTCATGTCGAGCGCAGTTGCGGGCATGGGATGGGAACTCTGTGAACTCAGTGGAGGGACGTGGGGGGGGGGGGGGGGGGGGGGGGCAGAAGGGAAGGTGGATGCTGTGGGGGCTGGTGCAACGGGCGCCTTGAACGCGTCGTCGAACTCCAGGTCGAGATTGCTGAGGATGGAGAAGGCGGCTTGAAGTCAAATAGGATGAGTTATATGGTAATACATCATAAGATAAGATAAAGAGATGTACCGTCCTCTGCACGCGGCGCGAACATGTCAGTGAGCTTCTTCAGCTGGACCTGAGGCGCGGAGCCTTCACGCTCTGCGTTTCGGAGGGCTGTCTCTGCCCTTTGTCACCATCTATCGTCTCTTCCGAGTCAGACGCAGAAAAAGTGGGAGTCGGATCCATCTTCCTTGCTGGCTTCTCAGGGAGTGTTCGCCCGCTCGTGCTTTCAAGCGTGACGCCCTTAAGATACTCGGTGCCCCAGGCCTCTGGATCAATCATCCGCCGACGCGCACGCACCAGCACAGCGGCGTCGCGCTTCTTCTTCTTCTTCAGTAGCGCGGTGGCCTGCGCGAGCTTCCGTGCACCAGAGGGAGGTGTGGGCTCAGGCGGGAGCGGGCGGAGGGCCGCATGCGCATTGGGAGCACGAGCCGGCCAAGCGGAGTCGTGCGCCAGCCAGAGCACGAGGCGGCGTTCGCGGGCGAGACAAGGAAAATGTCTGCAGCATGTACGCCGATGCAGCCGCGCGCAAGGCATCGTCTTTTCTTCAGGCGGGCCGTGTCGGAGGGAGGATCGTTTTCTTTGCGGATGCTGCAGAAAAACAGTTGAAATTGAAATTTGAGCGAAAATGATAGGACGGCATACCGGTCGATAAAGTCTGGCTTAGCCTCTCCGATGCGCAATCTGGCACCTTTCCACGTCGTCCCACTCAGCACATTTAGACCTGGAGCAAAAGTCAGCGTGAATTTCACCGGGACTGGCTGCACGGTTGTACACTCACATTTCTAGAGCTGGGCCTTCGTCGTCTCAAGTGCCACATATATGTACGGCCGTACCTGGCCGAGTCCGTCAACTTTCAAGCGCATTCACGGCTCCAAAGAGGCGCGCTGAGAGGTCTGCAGGTGTGATTTGAGGGGTGAGACTGGAGATATGCAGCCATTTCGTCAGAGGCTCCATTTGGGACTTTACAGCGCGAATGAGTCTGGAAGTATCACAGTAGGTGGAAAGACGATTATGAGCACTCAATGATATCTTGGAGGACACGGAAAGCGAAGAAATTACATGGTCAGTGGCAGTGCTTACCAGCAAATTTTCGGAAGAGTTTACGTAATTCGTAAAATCCCTACTCGTCCGAGTTGAACTTCATACCTATCAACAGCAACAAAGTTAAATCTACTATGAGAGGCGAATTAAGTCTGCTCAGCTCAAAGAGACTGAAACTGGGCTCCCCGGATCCGGAAATGGTGAGCCTCTTGTTGCCGCCACGACGCAGAACTCGGCGGCGGCGTTCTTCTTTCGCTCGTCAAGGCAAACACTCAAATTTACCTCCCTCTAAGCTTACAGACTGGTATCATCCCCTCCGTACCCCTTTATAGAAGCTTTACCGCACCGATTTTAGACAATGGCTGATTTGGTCTACAGTGCGCTTGTTTCATCTGCCGCAGAAAATGGCCTATTCTCGGCCTTGGGTACTACGGAGGGGAACCGCTGCGCATTCTGATAGTCGGTAATGTGGCCTATAGTAGTCGTGAGAACCTTTATTTCACGTACGGATTCTCGGACTGTGCTGCTTCCCAAAGTGAGTGTATCACATCTGCTTTCATACTCTTCGCATGGTTGCAAGGGTCTCGAAAGAAATTAGCCAGGGACCAGTGTTCTGTACCCGCGCGGATTTCGTGCATGAGCAATTGCTGCCCTTATTACTGAAGAAGGTTGGAAATTTCTTCGCCTGTTGAGTAACTTAACTCAAATCATTTCATATACTTATTTGTTTGAACCACAAAAGTATAGGATGTTCTGCGTGACCGCTATATTTTTGCAGCGCAACTGCTTTCCTTCCGAAAAAGCGGTGTTCAAGGAGCAGAAGGCGAGCATTCCATGATCTTTTTGCTTCTTTTTTCTTTTCTTAGCTTTGACCGCAGGTGAACCATTCTCTTCTGTGCTCGCGGATCGATAAGCTCCGGCGCAACATCTGCAAGATTCGCGCGGGAGTACTAGGAGCGCGCTCGCGAGCGCAGGTGATGCTTTGCTTCTTTTTTCGCAATCGAAGGAGAGGATGTTGAGCTAATGTTGGATGCAGTGTCGTTGGAGTCACCGTCGCGGGACACGCGCGCTCCATTTCCGGGAGCGTCTTCCCGGCTCTCGTGAGGGACTGCTTTTCGTGATAGGCTACTTTTTTCAATGATGATTGAGCGCAATGGTGCATATGTGTGCGCTGTTCCATTTGCGGACTACCGGGCTACCGCCTCGATGGCGGCGGGCAGCCATTTTCTCGGCTGTATGCGAAGCAATCAGCGCGTTCGTTGTTATCCGTGCTGCTTAAGTCGACAAACTCGTAGGCGTCAACCCCCCTTTCTTTTGAGTTCGAGAGGGATACGAGGCTAGATAAGAGTCACGGTAAGCACTAGAATACCCTTGAGAACGGTGGTATATGTTTAGTCGAGCTTGTTTATGACACGTATCGACTAAAGATACATTTCAGGAACAGCGCTAATCGCCGCATATGTCGAATTCTGACAACCATCAATACAATGCCGATAGTCTCTTCTCCGTAACGAACAAACTTCCGAGCCTTCATGCCTACGCAGAACCAGCCCGCAGCCGACTGTCGTAGGGCCGCAGTGACAGGCTTCTTCGAGAGAGGTATAACAAGACCCACGTCGCATGGTCTTCTTCAGTCCGAACGTTGTCAGACACCGAACGATCTTTTCCAGCCTGCAACTTGTTTATCGTTCTGGAGAGAAACATCATGGAATATTCTACTCCGTCTAGCGTTCCGAAAGCACGCGGTTATCAGCAAGAGATGCTTGATGCTAGCCTGCAAAATAATATAGTAACTGCGATGGACACCGGTTCTGGAAAAACCCATATCACAGTTTCGTGTATGAAGACGGAGGTGGCACTCAATGAACTGACTGGAGTGAAAGCGCATAACGATGAGCGTGAGTCTCCGTTAGACTTTACTCCTTTGCTCTAGGACTGATTCTATTTGAGTAGTTCAAGCTGAAGTGAATCAGTTAAGAGCTACTTCGCAAGGACGCGCTATGGGTCAAAGCGAAGGTGTGTCACTTCCGAGTTATAGGCCACAACCACGAGCGTCAACTCATGGAGGAAATAGAGGAAGCACAGCTGGAACAGACCAGAGTGCTCCTCAGAGAGACTGAGAAGGGACATGCCAAAGGTGAGTTGTATCTCCATACCCTACGGCTTAAGGGACTATAAGATTGTTTTAGAGGATAGCCAGATAAGGCTTATGAAGGACTCTTTGGAAGAAGCGCAAAAGGAGCGCGCAGAAGGTATGTCCGCTAGCTTTCCTATAGACCTGAGAGGGATTTTGAACGCGTACGATAGTCGGTGTCCTGCTGAAGCAAACGGACGCTGCTCTCCAGGATGCCATCAAAGGTCGAACTGAAGGTAAGGTCCGAACTTACCTCTCAAACAAGCAGCTTATCGCACCCAATAGCGGAGGAACAGCTGCAGCAAATGAAGGTTGCTGTACGAGAAGCAAAGGAAAGGCAAGCCGAAGGTAAAGAGAGAGCTTTTCATTTTTATACAGATTGGCGACTGACAACTTCGCAGCGGAGGTCCAACTCAAACATTTGGAGAGTGCCGTGCAGGATGCAAACAGAGACCGAGAGCAAGGTGAGTTCTTCGTGGCATCTCTTATTAATATTAAAGAAAAACGATCGACTGCAACAGCGAACTCCCAAATGGAGCTGTTGAATAAGGTTTTGCTAGGCACTATCATGCGATTAATCGAAGGTTTGTAATTGATGATTATGTTAATGACGCCTCTCTAATAGCCATGGCAGTCAAGGATGAGGGTTTGTTTTGTTGTTTGACTTATGAATAATTAGTCTGATAACGTGTTATAGCCCGAGCTCAGCTAGAGCAGCATGTGCAAACGAGTGAGGCCCTAATACAAGAAATGAAAGGACGTTCTGATGGTGGGTTCTTCGAAAATTTCTTTAATTGTATAAGAACTCATTGGTATGTAACGAAGCCCTTCGTGAGGCTGAGTACGTTTGGCTACTGCTCAGTGAATTAAAGGGAGATCACAATGGAGGTAAATTATATTTGCTGAAGGCATCTAGCCATTACCCTCTCTGCTGATATGTTGGTTGAAGCCATGGAGCAGGTACATTATACACATCATACATTTAAGATTAGAACTCTAAGCCCTATACAGAAAATATCACAATTGTGGCAGAAGGTGCAAAACAGTAGGAGTCCTCATTGAATATGTTTTGGATGAAACCTTAGCGCTCATAATTCTAATAGTGAACGTTCAGCTAGACAAGATTTGGGAGGTAAGATGACAATCTTGATTTACATTCAAACTTCCACCTAACTATTCAACACCATAAAGTGTCTGTGCGTCCTCTATCGACAGAACAAAAAGTGTAAGCGAAGACCGCCCATTCTCACTTATTACTTTCATCTTCTCTAACGTTTTACAAGCTATTAATACGGCGAACAAGGACAAGTTGGTACGTGGATAAAGCATTTGTTTGCGTCACTTGATAATTGAAGCTCTTTAAACTATCTTCAAGCTAGAACCCATGGGGAGTCTGACGTTGAGGAGTACACCATCCTCGTCTTCACCGACCGAGATAACTCTTCAAGCATCTGCAAGTCACGACCATGTTGATCCACCAGGCGGGGCGCGAGGGAAGAAGCGCGCTGCAGACGACACTACAAATGCGAGCTCAAACACGAAGGTTGGGAAGGCGTCCCGCTCGAACTAGCTGCCATTGACGAAGACGACAAGGAAAAGCTGCTCGTGAGCGCAGAGTGTTTCCTTTCTCTGTTCATACTCACCTCTATTACGAAGAGTACTCATACAAAGTCATCTTTCCTCTTATGTTATTTCTGTACATCCTGATTCATGTTTTCTATCATAAGCTATATAAATAGTCCGTTCGATTAGATTGTTTTCCTATCTCCGTATTTCCGACTGCTTTCCATGGCTCTGGACTTGAATTCAATACCAACGGAGGATATAGGTACCATGGGCCCGAGGCGAACGCGTGCTGGCGCTTCTCAGGGTCTGCGCCGTACTCATAAACCAAAACTCAGATGTAAAGAATGCGGCTTTGGAACATACGGAAATTATAGGAAGGATCTCAGGAAGGGCAGCGGCGAAGTCGAAGGACCTATATGCCAACTCGCGCTCTTCCACGAAGACATCATTTTCTTCGCCTCGAAGTATGTACAACTTATCATCTAGATTGGGCAGTGAGATGAAGTAAAGCAGGTGCTCACATGTCTATGGAAGCGACGCGCCGTGCAAATGGCCTGAAAGTACGCACTGAGGGCCATGCCTACAAATGAGTAGAAACTCAGCAGCAGTAGTAGTGTGGCTTCGGATTGCATAACATCAGATGCCTTCATTCACACAAAACGTTTTCGCCCACTCACCCTCTTGTAGTAATAAACCGCCCAAAGTACCCACCAAATCAATGCTCCAAGCGCCAGCCCTCGACGCACAGGGGCACGGTATGTTTGATGAGACTCAGTAGACTGACCTGTGATTCTGCTCGGTTTTGAAAAAAAAAAGAAAGGAACCGTCAGCTCTCGAAAAAACCATTAGGAACCAGACACGCTCAACCAAAGTCAGATCTGAACCCGTTTTCACACGCGCACTTCTCAAGCTAGGAGCGCGAGTAGAGCGCCACGATCGCGCTGTCCATCCGCATCCGCGAGCTGATGGAATGAGTCACGTACCTTGTCCGCGATCGTCGGCGCTGCAAATGTCGCGTCGAGCACGGCCAAGAGCTCGAGTCAGTTGTGATCACTTTACAATTTACTAAAACTGAAAACGGGCGTGTCACTAATATGTCCTTTTTTCTCCGAGAACATAATCTGAAAAGTCTTTTTCGCACTCATTTCTCCTAGACAAGCTTCACGCGCACACTCACCTTCGGCTGCAAAGTTGCCCCGTGCACGGCGAGGTCGCGGTGCAGTTCATCCACGACGAGGTTCGTCTTCGCGATCGCGCGTCCCTCCACTAGGTCGAGTAGCGCTGTGCGATCTGCTTGGGCTGCGTCGCGCCACCATGCTGAGCGCGAAAAAGACTGAAAATGAATGTTAGACACCCTGTTGTATAATGGAGCAGAAATCTGTACTTACCTTGCGCTGTGTTGTTTCTGCTTGTCGGGCCTGGCATGCTGACATGAAGACGATCGTCGCCGAAATCGAATTGATCGCTGTTCGGCACAGCCCGTGGACAGCGATGGCGATCTTCGTGCTTCGTCTTCGTCTCGACGTCTCGACTTCTCGACTACGCTCCACGTACCGCTGTCTAATTGTAAGCTGTTTCTCTTTCTTCAGTCCCTTAGCATACTAATCTGTAAACTATCTGTCTAGGTGCGAAGATCATGCAGCAGCAACAAATTCAACAGCAACAGCAACGACTTCACCGCAACCTGTCGCATGGGTCGATCAAGACCATCTTGCGTTCGCGAGCCCAGTCGCGTGGAAGCGCCGGAGAGGATAGGGTTAGAAAGACATAGGTACGTAGTGAAAACGTCTGATTGTGAGCACGATGCTGACGACAGCAGCAGCCCAGCACGCTCGTCCGCACGCGCACGGTCATCAACCAGTTGCAGACACCCCTTTACTGCAGCGAGGCGTGCCCCAAGAAGGACCTCGAATGGTCCTGGCCCATGCCGATGTCCAACGCGCGTGAGATCCTCGAGCACCGACCACCTGCAATCAACAGAGTCCGCGCAACTTGCTACAAAGACAAAATCCCATTGGAAGGATAAGCGCGTCAGCCTCGCCGCGCACCCTGCTCAGCTGAACCCAGCACACGTGTCTCCGCCTCCGCCTAGCCCCACTCTGCTTCCTGTCCTGCCCAACTCATGACGCGCGCCAAGCTTGCGGGATCTTTGCGCGCTCGATCTGGGCGCGACCGCGCTCCCCCTCGCGCGCTCCAACTCGAGCACGAGCTCGAGCGCGATCGGCACACACGATGCTGCTGTCGAAACTGCCGCTCAGCTATGCGGCTCCGATAAGCGTGTCGACGAGCCTTTCTCTGTATGAGGTTCTTTCTTCTCTCCCGGCTCATCGTCCTCGCCAGCAATCGTCTCCAGGTCCTCGCCAGCATCTGTAGTAGCGTTGTCATCGACTAAGTCTGGTTCCGTTTCTACGAGATGGTCCCTGTGTATGTAATCCAGTTTCCATTTCCTGACGCGAAAACGCTGATGAATAGTCCATTTATTAAGCCGTTAGCCGATAGCAGACTGTGCGAGGTAGGCGTTCGATACAGCATGATCCTTGCGCTTCGTCAGGAAGCCTTCGGGCCAGTGTGGATGTTCCGCGAGCAAGCGCACGCTCGTGACGAACTTCAAGATCGCATCACCGAGCGTCTCGAGACGTTCATAGTTGCAATGAGCATTTGCAGCGGGTGCCATGAGCGCTGACTGGACGAGGTCTAATGGGATCTGCTGCAATGGCGAAGGACGACTGAGGATGGTACTCTTAAGATTGAGGGCGGTCAGTTTGATGAATAAGGCGCGAAGGATGGAAGGAAGGAGATAGTCCGAGCATATTCGATTTCATCATATATAATTACAGTTAGTTAGGCATGAAGAAGATATACCGCGGTTCGCCCCGATTGACTCCGTCAAATATACTCTTCAGATGTGGTTGCGTTCTTTCGATATCTGAATGTTCGTTCGTCAATATAGGGTTTTCATAAAATCTTCAATTCACAACTTACTGCGTTTCTTGTAAGCCCGCTGATCACCTTTGAATCCCGATCTTCAGGGGGCATGTTCGCCAGCGCTTCCGTTCGCTTTGCGAGGACCCGTGAGGTCTGCGTGGACGTCCCGAACCTTGTCCAGGTACCTGAACTTGTGCTGTGCAGCGTGCAATGCATGTCTCTACTCCCTCGCCATATATTTTCGACAACGTTAGGGCACCTAGGACAGGTTTAATAAATAAATTGAATGATGAAAAACGAGCACGTACTTTTCGAAATCAACCCCGTATCCGTAGATCGCGAACAAAAACGCGCCTCCCTCAGTCTTTTTTGCAGCGTCGGCAGTGAAGTGTGGTGTATATTCTTTGGTGCGGGCGTCTTTCTCTGCATTCCACCATATGCCAAAGGCATAGTCGGAGATATCCCCATCCCTGTGTAGAAGGTTAGAGAAATTATCGTACGTCACGGCCAGGTTGCCGGCAAACGGGAAGCCTGCGTTACTCCCATTGAAATCCGTCTGCCCAAAAGGCGGTAATGAGTGCCTAAACACATCCCATTCAGTGAAATACATGTAAGGATTAGATATAAAAAAAATTACTTTATTCCAATGGTGACGAAGTTGTGAAGGCACATAGGACTGATGAGCGCGAGACGGTAGGTGTAAAATTTCTCAATGAATTCTGCTTCCCCCAGCCTCATCCATTCGTCGAGGCTTTGAGAAATAAGTATCAGAAGTTAAATCATTAGTTTTGATCGGATAACATACCTCCGCGCGGCAGTCAAGGTATCTATCGGTGCATAATGCACTACGCTTTTGCCTTTTTCTTGGGACGCATGGTGTCCCGCGGGTACTTTCATGACCCCCTCGCTTTTTGTTTCGACGCCTTCTTTGTCCAGCCTCGATTGTGCGTGGGCCTAGTAAAAAAAAAATGAGAAATGTATCAGGGAAAGGAAAGTTATTTACAGCGTTCTTGGTGATCTTGGGCATCGCGGCGGATATCTTCATGAGCTTGGTTAGACATTTTTGCATAATGTCAGCGTCTTCCTTGAGTGAAAACTCAGGGCCGCTGTTCAATCGTGAGAAAGGATAAGGCAGATAAATAGAAACGACGTACTGAATTTTTGATGCAAAGCGAAACTCCCCTTCCTTGGTTAGACCGATATGCAGTCCAGGCTCAGTCAGCCAGTCAAAGTCAGGAACCTCGTCGTCGATGCTCTTTCGTGAGAGAGGCATTCTCGTCTGTAATTCTTCTTCCTGGAGAATGGTTATGATGTGGGGGCGTTCCTCCACGATGTGCGGATACAGCGGCAGATTGGGCATGTCAGCCATGAACTGACGACGACAATACTGGATCATTTAAATCTCAGTGAGAATCAGGAAAGGAGAAGAGACCAAGTCAAATAGGCGGCGTACGATAAGCAGAGCGCTGATTTTCTCCTCCTCCACCCGATTCTCCTCCCGCTTCCTGGCAAGCTCCTTGGCACGCTCATCTTCTTCACGACACTGCTCCTCTTCTTTGCGACACTGCTCCTCTTCGTTGCGACGCCGTTGACTTCTTCCCTTTGTGTTCGCGTTTCTTCTCCTGGTTTTGCTCGAGCGCTGCGGCGCAAATAAGCATGCGCTAGCATTAGCTTTGGTTAATTTGACGTACTTTGGGGATATCGTTATCCATGTCTTGAAGCGGCGTGGGGATAGGGTCATCCGTGTCTTGAAGCAGCGTGGGGATAGGGTCATCCATGTCGTGAAGCAGCAGCGACAGCTTGCGACTTCATCTTTATACGATGGATTCTGAATGGAATTGCTCCATGGGATCGTTAGGGTCATACAGAACAAAATGCACAATCCTCGTACCGGCGCAAAAAGCGCGCATGAGATGCATGCAATACTTCCGCATCGATTATTGCGCGACTGGCATTCCTCGGGTTAGTACATCGTCCGAGCTTCTGCCGGGAATATGAATCGATTACACGAAACTGCTTTGCTTTCGTCACGCACGTCATCGGATTCACGTCCAGCTGACCATGTCTTGCGGAGGAATCCATCGGATGACACTCCCGCATACCCGTATATCGATGACTTCCACCACGACGGCAGTGGAAATCGCGAAGTCAGCTTCCCCCTTGTCGATAGCGAGAGATAGGCGTCGGCCGACGCGCTTGGCTTCTGCAAGATTAGCAGTTTTGGCGAGTTTACGGCGCAGCGCAAGCACAGATGGATCTTTCTGGATATCAAGGGTCTCGACGACAACAGAAAATGCAGAGACATTTATAGCAATAGCCAATGGGTCCATAGCGAGCTCATTGCGCGTCCTTCGCGGTCCTAGGGATTATTCATGCTATCGAGATTACACTCGATTTTCCTTTTGACAATCGGTGAGTTTAAAATCGAGAAAATGAAAGAATGACAAACTCAAATGCGTTACTGACGTTTCCGTTTAACATCGGACACGCAGCTAGTCCGAGTACGATAGGCCTTGCGTCTTCATGGGACGGGCCTAAGAGAATACCAGTCCTTGGTTTGTACATGTCATAGAACTCGCGCCTAATCATGTTGTACGGGTGTTTGTCTGCGGCATGGTGCGCTTCGTCGAATATGAGTAGTCCAATGTCGCGGCCAAGGTTTGATGTAGCCATGACAGAGTGCGTCATGAAGGACCTGCGGAGTTGAGACCATGATGCAGTGAGTTGAAGGGGCATCTTTCCATAGTTGCGGGTCTGTCCACTGGTTTGGCTCGAGAGTACCAGAGATTAAGCCAACAGGGACGGGAGGACATGCGCGGACCACATCGCGCTGCTGCTCGCAGAGGCCCACAGTGGGCGCTAGAAACCAGGAGATCTAGTCCAAGAAATTGTGCAATTAGAACAGAAAAGACATAGTTAAAGGTACTTTCGGGGTTCACGCTCAGGCTTATTTTGCATGCTAGCATCAGGCATTTCTTTCCGATCAGCTCGTGAGCTTAGAATGCTGGAAGGAGTAAGATAATCCATAATAGCGCTGCAAGAATAAAGCGGTTGCGCAAGCAAAGACCTAATACGGAATGGAACAAATAATGTCAAACTTTGCTTTGCTGTCGTCTTCGTGCTCGTCGCTAAGTTTCCTCAGTTGACCTTCACTGCCCAACTAACCCTTTACTCGACGTGCCTTCGAGGCAAACGTTAGAGGGTTCTTGAGGCCCATGCCTGATGGACATAATGTCAACGCATAGTGTCAACACCATGGGTATTTGGACAGTGGGGGCTCAATGGTAGTCGGTTAGTTGGCGGACATCCACGACGGTGAGTGCTAACCTACTTCGAAATGCTCTCAAACTGACCATCACCTAGCTCAACAAGGATTACTTTAAGATCTCGACACGCACCCATACACATCTACATCCAACGTCGTCGCCAGCCCGCTCCATGAAGACATTCGCCGCCATTGCGCTTCGCCGGCGCGTCGCGCAGAAGTCTGGCGAACTTTCGCTCAACAATGCCGTCTTACTCTGGCTTGGCTGCGGTCGATCCGCTTCGTGATGATCTCAGAACCATGACGGATTTGCCTTCTCGTCTTCTCGGCACTGCTTGCTACTCTCCTATCAGGTAGATGTTGGCCGGTGGAGATACTCGATGGTAAGCAACTACTTCAATTTGTCTCGTTATTTTTCTGAGATAAACTACAGACTGTAACTAAAGGTACATGGATTTGAACAAGAAACAACGAATTGGGTCAGAAAACTATGTACGTGGCGAAATCGTCTGAACTCGAGTGAAGATGTTGAATGGCGCTGTAGCACTTCAACGACTACAAGCGTAACCCGAATACCATCGAAGCCACTATGCGCGAGTCGAACTTTGCGTTCCCCGCGCTGACCGGAGCCTGCATGTGGAACAGGAGAGGTGAGTCTCAGTCGTGTTCCCATCGCCGCCGCGCCATGCTCGACGCTGACCGAGAAATTCGATTACAGCGCTTGACACCACGTCTTCGCTCCCTTTGCTCGATTCGCTTACCCACCTCACGTATCTCACTTCGACCTCCCCGCGCATCCGGGAGATCCTCACCTGCGACGGCGGCCTGGAGCGCCTTGTCCGTCTCCTGCGTGATTTTTGTCTCTCCTCGCCGCCACCAGAGAACCCCTCCGTCATTTACGGCCTCTCGCCTCCTGGACTTCCCTGCCCGACTCCCACTCCAACTCTCAATCCCAAATCCTTTGACCGGCATGACGCACCGTTTTTTCGCTCGCATTTCAGAGCGTCCCTAATGTCCGCGCACGGGAATTGGAGCACATTCGGAGTCGTGTCGTGCAGGCGGGCACGCTAGAGGTCGTCGCTTGCGTTCTCGAGGCCTGGCTCGCGTCGTCAGGCTTTGATGTTGGTCCGAGTGTGAGTGCAAGTGGCATCCCGCGCGAGACCCGCGAACAAAGACGGTGCAGGCAGCAGCAGCTCGAGAGTGCCAGCGAGAGAAGGCTCATGAGCTCGCGAAGAAAGATAGCTCAGGTGGCAGCAGCAGCTCGAGCAGCACGAACGAGCAAGCACAGTAGCTTGTCCGCCTTCTTGCGCGAGAACGGTCTTTCGCGATTGTCGAGGTGAGTTCAATTTCTTGACTTTCTTCGCGCTTGCTCGTCTGACGCCGCCCTAAGGACGAACAGCTTCGGATGCGGAGACGACGGTGTCAACGGACACTTTTGCAAACGCTACGCTACTGGGATCTAGGATGCCGACGGCGTCTTCGTCGACATCGCGGCCGGATACGGAGACTGCAGATGTTGAGATGGACGTCGATGACGCAGGATCAGGACGCGGATTAGAGCATGTCGGCCCCACCATCCCTTTCACATCCACGACGGACTTGTCTCCGACTCGCCATCCCCAACAGGAGCAAGTGCGGCCGGTGTAGCCGTGGCCGGAGCGTCCGTTTCGTCGACGTCGACCTCGATGCGCGCATCATCATCAACACGGACGCGGCGGACGACGGTGTGTCTGATGGGTTCGTGGCGCTCGACCAGAACGTCAACGATGACTTGGCGATGGACGCCCCACCTGGCGCGGCCGGCGCGTTCGACGCCACGCCACGCACACGCGCAAATATCCTAACCCTCAATACTCACAACATGACACGCGAGCACCACCATCACCGCGACCGCGCGCACGGGCGAGAAGAGCTCGCGATGCGTGCTGTCCTGGCGAGTTTACCCATGCGCGCGCATGCACGCCCACCAGTGTCTTTCACGATATCTGTCGGCGCGGACGGCGTGACTGCGGGTCCAGCGCGGACTTCGCCTGTTCACAGCGCCGCGGCCGGGTCGAACCTCGAGTCTCCCGTTCAAGCGGCGCGCGGTGCCCTAGTCTTCTTTTCTCCCTCCCCTTCGTCGTTGCCCTGGACGTCCACCAACAACCGTCCACCGACTCCCCGACGACGTCCCCGGCTCTTTCGAGCCACCCACTGCATGTCCGTGTCTCTTGTCCCCGTTCTGCCTGCGACGGCGCCCCACTCAGACTCAACTATCACCACGACGGTGACGACGGTCATAGCGATGAAGAGCCCGCCCGCTCTGGCCCGCATTGTCAAGTCTGCCACTCCACCCTCGCTCCCATAGCTTCCCCGCCTATTAACGCAAGCCCACCGGCGCTGCGCAGGACGTCCCCTACTCACTCGCGCGACGAGGACCGGTCTATGTCGGATTCGAAACCAGCTCTGGAGTCCCCGCCTCCGACGCTCTCGCATAACACTTTACCCACCTCAACAGCGTCCACAAACGCCGGCTCTTCCGCCTCTCCCAAGCCCTTGCATTCAAACTCAATTTTGTCCACGCTCCTCAACCATGCCGCCTAGGCTCCCTCCCAACTAGCGCTGCTTCTTTCCTCCGCGCTTGCAGACGCGGACGCACTCCGTCGCGAGCTTACCGTCGCGCAGAGCCGCGCCACTCGCGCCGAGCGCCTTCTGGCGTCGGTCCAAGGCCTGCCTTCTCGCGCTTCTCCTGACCCAAACGTAAACGGAGGAGAGGGAAAGGGAGACGGATGTGAAAGAGGAGTCCAAAGTGCCCGAGAGCGCTGTGAAGGCCGTCCTCGACGCTGAGGCACGCGCGGAGCGCGCTGAGCGGTAAGCAGCAGATTTTCTTTGATTCTTCTTTTCACTCGCTGAATGTATGCCATACAGTGCTCATGACGACCTCGCTGCGTCGTTGCAGTCTCTCTGCGCGCAGTTCACCGAGGTCGAGCGGTACGGGAACGCGTGCTCTCTCCGCTGCGCGGACCCGCGCACCGCTTTTGCGCACCTCCTCGACGGCGTCGCACGCACCCGTGGCGTACCCCAGTTACCCGACTGCCGCTTCTTCCAAGAGCCCGCATTTTCAGCACGAACAAAGGGAAGACTCTCTCAGCCTGCCTTCTCTTCCCCGTCCTCCGGAAGTAGCATGATCACGGGACCAGGTGCACATCCCGTGCTACCTGCGTCATCCACTTCGCTGCGATACTCCCGCGCCCTGCGGCACCTCACGCTGGAGGCACGTCGTCTGCACTCTATCCGTCTCCCGGCCATGGACACGGGCAAGAATCGGGCCACCTAAGGCAAAGCTCTCAACAGAGCGCATCTTTCCACATGCTTCCGCTCCACCCGCCGCCGTCCGCCACGGGGATCTCAATGTCCGCTTCGGGCGTCGTGCCCTCGAAACGCAACCACAGGAGCAGGAACGGCCGGGGGCCGGAGGATCTGCTGCGAGCGCGAAAAGGACTTCGATGAGACGAAGCGCAGGGTCGGCAGGTGGGACATGGAGGTTGATTTCGTACGTTGCCTTTCATCTTCGTGAATTCTTAAGACGATATATTGACTACTTGTGAATTTACAGCCTTCGCTCTCCCCGCCTCAGTATGTACGCGCGCATGCCACCAGCCCGCCGTATGCTCATATCCACCCATCTCATCCTCTTTCCCGCACTCAACCGCGCTCCGCGCTGCACCACTCCCACATACGTCTTAGGACGCACGACCCCCCACCCAGCCGCCTGAACCGCGCATGCTGCGCCTCCCTCGCCTCCGGACGGTGGTTCGACACTTTTCGTCGGTCTATTTTCTTGACCGCGAGACCATTGGCTCAGGCTCCGCTGCCATCCCCGCACTGCTCGGTACGAACGGGATCAGCAGGTTCGATGCGAAATACGACAGCAACGCACATGCACTTAGCGTCTCGCGCCACCCGAGCGTCATGCGCATGGGATACGACAACGCAGGTTGCGAGCGTATCAGGGTAGACGTGCGAGAGCTTGTGAGGGACGCGAAGGAACGTGCACGCCGCCGGCGCGAGTACGCTTCGTCGTGGCAGCACCACCACACGCCTGGCATCGACTACTACCCAAACGTCGCGTTTCAGAGCCCCAACGTCAGTGCGGTCGCGCGAGCCTACTGCCCATCGCGCTCTGCGCGGGTGTCCCTGGTGCAAACTGGCGCGCGTCGCGAAGGGCGTGTCCGGGTTGTTAGACTGGGGAGACGGTCCAGTAGAGAAAGGGTCGATTTGCTAGGTTGCGCCGCCATGCTGAGCGGGAAAGCGCCTGAAAATGAAAATTAGAGATATTTTTGTATAGTAGAATAGAAATCTAAACTTACCTTCCGTTGTTTCTGCTTGTCAGACCTGGCACGCATGAAGACGATCGTCGCCGAAGTCGAATTGATCGCTGTGCGGCACAGCCCGAGGACAGCGATGCGCGTCGTCCTCATCATGTCGATCTTCGTCTTCGTCTTCGTCCCGGCCTCTCGACTTCTCGACTTCTCGACTGCGCTCCGTGTACCGTTGTCTAAACGTAAGTTGTTTCTCTTTCTTCGTTACAGATCTGTAAGCTATCTATCTAGATGCGAGGATCATGCCTCGATGGCTGCAGCAGCAACAATGACATGGTTTCGATTTTGCGCGGCGTGCACCATCCTTTCGGACTTTCTCAAAACGTACCCGTACTTCCTCCCTTGCGCTATCCCTGCGACGTTCTCCTTTCTCGTGTGGATCGTCACCTACATGTTTCTCAGGGAGGTTTGTTATTATTTATATTTATATGTATATCTTTTTTCAATGCCTTGTCGCTGACGCGCTTGCAGACGAACATCACAGGCTTCTCCTTCCACACTCTCCTCCCTCGCTGGCGCTCGCGGTCTCTGCAAACCCACTCAAGCTCGACCCGTCTTCTCCGTCTACGCTCACACCGCCGTCCCAACCCCTGTGCAGCCTCCTCACGCGGCCCCTCCTCTCCATCAGCGCGTACGCGCCCCTCTCCCTCCTGGACATCGCGTACAACGCGCTCCAGCCCGTCTTCTACTCCACTCCCCGCGCACTCGGCGGGCTCGGCCTCGAGCCGCACGCGATCGGCAACGCACTCGCCGTGCTCGGGCTCTCCAATGGCGTCTTTCAGGCATTCTGCTTCCCGCGCATGATCAAGGCCTGGGGCGTGCGCAAGACGTACCTCGTCGGCATCGCTAGCGCCGCTCCGGTCTTCGTCTGCTTCCCCGCCATGAGTGCGGTCGTGCGCATGGAGGAGCGCGCGGCACTGCAGACGCGCGAGGAGCCCGCGCTGAGCGCGCCGCTGCTTGTTATGCTGGCGTTCCAGCTCCTGCTTACGCTCCTTCTGAACACATGATACGGCTGCTGCTTCATGTACATCACCGGTTCCGCCTCCGCGCCGCCCTCCCGCCCTACCCCTCGGCCACCCTCATTGTCCTCCTCATCGTCCGCGACGCTCGTCGCGTCCGCCGTTCCCTCAAGAGCTTCTTCGAGACAGCCGGCGAAGCCGGCGGGAGCGAAGAAGGGCGGGAAGAGCACGCTCGGCGCCGTCAACGGGCTCGCACAGTGTACCATGTCCGTGATCGCTGCATGGGGCCGTATGTCGCGAGCGCACTTTACGCGCGGGGGCTCGCGTGGGAGTACGGCGGGAGCGACGGCGACGACGGGGGGTGGGAGCTCGGTGGTGCGTGGAGGCGTGCGGGCGGCGCGCTGGTGTACGCCGTGATGGTCGCGTTGACGGGGATTACGCTCGCTTTGTGCACGAGTCTGCCGGAGGGCGGCTGGGGAAGCGCAAGGGAGGAGGAGGATGATTGTGCTGGCGTGCAGGATGCTGACGAGGAGAGGTAGTCAGTTTGTGCGTTCTTTTCTATTCGGTTTCCTTGCTTCTCGCTGTCGACTCGATACTGGCCAACCCATCATCATTTCTCTCATTGCGCGCATAGCCAAAAAATTATTACTTTATGATGGAGATAGATGTAGACTCGATCGGACACAATACAAATTGATACTCTTGGCTTTACACTCATCGCGAGTTGAAAGCTAAGTGATAATATATGGGAAAGCAACAGAAACAAAGTATAATATTGCACATCTATCAGACATCGTAGATCATATGAGATCCATATCACAGCGCACAACAGACATACACCAACCGCCCGCGCATGTACATACGATACAAATAGATAACCTATATCCATATCCAAAATGTCCACCATATATACGGCCGTGGGCGAGCCCGCCTACCAGGCGCCCAGAGTGTTTTACGAAATTAGAAAGAGGATAAAAGCGAAAGGTTGAATTGAATGTGAGAGAACGAAGGAAAGCTGAGTGCTTTGCGACAGCAGCGTGCTCCGTGGCGCCCTCCGCGGCGGTGCGCATGCCCGCGTGATTTTCGAACTTGCGCTCGATGTAGCGTGCGATGGGGTAGACGATCGCTGCGAACGGCAAGACAATTCGAAGCCGATACCGCCGCCGAAGGCCGGGTCGCGGACTGTGCAAAGATGCTCAGTATTCGTATATTCTGTGGGACACGAAAGAAACAAAACGCACTTTTCGTGCCGGGCACTCCGACATACGACTGTGTCACCAGGGTTTACCCGGGGGTCACGGCGCGCGTTGAGCATCTCCTTCGCGAGGCGGAACTCGTCTGCCTCATACGCCCGCGAGTTGCGAGCACGCAAGGATGTCGGCGTCGTACGTGCCGACGGACGGCGGGTGTCGCATGTCCTGCGTCATTTCTGTCCAATGTCGAGCGCGTGGGTAGGCTTAGCAGCATACGCAGAGACCCAGTAGCCCATGCCTGCGCAAGCCCGGATCATGAGCGCGTAGAGCGACGCCCGGGTGGTGTGAGCCATCGTGTGCATTTGCGGAGCTGTCATATTTCGCATCGAACCTGCTGTTGTACGTTTGTACCGGGCGGCGTGGAAACACGTACTGGTCCTGCACCAACGGTCTCGCAGTCACGGAGATAGATCGACGGAACGTGCGTTGAACCACCGCCCGGAGGCGGGGGAGGCGCAGCGTGCACGGCTGGGTGGGGGTCGTACGTCATAGAAGACGTGTGTGGGAGCGGTGCAGCGGAGAGCACGGTTGGGTGCGCGGAAAGAAAATGGGACGCGTGGATATGAGCGTACGGCGGGCTGGCGGCATGCACGCGTACATGCTGAGGTGGGGAGATCGAAGGCTGTAGATTCACAAGTAGTCAGTAAATCGTCCCAAAAGTCCACGAAGGAAAAAGGCAACATACGGAATGAACCTCCATGTCCCACCCACCAACCCTGCACCTCTTCCCATCGAAATCCTTTTCGCACTCGCCGTTAAGCAGCCCCGGCACGCGGCCGCTCCTGCTCCTGTGGCTGCGTTTCGCGGGCACGGAGCCCGCAGCGGACATCGAGAGCCCCGTGGCGGATGGCGGCGACGTGAGTGGAAGCAAGTGAAGGACGCGCTCTGTTGAGAGCTTTGCCTCAGGTGGGGCCCGATTTCTTGCCCGTGTCCGTGTCCCGGGAGCCAGATAGAGAGTTTAGAGAGTGCGCCTCAGACGTGAGGTGCTGACGGAGCGCGGGAGTATCGCAGGGAAGTGGATAACGCAGGTGGCGCGGGTTGAGAGCTTGGTCCGGTGAGCATGCTACTTCCGGAAGACGGAGCGCCGATGGCGTGCGGCGGAGGAAGGGAAGACAGGTTGAGAGTGTCGTCCCTTCGATCGTGCTGGAAATGCGGGCTCTCGGAAGAGGAGGCGGTCGGGCACTGGGATATGCCACGGGAGCGTGCAACGCCGTCGAGAGGAGGCGCGCAGCGGCGGAACGGAGCGAGCACGCGTGCTCGTACCGTTCGACCTCGGTGTACTGCGCGCAAAGACTGCAGCGACGCAGCGAGGTCGGCACCAACACTGTGCAGAATACACTCAGCAAGCGAAAAACGTGATTGAAGAAGGTCTGCTGCTTACCACTCAGCGCGCTCCGCGCGTGCCTCAGCGTCGGGGATGGCCTTCACAGTCTGGCACTTTGGATTCCGCTTTCATGTCCTTCTCCCTTTCCCTCTCTCCATTGGTATTATCTCCATCCACATTTGGGCCCGGGGAAGCGCAAGAAGGCAGGCTCTGGACTGGCGCCAGAAGACGCGCGGCGCGAGTGGCACGGCTCTGCGCGATGGTAAATTCGCGACAGAGTATCCGCATCTGCAAGCGCGAAGGAAAGAAGCAGTGCTAGTTGGGAGGGAGCCTGGCCAGCGGTAAGTTGGGTGGCATGGTTGAGGAACGGCGACGAATTTGAATTTGAATGCAGAGGCTCCGGAGAGGCGAATGAGCTGGGGTTACCGGCTATTGCGGACATTGTTGAGGTGGGTAAAGTGTTATGCGAGAGCGTCAGAGGCGGAAACGCTAGAGCAGGGCTCGAGTCCAACATCGACTGGTCCATCGACTGCTCCTCGTCTCGCGAGTAGGCGACGTCCTGCGCAGCGGCGGCGGACTTGCGGCGACAGGCGGGGGAAGCTGTGGGAGCGACGGCGAGATGGCCGACTTGGCGATGCTGGCCAGCGTAGGTGAGCTCTTCGTCGCTGTCGTCGTGGAGATGGTTGAGCCCGAGTGAAGCACCATCACAGGCAGAATGGGGACGGGAGACATGGACATGCAGTGGGTGGTTCGAGGGAGTCGGCGACGTCATCGGGGAGTCTGTGGACGGTTGTCGGTGGACGTCGAGGGCAACGACGAAGGGAAGGGAGAGAAGAAGAGAAAGGGACCACGCGTCGCTTCAACGGGAGACTCGAGGTTCGAGAGACCACGCCGCTGTGAGCAGGCGAGGCCCGCACTGGACCCGCAGTCCTGCCATCCTCGCCGACAGACATCGCGACAGGCACTGGTGGGTGTGCATGAGCGCGCATGGGTAAACTCGCCAGGACAGCACGGGCATTGATCGCGCTGGGCGCGATGGCGGCGGGCCTCCTCATCGGGCGGGCTGGCGATGACACGGGACGTAGGTGGGCACGGGTGCGTGCCAAATTCTTGAAGCGGTCGACGTTGAGGTGGGTAATGGCTTCCTTGAGATGACTATGTCGGTAGACAAGAGGTCGAGCAGCGCGTGTGCGACCTCCGCACTGACAGTGACTATGGAATGCGCACATGCTCAGCGTCGTCGCCCGTGTTCACATGATTTCACCACATACCTTGTTTCCTGCCCTCTAGTTCGTCCCACCGCACCTCCATCTGCGGAAGATCCGGTCCATCAAGTAGCACGACACGAAGCGGCCGAATCGTTGTTGCTCCATCAAATCCATGTACTCCTAGTTACAGTCTGTAGTTTATCTCAGCAAAATAACGACTAGAATTGGATTAGTTACTTACTGTCGAGTATCACCGCCCACTGCTGTCTACAGTTGAGCCCACACTGTCCAAATACCCTCGCTGTTAACCTAGGGTCTGTCAACTCGGACCACTAATCACCTCCGCTGGTCGCCTCGAGGGCGATGTCAACTTCGGGTTAGGGGACAGGAAGGGCTCATGAAGAACGCATAGGGCGGGAGAGAACCAAGAAGCGAATCCTTGATGATTCCGGGATTGTCGGGAAGGGGATCGACCGCAGCTAACGCTGTGCGCTCGGTCGCAACATGTACCGGTGGATGTCTTCATGGGGAGCCGCAAAGACAGAGACGGCGGGAGGCGGCAGAGACAGATATGATGGCAAGAGATGCTGGAACGCGCGCACTTTGGTGGTTCGAGGCAATTCTGGTCTCGTTGAAAAGCGATTGAGGCGATGGGGACAGCGAAAGAACAAAATTTGTCGTTATTTGTTCTGTTCCGTTTTTGCCGAACTCCAGCCGCATTCTTCGGGTCTAATTCAAGTTCTTATCTGCACGACCGCTATATTTTTGCAGCGCAAGTGCCTCGGGATGACATTTTTGCTGGGGAGTTTGGAAAACATCAAGAGGAAAGTGTTCCTTGACATCACACTCACGCTACTCGCGCAAAGGCAAAGGGATGTACTGGCTGAGTTTCGAATTGGTGAAAAGAACTGCCGTCGCAGTGGAAGGCACGATATACAGGCGTGCGGGAGCATCATTCGATGGGATCCTCCGCAAGACATGGTCAGCTGGGAACAAAGCCAAGGCCGTGCGCGACGAAAGCAAACCTGTTCTTAAGTAATCGATTTAGATTCCCGGCAGAAGCTCGCATGATCAGTCCCGCGATAAGCAATGGCCCTGGATCACAAACACATGCAAAAATAAAGAAGGAAAGTATTGCATGCGTCTCATGCCTCCTTTTGGCTCCAAAGGGAGAATTGTATGCGTTTTGCCGTAAGATAAGAACATCGCCATCGCGCGCGACTTCATTAAGCCGAGTCGCAAGTTGACACTACTGATTCACGACATGGATGACCACTCCCTACCGGTGCTTGACATGGACGACCAATCCCTTCCGAATCATGACATGGATGACCAGATCCCCACAGTACGTCAAACTAAGACAACCTAAGACTAATGGTTGTCTTATTTACACCACAGGGCTTGACGAGGACCAAGTCCCAGAAACGCAATGCTCTAAAGAAGAAGCATAAAATCTTCCACGATCAAAACCGTAAGAGCGCCAAGGAGGAGGAGAAAAAAAAGGAAGAGGAGGAGAAAAAAAAGGAAAAGGAGAAGGAAATGACCGCTCTGCTCAAAGTACGCCTATTCATATTGCTCTCTTCTCTTTTCACGATTCTGGCTGAAATTTAAATGATCCAGCACTATCACGATCAGCTCATGGCTGACATGCCCGATTTGCCGGTGTACCCTCACATCGTGGAGGACAACCCCACCATCGTTGACACGCTACAGGATGTAGAGGAAAAGGAGAAAGGGCCTGTCTCACGACAGAACATCGACAACGAATTTCCAGACTTCGTCTGGCTGAGTGAG
The DNA here is from genome assembly GCA_021029095.1 of Phellopilus nigrolimitatus. Lineage (NCBI taxonomy): Eukaryota > Fungi > Basidiomycota > Agaricomycetes > Hymenochaetales > Hymenochaetaceae > Phellopilus > Phellopilus nigrolimitatus. The sequence goes on from JAJOHG010000014.1 coordinate 51,016, forward strand.
CCTGGACTCCACCTCGGTTTGACGGTTGAGGGGAAATTCTGTTTTGCGTCAAAAATCCAGTATGTCGTCTTTGTTTATCTGAATTCCCATTACTCAAGATGGAATAGCGCACACAAAACCGAAGAGAGCGCTGATCTCATGGAAAAATGCCTTACAAAGATCATGAAAATCTCTCATGCAATGCCGAAGATCACCATGAACGCGGTAAATAACTTTTTTTTTCCTGATACATTTCTCATTTTTTTTTCTCTAGGCCCACGCACAATCCAGACTGAACAAAGAAGGTATCGAAACAAGGGTTGAGGGGATAATGAAAATACCCGCGGGACATCATTCGTCCCAAGAAAAGGGGAAAAGTGTAGTGGGTTACGCACCAACGAACACCAGGGCTGCCGCACAGATGTATTTTATCTGACTGAAATTAATGATTCAACTTCTAATCCTTATTTTTCAAAGCCTTAACAAATCGATTACGCTGAACGACCCGGACTTTATCGAGAAATTTTACACGTATCGGCTCGCCTTGATTAGTCCCAAGGTCCTCAACAACTTCGTAGTCGTTGGAGAAAAGTAAAGGTTTATGTATCTAATCCTTACATGCATTTCACTTAATGATCAGAGTTTAGGTATACCGTTCCTCCTTTTGGGCAGACCAATTTCAACGGGAGTAACGCAGCCTTCCCCTTTGCTGGTAGCTTGGCTGTGACATCAAAAAACTTCTCGAACTTGTTGCACAAGGATGGTGATATTTCTGACTTTGTCTTTGGAATTTGGTGGAATGCCAAGATGGACGCTCAAACCAAGGAGTATACGCCACATTTCACTGCTGACGCTGCGAAGAAGACAACGGGAGGCGCATTCTTGTTCGCTAGCTACGGGTATGGTGTGGACTTCGAAGAGTACGTGATCACTTTTTATTGTGCAATTTATTTATTAAACCTATCCTAGGTGCCCGAATATCGTCGAAAACATTTGGAAAGGAAACCATGACTACCACTGCACAATCCAGAGCCATAGTGTCAAGGGCTGGACAAGATTTGGTACATCAATACAGACCTCACGGGGCCTAGCAATGCGAACAGAAGCATTGGCAAATATGCCGCCTGAAGAACGGGCTTCCAAGGTGATCAATGGAGATCAAAGAAATGCTGTAAGTTGTAAATTGAAAATGTTATCAAAGTGCTACGTTGTTGACCAATCATCAGACATCGAAAAAACGGAACAACATTTAAAGAGTAGATTTGTCGGAGTCAATGGGGGTCAATCACCGTATATTTTCTCATACTGTATTTAAATAGGATGAAATCGAAGATGCGCAAAAGAGCAATGCCATTATCCCCCGTCTTGTACATCTAGTGTGTTGGTTAACGAGGTCAACATCACGCTCGGACTATTCCTTCCTTCCATCCTTCGTGCCTTATTCATCAAGCTGACCGCCCTCGACCTTAAGAGTACCATCCTCAATCGTGCTTCGCCATTGCAGCATGTACCCCTAGATCTCGCCCAGACGGTACTCATGGCACCCGCTGCGGATGGTCAACTACAAGCGCCTCGAGACGCTCGGTGATGCGATCCTGAAGTTCATCGATAGCGAGAAAGTGGTCGCTGAGCATCCACACCGGCATGAAGGCTTCCTGACAAAGTGCGAGGACTACGTTGTACAGAACGTGCCTCGCACAGCCTGCTATCCGAAAACGGCATTATAAAGGGATTATTCGCTAGGTCTTTCGTGTCAGGAAAAAACAACCACGTTACGTACATGGGGACGAACACTCGCGTAGAAACGGAACCAGACTTAGTCGACGACAATGCTACTACAGACGCCGGCGAGGACCTGGAGATGATTGCTGGTGAGGAGAATGAGCCGTGAGAGAAGAAAGAACCTCATACAGAGAAACGTTCCAATGTCCTTGTTAAGCTGTCAACGAAGACAGAAGACACATTGTCGAGGCACTCACCGGCGTCTCCTACCTGAGCGGCGGCTTCGACAGCAGCATCGCGTGCGCAGACGTATTTGACCTTAGAATCGGGAGTAAATGGCAACCGCTTTCTACACGGGTCGCAGCCATTCTTGCGAATGTCGAGCCACTCCTGGACGCGCCCATTCAGCTTTCCTGCCCACGGTCCACCATCGGGCACACCTTCACGCATAAGCTGTTCCTCGTCGCGGTGCTCATGCACGCGAGCTGTGAGAGCGACCTTCGAAGTGTCTCGTACGAGCGCATAGAGCTCCTTGGCAACGCGACGGCGCGGGCTTCGGGTCCGCCGTCACATACGTGTACCCCGCGAGGAAGTCGAAGCACACCTCCGTCGGCTCGTCAATGTCGTCCCAGCCCTCGTTCGCGAGGAGCAGCTGAAGCCCGATGAACTTGATATGCGCGGGGGATCCGCGAGCTTCAGCGTGAGGAACCAGATATAGAGCACGGAGTACGACATGACACGCACATGCTGTGAGAGCGAGAACGGCAGCTCGCGCGGCACCTCTGCACGGCTGTGGTGTGGAGGTACTGCAACACGACGGCGAAGACGGTTTTGAAGTCCTCCGTGAAGTTTGCGTACATGTGCGGCAGCACGACCTGCGGCCCTCGACCGACTCCGGCTCTCTGTCACAGACATTCTGCTCTCCCGCCCGCGCGATGTCCGCCGGCCGTTGCGCTCGAAAGTCTGCCTCGCGCGTGCGCGCTCCGCTGGCTGCGTTTCGCCTCATCGCTCTGCGCTGTGCTGGGCACCCCGGGCAGCCGTCCCAAAAGCCGCGAGAGCATGCATATTTGCTGCTCGTGCTCCACCGGCACGCGCGCGAGTAACGCACGGTCGTCCCAGTCCGCGCGGAGCCGAATCAGTAGCTGCAGGATCTCGAAGCGCACACGCAGGCAGGGTCCAACAACTTCAGGAGCCGCTCGAGGACGAAGAGCGCAGGCGCGCCTGGCTGGGCGTCATGAAGTAGTCCGCAAACGTGAGCCGTGCGGACATGTCAACAAGCGTGCAGACGGCTGTGAGAGCTGCGCCAGGAGACGCGCGGCATGTGCCTCGGAGTGGAGCAATGGCCAGGAGGGAGAGCGGGAGGGCCGGGTCGAGGGGCCGTTGTTTGCGTGCGGCTGAAAAGAAAGGCGAGGGTGCGGAGGAGAGGATTTGGAGCAGGGTGGGTGGGATTTAATGATAGGCACATGGGCTTGCCATCGTCGTTTTCTGTAAAGTAGATGAATTGTCGGTCAGAGAAACAAAAGACGGAGGACGTACTTGAGCGTCTTCACATAGTCATTTCGAATCGAAAAGTACGATGCCGACGGCGGCCGTCGTGTCGTTATTGTCGAATTTGCTCGCGGTCCCCCTCCATCCTCCACCCTTTCATCCATCTCCTGGAGCACGTCCTTCAGTAGCGCTGCGACCTCCTCGGATACACGCTCCTTTCCAGCCGGCGCGGTCCACGCGGTCCACGCGCGTACGGCCCGGACGAGGAAGACACCGACCTTGTGCGCATCCCTCACACCTGCGCCGTCCCTCCCCCACGCACACAGCGCCCGTTCGAGAAGGGGAAAGCCGAGGTCGCCAGGTGTACCCGCGTGCGTCGGGGACGCAGCCGTGTCGCGCTGGACGACACGCATGGCCATGCAATCCTCGAGGACGCGCCGGAGCTGGACACGCAAGGTGCGCAGCACGCCGAGGGACGTTGCGATCTGCGCAGCGACATCGATGTTGGCGGACGAAGAGGGGGAGGGAAGGAGGAGCTGGCGGACGAAGACGGGGAGGGAAGGAGGAGCTGGCGCAGGAGGATGAGGGATGCGGTGAAGTAGGGACCGTTGAGGAGCGCGGCAACGGTTTTGATTGCCTGCAGTTCGGTCGGCGGGGTGATCGTCGTGGCCGGAGGACGCGGCGATAATGCTGCATAAGGAAACATGACGGCGGGGAGGACGCGGAACAGGAGCGGCTCAGCTCCGGCAAGAGGGAAGGAGGGAGGCACGTGATCCGCGAGTCGAACCCCGCTGAGGCATGTTGGACCAAAGTTCGCCAGACTTCTGCGCGATGCGCTTGCGAAACTCGACATTCTCGATCTTGAGTCGCGATGGAAGACATTGTTGGGGTGACAGTAGTAGAATGCGGAGGCGATTTGGCAGGGAAAACTTGCGGGAAAGGTGCTCGTGAAGACAGCCTTGGTTGATGATGTAGTCGAGAATCTACCCAACCGTTGACTTACTTGAACACCACGTAGTAATAGTTCATATGCGTGAAATGAGTTCGCGCATGCCGCAGATATATGGGTGGTGTAGTAGCATCAACAGCGCGCCTCCCGCATCGTGCGGGTCTCCTTCGATGCCTCCTTCGACGCTTGCTCCGCCGCCGCCGCCGCCTCCGCTGTTGGCACGACCCTATTCATTCCTGAGCTTGCGATGTTGGCCCGCGGGAGGATCTTGATCGCGAGTTGCGCGTGCAATAGCCGGGATCATTTATAGATCTGGTTTAAAACTGTCAGTGTGCAGATCGAACTGCTGACACCCACACTGCTGCTCACCTTCTCCCCGTGAGAGTGTGATACACCAATTTGACTTCGCCCATGCTGCCGCACCGAGCATCTTTCCGAGCGTGTAATCTTCCAGCACACGACTCGAACTGCTCCGCTTCTGGGTACGGAAGGTCGTGCTCGACTCGAGCGGCGCCTGGGTGGCGGCGGGTGCATACACCTTTCCACCACCACCGCCGGCAGGGACGTACTGCTGGGGCGCCATTGGGCCATTGGCATTGACAGTCATTGGGGGCATGCGCTACTCACGGATGGCTGGTGGACGGGAAGCAGGACATGCGTTCGAGACGCTGAAGTAGTCGTTAGCATCGCGCTCATGTTCAGACGTTTTCCTAAATCCTTGTTTTAGTGTTTCTCTAATCCTTCTTATCCAACTCTTTCAAATGTGTGGTCTCACCAGCGCAAGACGGTCTCGCTCGACACACACGATGGCGTCGAGTTGCTCCTGTTACTGTTGCTGCGGCTGCTGCATGATCCCCGCGCTGGATGGATGGTTCACAGATTAGTACACTAAAGACCTGAAGAAAAGGAACAACTTACGAATATATAGCGATATACGGACCGCAGTCGAGAAGTTGAGAGGTTCAGAGGGCGAGACGTCGAGACGAAGACGAAGCACGAAGATCGACATGACGAGGACGACGCACATCGCTGCCCTCGGGCTGTGCCGGACAGCGATCAAGTCGTGACTGGGTGACATCACAGTCAGTGCGTGCCAGGTCTGCAAGCAAAGCAAGTGCAAATTTTTACTCTATTTTACAGCAGCGTCCTCTAAATTTCTTTTACAGTGTTTTCGTTCAGAATGGACATCTTCTCTCTTCACACGGACCTCGACCATCTTCGCGCTCGAGCCGCATAAAGGTGCGTCCATTCAGCTTTCCGACCCAGAATCCATCTCACAAAATGTTACCTGTATAGGCCCTCATGCGCGCAAGCCCAGCGCAGGCTCAGACGCATATACACCCGGGCAGATGCACGACCGGAAAGTAACACTCGTCAATTTGCAATTTCTCACTTTCGTGTGCCTGCGCGCACATGTCCTGGTCGACGCAGCAATGCCGTGCTGGGATGCCGCGCGCGGGCTTGCAGTGCGTTCTTCGACGCAACACCCTGTGCATCTCATGCAATGTCTGCTGCGCTCGAGCAAGGCGCTGCTGGACGAGTAGCGCGACGCACTGGCGCGTTTCCAGCGAGGGCAAGAAGAAATTGAGCGCGCACTCGAGAGCGTCCATACGTTCCCATGGGCGGCGCTCGCACGGTTTCAGGCGCCCAATTTCCTCAGCGACATTGTTGGAAGTTTGCTGGGTGCCGTGTACCTCGATAGCAACGGTGACATGGACGCGGTACGCGGTGTCCTGGAGCGGTTAGGATTGATGTCCGTGTTGCGCCATGTTGTGCACGAGGGAGTGGACGTGCGGCATCCGGTGTCGTGCTAATGGGACAGCTAGAGTGGCGTGTGGCCGGAGATGGTGGTAAGATATCATGTGCACTCGTGGTGGAAGGCATTGAGCTGACGTCGGCGATGGAGCGGTATAATGGGAAAGCAAGTAAAGATGACGTGCGATTCCGTGTTGCTGAAAAGGGCATCAAAATTTTACTCGACAAGTACAGCGGGATTGAAGTTGACGAGTCCTAGAACCGGCAGATATAAAGACTCTTATTTTGTTCTTGTTGTTTCTTGCAACTCATAATTTAACTATTTTATTATTCGTCTTCGGAGATCACCAGCTGAACGAAGGAGAGAAAGAGCCACAGTGGGCAAAATTATATACATCCCAACTTTTAAAGCGCGCGTCCGCGGCTGGCGCAGCGGGCATGGTACAAAGTTCCACTCAAAGTGTCCCTTAACAGCCCGCCAGAACGCATGCCGAACTCAGACCGCAGCAGGACATACCGGACCGAGCCGTATGTACATGCAGACGTCCGTGAAAGAAACAGTAATGTGAATGAAAACTAGCCCAGAAGATCACCGAACGCAGCCATCTCGGGGCTACTCGACTCGCAGATACCAATTTCCCAGTCTGAAAGTGTGATAAATAAGAGAGCGCGATGATAAAGAAGGCAAAGGACGCACAGCTGTAGATGAAGTGAGGTTAGAAATTCTAAATCGTGCCGGCCGGCACGTCAATACGTCAGCTGACCCACCTGAGTACCCAGTCGACTGGACTTACCGGCCTTCACCAATAAAGTACACACAACGCTCAAGCTGCGAAGCCTTGAAGACATGTAGACAGATCCTGGAGCCTGAAGACGCGCAAAGAACCACAGCTGGCAAAATTATATATATCCCAAATTTCTACCATGCGAGTCTGTGGCAGGCGCAGCGCACATATTTCATATTTTGTTATTAACCCAGCCGAAACCTGATCCCACTCGAAGTGCCCCTTGAGAGCATTCCAATACAGCAAACCGGGCCAAGACTGCAGCAGAACATATCAGACCGAGCCATTTGAACACACATACATCCGCAAAATAAACGGCAATGAGAACAAAAACTAGTCAAGAAGATCTCCGAAGGCGGTCATATCTCCGGGCTACTCGGCTCACAAATGGTGTAGAAAAGTTTCACGGGGTACGAGCCATGTCGACCATGGAAGCGATTGCTCTTGACGGGGATCTCGAGACGGAAACCTTGCAGGTAGATGACGGCGCCAAAAACGACAACGGTCGCAACGAGGTTCATGATGTGTTTGGTAGGCGATGCCTGGCGAAGATCGCAGCCTTTGTCATTACGCATGAGGAGGTGGAAAAGCGTCATAACAGCAGGAAAGTCGATAGACCGGTGGCGGGGGTGAAGAGACAAGCACGCACAGCGCAAGTTGGTTTGTGCCGTTAAGTCCTCAATTCGGGCTTTTCAAAGTAAACAAAGAAATACGTTCGATTTCATCCTTGACCCTGACTGATGAGACTTTTTCACATGTTAATTGTGAGCTGGGGGAGGGGTACACTAGAGTATATTCAAGAAATAGTGTTTCTTCAAGCAATCGCTTGGACGGATGGACACCTGCAGTCATGTCAGTTTAATAATAACATGTGAGTTTCAAACCGACATCCGGCCCTGAATGGATTCTGAAGGAGCTTTGAGAACTTACCACAACCAAATCATATCTGACCTCTTTGCTGCTTATATGTCTTTGATGCATATCCAACTAGTCTGCGAAAACCTCAGGATAATAAGTATATATTGAAGTGATGTTATATGTAGGTAGCGGATGCAAAGTATGACACGAAACGACAGGTGAGTTCAATAGGAGAAAACAGTGACAGACAGTGGAATGGGTAGCAAAGTGAGGGAAAAGAAGAGAAAGACATTGATTAGTACTGTACTTTCACGAACATAGCCCCTATCTGTCAATCCACACCCAGAATAGAAGTCTATACTTCCTCATCCTCGAAACGCAGCATCCTCATTCACAACAACATTTCGGTAACCTCTAACCTTAGCGGAAGCTTGAGTCCCAGCGCAAGCTGGCGGTAAAACGTTTCCATGCGATGCCCACGAGCCCAACGATAAACCACGGGACGGACACGAGCGTGTCGAGCACACTCGAGTCTGAGTACGCGGGTCGGAGGTCTGGACCTGGAAGCCGGATCGTTCTGCGAAGAAAAGGCAAATCAGATACGTTCAAAAAGTTATGGAATATGTAAAAAGCGTACCCTCTCGCGAGCCCGCTCCGGCGGTAGATCCAGTATCCTATTAAGGAAGCCATTGATAGAGACAGGAAGAGCACGAAGATCCAGAAAACGAAGACATGGCCTTTGAGACCAGGACACGGGTGAGCAGTCACTCGGTCTGGTCAGTCTCCACCGTCACAGGAGGAATATGGGATCTTGTGGTACTGCATCCTGTCATAGCAATAATCTTCACTATATGGACAGGAGTCGTCATCGGGCATCGGTGTTGCAAGCGTTACTAGAACACTTTCTCCATTGCTGTTTCTGACGTGGTTGAATTCACAGCGCAATGAGCATTAGCCTCGTTAACTTGTCGATTTAAGGTGTAGAGGTTTACCATTCGAAGTCAGCATCAGTGTAAACACAATTTTCGGTTATTTTCTCTTCTATCTTCTCCTGGTCCCCGATGTAACACTGCCTATCCCGGATATGGCGGTGATAGACAGTCTAACAAAAGCAAAATGCCAGTCTCGCGTAAAGAAGGCTGAAATTAAGACATACTCGTCTACCAAGAAGACATCTTTCCTGACGCTCTTCCGCAGGACTCCAGTACTCAAAGTCGTCATTGATTGGATTGCTTTGATCGAGAATGCCTAATTATTCATTAATCAGTAATCCAGAAGTATGAAATCAGAACCAACGTACATTGCTTTCTCGTCAAGGATGAGAAATCAAGATGGATTGCGACGGCCGAAGACATTGAGCGTGGGTAGTAGCCTAGAAGTATCACCCGTCGGCTCGTGTCCTTAGGCACGGTGACGATCGCCTTAACACGGACCTTATCTTGAGTTGCGAATGTGTACTCGCGCCAGGTGATGCTCTAGTCCGTACTAAAGAGCACGCGGTCTATGGGCTCCTTGTCGCTCACTATAACGAGGATCGAGACCGAGTCGTCGAACTCCCATAGATGCGCATCCTTGTGGATCTCCCGCCACGAGAAGCCGGTGTCGCGGCTAAGGAAGGTGTCGCTCGCCGTGTACGGCGCGAGCGTCCCGCCGACATTTCCCACAGCCATGAGGAGGCCGGGGACGGAGTGAATTTGAAGGGAGCATGTCTAACTTCATTCGGCAGGTTTAGAGCAAATAGGAATATCGAAGCGGAAGACGGCTCACGGTAGTTGTACACGCATACGGCTGTCCTAAGGAGTCCGTCTTCGGAGGAGTAAGGGGCTTCCAGGACCCGCCTGACCTATAATGAGGTACGGTGGCCAGATGGAGAAATGAAAGGCTCACCATCATTATGTGTAATCCGACTCGAAAGCTCTTTCCTTCTAGCATTCTCGGTGTTCGTGACGAGGTTGATGAGTGCGATCCCGTCTAAGCTGATCATCTTCTCGAAGTCAACGAAGCCGCGATCGTTGCGGTTGATGTCAGATGCCGAAATACGTGCCGTTCCCATTGGACTTCTTGACCACGCCCCAATATGGACTGGGGAACTCGGACGTAGTAAGATGCATGAAGACGGACTTGGTACTCGACTGGAGAATCGTATATGTCTGCGATTAGATGTTAGCATTATTATCGAAAACTGGATCTCGGAGTGGACTCACGTGCTTCTGAGGTCGGAGGGTCGAAGGGAAGACACCAGTTGCGAAGTTCTTGCCGTCGAGCGAAACTTGAAGGTCAAGTGACTGTCGCTCTTGGAGATACTGTAGAAATAAAGTTCAGCTGTGGAAGTCAATCCAAATAGCGGCGAGCCTCACCTCCGCGACAATTAAGAACTCCGAGAACTTCGCAAAACCGATGACACGGTCAAAGAGCACTTTCTTACTGAAGAACTGCGCCCCGCCGACGAGCTGCAGTCTGGAATAGGCGCTGGTTGCCCTTCTTCTCCTTGTACGACTCGCATGTGATATGCGTTGCGTCTATCTTGAGCTCCACTTCGCGTGCCCACGCACAATTGCGCACGTACTCCTCGACGAACCGCCAGTTGCGCCCGTTGTCCGTGCTATATCGCGCCTCCGCGAGACACTTCTCGGCGCTGCCCTCGCAGTCGGTCTTCCCAGATGAGATAGTCCGATATCGGATGGGAAGTGCATGATGACCGCACCGAAGCTGTTCGGTAAGAGGGGTGCGTAAAGCGGCTTCCAGCTCCGCCCAGCATCGGTCGTGTAGTAGTACTTCTGTGAGCTAGTCAGGATGTAGGCGCGGTCGTTTGAATGGGAGTGGAGGTAGAAGACGATGAAGCGTTCATCAGGGAAGAGCTGTATACACGTATCCCTCGTTGCTCGACTGCCAGATGGTGCCGTCGTGCAAGCGGACCAGAATCGTTGTCGACTCTTTGAAATATGCGTATTGACGCAAACTCAAATGTCTGATGCGTAACCTCGCCCTCTTCTGGCTGTGCGAGGGAGCGGTCCTTCTGCACCTTAGCATCTTTGACAATTCCACGCGACTTGTCGCAGGTGTTTCCTGGGATGAGACGGTAGCCTGACGAGCCCATGTATGTACCCGATGCATCGCGACAAACGTCGGCAGGAATGGGCTCTGGCCCTGCGGGCAAGCACTGATCACCGTTGCGGATGAAGTTATAGTCGCTAGACCGGAATGCTCAGCTTAGAACGCAGAATAACGAGAAAGAGAGGCTAGCGGCTTACCATTCGTAATCCTCGTTCGTGCACGGGCAATTCTCCTCGTGCTCGACCGGGTCGTCGAACTTGTGCCCCACGTAGCAGTCCGCATCGGGCTTGCGTCGGCGGTACCACTGCTTATTCCCCATAGAGCAATCGTGCTTGTCCCCACTGCGCGCGTACCACTTCTCGAAGTCGTTGTCCGTGCACTGCCGGGAACACGTGCTCGCAAAGTCGAGGAATATGACGACAAAGCGGCTCGAGCCCGTCTGATCCCTGCGCGCAAGCTGGCCGGCGAGCATGAACTTCTGCAGCATCGAGTCTGGCACGGTCGTCAGCGCGCGGGCGCGAATTCGATATTGGAGCTTGAGAGACTTCCTGGATGCGGATTCAGTGGGCTTAGTCTAGATGGTGGGATGGAAGAATACGTACCATGTCCGCCCTAGATCCTAGATCACTAGAGTAGCGCACCTCATCGACGCTGTCCTCGTCATTCACGAGAACCACTATACTGCCCTGATCTCCAGTTCGTACTTGTTGCCGTCCTTGCTAACCATCGTCCAATGGAGTCCGGCGTCCGTGCTCAGGCAGGTATCACACTCGTAGGTTTTGAGGTAGGACCCGATGGAGCCCACAGGAAGCACGAGCCCCGGTGCAGGCGAGCTGAAGATACGCCCGAAGTTGTGTGGCGAGGTGACACTGTGTAGGTGGAGCGAGCAGGCTTCGGCGTCGTTGGGGTCACACCCGATTTTCGACGCGTCGCACGACGGGCTGCGAGAAATATATTGCGTCAGGATTTGTTTTCTTCCGCAAGCCAGTCTGAATACTGGACGAGACCGCATTTGGTTTTTGCGTGGAGCGTAGGCATCTGTGATCATCGAAGGACACCTGGCCACGAACGAGCATTTAGAGCACGATACCGGAATTTAGACATCGATTTCGGGTCCGGTAGACCTTGGCTTCGAGCAGCTCGGGAGCGGCGAAGTATAGAGATCCGCAGATAGGCGAAAGGATTGTAGAGGTTGGAAAGATCAACGTCGATGATCTTGATGTTGCCCGTTTGGGAGATGAAGATGTTCTCGATCTTGAGGTCGCGGTGCACGATATCATTGCGTAACAGTAGTCGAGTGCGGACCCGATTTGACGGGATAACTTGCGGTCACCGTGCTCGTGAAGACGGCTGTGGCTGATGATCTAGTCGAGTATCTGCCCACTGTTGCGTACTTGAACACCATGTAGTAGTGGTTCCCGCATGCCACAGATATACGGGTAGTGTAGCAGCATCGACTGCACCGCCTCCCGCATCGTCCGGGTCTCCTTCGATGCCTCCTTCGACGCTTGCTTCGCCCCTTTGCTGTCGGCGCGATGTCATTCATCTATGAGCTTGAGATGTTGGCTCGCGGGAGGATCTTGATCGTGAGCTGCGCACGCACGGTGGGATCGTTACTAAATATATATAAAAAACGTTAATGTGCAGATCAAACTGCTGACGCTAACGCTGTACGCACCTTCTCGCCGGTGAGATCGTGATACGCCAGTTCGACTTTGCCCATGCTGCCCTCGCCGAACGTCTTTCCGAGTGTGTAATCTCCCAAGTACGCAACTCGAACTGAGCGGCTTCTGGGTACGGATGCTCGTGCTCGGCTCGAGCGGCGCCTGCGAGGCTGCAGGCGGATGATTCTGCTCACCACCACCGCCGGCAGGGATATATTGCTGGGACGCCATCGGCATTGACAGTGGTCGTGGCCGTGTGCCATTGACGGATGGCCGGTGCGCGGTAGGATGGACATGCGTTCGAGGCGCTGAAGCAGCCATTAGCATTGCGCTCGCATTCAGATGATTTCACTACGTACCTAGGTCTTTGTTTTACCTAATCGCCCCTCTCCAGCTCTTCCAGATGCGTAGGCTCACCAGCACAAGGCGGTCTCGATCGACCAACGCGACGGGGTCAAGTTGCTGTTGTTGCTGTTGTTGTTGTTGTTGTTGCTGGTACAGCCGAAGCATGATCCTCACATCTAGACAGACAGTTTACAGATTAGTACGCTAATGGCATGAAGAAAGAGAAACAACGTATGACTAGATAACGGTACGCGGAGCGTAGCCGAGAAGTCGACAAGTCGAGAGGCCAAGACGAAGACGAAGTTGAAGACGAAGTTAGAAGATCGACATGACGAGGACGACGCGCATGGCTGTCCTCGGGCTGTGCCGGACAGCGATCACTTCGACTTCGGCGAAGCAGAAACAACACAGCGCAAGGTAAGTTCAGATTTCTTCTCTATTATGCAATAGTATTTCTAACTTTCATTTTCAGGCTCTTTCGCTCTCAGCACCATGGCTTCTAGTTGCAGCACTACCGTGCGATGCACGTAAAGGAGGTCTAAAACGACTCTCTCTCGCAACCTGTCCTCGTGCGCGCGGAGAAGTTCTCAGTCTTGGCAAGCGGAGACCTCACACTCACACAAGAGTGCGTCGAGGCGAGCCAGATCTACTCTACGAGCGCGTCAGAGGTGCGTGTCTTTCTTCTGATTTAGCTTATGACATTCTGATTGATCCTTCTTCCACATGTCCGAATTGATCGTTCGGGCGCTTGCGTCTGAGAGATACTCGCAGGTCACCGACCTCATCGCGTTCGAGGACCACCTGGACAACTCGCTGCAGCATGACCTCATGAAGATCGAGCACGTGCGCATGCGCCTTGCGCACGAGGTTCCGTCTACCGAGCTTGCCGACACTAAGCTTATAGAGCTTAAGTTTTTCTTTGAATACAGTACGTGCCGCTTTTCTGTTTTTTGGACCGATCTGAACGTGAAATTTGCCTTGCCAGTCCACAGCTATAACCGCGAGTTCGAGGTCCTGTCGGATTATAAGCCGCGCGGTCAGCCGACGTTTGATGCGCGGACGCTCATGATAAACTCATCCGGTGTAAGTGATTTCTTTTTTTCCTGAAATGCAAAGACCTTTACTTTCAAACCGCTGACACGACGACATCCAACTAGACTGGCTCTCGAAGTTCCTGCTCATCTATATCTTCGTTTTTCTGCTCGCAAGCGGCATCGACGAGACCGTCGAGGAGAAGCGTCTTATCGGAGATCATCCGCAGCATCCCCGAGAATAAGATCCCTTTGAAGGAGCGTATCCACGTGCGCAAGGAGGCCGAGTTCAGTGAGGTGCGTACTGTGGCTCTTCCGTACGTAAATGGGACTACACGTATAATAACGATTGCGACATAGATGACTGCAGACGAGCGCACGCTCTTCGACTACATCTCAGCGCTGCGCGACTGACCCGGGCCGTATCATGCCCACTCGCGCCCGCAGCCGGAGGCTGTGCTCGTGGAGGTGAACAGGCAGAACACGAAGGGCGCGCCGAAGGCGGACGGGTAGCTGTCGCCGCCAACGAACAGCCAGAAGCGGCACACTGAGGAGCCGCCCTCGGTGCGTGAGAGGCCCACGCATTCGTCGACATGTGCAGGTACATACTTGAGTGTGCCTCATTCTTTTAATACTCCCTTCGTTTTCTGACGCGGTGATACTCTGAGATGCAGTTCGACCACGACTCGCCTAAGTACATCGAGGGCATGCGCGCAACAGTATCTGGCACCGTTTGCTCTAGCAAGCACTCACGACTGCTTTCCCGCGTAAATACGAGAATGTTGTATATGTAGACATGAAAGCTATGCAGAAGAATGTACAGATGCGTGCTAGAAATCATCAGGAAGAAAGTGGCAGAGATGGAAAAGGTGCAAAGACAATGATGGGTTGGAATGTAAGACGGTAAGACGCGCCCGCCTGCACGAGCGAAAAACAAAAACAAAGACAAAAAAACAGCAAAACAACAAACAAAAGATGTCGAAAACCAAAAAAGGAAAGCTCAAGACCCCCCCTCCTCCCCCCTCCCCAATACCTCTCACCGTGCATTCATGCTCACGCGCCGCGTGTACTCTCTTGGACGGCGGGTTTTGTTTGGCGGGGCGTACGCACCGGGCGCGTCTCCGCCATACACATTGGCCGGTGGCGGCAGCGGCGGAAGCGGGGGCGGGTAGCCATTGGGGTACGCGTATGCACCTGGTGACCTGCCACGCGCCTCCCCAGGCCCTCGCAGGGGCGGCGCGTGTGGTGAGGCTTTCCTGCTTGAGCGCGGATGCGGGTACGGATGCGGGCGTGGGGTCGTGGGCGGGTGGGGGTTCGAGAGCACGCGCGGGGTGTCCCTAAGTGCGGCCATCGGCAGGTCCTGCGAGTGCGAGTGCGAGTGCGGAGGCGGAGGCGGAGGAAGCGGTGGTGGTGGCATCACGCTCTGCGTCTGCATCGCCTGCTGCTGCTGCGGGTGCGCGTGGTACGCCGGCGGGGGCGGCGGGTTCAAGGGTATGCGCGGGGAGTGGCCGAGCGCGGCCATCGGGAGCGGGGCTTGCGGGTGCGCGTGCGCGTGTGGGTGCGCTGGGTGCGCCGGCGCGGGCATCACGCCCTGCATCTGCATCGCCTGCTGCTGCTGCGGGTGCGCGTGGTACGCCGGTGGGGGCGACGGGTTCAAGGGTATGCGCGGGGAGTGGCCGAGCGCGGCCATCGGGAGCGGGGCTTGCGGGTGCGCGTGCGCGTGTGGGTGCGCTGGGTGCGCCGGCGCGGGCATCACGCCCTGCACCTGCTGCTGCTGCTGCTGTTGTTGCTGTTGCTGCGAGGGCGGGGGCGGTGGGCCCGCGTCGCGCAAGTGCACGTCGCGCGGCGGTGGCGGCGGCGGCGCGGGGCGGTACAGCAGCGGCTGGGACGACGGCCCGGAGAGCGTCGACGCGGGGGAGAGTGAGAGCGAGGAGGTCGACGGGCCTGCGGCGCCCGGGGCGCTCGGGTGGTGCGGCACGGGCGTGCGCTGCTGCTGCTTCTGCTGCTGCTTCACGGGGCTGCTCTCCGCGTAGTACATCTGCTGGTCCTCCTTGCGCGCGTCCGCGGGGGGCGCAGGCACCGCGGGCACTGGGCCGGCAGCGGCGGCGGCGGGGGGCGGCGCGCCCGAGCCAGACGGCCCGGCGTCGTCCTCCTTCTTGAGGCGGACGATCTCCTTCCCGGCGCGCGCGAAGAAGGCGCGCTCCTGGTGTGCGAACCAGCCGGAGGTGGGCGTGGGAAGGGGGATGGGGGGCGCGCCGGGGGCTGCGCGGGCGGGGTAGGTCGGGGAGGAGGAGGGCGAGGGCGCGGGGAAGAGCGCCATGAGTTCGTGCCCCGTCAGCGGCGCGGGGAGGCCATTCCGGCGCACGGGCGGGGGCGCGGCGTCGATTTCTGCAGCGGGGCGTTGAGATTAATATTTTTTAGAGACGGAAGGGGTATGGGGGGACGAACCTCGGAGGCCGGCTGAGGGCGACCACGGGCGGGGCGGGGCGTTGCCGTCGGAGGGAGAGAGGATGAGCGGGAGGAGGGCGTGGGGGTCGGCGGAGAGCATGATGGGCTGGGGCATGCTTGTGCTCTGGGGAGTGGAGTACGCGTGCATGCTGTGTGCGGAGGACGGGTGCGAGTGCGAGTGCGGGTGCTGCCGGTGGACGATGGGCGGGTCGGGGACGGGGAACCTGGGCGGGGACGGGGAGATGGACGTGTCGGGGGACGCGTGGGTGGACACAGGGCGGAGGCGGTAGCCGGACATGAACGTGTCGGCGCGGGGCGAGCAAAAAGGGCGAGAAAAATGGAAGCGGGAGCGGACGCGCTACGCCAGAACCAGAGAGAGAGAGAGAGAGAGAGAGACGACCAGCTGGAAATGGTGAGAAAGCGAGAAGATAAGGCGAGAGGAATGTATACAAGGTGATGACGGAGGCTAACCCCGCCGCCCAGCCTGAGTCCAGAGCGCCGTGACAGCAGCACGCAGTGCTGTTGCTGCAACCCATGTCGGAAATTACCTATCTCAATTAGGTACATCTATTTCCCACAACTAAATCCGGATCCTTACCAGTGATCAGATGATTTACATTGTCCATTAGCCTTTGCCTTTGCCACCTATATGTGTAAAGGAAGGCCGCAAAGTCCACTTCCTTCCATTCTTTGGAATTCGTGCCCTACAATCTAACATGCATTACCTCCGTGCTTACTTACGTGGTTTTACCCTCCGTGCTTACTTACGTGGTTTTACCACCTCGCTGTGTCTTGTACAAGTCGAATAAGACAATTATAGTGCACATGCATATAGCCAAGTAATGAAAGATATAGACAAATGTGGTGTGCGTATGGTGCAGGTCATGAAAAGTTTGTGAATGGAACATGAAGTGGAAGGAAGCGTAATGTGCAGCAAAGAAACTAACTATACAAGTAATGTAGATGACCAATGAGAAGCGACGATTGGAATGAATAAGGACGAGAATGCGGGGACAGCAGAGACAATGGCAAGCAGCTGCGATACCAATGCTAATGGTGGTACACAAAAAAGGGTTGAGATGCAAGCGCAGCGGGAACGGTTGTACACACAAGAAAGCAGCGAACACGAAGATCAGCGACAAAGGGAAACGAGAAAGTGAAAGCGGAGAGAAGATTAAATAGAAGCAAATGTACATACGAAGACAAACCCGATGATTGCAGAATCCTGGTATTGCAGTCAATCAGAACCGAGGTGAGAGCAACGCGATTAGGACGCCGGCGGCGGTGGCGGTATCCGAGGGTATGACGGTATGGAGGTATAGGATAGGCGACAGCAGAGCGAGCAGCGAGAAGAGCGGAGACGAATAAACAGTAATTGTACATATGTACATTTTGATGACGTGTCTTGCCGTTGATGAGTGTCGGTGCGGCGTTGGCGGCGTCGAATAGCAGATGGTTGAAGTCTTGTCGAGTCCCTTGACGTGCGTCGGGTATCGACGGCTTTGCGCGCACGAAAGCGTTCATTGCGTCCTCCCGGTCCCGCTGCCGAACAGAAAGAGCTTCTTGCGCTCGGGGATGACGGTGACCTCCCACTCCTTCTCGACCCAGACACCCGCGCGGCCCCTATGCTCACCACGACGGCTGCCAACCTCGCGGATGGCACGGCGCGCGAGTTCAATGTCGCGCGCGTGCAACGCCGAGATCTCGATATAGGGCTTCTCCTCCGCGCTAGCTTCTTGTGTTGACTCCTGCGCGGTGGAGGTGGATGCGGTCGGGAGAGATGTCGGGAGCGAGGTCGATGTTGCAGGGAGCGGGTCGGGGAAGAAGATCTCCTCGTAACGCGTCTGCTTGATAGGGACGGCGGGCATCACGTCGTAGACTGGTCCTTCGACATTGTCATAGGTCCAGTTGCGTGCTACAAGTTAAAGTGTCCAGTCAGCATCGTCAACAACGGTGAAGAGAAAAGAATGCAACATACCCTCCATGTTCATCCGCCTCCTCTCCGGCGCGCTCATCTCCGCCCTGCTCTTGCCCTTCTTCTCCTTCCGCTCGCGACTCCTGTGTCCTTTCCGGCTGCCGCACGTAACGCTCGCACTCGTCACGCTCGTACCCGTCCCGTCTCCGCTCATCTCCTCGGCCGGGCGATGCCACGTCCCCTCCGCCTCTCCCTCGACGCCCTCTTCGCGCACACTTCCCAACGCGCCCGCACTCCGCCTGCTGCGGCCGCTAACGCTCGCCTCGCTGCCGCTGCGCCTCATCGGCGCCGGCGACACCGGCCCCGCAAAGCTCGACGCGGGCAGGCTCGCGCTAACGGTGGAACGGAGAAGGACGCCGGGAACGAGTAGTTTCCCCTCTACCCCCTTCGCGAGCACACGGCGAGGGACCGCGCGTTTCTTGCCTGCGTATAGCGCCGGGTCGACGCCGGGAAGGGTGAGCGCGCTCGTACCCGAGTGCGCGTCGTCGCTGACTGATGTGGCCGCCGACTTGGTCGACGCGGACTTCGAGGACGAGGTCGAGGTGACGAGGCCGAACGCGGGCGCGTAGCTGGTGGCAAGGCTCGCGTTGCTCTTCGCGCGCGGTGCGGGGCTTGTGGAGGACGACGACGGCGCGCGCACGAAGAGTGGGTACTTCGCGTAGAGCTCGAGCGCGCTTTGCATGCGCGTCGGCGCACCAGGCGCGCGAACGAACGGGCGACGAACTGTTTCCGTGTTGCCCCCATTTGCCTGTGGGTCGGATGCTGCGCCAGTCGAAGGCCGACGGTGGGTCGAGATGACGCCCGCAGGCGCTCTGGGGTTCGAGTTGCCGCCGTAGTTGTATACCAAATCGCTCCAGCGAGCCAAGTCGATCGTCTCCACCTCCTCGGGCTTCGCCTCCACTTTCCCGGCCCTCCTGTTCGCACGAGCTTCTCTCTCTGCCTCGCCCGTAAGGTCCCACGCTCGCCTAAGCTCCTCCTCCTTCTTCATCTGCTTTTCCCGTAGCCTCCTCTCCTCCTTCGCTAGCTCGCCATCCGCCGCGCCCGAGAGGAAGATCGCTTGTAAACGACTTGCGGCCCTCATGATTCCGCCCTCGAAACGCGGGCACTTATCAGCTGATGCATTCGAGGTCGGAGGCGCCAATGCAGGCGCGGATGGGCGATGCGGATGCAAAGGCAGCGGGGGGAGCAGCGGGGGAGCGGGGTCCGTGTATAAATTTGGCAAGCCGTCGGATCGCTCTTCCCCAGGGCTCCTTTCCTCGGCGCTGGCGCTCGTGGTGCAGCTCGTACCGGTTGCGCACGAGCTTGTGTCTGATTCGGAACGAGCGAGGCGGAGCGTGGTCGCGTCGAGGTCGAGGGTCGGAAGATCCCGTACGTTCGTCACGCGCAACGAGTTGGGCGGGACAGGGGGGAGAACGGGGCTAGGCGGAGGCGGGGACGCGTGTGCTGGGTTGAGCTGAGCAGGGCGCGTGCCGAGGCTAACGCGCTTGTCCTTCCCGTGAGATTTTGTCTTTGTAACGAGATGCGCCGACTCTGCTGATTTCAGGCGGTCTGAGCTCGAGTCGCGCTCTAGGATCTCGCGCGCGCTGGGCATCGGTACGGGCCAGGACCACTCGAGGTCCTTCTTGCGGCACGCCTCGCTGCAGTAGAGGGGCGTCTGGGACTGGTCGATGACGGTGCGCGTGCGAAGGGGGATGGCTGGCAGCTCCTGGACGACGGGCTCCTGCGCGGCGCGCTGGGGCAACTTGGCTTTGTTCGGTACGTTGGGGCGGAGGCCGCCGCTGGGGCGCACGCGGCCGGTGCCCTGGAGCAGGCCGCCGCCGTGGGCGCGGCCTTTGATGGTGCCGTGCTTGCCCCGGGTGGCGCCCTTGATGGAGGTGGTCGAGTTGCTGTTCACAAGCGCGGGCTGCTGCGGCAGCGGGGTGGGTGGATGCTGGATGGGGACGGTGTACCGCTTAGGCATGATAAGGCAGTCGCAGACCGGGCACCAAGACGTGTCGAGATGAATATCGGTGTCCATTGTCGACTCGAGTAGTTCGGTCAGTCAGGTCGTAGACGGCGAGGAGGGGTTGAAGATGGGAGGATAAAAGAGAGGATAAAAGCAACGCATGCTCCGCGGAATCCATGAGTGTGCGAAGGATGCGGTTTTGTCGCTGTAATGTACGGGTTAGTACAGTGTAAGCGGCTAGAGAGCCGATTTCGTATATATATAGAAAACGACCTTCCCAATACAATCGCTTGTCGGCAAGTTCAATATAGCCTCCGGTACGGCCTTGCATGGCCTTCGAGGATGGGGCGCGCCGTGCGATGTCCAGCGCAGGGCACAAGCAGCACCCTCGACGTCAAGTTGTGCGATAGCGAGCTGGCCTGGTGGAAGCAAATTGAAAAATTATATACATGTTTTGTAGCGTGCTAACTTAGGTAAGGGTTAGACATGTAGCTGTGGGAAATGTAAGGCTATCTCTTAGTTACCCGTTCTATCACATCTTATTGTACATAATCGGCAATTTCATGCAACATGGCTCGCCAATTTATTCACAAATCTCCGTTAGTGTCCTCTCGCTCCTCTTCTTCCTGTCTCCCTTCGTCGTCTTTCCCACTGACGACTCTCTGTCCCGACTCTCGCTTTGCTCGACCGTATATTCTATCTTGTGTAATTGGCAACTATAAGGTCGTAGCTTCGTTTTCGGTATTTTTATTCTGCATGTTCGTTACACCCGTGTTCTTCGCCGTCTGATTTTCCCCCGACTTAGATTTTCGCTCACCCAAGCACTATTTTATCTCACTTATCTGTGCCAGTGTCTGTGCCCAGTCAGTACGCTAGCCATTCCATGTGCAGACTGATTGTTTGCATTTTTTATCTGTTTTATTCCGTTTTCTCTCGTTTAGGCGTCCAGGAGACCAGGCAGGGCGCCGCGCAAGCTCCTAGGCCTGCTTTTTTGCACATATCCTCTAATTCGCAGTCGCTCGATTCACAATTGATTTTTCTGTTCTGAATTTGGCTTTTGCCCAAACGCATGCCGGTTATCTCTCTTGGTCTCGGGCTGCATCACGCTAGTCAGCTAGGCAATCCCACCCAGCCATCATTACCCGATACGCACACCCAATAAATATACGGCATTTCAGCAGCGCAAGATGTACGTGTACGACGATCATCCATTTCAGCCCCCTATCCCTTCCTCGCCTTCCTCTGCGTCTACGGGCGCTGCGTATCTTGGACTCTCGTACCCGTCTTTCAATCCCGTGTACGACGCACCATTCTACGCTCAAGGATCCGTCCCGACGTCATCCTCGTCCTCGTCGCTGGCTGCGGCCCTCGACTTCCCCCAACCGGACAAGAGCCAGCCCGAACCGGTGGATCGAACGAGGCCGATTCCGGCTCTCCCGCGCGGCGGGCCACCGGAGAATCTGGAAGCGGGCACGAATTTTGATCCAAATTCGGGCAGAACTGTCGAACGAACTAGAGATATCACGCCAAACATGCCTCGGGAGCATGTAAATCCAAACTCAAAGCAAGATCCTCATTTTCCAGACTCGCAGTATCAATCACAGTCCCTCCATTCGCAATCTCATTTTCAGCCTCTTCCTCATCAACCTCAACCTCATCCCCAATCCCAACCACAGCCCCAGGCGCCTCTTTCTCCACACACCCACCATTTTCCGCCCGATGCCACCAACGTCTTCCAGCCGTTCGACTACTGGCCGCCCAGCGCCGACGCGTTCACGGCGGAAAGCAGTCTGCATGGCTTCCACGGCTCTTTCAGCGGAGGCGGCGCGCCCGACTTCTCCGGCGAGCCCTTCGCGTTCTTCCCGAATGACCCCGCGGCATACTACAGCGAGCCGCTGCCCTCGCACCTGTTCGCAAACGGCGCGCCCGGCGGGTGGGGCGGAGACGCGGGCATGGGCTTCGGCGAGGCGTGCTTCGACTTCAGCGGCGCGGCCGCATGGGAGCCGCCGCCGGCAGCATTCGGCGGCCAGGCGCCGATGCCGGTGCTGCACGAGCAGAGTACGCAAGTCGTGTCCATGGCCCCGCCTCCTGCGCCGGCCCTCGGGCACGCCGGCGGAGGCAACGGCTCCAATGCGCAATTTGCTTCCGTCTCTGCCGCGCGGCCCGACGCAGGCTTGGCACGCGATCGATCGCAATCGCTATCTGTTTCCGCTGGCGCGCCCGCCGTTGTCGGGGCGTTTGGGGGCGATCACTTCCACGCGTCGGCGCATCAGCACCAGCACCAGCAGCTTCAGGAGCTTCAACGCCAGCACCAGCAACAGCATGTGCCCGGTAGTCCATCTGCGGAGGAACTTGGGCTTGCATACTCGCCTCACTCACAGGCTTATCTGAATCACGTGTACACCGCTGATCATGGAATGCCCTCGACGGGTGCGGACGGGGACCGGGATCTGCGGCGGCCGGAGAGCTTGGGAGCCGACAAGCATCGAGAGGTATGTATTATTACATCTTTGTTTTATTTCATTTTATTTCTATCTTTAGACATCTCGGCGTACATCTTTGATCTTTCTCTGATTGTTCTCTTGATTGTAACTATAGGATGCATTTGTTGGACCTTCCACATCGTGGCCAGCTTCAAGCCAACCAATCTATAGTCAACCATACTCCATACAATCAGAGCCTGCACTGTCAGCAGATGTACAGTCTACGTTCGCACCCCAACAAGAACATGTGCATCATAATGCACAACACAATGCAGCCATGTCCCCGCCGCCCCCGCCAGCGCGTGCAAGGATTCATGCACGTGCGAATTCTGGAAAGGATACGACGCATTCCCCGCTTGTACGCCGGCATACAGTGGCTGCGTCATCGAGTTCAGATACTATCGTCCCCTCACCGGCCCCTCCCGCCCAAGCACCAGTTAGGTCCCAGTCATCAGGTGCAGAAGTCGTGCCTACGCGAAGACCGACGAATACCATGCTCACAACCCACATGAACGACGCGCTCTGGTCGCAGTCGCAGCAGTTCAATCGCCTCGCGCTGGTCGAGACGTTCCGGCAACGGCACGGCCGCGAGCCCCCGCCCGAGATGCGCATTCTCGAGACGAGCGCGCTCGAGCGCAGCGTCGTTGGTGAGAACGCCTTGCGGCGGGCCATGGAGAGGGAACGGGCCGAGAGGGCCGATAAGGAGGACAAGGGAGGACAGGAGGGCGCGCGGGAAGAAGGCGGGAATGGAAGCGTAGGGCCGACGGCGCTAGAGGATATGAGCGACGAAGAATTCTTCCAGCGGGGTCCTGATCCGAACTGGGTTCCTGCGCGGTCGGGTGCGGAACTTGAGCTGGAGGCGGCTTTGGAAGAAAGCGCGAGAGCGAATCCCGCACTTGGCGCGGTGCACGTGCGTGCTCACTCTCACGTACCATTGGTCTCGCCCATCTCGCCAAATACTCCCGATGAGATAACCACGCCGCGCGAGAGCTTCTTTCCCGCACACGCAGCGCACGTGTATCCTCCCGTTCCCGGCGCGCCTCAGACTGAGTACAATCAGGCTTATAGATCCCCTATGACGCCAACGTCGCCATCTCGCGCCTCTTTTCTCTTACAGAAGATTGTGCCGCTCCTGCGCCACGACGGGCACCTCGCTCACCACGTCTCTGGCCTCGGCGGCGCACACGGCGAGGCATACGATGGGCGTTCGTACCTCCCGGATGACGCCGAGCCAGACCCGAACCATGTCCCGCTTGAGCCTCCCGGCGCGCGAATCGGCGATCATCCCTTGCTCAAAGCTTACCGCCCGCACCCGCTCGCCATCCGCGGAGAGACATGGCACACGGTGGTCAACCCGGCCTCCGAGCGGCCAACGGGCGCCCACGAGAAAGGTCCAATGCCGGGAAACAGTAGGGAGCCGGAAGGGGCGGACGAGGATGCGCGTCCGAGCTCCGCCATGAGTCGGCGCGAGAAAGCGGGCGTGAAGAAGGAAGAGAAAGGCAAAGGATGGGGCTTCGCCGAGGGCGGCTTGCATGGTCCAGGTCTCGGTCTCGGTCTTCAAATCTCCACAAAAGACAATGGCGGATGCGCAGATGGGTCGGGCGGCCGGGGCGCAGATCCATTGGCGCGCTTGAAGCTGACGACGGATGAGAAAGCGCCGCCGAAGATAGCCTGCTTCTTCTGTCGAAATCGGAAGATCGCGTGCGGCATTGGGAAGGGCGAAGACAAGACGTGCAAGTTTGTATTCTCTTTTCTTTACCTGCGAACTACGCTCATATTCGTTGTTCAATCTACAGCCAGTGCTCCCGCCGCTACCTCAGCTGCACCTTCGCAAAAGAGTCACGCCGCGGAATGCGTACCCGTAAGGGGCGCTCTGCGCATACGGTAGATGGCGTCGACGAAGCTGTCAAGGATACTACCGAACCTGATGAACCCGACTTCGAAAAATTCGGGGATGCTTCGTCGTCATCCTCTGCAGCTGGCCCTTCTGGGTCGCGTTCTCGGAGGGTAGTGAAGAACAGGAAGAAAGAAATGAAGGCGAAAGTAAGGAGAAAGAAGGTTGATGGGAAGGGGAAGGGGAAAGGGAAGGAGAAGGAGGGTCCAGAGGAAGATGAGGAGTGCGAGAGAGACGAGGATGAAGATGGGGACATCGTGATGGGCGATGGTGGAGGAGATTCAATGGCCATGCAAGTCAATCGAAGTTTGGAATACGCAGACAACCCACTTGCATTGCTTGCGGCAGAGATGCGGCACCAGCGGCCGCGCCCACAGCAGCCAACCTCATCCTCATCCTCATCATACTCCTTGCCAATGCATACTACCTCCTCGGCTGCTGCGCATGCGACTCTTGAAGCGGGCTCCTCGATGCTGGCTCCTGGATCTCTGCTGGGTGTCCCTCCCCAGCCCGGGCCTCCGGACGCTTCGTCCATGGTGGGGGCGGAATATTCGGCCACGCAGATATCGGGACTTTCGCGTGGCCCATTCACTACTAGTCCGCTAAGTCGACGTAAGCAAGGACGGGATGGTGGCGACAGAGGCCAGTGAGTGTTCTCTTGCATTCGGATCCCTGTTCCATTTGCTTAATTGCGGCGTTTCCTTTGCAAATAGGCGTCGCGACCCTTCTTAGTCTTCTCCCAACAGCTGGTCACACTGTCCACGAGATCTTTTATGATTTATGTGCCCATATGCTCCTCTTTATTTGTGCACAATGTGTATTTCTGGGTCCATTTTCGTGTCTTTCTTTCCCCTCGTCTGGTCTTGCTATCCGTTACGTCTAATCAAGTATAGTGTAGCCGATTGGTTCTTATAACTCGTCTTCTTCGTGCAACGCTGCGTATATATTATTTCTTCCTTTCCTTTCTTTTTCATCTGCACATGTTATGCCTCGTACACCACGCACTATGACTCATCCATCGTTATCATTGTACTTCGCAGCACCTCACTGGGAGATCTGCACCTGCTTTCGATTCGCTACTTAATTACGTTGATTTTAGCACCGCCGAAGATGGCCTGCCTCTTCTGTCGAAACCGGAAGATCGCGTGCGGCATTGGGAAGTGCGAAGACAAGACGTGCAAGTTCGTATTCTCTTTTCTTTGTCTGCAAACTACGCTCATATTTGTTGTTCAATCTGCAGCCAGTGCTCCCGCCGCAACCTCCGCTGCATCTTCCCAACGGAGTCACACCGCGGAATGCGTACCCGTAAGTACCCGCGACACTCCCTGAAAGCACGCACTGGAGGGCCCGCTGGTCCAACACGAGCGTGAAACGTCTTGAGGAAGGAAGCGCGGACCAGCGTGGTGATAGGGACTTTGGAGTCGCAGCGGGGCGTTGCCGATAACAATCGTCTTGGTGCTGGAGCAGGGGCAGCAGGAGGGTAGCAGCGTCACGCCCCGTTTATAGTAGTCTAAAGGAGAGTCCGTGTCGTCGGTCTCGTCATCCCTCATGCTTTAGTTATTATATATGATGTTTAGCAGCGGTCGTTCCTCTGTGACTTTTAGATACGTTTAGAGGCGTTTCAACTGGTCATGAATGCGTGAACACGAAAGCAAGCTATGTATTTTGTAACAGGACGTAGACATCAGATATAACAAAGCAGACAGCATTTGAGACAGCGACAGACACAAGAACAAAGACAACAACAGTGGGCGACAAAGAACACAAGAAAAAAAAACCCCGATTGACGATTAGCGGAAGCGGCGGGTGCGGCGACGAGGGGCGGTCCAGTTAGTGACCTTGCGCGCCTGACTGACGTGGACACACGAGTATGGGCGCGTCAGCGGGTAGTAGAGGTCCTGATGCGCGTCCTCGATGAGGATCTTGACGCGGAACTCCGACAGACCGTAGGAAAGGAAAAGCGGGCGGACGGCGGGGATGAAGGAGTCATGATCCATCCAGGCGAACTGGGCCACCGTAAGAAGTCCCTGGTCTGATGCAAGCAAGCTATAGGTTAAAAGAGGTGCATATGGTGGAATCGTCGGAGCTTACCCTTAGGCCAGAATCCGACCGGCACGATCGCCTCCTGCGCGACGATGTCGTTGAACGCGCCTGTTGCGCGCAATAGACTGCCAAGGCGAGTGGGGACAGTCGTGTCGATGTGGTTTCCGGCGAGACAGCGCCGGTACTGTTCCCAAAAAGCGTGCCACCCCGGCGCGCCGCCGCGAGGACCCGCTTCAATGGGCTGCTTGCCCTCAGAGAGTGGCTTGATCTCGCTCTCGATGAGGATAACGAGGCCGCCAGGACGCAAGATGCGCGCAACCTCTTCCAGGAAGAGGGGGTAGTTTTTCATCTACATCAAACCACTTAGAAGAGCATCGAAGAAAAGGTATTCAGTGCTTACTCCATTATTCACACATCGCGCATGCACGATGTCGAAATATTCGTTCGGGTATGGGATGAGCTGGGCGTCGAAGAGCTCGAAACTTTGAATTACAGCTGTTAGCAAGGAACGAAACCGAGTACGCGAGTACTTACTCGCAGTTCGGCGGCACCATCCTTATCATAGAAAAGAAGAATTGGTCAGTGCGAGCAATATAATGACATGATATACACGCACTCTGGTTGTATGGGAGCAAGGTCTACTCCGACGACCTCGACATCCGGGAACTCGTCCGCAATTTGGATTGCCCTACATAACAATGGTCAGAGTTCTTACAAATTTGTCCTAAGCAGGTAGCTCACCAGAGTCCACTGCCCGTCCCTATATCCATTATTCGCTTCTTCCTGTCCGATGGGACCCCAAGAACATCCTCGACTGGGCCGACGTGGTTCTTGTCGCCTACGACCATATACATCATCTTATGGAAGTACTCCTGGCGCTGATCGCGTTTGAAGGTATAAGCGACGAACGTTAACTGATTATTAACATGATGGACACACCTTAATTTCATCCGCATCGGCGGGAAGCTGGTAGACGGGCTGCATGGTGTTCAGCTGGCGTCCATGCACCTCTCGAAAAAGCGTTTCTGCAACTTCGGGTGTCACGATATAGGTGTAACTTTCATCATCAGGGGATGCGGACGCGCTCGACGCCGTTGGCATCGGGACGGGAGCAGAAGCGCCCGCGCCGCCAACTGAGAAGCTCGTTCCCGCCACTGCCGCCGCTCCAGCAAGTCCATAGGTTAAGCTGGCATAGCGCGCATCATCTTCCCCGGGTGCGCCATCATCGACGTCGTCGTAGGTCCGCTTCGGCATGGTGGGCAGACAGCGGGGGGAGGAGATTGTGGGGAAGGCGAAGGGATGCCTCGAGTCCTTGACTACTTAAAGCTACAGTCACCAGTGTGACCGTACTTCCTTAGCCTCGCGCGACGGAACCTAACCTTAATTCTCAACCTAACCGTCTATGTATAGTGCATACATACATGTAAATATTATGTACATGCGGCCAGAGTTTACATGCTCTCCTGCTCATGCCTATTGTGGACGAACAGTCCGAGTCTACTCCCCAGGCCACCTGCGATTACTGCTCGCACTTACCATAAACCAAGTTGCAGGGTCTATTACTATGAAATAAAGCACAGATCAGATGCGAAGTGCTATAGAAAACGGACCAGAATCAGATGGTTACAAACACAGCTGCGAGATGATCGTGGCATGACGGCCAGGAATAAGTTTAACACAAGACCTTCCTCTACCGGAAGTCTCCGCATCGCCTGCGTCGCTTGCGTTCCACAGCCTACTGCTATCATTGGAAGCCCTGTGCGTAGAAAAAAAGTATAAGTACAAAGCATATAGTATTTAGAGGTGGAAGTACTCACAGCAAAATGGCGGCCGTCCGGGAACATTGTAACGCACGACACTGCGCCAGAACTGATTGGATTTCAGAGCGTTTTGAGCAGCTTCTGTACCCATTAATACTCTAGCCGAATTGTCGGGTGTCCCAACTGTGCAATTACGTCGTCCCGCATGCCTTTGCCGCGGACCAACACGCCTGCAACACAATGTCCCGTTTGCCATGTGAGATACCGCACAAATTAGGCATTGTAAGGAAGAACACACCGAGACACGAACCCTAACCCACAGGAACATTTGGCCGCGCTCGATTTCTTCGTGCCCGATCTCTTCGTGCCTTTTGCTGGAAACGCGCAAGCGTGTTCCGCTGCTCATCAAATAACACACTGTTCGAGTGCGGCAGGCACTGCATGAGATGCTAAGTTTGTTCTGAAGAAGAACGCATTGTGAGCGAGCGCACGGAAATTTCAGAGCGGAATGAAAGGGGAGAGCATTTGGACAGTGCCGTGCACCTTTGGGTGCGGGTGCTTTCATACGAGCTTGCACGTATCGACGAACACGCGGCGCCTCTCATCGCGTCGTAGACTGGTTCTTCAACATTGTTATAGGCCGAGTTGCATGTTACAAGTCAAAGTGTTGTCGTGTCAGCACTGTCAACAAAAGAAAGAGAAAATAAAAGTTGTGTACCCTACATGTTCATCCGCTTTCTCTCCGGTGCGCTCACATTTATACTACTCTAAATCCTCTCGCCCTGAATCTCGTGTCCTTTCCATCTACCGCTCGTACCCATTCCGTCTTCGTTCATCTCCTTGGCCTGGCGGTGCCACATCCCCTCCGCCTCTCCCTCGACGCCCTCCTCGCGCACTTCCCAACGCGCCTGCACCCCGCCTGCTGCGGCCGCTGCGCATCATCGGCGCCGGCGACACCAGCCCTGCCAAGCTCGACGCGGGCAGGCTTACGCTAACCGTAGGACGCAGGAGGACGTCGGGCACGAGCAGTTTCCCCTTCACACCCTTTGCGAGCACACGGCGGGGGCGCGTCTCTTGCTCACATATAGCGCCGGGTCAACGCCGGGAAGAGTGAGCTCACTCGCACCCGAGTGCGTGTCGTCGCTGACTGATGTAAATGCCGACTTTGGGGAACTTCGAGGCCGAACTCGGGCGCGTAGCTGGTGGCGAGGCTCTCGTTGCTCTTCGTGCGCAGTGCGGGGCTTGTGGAGGACAATGACTGCGCGCGTGCGAAAAGCGGGTACTTCGAGTAGAGCTCGGTCCGTGTATGAGTTTGACAAGTCTTCAAACCGTTTTTCTCCATGACTCCATTCCTCGGCGCTGGCACTCGCAGTGAAGCTCGTACCGGTCGCACTCTAGCTCATGTCCGAGTCGGAGCGGGCGAGGCGGAGCGTGGTCGCGCCAAGGTCAAGCGCACGGATATCCCGCAGTTAAGGCGCGCGCCACGAGCTGGACGGGACAGGGGGAAGAACGGGACTGCGCAGAGGTGGATAGACGTGCGCGCCGAGGCTGGCGCGCTTCTCCTTCCCATGGCATTTTGTCTTTGTAGCAAGATGTGCCGACTCTGTTGATATCAGGCGGTCGGCGCTCGAGATTCTCGCGCGCGTTGGGCATTAGCACGGGCCAGGATCCCTTGAGGTCCTTCTTGCGACACACCGCTGCTGCAGTAAAAGGGAGTCTGCGACTGGTCGATGACCGTGCGCGTGTGGACGAGCGCGCTGGGCTGCTCCTGTCGTCAGCATCGTGCTCGTATTCAGACGAGTTCACTGCGCACCTATGTCTTTGTTTTACCTAACTGTCCCCTCCGGCGCTTCCACGCGACTGGGCTCGCCAACGCAAGATGGTCTTGATCGACCCATGCGACAGGTTGGGGTGAAGTTGTTGCCGTTGCTGTTGAAGTTGTTGTTGTTGCTGCTGCTGCTGCTGCATGATCTTCGCACCTAGACAGATAGTTTACAGATTAGTACACTAAGGGACTGTAGAAACAGAAGCTGCTTACGATTAGACAGCGGTACGCGGAGCGTAGTCGAGAAGTCGAGAAGTCGAGACGTCGAGACAAAGGAGCACGACGCACATCGCTGTCCTCGGGCTGTGCCGGACAGCGATCAAGTGGTGACTGGGTGACACCACAGCCAGCGCGTGCCAGGTCTGTAACAAAGTAAGTGCAAATTTTTACTCTATTTTACAGCAGTGTCCTCTAACTTTCTTTTACAGTGTTTTCGTTCAGCATGGACGTCTTCGCTCGTATGACCTGCTTTCGACCCAAAGCCGAAGCCCGCCGAAGAAACCCCGCTTTCCTGGGCGCAGTTCTCCATCGCCCTCTTCCTCCAGCTCGCCAAGCCCCTCTCCTCCCAGGTCATTTACCCGTTTGTGCCCCAGCTCATCCGTGAAACTAGCATCACAAATGGAGACGAGACGAAGGTTGGGTACTATGTCGGCATGATGGTACGTGCGCGCGTCGCGTCTTCTCGATGTGTGCTAACGTTGGGCGCCCAGCAATCCATCTTCTTCGCGACTGAGACGCTTACCGTGTTGCACTGGTCGCGTGCCAGCGATCGCATCGGCCGCAAGCCCGTCATCCTCATCGGCTTGCTCTGTCTCTCCCTCAGCATGTACTGCTTCGGCCTCTCCCATTCGTTCTGGGGACTCGTCCTCTCCCGATCGCTCAACGGCGCGTTCAACGGAAATATCGGCGTCATCAAGAGCATGATGGCTGAGATGACCGACGGAACGAACCTCGCGCACGCCTTCGCATATCAACCCATCCCCTGGAGCACAGGCGCGACCTTCGGCCCGCTCATTGGCGGCGCGCTCTCGTGCCCGGCAGAGTGCTTCCCCGGCCTGTTTGGGAACTCAGACTTACTCAAGATGTACCCGTACTTCCTCCCTGGCGCTATCCCCGCGATGTCCTCCGTCCTCGCGTGGATCGTCACCTACATGTTTCTTAAGGAGATATGTTATCGTTTATATCTATCTCGTTTACTAAAAACCTTGTCACTGACGCGCTTACAGATAAACATCACAGTCTTCTCCTTCTGCGCCCTCCTCCCTCGCTGGTGCTCGTGGTCTCTTTCTTCAAGCCCACTCAAACTTGACCCGTCTTCTCCGTCTACGCTCCCACCGTCGTCCCCACCCCTGCGCAGCCTCCTCACGCGGCCTGCTCTCCTCTCCATCAGCCCATACGCGCTTCTTTATCTCCTCGACATCGCGTACCGCGCTCTACAGCCCGTCTTTTACTCCAACCCACGCGCGCTCGGCGGGCTCGACCTCGATCGAAAACGCGCTCGCCATGCTCGGGCTCTCCAACGGCATCTTCCAGGCCTTCTGCTTCGCGCGCATGATCAAGGCCTGGGGCGTGCGCAAGACGTACCTCGCCGGCATCACGAGTGCCGCACCGATCTTCGCCTGCTTCCCCGCCATGAGTGCCGTCGTGTGCATAGAGGATCTCGCGACGCTGCAGACTCGCGAGGAGCCCGCGCTGAGCGTACCGCTGCTTGTTATGCTGGCATTCCAGCTCGCGCTTACACTCCCCCTGAACACGTGCTACGGCTGCTGCTTCATGTACACCACCCGGCGCCGCCTCCGCGCCACGTACCCGTCCTGCCCCTCAGCCTCCTATGTCGTCCTCGTCCGCTCTGCATGCAGACAAGTGAAGAGGCATTATAGTAAAGATCGCTTTCGAATCCTACATGGGTCATCTCTGGGAAAAGTCCAGTAGAACCGAAAGCTTTGTGGTGCTGCGAAATGTGAATATGTACTACAAGAATTATTATTGTTATTATTATTTTTTAAAAGTGGGGGTGTCAGGCAGGAGGAAAGGTAGATGCTGCGTAAAAAGAGGCGTTGGATACAAACAAAAATGTAATGTGTATTTATTTCTTCGGAAAAAAACCGTCAAACACGCTTCCGACCGCTTTGTTCGCGCGTCGCGGGCCCTCCTCGCTTTCGCCCGACAGCTTCGCAGCCTTGCGCACGAACTCCTTCAGCGCATACACCTCAAGGGGTCTTCTCTTGACCGCGACGCGGCATGTCGGGCACGTATACTTGGGGCTAGGGACGCGTTTGCGGAAATCCGCGCGGATCTGCTCGATGACGGGGGCAACGCGCGGGTTGTTGCTGCGGCGGGCGAGGTCCTCTGGGATCTGTGGCCCCGCGAGGAAGTCCGGGTGCAGCTGCACGTGCTGCGTGAATGCCGTGTTGAACCAGTCGTGCAGGCATTTCTCGCAGTATGAGTGTCCGCAGCCGACGAGTCTGCGGCGAACGTCAGTTGGAAATATCAAAGGATGCTAAAGTAACAAAGCAGACGTACGTGGCAGGACTCCACATTTTCAAGTTACAGATCTCGCATGACACCGTGTCTTCTAATTCGGAATAGTCCTGCAAATCGAGCTTAAGACAACACAAGGTGGCACGTAGATGCGATGACTGACAGGTCTTTGGGACGTCGCTTTCCGCTTGAGCGACTTTTCAAGATCAGAGGCTTTCGCCACGACTCTGTCCTTCGCTGCTTCAGCTGTGTTGGCGGCCACCTCTGCTTTGGCACAACGTGATTTGATCTCATTGCGTTCCTGATACTCACTATAAATCCTTGGCACAAGCTTACAGCAAACTCGAAACGTACCTTTTTCAGAGCCTCGATTTCCAGTCTCAGCTGGGCCACATCGTTCGATCCCGACTGTCTTTCCGCCCGCTGGCATTTCGGCAGGGGCCGCCGCACAGGCGGCACGTCGTCATCGTCTGAGGATAGCACAATCACGTCTGGCGAAGGCGGTCGCACAGGTGGCCCGTCGTCATCGTCTGAGGATAGCACAATCACGTCTGGCGAAGGCGGTCGCGGGGACAGGGCCGCCTTGGACTGTACGGCTCGCCGTTCTCGAACGCGAGGTGGCTTGGACGCTTGCGACGTTGCGGGTCTCGTTGAAGGCGCCATAGAGATCAGCTACAATGAGTGAGATGGATAGAAGACGCGTACGAAAACTGTAGTCAAGGGAGAGGGCGTTCACTCTCCGGTGTTTCTTCTATTAACCGAATGGGTAGTGGGCCATTGCTGCGCAACGATTCCCGTTTTTTTTCTTTTTCTTTTCTTTTCCTTTCCCTCTTCAGTGCATCGACAGGGTGGTACTGTGCTATTTCAGTTCAGACTAGACCCGCCGACCGTCCTCCCTCTTAACTTGTGGTGTGCAGCAGTGCAAGGAAGAAAACAAGAAGTTAATTTTAGGGGTGGATCGGGCTCATCAAGCTCTACGGCATGGAGTGTAAAAATGCGTCATTGGGTGCGAGAACACAGCGATGCGCGCCTGGACGGAGTGCGTCACGACGGCGGATAGAAGCCGAAGGAACGCAAGGCCGAGGAGAGCACGCCTGTCGGTGCGATGGGCAGCTGCGCCGCGGCGGCGGCGCGCCGTGCTATCCGCGCTGCCCTGCACCGAGAGCAGCCCAAGTCTCGAGCTCGCCGAATATGCTTCCCCACGTGAACGCGACGGACATCGAGCGTGCTTGTCTCGCCATGAAGTTGCACGCACATTCGCCGCATGCGACGCATGTAGAGAGCCTCGCGAGCATGTCGAACACACTGATGACGAGATCCGGTTCGCGCACCTCGATGGCTCACAGAAGGAAAAGGACGGGAGCTTTCCGAGCTCCGCCTCGGCGAGCTCGTAATGCGCGGGTGTCTCGGTATTGGGGATGCCATCCCAAGATTGGATTGTGCTGTCTTGTGGAAAGGGCAGAATAGAGATGGCCGAGTAGTTGGAAGAGGATGGCAATGTCGTTGCGTGTTGGTAAAGGGTCTACAGCGGATTCGGCTGGCTTGAACGAGGGCCGCATGTGTCGGTCCACGCGAGGGCGGAACTGGTCCTCCTGCTTGTGCTTAATCTTTTCCGCTGCTCGGCAGGGTGCGTGAGTCAAGAGAGATCAAAGCAAGAGCTCGATTTCATGCAACAAATTTAACTTGAACTCCTCAGGCACGGTTCCCTTCAGGCTCAGCCGCATCTGGAGACGTTGTTGGAGAGTAGTTGGCTCGCGGTGCTCCAAACGGCGCTCAGCTGCGATACCACGTTGTAACAGAATAGTGAACGCGTCGCCCTGAACCGCGTTGAAAACCTGCATCTCAAGGTCCTCATTTCGGAAACATTCTACGTGCTCTCCAAAGACGTATTGCGAAATTGCGCTTCAGTAAGGAAAAGTGTCCACTCTTTAGATGCCAGGTCTTTCCGATCTGTCGTCGGAGGCAGATTCCTCCTCACGAAAGACATGAAGGCTGAATCATTGGTAATCGCAACTCCTAAGTTCGGCGCCTGGGGAACCCGGTGGGAGAATGTGATAGGTCGAGAAGCGGCAAACAAGGTGGAGAGTCATGTCGTTTCTGGGATTCCGCTCGAGCCATTCTAGGACTTGGCGAAGCTCAGCAGAAGAGAGAGGTATCTTGTGCGCGCAACAAAATAGAATGCGAACGCTAGAGTTCGGCGCTCGCACAGAAGGGATTCGCGACGTGCTGCTGCGAGAGGACGGCATGGCCAAGATTGGCATTCCCACTGAGGAAAAACATATAAGTAGTAGGTTTCCTTTTCCCCCTTACAGGTAGGGTCATGGGTAGTCGATGGGGCACCCTCTTCAAGTCAACGCCGAGTTCGCTCGCCAAGTTGCCTTTCATCTCGCAGCTGCGCGCAGGCTTCCTTCACTCCGTACCTCACGGGAAAATCCAACAATAAACCAAATCGAGGCGATCGAGCAAGCCGGGCGAACTTGCAGACTGTTTTGAGATTTAGTCTTTGAGGCAGCGGACGCAGCAGAGAAGGCTGACGCATTACCTGACGAAGACGCGCTGATGCCACACACAGCTTGATGTCGTTGTTGTGCTTTTTCTCGGACTTGAAAAGATCGAAGGGGACAGAATGTCAGAATGGTTTGAATTGTTGTGAGTGGGGAGAGGGCAATCGATGTGTCGATCGTTGCCCTCGCCCCCGTAGAGGAGCAAGAAAAATATAACCAATAGCGTATATGTCAGGGGCAGAGGGATCTGCACCATGCTAGCACGCGGGATTGCACTGCATTTTTTTTCTTGGCTGCCGAATACGGAGGGCACTACGGCCCGGCGCCCGGCGTCAGCTTAGGTAAGATTAGTCACATCGGCCAGTGGACCTTCCGGAGAATTCGGGATCGGCAACGACCTTCTCCGCTTAGCTAAGATTAGTCACCACGACTTGGCTAAGGGTTAGTCACGCACACACTACCTCTCGAAAGCATCTTGAACCAAACCAACACCCGCGTTCAGGCCCCGGCAGTGCCGCTTAGCCAAAATGTCCTCAATTGGGGATGAAATAAAAAATTCGAGGTCCTTTTTGCGCTACAGCAGTTCCACATAATAATGACAGTCAGCGATTTTTTGTGTTTTTTTGTTTTTTTTATTTCTGCTCGACTAATTTAGGACAGCGTCCAAATTGAGCCGGTTTCCGATGCCCGAGATCCGAATTTTTTCCTCCTCACGTTTCGATGTCCGACATATTGTACATGCTGACATCATGTGCAACGATCAGTCTTGTCTTGATTCTTGCACCCGTTGAGGGGCTTGGGCCCGACCGGACTGCTCTGCTCGTTGACTTCGGCCAGTCTTCGCTCTCTCTTTCTGTGCTATCTTTCCGCCATGGCCTTATTTACACCATCACATCGGTGCACGATCCAAAAATAAATGGCGAACAGATTGACGTGAAGCTCGTAAAGCACTTTGCTAAAACATCACGCGCAAGACAGACGCCTCTAGCGGTCTGCCCGGCGACGGATATCGTGGACAAGCAAAATTATGCCTCGCACTTGAGCACGCGAAGCGCACGGTGAGCGCATCCCTGGGTACGGCGAGCTGCGCTGTCGAGTCGCTCAAGGACGGCGTCGACTTCACCGGCTCGATAAACCGCCTGCGCTTTGACACGGAGGTGCGAACAGTATACGATGCAGATTTACGCGCCTCTATCGACTTACTCGAGAGCGCGGGTCTCGAGCCGCTGCATGTCGACGAGATGATCTATGTCGGCGGCGGTGCTTCGCTTCCGGGCCTCGACGAGACGTTCTTCGCGGAGGGTGTTCCGAGAATACGATAACACCATTCACTACTGGTACGGTGATCGGGGGGGGGGGGGGGTATTGGTGAACCAACAATGCTGATTGCGCGCGGCGCAGGAATGCAGGCGCATCTTCTCGCGGAAATCTCCATGGAGGACGCGCATCTGCACGACTTATTCAAGCGTGTAACAGAGCATGCGGCTGTGCACGCGACAGCGAAGACCATTGGCAATATCCTCCCAGAGGCGGAGTCGGACGTTCGGACGTTGAAGGAGGACTGGGCGGCCAGTGGGTCACGGGTGTGCCTCGTGAGACACCCCTTCCGTACCGCCGCATCGTGCAGTTCGACTGCGACCTAGGCGAGAGCGCGGAGAAAAAGGTCAGGTTTGAGCTGTGGGAGTTGAACGAGGGTGTGAAAGTTGAGAAGGTTAAACCGCCCAAGTTCGAGGACGACGGGGCCGAGGAGGAAAAGGAAGAGGAAGAGCTCCGCGAAAAAACGATCACGAAGGAAACACATCTCGGGTTGGTCAGTCTGCTTGCGGAGCATGCGCAAAAGGAAAAGAGTCGCTGGAAGACGCGAGTGGAAGTGCAGTTCGTGGTGGAGAATGCTGGCGGTGTGATTCTTACTGCCTGGGAGCTTTCAAAAGAATGCAAGGGCGAGTCGACGACGATTGCGCCAGTCCTTCATTCTTGATCTTGTGTAATTAGATGGGCTCAGAGTACTTTCTACTGTGTTTCTTCTAGACTCTTAGAGCGCCGCAAGTGCTTCCAAAATCTTGCTTGAAATATCGGTCGGTTCGGCATCCATGTGCTCTACATCCGCGCAGCACTTCCCATTGAAGTCTCTTCCTTCCTCTCATATGTGCAAGTCCTCGTACCCAGGTGTTCTACACTCGATTTATTGCCTTTAAATTTCATCCCTTCTACCAATCCATTTATTTTTGCTCTCGTCCACGTGACCACATTATGTCACGATAACGGGATGACGCGCTGGCTTTGCCCCCCCCCCCCCCCCCCCCCCCCCCAACACGCCAACATCGTCGCCCACGTCGACGAAACACCACATGACGGGCCCGTAAATGCTATCTTTAGATTGCAGGTATACGCTATTAACAGTATCACCAGTTGCACTTCGTATAATCAGAATAATGATGCACTCCTCACCAAGTACATTGCAGTGCACAATCCTGCGAAGGCCGAATCGAACGCGCGGAAGTCTGCTGCTCGAAAAACGATGAACACTTCACAGAAGACAGAGCCCGATGTAGGAAGCGTAGAGAATGAGAGCGCGAGAGACTCTGTCGAGATGCTGAGCGGCCCGAGTATCTTGCATTTCTTCGGCGCGAAAAGCCCTGACAGCTCGTTGATTTTTTGCCCAGACCCGATTCAAAAGCATCTCATTCTGACGAATTCAAAGCCACACTTAAAAATCTTTTTTTGCACCTAAACACTGCACAGCAGAGCCGGATATTCGAAGCGCTCGAGCTAGGTGTGCAATAACAAAATGAAGTAGTAGAATCCTTGAAGGTCATCCAGCGCTCTACCGGACTAGATAAGTCTTCGTCATGGATGGCGGAGGAGGATGCTGTGCTTTCGCGCGGGGAGGATAATCAAGATATGAGGGCAATCATCGAGAAGAGAGGTCAGTTCGCCATAAAGCAAAGACTGATTGAGTTCGTAGGCATGGCTGTCAGCGCGTACTTTCAGGCCATCGGCACGGCGCGTCGCTTCCATAGACGTGTGAGCTCCTGTTTTACTCCCATCTCACTGCCCAATTAAATGATAAGTTGTACCTCGACGCGAAGAAAATGACGTCTTCAAGGAAGAGCGCGAGTTAGCATATAGGTCCTTCGACTACGCCGCTGCTCTTCTTGAGATCCTTCCCATCACTGCCCTGTTCTTCTCCATTTCCAATTGCATGGGCGGCGTCTCGTGGGCACACGGTATGTTCCAAAGCCGTCTTCTTTCGGCACATCTGAGTCTTGGTTTATGATCGCGGCGCAGACCTAGCCAGCACACCTTTGCCTCGAGCCCATGATACCTATATCCTCCGCTGATTTGAGCTCAAGTCCACAGCCATGGCAAGCAGTTGGAAAAACGGGGATAGGAAGACAATTTAATCGAGCGGACTATCTATATAGCTTATGATAGAAAACTTGAATCGGAACGTACAGAAATAACATAAGAGGAAAAACGATTTTGTCTTCATAATAGAGGCGAGCATGAACAGAGAAAGGAAACAGTCGGCGCTTACGAGCGGCTCTTCCTTGTCGCCTTCGTCAATGGCGGCGAGTTCAAGCGGGACACCTTCCCAGCCTTCGTGTTTGCTGTTGCTGCTGCAGCCGCTGAGGCATGATCCTGACAGCTGGATAGATAATTTACGGATCTGTACGCTAAAAGCATGAAGAAAAAGAAACAACTTACGGATAGACAAGAGACACGGGGTGTAGTCGAGAAGCCGAGAGGTCGAGACGAAGACGAAGTTAGAAGATCGACATGACGAGGACGACGCGCAAGGCTGTCCTCGGGCTGTGCCGGACAGCGATCAAGACGACATTCAGTCGATCGTCTTCACGTCAGCGTGCCAGGTTCGACAGCACAGCGCAAGGTTAGTACAGACTTCTGTTCTATTATACAAAAATGTCTCTAAATTTTACTTTCAGACTCTTTTGCGCTCAGCACCGCGGTGCCGCTCGGCTCAGCAGGTCGCATAGCTCCTCTAAGGCGTTCGGCCGCTTTCCCTACCTCAGCTCCACGCACATGTGTATAACCTCCTCTCGCCCTTAACCACGCGCGCCATCCTGCAGAAGCTGTACCACCGCCTCCTTGGCACTGTCATAGTCCCCCCATACACAACCGCTGACCACCTTCATGTACACATCAGCGTGCTCACTGCGCTCAGCATGAACGACGAAGCCGCTGCACTACTCGACTCGGAGGAGGGACACGCTGTCGACATTTGATGCGCAGACACTCATGATGAATTCACCTGGTGTATGTGAGTTCTTCTTTCCTGAGATGCGAAGGC
Organism: Phellopilus nigrolimitatus; assembly: GCA_021029095.1. Classification (NCBI taxonomy): domain Eukaryota; kingdom Fungi; phylum Basidiomycota; class Agaricomycetes; order Hymenochaetales; family Hymenochaetaceae; genus Phellopilus; species Phellopilus nigrolimitatus. The sequence continues at coordinate 90,316 of JAJOHG010000014.1, forward strand.
CTTTACTTTCAAATTGTTGACGCGACGGCATCCAGCTAGGCTGGCTCTCGACGTTCCTGCGCATCTATATCCGCGTCTTCCTGCTCGCAAGCGACATTGACGAGTCCATCGAGGAGAAGCACCGAAGGTCGTAGACATCCCCGGGGATAAGATCCTCTGAAGGAGCGTATCCACGTGCGCAAATAGGCTGAGCTCAGTGAGATGCGCACCGTGACTCTTCCGTACGTGAAAAGATCTAATGTTTAATAATGAATGCGACTTAGCTGACTGCGGACGAGCGCACGCTCTTCGACTACGTCTCTGCGCTGTGCGACTGGCTCGGGCTGTATCATGACCACTCGCTCCCGCAGCCGGAGGCCGTGCTCGCGGAGGTGAACAGGCAGCTGGAGACGCTGCACGGAAACATCACGAAGGGCTCGCCGAAGGCAAACGAGTCGCTGTCGCCGCCGACGAACGGCCAGAAGCGGCACGCTGAGGAGCCGCCCGCGGTGCGCGACCCACCAGAGGGTGTTCCCGAGTTTTTCAACTGTATGGATTCTCTTCCGATATCTCTTCGCTTTCTTGCTGGGGTGAAATGGGGTGAAAACTGATGCATTTTGTTCTGTGGAACAGCTATGGCCGCCCGGTTCAAGGAAGTTTCTGGCGAGGTCCGGCTTCCGTGGGAGGCATTGCATATTTCCACCTTGACGCAGGAGGTACGAAGCGCTATCGTTTCTGTATCCGCTACTGAAGTCTTTGTATTTTTTCATTATTACTTAGGCTGCGCTGATGTTCGCGCCAGCGTCAGTGCGATTCAAGGCACCGGCCGTCGTGAAGGTGAACAAGTTCGGCTGGGTGCGTGTCTGCTTTGCTTAAATTCGCGCGGGCATCTTTAGACTGATTCGCGTCCTTTTCATTATCTTCTCCGCAGCTCACAGTGAGTCTGCGCACGCTCCTGGAGAAGGAAAGTGTAGACCTGAAGAATTTGGCGAGTTCCTTGGCAAGGACCGGCACATAGGTCAGCACGAGTGAGGGGCGCTGCGCGTTCGTCGACGAGTGCAGGCACATACAGGAATTCGTAAAGGTGCGCTGCACTGTAATACTATTCCCTTTTCTACTTACTGACATGGTGATACTCTGCGAGGTAGTTCTAGCATTACTCTCTCATGAAGTCACAAAGGACCTCGGGAGCGCGCAAAGTACATCTAGAGAAGTGAAAAAACCATTGTATTCGAGGTCCTTCGCATCTACGTCCTCCACTGACGACAAGCGGTGGGCGGTTGGAAGGACGGATATAAGAGGACTATGTAGCTTATGATAGAAACATGGTTTGGGCTGTACAGAAATAATATAAGAGAATTCAACGACCCTATGTAAGTATTCTTCATAACAGAGTGAGTATGAACAGGAAAAGGAGAAACCCGCAAGGAAACACTCGGCGCTTACGAGCGGCTCTTCTTTGACGTCTTCGTGAATGGCGGCGAGTTCGAGCGGGACGCCTTCCCAGCCTGTAGTGCCGTCTGCAGCGTGCTTCTTCCCGCGCGCCCTACCCTTCGCCTTTGCCTCCTCCTGCTATTCCCTCTCTGCCTCCTTCTCAATCAGTCCGAGCGGCGTCTTGCATCGGCACTGCAGCTCCTGCGCTGTGCGGGCTCTTGAAGATTCAGTCAAACAGAAACAAGGGGAGTTCAATGATGTCCTTCTTGATGTGCTCGTATACATCGTCCGCTTTCGATCCGTCCTGATGAGTCGACATAGCAGACACTGGTCCTCCTCCTCGCCGTAGATCTTCCCTTCGACGTCCGGTAGTTCAACTCGAGCTCTTCCATCGGGTACAACACACCCTGGGCCTTCTTTACCAGCATGTTCTCGAGTGCGTTCTGCTTGTTCCGCTTCTCTTTGCCTTCTGATATTTGCTGTACGATACGCTCGAACTCTACTCAAAGAATAAGAGATAAGGAAGTTGAATGCAGCATTCTTTTCGGCCAACATACCTGATAGCGATTCCCAGTTCTCCTGGAAGATGTGGTTGTATTCAATTACATACCGCGCAGTCTTGTCCCCAATCTCGCTTGCTAGTACTTCGAAATCCTCCATCCTAGCGATACCTACGTTAGCTTTTACAAGTAGGAGAATGTAGGGGAATGACTCACCAGCCGTGCGTTTCCAACGCGCGAACGAACTGCTGGAAGTCACGCCGACTCCAGTTTTCGAAGCCCTGGCTGATTGGCTCGTCCTTCTCTGCCACTTCCTCTTCAGTCAGCGGCTCAGCTTCGTCAATCCTCTTTTGCTCCGCATCTCGCTCCGCCTCCAACTCTTCGGGCGTCACGTTTGTTCCCTGTGCATCAGTACAGCTACCGGAACTCCATGCTCTTTATATCGGACAGATCTCGCATTAGTCAAGGACCAAAGGCATCGAGAGGAATAGCATACTCCGTAAACATTATATTTCTGTTCCTGGAGAGCCTGCAACCGCTCAGGGAAAAACTGGAATTCTTGCCTGTTGAAGACGATGAATATGAATGAGCAAAGGACACGATTCTTGAAAGTCAGTCGTTACGAACAAGTTGATTTGCTTCGGCGCACGAGGAACTCGAGGCGCCTTTTCGGTCTTTGACGGACCAACGCGCATCGTTTCCTTGTAATACGCATCCACGGAATAGTTCATTTTGCGTTCGCGTTTCGATAGCGAGAAGAGGTCTAAAGCTTAGTTTCTGACGCTGTAAATCATCATAACCAGACTCAGATAAATATCTACGGGGAAGCAGCAAAGTAGAAAACGCACGTTCTTGCCATCCTCGCCCTCCCATTGCATCACGGAGTCGGACTTGAAGTTATTGAGGTCACCAAAATTCAGGCTCTCGTACTTGCTGTTCGACTCGGCGGCTCTCTCTTCTCCGCGCTGATTGATCTTGTCAATGTCATCATCGACTGTCAACCTAATGTATTCGTTAATTACTGCGAGAGGACTTAGTACCGAGAGTTACTTGCGTCTCGGTCGAGTTGATGATGTTCTCTGCACCGGTGGTGATCATTTCAAGCAATTTATCCTTGTTCGCACTTCAGAAATAAAATAGATAAGATGAAAGAGACTAACTCACCCTTATTGAGCTGCGTCCGCCCCTGCTGAATAACGAGCTGGTCAAGGCGGAGCTTTTGTGCCGCACGTTCAAGCATACGCTCCTCCACGCTGTTTTCCGTGATGAAGCGAAACACGTAGACTTGCTTCGTCTGGCCAATACAGTGCGCACGATCCATTGCTTGCAGATCAGCTTGCGGATTCCTTGTGAAGTGCGACGTGAGAATCCAAGTATATAGATGAGAAATCTTCGAAACTAAATACCAATCACTGTCGTACAGAATGACGACATCCGCCGTCGTCAAGTTGGTACCCAGACCGCCTACACGCGTCGTGAGCAAGAGGATGAACTTCTCGCTCCCAGGCTTGTTGTATTCGTCGATCGAGGCGATACGGTCTTCGTGTGCAGTACTATTGTCGATACGACAGTACTCTGAGAACAAAGAAGGGTATATGAGCAATCCAATATCTGCGTAGAGTCAGGGATGCCACGCACTATATCCCCTAAACAAACAGTAGTCCTCAAGAATGTCCAAGACACGGCTCATTTGACTGGAAATGAGCGCGCGCGAGCCTTTCTCCTTCATCGACTTCAACAGCTTGTCGAGAATGACCATCTTGCCGGCGTTTTCGATGATGTGCTCATCAGTGGTATACGGAGGGCCGGATTCCTGGTACACGATATTAGAATAAAGAGGCGAACTATATTCCTGCGTGACTTACGGCGCCGTCGAATAGGTAAGGATGACAACAGACTTTCGCGGAACTTCATGAGTGTTACGGATAGGTTTATGAGCAGAGAATTTACCTTTACGAAGCTGGAAAACCAGTATGAGTGCTATTTTCACAAATTGAATAGATTCGCCAACTCACCTGCCTCACAATGTTCATCAAGCGGGTCTTGCCTTCCTTCTTCCCGGTCAACCCTGCAAGAGAATCAGTCAGAAGATTTCGGGGCGCTGACATTAAGTGTGCCTACCGTTGACAGCGTCAACATCCTTTCAAAAAAAAGTACGGATTTGTACCACCTGCGCTGCATCTCCGTGAGACCGATATAGATGTTGGTTTCCTTCTCTATTCCAAGTAATGAGCTACGAGGAAGACAATGCATCAAGATCTACTCACATGGAAGAAGGTTCTTCTCTATGTCCGATTTGACACGCCGCAGCAAGAATGGCCGCAAAATCTTATGTAAAGCTTCAACAACTTTTTTTTTCGCCTCATCGTCATCGGGTGCCCCGGTGTCGTCTTTGTGCAAGAAGCTGTCTAAGTCCGAGTAATCCGAGAATTCGGGACGAATAAAGTTGAGCAGCGCAAAGAGTTCCTTCAGTAAATTTGAAGTGGTCTGCATGTGATGAGCAGACAGCACGACTCGTCCAAGCGCGCACAATCTGCGAGAGGATCGAATGCACGTCCTTGATGCGGTGTGCCTCGTCAATGATGATGTACGCGAACGAAAGCTTTTTGAGCGCAGTCTTCTCGATCAAGCAAATTTCGTACGTCGTGACGCAAACCTCAAAGTCCTGTGGGATAAGCTGCTTTTGAATAGTCTGCTGCCGCTCGTCCTTCGAACCGCCGAGGATCGCGATGCGGAAGTCCGGCGCCCATCTCTCGAATTCACGTGCCCAGTTCTGTAACGTGGACTTCGGCACGACAACCAGATGAGGCCCGTTGATATCCCGGTAATGCTTGAGATACACGAGGAAGGCGATAGTTCGTAATGTCTTCCTAAGACCCATCTCGTCCGCAAGGACGCCATCGAGGCATTGTGATGAAACGAGACCATCCATTTCAACCCCTGGACCTGACAGAAACGCATCAAGCCGTTGATGACTGAAACAACTCAGCACAGAATATAAGAGACATATTCGACCACTTACAGCTCGGTTATCCTTCGAATACGAACGGCCGATCATCTCCATCTATCGCGCATTCTCCGTCCCGCAGCAATTCCTCAACTTTCTCCCTCTCAGACTTCCGCCTTCTCGTATTGTTGTCACTGATGCGCAGATTTGAGATTTACAAAGCTCACGACATCACGATTTCTGCGATAAACCACTCACACCGGCTTTTTCCTTCCGCGCCCCTTCGGGTTTGGCTGCGCATCGACCTTGGCAGCGTACTCCGGATCGTGGACACGCTATTGCACCCATGAGATTTGGCGAGAAACGTCAAAGGACAAACGAACCTTCATACCCACAAAATACTTTGGAAGATCCGTCTTTCCGACCTTGATTGACGTCTTCTGCCTGATAGCAGATGAGGGTTCGGTTTTGATTTTGACCTTTGTCTTGGAAGAGCCTGCATCGTTAGACTTACGCTTCGAAGATGACAGGCTTCGCGTCGGCCTCGCACTTTGGCTTTCTCGAACGCGGCTTTGACGGCGGTTTCGACGCTTCTTCCTCGCATTCATGCAGAAGTGTGTCATCGATGCGTACACTGAGTCCCGGTCAGGTTAAGAATATCATTGACATATTTATCACGCACCTGTCCCCGATACATCCGCACACCTGCATCTTTCGGCCAATATCTAGCCAGCTATCCAAGGCGAAGTTGACACCCTCCACGCAGTTCAAGGAAAGAATAAAACCAGTGTGGTATCCGCGGGCGAAGGTGTCAACAAACTCGCCTGCATGTTGGACGAGCTTGTTAGGCTTGCATGACGACTGCGCAAGGAGAGTCGGACTCGTCAGGAAGGACTTGTAATGCAGAAACTGGTGGCACTGCGCGACGTCCCGCGGAAAGAAGCTTAGGAGAGTGTTTTCGAGTTGGACGGAGCGGATCTGAAAGATTGCACACCAGAACTTGGGTGCGCGCCGAGGTAGATGTAATAAACCGAGAATAGATCCATATCCTCGACGCGCCACATTCCGAAGTTTCAATATGGCATGTTGATACCAGGAAGTCCGTTCGCGCTGAAAGTAAAAGGTAAAAGACGAGACAGTGTCGATGGGAGTCCTCCGACGTTCCACACGGTCGTCTCCTCGGTGAATAAGGCCATACCACGGTGGATTCTCCGGCTCGCAATTGCGCCGGTATCGGTGTTCAAGGGTTGCACAGAATGCGGGGGTATAGACAGAAGCGGAAGTGTTGCAGGAGGAGGCAAACACCGGTGTCAAGGGAAGAGGGCGAGCCGTAGAGACCTATGAGGACGTAGACAGTTTCCTGACCGAGGGAAATGACGAATGCAAATACTGTAGACGCATCAGAAACCCGTAATCAACGATGAAGAAATGAAGATTGAGTGCGCACATTTCTGCGCGCCACAGAAAAGCGCCCTGTTCTCCTTCAAGCTGAAGTTGACTTCAATAAGATTGGCACCAGCGAAGAGGTGCATGATCATGCTCGATGATGTCCGAAGTGACAATCAAGCTGATGCCAAGTTCCATAACCGTGCCTCGGTTCGACGCGAGATATACGCACATCCAGGGAAGAGTCGGAGGACAAGATGTCAAGCAGGGAGATTTGCGAGCAGACCAAGAAAATAAGCAGTGTAACCGCCGTCCAGAGCACATTCTGGTTGAATGGCACCTTGCGGTCCTGCGACGACACCTCTGGCAGGATGGGCAGGAACGGCCGGACGATGTTCAGAAACCTGACTGTTGAGCGAAACAAGACCAATGAGCTCAACGTTTCGAATAGCACCAACGACGCAACGCGAGAAAACTCACAACTCGACATTAAGAGCGACGAGGAGAAGGAAAGAATTGACTGAAGTACTCGTTTATTTTCGTCAGCATAGTATTGGACTGGATGGAGAGGGAGGGACTTGCCTGCGAGGCAACTGAATTTGGTGCGGAACCAGCTCAGCGGCGCGTCGAGGACGTGCACCGTGAAAAGGGAAATGACGTTTGCGCTGGCAAGTGCGGAAAAGAGGGCGGCGCCGACAAGGACGACGCCCTTCAGGACGCTGACAATGTTCGCGCTTTGCGAGGCGACAAGGATGCCGGACGCGAGGAGGACGAGGCACAGCGCGGTGGGGGTCGAAAAGCTGTACTGCACGAAAAAAGCGTTGAGGAACGAGATATAGACGGTGGTGGGTCGTGTGTAGCCCGTAGTGAACTCGAGCAGCGGGGAGTCGGGCGAGGAGAGGAAGCGCAGGAGGGCGAGCCCACTGTCGCCCATGTGCTGCACGATGCCGGGTTCGATATGATTCACGGTATCCTTACGGGCGCGGTAGAAGCACGAGTGGCCGACGACGGCCATGTCGAGTCCGGTGATGTCGAGGTAGAGTTCGAACTTGCGGAAGTCGGTGTCGGACATGAGCATGCCGGACGAGATGTCGTTCGCGACGATGGTGCCGTATGGATGGGGGACACGCGCGTAGGCGTCGACCATCTGCGCGCTCGTCGCCTGGAAGAGGAGCTCGGGGCCGGTGGATCCCGCTGCCTCAAGGTTAATTGTGGTGCGTACGCAGCCGCGAACGGGGTGCTGCGTCGCGAAGAGGTGCAAGCCGTCCTGGAGCGACTTCTCGGCGTTGTTTCAGAGCAGCACAAGCGTGTGCGTGGACGACCAATGCGAGGTGCGCACGAGAGTATTAGCGGCCTCGAGAAGAATGCCGGCGGAGAGAGAATCGGTGGCGGCGCCGGAAGAGGGCAGGGTGGAGTCAAGATGGGCGTTGGCGAGTACAGCATGCTGCTTTCCTTCTTCGGTATCGTTAGAAATTCGGGCGACGATGCTGGTGAGGCGGACATAGCTCTTGCAGAGATGCTTGCCGAGGATGTCGAAGCGGTGGGAGACACAGCCTTGCTGATGCCAGACCTCACACTCGAGTTGGTGGCCGGGTCCGGCGCGGACGATGTTGCCGCAGAGGGCCTTAAGGGCGTGGGCCTGGCTGAGCATCCAAGTGTCGGCGCGAGCGTGCTCGCGCGTGCCAACGGTGCGAAAACCAATTTCTCAAAGTTGGCGAGTGTGCGCGAGCACGGCGTGCTCGGAGAGCTGCGGAAAGCTGCGGAGAGTTCGCGGCATCGTGCTCATCTACAAGCGGTTTTTAGTACTCTAATGGCTTGAAGAAAGAGAAATAGCTCACGGCTAGACAAGGACCGAAGCGAAGCCAAGAAGTTAAGACATCGAGAGGAAGAAGCCCGACTAAAGTTCCTCGGCAGCCCAACACAAGTATGGCTGTACAGCTTCTCCATGTCCTTTGAAAGCGTATTGCCGACTATCTCGATTGGTGCGGACACGCAATTTGCTCGAAGAGCAGCGAATGCACCGGCACTGCTGGCAGCGACTCGCACGACGCGCTGCAAAAACGGCATACGCTGGAACTTTGCAGTCTTCGCAAGTCATTTGCGAATATACATGTGCCCAGACTCAGTGCAGAGAACAATCGTGCCGTCCGAACCGAGCGCGACATCATTGACAGCACTGAACTGCTTCCTAAGCGCCCATACGCGCTGAGGTTTCACCAAAGCTGCATTCGAAACCGCACTCATTCCGCCTTTGCTCTCCGGAGGAGAAACCAACAGCCGGGAAACTAAACGTAAAAATCTCGCCATTAGATGAAAGCGCTGCGAACGCATTCTCGCAGCAGACGGACTTGGCAATGGCCGTATTGTTCTGTGCTGCTGGAGGCCGATACGTCGTGAGCGCGGGCGGAAAGCTCGCAGTTGGGAAGCTAGACAAATAATAAACAGTACACAGATAGCAATAAGAGCGTGAACACACAAAAAGGAAAGAAGTATGGACTAACTTTGTTTTTGAAGCTTCGCTCACCCGCAAAGCACAAGACAGTATTGCCCGTAAGGAGAAGCGCAATCGCTGCATCACTCAGCGCAACATTACGTACAGGTTGCGCAATCTGAGCGACGCGCCGTGGTAGTACCTGCACGGGTGCTGCAACCATCTCATAACCCAGTTGAACATTATTGGTCCCCCATTGAATAGTTCCTTCGCCGTCTAGCATGCGGACGCGGTCTCGCATGCCACGATTCCGATGACGAATTCTTTCTTGGGAAGACCGACGAGACGCCACGGAGTCGCCACCGTCTGTAGCGCGTCCGCGCCTGACCCTATTTCGGATCCATCGACAGCGTACTCGAGCTGTGAGAAACGCGAGAGACCCTAGCTGAACACGTTCCTCGAACATGTGAACACGAGAATATGATACTGGGAAAGCGCAACCTGGACGATGCACGTTTTCGCGGAGTTTTGAGACGAGAGCCAGATTGTTTAAAGGCGCGAGGCGATGCTGCGCCGTGCCACGCACAACGCTGCCGAAGCTACACATACGTAGGTTCGCGTAAGGCTCTGCGGTATTGGCGGCTGTATGGAGCTTCGTCATGGGGACATCCGATACACGGGCTGGAAATGCATCGAAAGGGGCTGCGTATGTGGCGCGGGGCGTTCCGTCTGTGGAGGAATGAAGACCTGAAAGACCGAAGTCGATGATCTTGATGTTGCCCATTTGAAGGATGTTCTCGATCTTGAGGTCGCGGTGGACAACGTTGTTGCGGTGACAATAGCCGAGTGCGGAGCCGATTCGGCGGGAGATCTTGCGGGCAACGCGCTCGCGAAGACGGCCGTGGGTGATGATGTAGTCGAGCATCTACCAATTGTTGACGTACTTGGACTCCATGCAGTAGTGGTTCGTGTGTGTGATGAGTTCCCGCATGCCGCAAATATACGGGTGGTGTAGTAGCATCGACAGCGCGCCTCCCGCATCGTGCGGGTCTCCTTCGATGCCTCCTTCGACGCTTGCTTCGCGGCCGCCTCCGCTGTCGGCGCGACGCCATTCATCCTTGTGCTTGCGATTTTGGCTTGCGGGAGGATCTTGATCGCGAGCTGTGCACGCAGCGGGCGGGATCGATACTAAATATAATTTAAAAAACGTTAGTGTGCAGATCGAACTGCTGACGCTGACGCTGCTGCGCACCTTCTTGCCGGTGAGATTGTGATACGCCGGTTTGGCTTTGCCCATGCTGCCCGCGTCGAGCGTCTTTCCGAGCGTGTAATCTCTCAGCATGTGACTTGAACTGCGCGGCTTCTGGGTACGGATGCTCGTGCTCGACTCGAGCGGCGCCTGCGCGGCTGCGGGTGCATGCGTCTCTCCACGACCACCGCAGGCAGGGACGTACTGCTGGGGCGCCATCGGCATTGACATTGGACGTGGCCGTGCGCCATTCACGGATGGCTGGCGCGTGGTAGGTAGGGCATGCGTTCAAGGCGCTGAAGCGGTCGTTAGCATCGCGCTCGCGCTCAGACGATTTCACTACGTACCTAGATCTTTGTTTTATCTAATCCTCCTCTCAGCTCTTCTACGCGACCGGATTCGCCAGCGCAAGATGGCCCAGCGCGACATGTTGCGGCGGAGTTGCTGTTGTTGCTGTTGCTGCTGCTGCAACCGCCGAGGCGTGATCTTCGCATCTAGACAAATGGTTTACAGATTAACATACTAAAGGCATAAAGAAGAAGAAACAACTTACGAGATAGACACGATGCGCGAAGCGAAGTCGAGAGTCAAGACGAAGACGAAGACGAAGGACGAAGATCGACGACGAAGCGCAAGGCTGTCCTCGGGCTGTGCCGGCAGCGATCAATTCGACTTCGGCGACGATCGTCTTCATGTCAGCGTGCCAGCCGCTCAGCATGGCAGCGCGACGCGGCGCAGCAAATCGCCCCGTGCCTCTCTATAAGGCCTTTGGCGCCGCCAGTGCCGACTGCTTCCTCTACTGGGCCATCCTCAGCGCTACGCACCATGCTAACGACCCCTCCATGCCCTTCACCGTGCGCATCGTCTTACAGAAACTTGCTCAAGGCCTTCTCAGCACTGTCACAGAACCGAGGCACGCGGCCTCCGACCGGTCGCCTGCACGTATTCATCAGCGTGCTCACGGCGCTCAGCATGAATCACGAAGTCGCTGCGCTAGTCGAATCGGAGGAGGAACACGCTGTCGTGAAGACGAGCCTCGTCGTGGATGAACTTGCCGGGACCTCGTCCGTACACGGGGCAATGTTGCGGCCGAAGGCAAGCGCGCGCGAAAAGCTTGTCGAGGAGAAGTGAGTGAGTGCGAAAATGACTTTTCGGATTTTGTTCTCGGAGAAAAAAAGGAAATATTAGTGACACTCTTTTTTGGTTTTGGTGGAACTATAAAGTGATCGCAACTGGCTCGAGTTCTTGGCTGTTCTCGACGCGACATTTGCGCGGACAAGGCGCGGGACATACGCGGTCTATTCCGCTAGTTTGCGCTTCGGTGAGCGTGTCTGGATCCTAATGCGTTTCTTTGGCCGCTAACGATTCCTTCATTTTTTCTTCCAAAATCGAACAGAATCACAGGATGGTCTGATATGTCTCATCAAGCTGTACTTCGAGCGCTTCGGCGACAAAGCGTGCTGTTTTGAGGACCTCAAACCGTACGCCGTGCTCGAGGGCTCCGAGCTAAGTGCCTCCACGCGTAACTCGATGCGTACACGCGTGTTTCCGTACGCCTTTTCTCGCATTCCTCCATATAAAGCCCATGCCTCACACATCACCAACTAAAACACCGAGCTCACACTTCGCCGCTCAATTAACGCGCAGAAGCTGCGGCGGCATGTCCTCGGCGCGGAGGAACTCTCGGCCCCGCAGGAGACGGAGCACGCTCTTGTGTACCTCCGCGCGTACACCGCTGCTGGCGCCGTCCGCTCTGGCAAGTACTCACAACAACTGCTTTCCCGCGTAATTATGAAAATGTTGTATATGTAGACTTGAAAATTATGTTGTAGAATGTACAGATGCGTGCTAGAAATCATCAGGAAGAAAGTAGCAGAGGCCAAAAAGGTGCAAAGACGACAATGGGTTAGACGACAGATATGTGAAGTGTGGAGAGGCAAACAAGAATGGGGAATGGAAGAGGAGGAGAGAAGGGAAAGCGAGTAGAGTATCTTAGTCGGCCAAATCAGAATTATGATGGTCATGGAGAAAGAGGTAATAAATAAGGCGCTCGCGGCATCTATAACCCAGTACCATGTCGTCTTCACTCGCATCTACACCCGAACTCGAACCCGCAGCCGAAGGATCTCGCTTCGAACGCGACGGTGACGTGCGCGCACACGCCTGTCGATCGCGCACCTTCAGCGCCTGGAATCGATCCGGCAGCGCTCGCTCCTCCTCCCGCATCCGCTCGAACGTCTCGATGTGTGCCTAGATATCCGCATCGGCGTACCCCGCCCCATCGTCCGCCAGCGCTTCCGCCTCAGACATCCCGACCCCCGACAAGCTGCGGATAGTTGCCTGGTCCCCCGCCGAGAACACATCCAGGCCCGGGTTGGCGGGAGGGGAGGTGTTCTCTGGTGTAGGCGCCATTGAGCGTGAAAACTGCATGATTCACTGGGAATGGTGTTGTCGTTATCGATGATGGTCCTGCGGCTGCTGCTGCGCACCGCCGCATGCCAATAGGAATCGACATGCTCGTCGCTGGCGGACCGCAGAGTGTTACCCGGGCCAAAGAATGGGATTACACGATTTGCCGGCGCGATTGTACTTGAGTTGGCGCTGGGCAAGCCCGCAACGTGAGCAAGACAATGCCCGCCTACTCCACGCGGCCTTGCGAACTCCGAAGCAATCTGGTTGGTTTCGAAAGCAAAGATGAGACACTGAAATACCAATGGAGAACTGACTGATAGTTAACTCACCGTTGTACCATTCTTCCAAGCAACCGAGAAGCGTGCAACAGATTGCATGCCCGCAAGAGCGGCAGCGGCTGCAGACGCAAGTCGCTGGCGCTCCACCCTGTCATACACGACGTCGACACCATGCGCCCTTCCGACCCGCTTCCACTTCCAACACCGACACCAGCCACCGCACCTTCCGAGCTGTCGCCATCGCCTTCAGCTTTCTGACCCTGTCCGACACCCGACCTGCATTCGCGCTGTCGGCAGCGATGGGCATTGCGATAGGCATTGGCGGGTGCGCGTGCATGGGTAAACTCGCCAGGACAGCACGCGACGTGACCTCTTCTCGCCCGTGAGCGTGGCCGTAGTGACGGTGGTGCTCGGGCGTCGTGTTGCGGGTATTGAGGGTTAGGGCATTCGCGCGTGTGCGCGGTAGGCATCGCTCGCGCCGGGCGCGCCAGGCGGAGCACCCATCGCCAAGTCGTCGTTGACACTTTGGCCGAGCGTCCCGATACCGTCGTCCGCCGCGTTCGTGTTGATGATGATGTGCGCATCGAGGTTGACGTTGAGCGTATCCGAGGCTCCAGACATGCCAACACCGACCGTACCTGCTCCTGCTGGGGATGGCGAGTCGGAGACGATGCCAACAGTCCGCCGTGGATGTGAAAGGGATGGTGGGGGCGGCATGTTCTCGTCCGCGTCCTGATCCTGCGTCTTCGGCGTCTCCATCTCAACATCCGCGTCCTCTTCGGTCTCCGTGTCCGGTCGCGCCGTCGCGGGCAGAACGGGGACGGGGTGGTGCAGTGGTACCGACGGTGTCGCCTCTCGCATCGTGCGGGCCTCCTTCGATGCCTCCTTCAACGCTAGCTTCGCCACCGCCTCCGTTATCGGCACGACGCCAGTCATCCCTGTGTTTGCGATGATGGCCTGCGGAACGAGCTTGATCGCGAACTGAGGAGGTAGAGGGCGGGATTAATAGTACTATCCCAAATCGTCAGTGTAGTTCGAACTGACTGTTGCGCACCTTTTCGCCGGTGATATTGCGGTACGACAGTTTGACTTTAACCATGCTGCCCGCGCCGAACGTCTTTTCGAGCGTGTAATCTCCCGCGTACCCAGCTCGAACTGAGCGGCTTCTGGGTACGGATGCTCGTGCTCGACTCGAGCGGCGCCTGCACAGCTGCGGGCACATGCGTCTCGCAAACACCACCGCCGGCAGGGACGTATTGCTGGGGAGCCATCGGCATTGACAGTGGTCGTGGACGTGGCCGTGAGCCAATCACGGATGGCTGGCGCGCGGTAGGGAAGGCACGCGTTCGAGGCGCTGAAGCGGTCGTTAGTATCGCGCTTGCGTTCAGACGTTTTCACTACGTACATAGGTCCTTGTTCCACCTAATCCTCTCTATCCAACTCTTACAAATGCGTGGGTTCGCCAGCGTGAGATGGTCTCGTTCGGCCAACGCGAAAAAGTCAAGCTGCTGCTGTCGTTGTTGCTGTTGTTGCTGCTGTTGCGGTTGCTGCATGACCTCTAGATAGATGGTTTACAGATTAGTACACTAAGGGCATGAAGAAAAAAGACCAACTTACGTTTAGACAGAGGTACACGGAGCGTAGTTGAGAAGTCGAGAGGTCGAGAGATGAAGACGAAGAAGCTAGAAGATTGAAGATTGACATGATGAGGACAGCGCGCATCGCTGTCCTCGGGCTGTGCCGGACAGCGATCAGTGGGTGACATCACAGTCAGCGTACCAGGTCCGCAAGCAGTGATGACAATGCAAGTGCAAACTTTTACAGCAGCATCCTGTAATTTTCTTTCATAGACTTTTCTTTCAGCACGGACGTCTTCGCTCTTCACGCAGACCTCTTGGCCATCTTCGCGCTCGAGCCGCTTAAAGGTGCGTCCATTCAGCTTTCCGGCCCAGAGTCCATCTCACAATTGTTACCTGTAGAGGCCCTTATGCACGCGAGCCCGGCGCAGACTTAGATGCAGGCCCACAACGCGGCGCGTACACACCCAGGCTGATGCACGAGCACAGCGCAGCGCTCGTCAATATGCATTTCCTCGCTTTTGTGTGCCTGCGCGCGCGCACGTCGTGCTCGACGCAGCGATGTCGCGCTGGGATGCCGCACGCGCGCTTGCAGTGAACTCTTTGACGCAGCACACTATGCGTCTCATGCAGTGTCTCCTGCGCTCGAACGGAGCACTGCTAAATCATCGGCGCAATGCACTCGCGCTTTTCCATGAAGAGATTGAACGCGCTCTCGATAATGGGCGGCGCTCGCGCGGTTGCAGACGCCCAAGTTCCTCAGCGATATCGTGGAGAGTTTTCTGGGCGCCGTGTACCTCAACAGCAACGGCGACATGGACGCGGTGCGTGGTGTGCTGGAGCGGCTAGGTTTGATGTCTGTATTGCGTCCAAGAATATGTAGATTTAAAATTGGGACTCATACTTCGTCCTTGTCGTTTCTTGCAACTTATAATCCAACTATTTTGTTATTCATTCCCAGACCACGAAGTCAGTGAAGGAGCAAAAATGCCGCAAAGGGCAAATTTATATATATATATCCCAACTTTTAAAGCGCGCGCCGCGCGCATGGTACAACTTTGATATTAGCCCAGCCGAAACTCGATCTTACTCGAAGTGCCGCTTGACAACCCGCCAAACAGAAACCGAACTCAGACCGCAGCAGGACAAATTGGGCAAAAACGAGCCGTATTTGCACGTAAATATCCGCAAAAGAGAACGGAAAGGTTGGGTGCACGGAAAGAGCATGTGACATTTTCGAGTTAGACAGAGCGGGCCTGCGACACTGCATACCAGAACTTGGGTGCACCGAGGTAGATGTAATTAATCAAGAATAAAACCATATCCTCGACGTGCCAGGCGAACGTCGCACGCCACGTGTTGAAACTAGAAAGTCTGTTCGCGCTGAAGGTAAAAGACCAGACAGTGTCGATGGGAGGCTCCGACGTTCCACACGGTCGTCTCCTCGGAGCCAGTGTCCGGCTGCGTCGAATGTCTCAAGGAATGGCAATGCGCGAAGGGAAGTCGAAGAAGAAGATGAAGATCGACGGCACAAACCCGAAGACATTTGTCACAATATCTGAACATTGTGACAAACGTCTTCGGGTTTGTTCCGGACGGTGATCACGACGAACGTGGTGTCGTCAGCCGTGCACTTAGACAAGATGCAACAAGACGGCAAGTACAGTATTATATAAATTGTACGACTGCATGGTCTAACTCTCTTTCCAGGCTTTTTATCAGTGCGACTCGCTGTCTGCACACGACCGCGCACTCTCGATTACACAACCTGGTCTTCTGCGCTGGATCACGTCCTGTGGTGCTGCACATTGTTCTCGTTTCATTTTATGACATGTGCTACTCTGCAATGCATTTCGAGAACCTAAGTGGATGCATGAGCGCAAAGCCGTGCTTGCGAGCATGATCGTATGTCGATGAGCAGCGGCCCTTGAAAACTCTCGCTGATAATGAAGATGAAGGTGATGAACATATTAAGTTTAGAATTCCTTCAGCAGGGTGAGTTACAAATTTCTCAAATTTATCGCTTGATTCCACAATACATTTGCTTATTTATCTTGTACAGCACTGAAGTTGCTTTACTCTCAGCCATACCCCATATTGCTCATTTCTGCAACACGCTCCCAAGAATTCTGTGTCCTGTCATGCAGCCGACGTACAATATTGAGCAACCCGGTTATCTGATAGGCTACCATTCGTTTCCGCCAGAAATCAGGCAGAGCACAATTTTGATGCTCAATCCTGGGCCGTATGGTACTGAAATGACGCTCCCCAGACCGCTCCCTTACGATAAGCATATTTACGAGACAGAAGAGGTACACGCAACAAATAAGGCTGCTCGGTGTCACGTCGTATTCAAAGTTTACGTCGTGTTATACCACGCGGGGCTACCGAACGAGCATCTCCTCCCTCTCAGCGGGTCAACATCGCCTCTCCAAGCCAAGGAGATTAAAAATCTTACCAAAGACGTCAAAAAGTGTGAGGGCCAAGCCAGTGTAAGGGAGCAGATGTACCCGTAAACTTTGCTACTTGGTGGCAGCGTTGATAGTAACGAGAACCAGAGAGTTCATTTTTGATGGAGTCAGAGCGTTCAGCATGCTGATACGCAGACAGCTACCTCATTTTACGATTTATGGCCTCGACAAGTCTCAATCCACCCTGGCAGTAAGGTGAAATTATTGCCGGAAGATATTCTGGCAGCAAAGCACTACACACACAATTCTCTTAGCAGACTCGACTGGAATAATTTTGACTGTGTGTATATCGTTCTGCCACCCGTAGGGTCTCCAGTTGATGTCTGGTAGCATCGCAGGTTATGGGCTCATACTGTGCGTCCAGACGATGATGATCTCCGCTCTTGCGATCGGTCCGTGATAAATGCTGGTGTTTTCAGAGAACATCATACCTATCCTTCGGACATCTTCATGGTCATGGGGTGGTACAGTCCTCATAGGTTCCAAAACTGGAGGAGCGAGAAATTCACTTCAGAGGAGAAACAGGCGGTTTGCAAACAGTATTCTCTCTGTGAAGACCTAGAGATCATATATCCCTTGATAATAGCTAAACCCATACGCAATCAAGTGAATTTCATGAATCCACCGGAGAATATATCCGTACAGTCAAGCAGTGACAATCCAGCTGTTTTGTTATTCATCCCCGGAGATCACGAAGTGAGCGAATGAATGAAAGAGCCACAGCAGGCAGAATTATATAGACATCCCAACTTTTAGAGCGCCCGCGGCTGGCGGTACAAATTTTGATACTAGCCCAGCTGAATCCTGACCTCACTCGAAGTGCCCCTTGGCAGCCCGCCACAACACAAATCGAAGTCAGACCGGCGCAGAACATACTGGACCGAGCCCAGCTCAGAAGATCACCGAACGCGGCCATCTCTGGCTATTTGACTCACGAATGCCGATTTTCCAGTCTGAAAGTGTCATGAGTAAGAGAACACGATAATAACAGTACGCACAACCGAAGACGATGGTGACGGCCATGAGTATGCCAATGCCGCTGCCAATAGCGCCCATGAGGTCGGCGGAGGCAGAGAGGAGGCGCCGACGATGGTGTCACCGAAGGCAGCCGCTGTCAGAATAACACGCTTCAGTTCCTTGTACATCGAACCCTCCCGGTGGCCGGCCATTACCATCTGCTGGTTTTTTGAGCTGCTTCGCATAGTTGCGCGGACCCGAGCCGGACACCTCACTCCAATCTTCGAGAAGAGCGCGCATACAGATATGATAAACGTGATATAGATCTTGGAGTGGATAGGGTCGAGCAACGCAGCACGAAGCATATGAGGCGGGGACAAGCAGTAAACAATTCCACCGGTCGCCGAGAGCTGAGGTGAATCCTCGAGCGGCTCCCATAAACCAAGGATGCGCACGAGAAGGTTATCCGGGAAGCGACTCGCGAGCATCTGGCTGACAATAAAGACGTTGCTCGTAAGAGCGCTCTCGAGCATGATCGGCATATTGCTGGTGTAGAAAAGTTTCACGGGGTACGAGCCACGCTGACCACGGAAGCGATTGCTCTTGACGGGGATCTCGAGACGGAAACCTTGCAGGTAGATGACAGTGCCAAAAATGATAACGATCGCAGTGAGGTTCATGATGTTCAGTAGGCGGTTGCGCCAGAATGCTTCGCGGAGAGCGCGATGACGGCACCCTCAAACTCTGGTCATGTCCGTTTGGCGAGAACCCTTCCAGATGATTGATTCACAGATATTTGTCCCAATGAACAGAGATATGCCCAAACCGAGACCATATCCCTTCTGAAGGAGCTCATCAAGATAACAATAAGTGCGGCGGCCACGAGCTGGAGGATGTCTAATAGGCAAACACCGGGGCCAAGGGCAGAGGGTGAACTGCAGAGAACTGTGAGGACGTAGACAGTTGCCTGGCTGAGGGAATGACAAGCGCAAAAACTGTAGACGTGTCAGAAACCCATGGCTAACGATGACGAAATAAAAAATGAATACACACGCTTCTGCGAGCCACCAAAAAGAGTGCTATCTTTGCTGAAGCTGAAATTCTGTGACCTCGTGAGTGAGGAGACTAAGACGAGGACCCGTTTACGGCTCGCTCGTTCTCCGTGTTGATATCCAGTCGTCCTTGGCCTCTCCGTCACCCTCGGCCTCTGCTTCATCCTCACTGTCGAAGAGCGCCTCCTCCTCCTCGACGTTCCCATCCCCATCGCTGTCGAGCAGGTCCTTATTCATGTTCGGGCCACTGCTCCCACCTCCGGTAACCGCTGCCGCGGATCACGCGTGGGACTGGCTATGCTGGTGAGGAAGGGCGCGCGAGGAAGAACCGTTTGCATACTGCTCGCGGGTGAAGGTATGATAGCGCTGATATGGGGCGGTGTCGGCAGGCGTCTGTGCGCGGCCTGGCTTGCTAGTCCACTCGCGTTCGTTTTTGTGGCGGCTGAGGAATACGCCCGGCCCTGACTGAAATGAGTGTATGCCAAAGGATGCAGCCTCCCGTTCGTTGTTGCAGAGGCGTACGCAGATACTGGGGAACCGGTGCCCAAGCGGCTCAAGCCCGTTCGGCTCTCCTGGACGCGTCCGTGCTCCCAATAACGGGTCGCCGGCCTGGGGCGTGGCCAACCAACACATGCTGGCTCTGACCAACAAAATGCGCGAGTGCGGGTTGGACTGGGAATGCGCGAGTGCGGAGTGCGACGAGCGGTGCGCGATCATCTGTGCTTGCTGGCTTGCGCTCACGGAGTCCAGCGTGCCGCGGCGCTCGATGCTCTTCATCTTCTTGCGGAACCGGTCCCACAGTCCCCGGCCCCTCAGGTTCAGGGCCGCACTTCTGCGCAGGGAGGCCACTGCCGGAAGTGCCGCAGCCTGGGATGCGGTTGCGCCTCCTGCAATAAGTAGCATGTCAGTATTTTTTATTTATTGGAAGAAAGGTCGGGTGTACGTACCTTGAGCACGCCGTCGCCGCCCTCTTCGTCTCTCTCCAGTGCGTCGACTAAGCACCCGTTCTTGTCGAACTCGAGCACGACGTACGGGCCACCGGTTCCGTGTGGGTCTATTCCTGGGGCGGGAGACGGTGCCAGCAGTCGAGCAGACCCGAATCGAATATGCACGCACGCAGCTGCGGTTTAGACGGTCGTGCCAGTGCGCGGGCGGTGTGTAGCGCAGCGCCCTTCGACTGGGCGGTTGAGCACGCATGGACGGCGGCGGCGACGGGGGTTACTGCTGTTGCTGTTGCGGCGGTGGCTGCCGGTGTTGTTGTTGTTGCTGCTGCAGGCCGTACTCGTGCCGCCGTCGTCTCGGCGGCTTGTGTTTCTGTGCGCAACGGTCCGCGTGAGCTCGAGAAGATGGTGCAAGGGCACCAGCGCTTCTGCGTCCAGCCCGCGTCGTCGAAGAAGCCCGCGAAGAATGGAGAGCGTCCTCAGTCTCCATGTCCGGTCGCGCCGTCGTGGGTAGAGCGGGACACGGTGGTGCAGTGGTATCGACAGAACGCCTCCCGCATCGTGCGAGTATCCTTCGATGCATCCTTCGACGCTTGCTTCGCCACCGCCTCCACTATCGGCACGACGCCATTCATCTCTGCGCTTATGATGTCGTCCCCCGAAACGATCTTGATCGAGAGCTGAGGAAGTAGATGGCGGGATTAATAAAACTATATCAATCCGTCAGTGTGTAGATCAAACTGCTAACACTGAAGCTGTTGCGCACCTTCTCACCGGAAAATTTGCGGTATGCCAGTTTGACATTGCCTATGCTGTTCACCCCGAGCGTCTTTCCGAGTGTGTAGTCTCCCAGTGTACGAATCGAACTGCGCGGTTTCTGGGTACGGATGTTTGTGCTCGAGCGGCGTCTGCGAGGCTGCGGGCGCATGCGTCTCGCCACCATCACCGCCGGCAGGGACGTACTGCTGGGGAGCCATCGGCATTGATAGTAGTCATGGCCGTGCGCTATTCACGGATGGCGGGCGGGCGGTAGGGTGGACATGCGTTCGGGGCGCTGAAGCAGTCGTAAGCATTGCGCTCGCGTTCAGACGTTTTCACTACGTACATATGTCTTTGGAAATCTAATACTTCTACGCGACCGGATTCGCCAGCGCAAGATGGCCCAGCGCGACATGCTGTGGCGAAGTTGCTGTTGCTGTTGCTGTTGCTGTTGTTGCTGCTGCTGCTGCTGCAGCCGTCGATGCGTGATCCTCGCACCTAGATGGATAGTTTACGGATCTGTACGCTAAAAGCATGAAGAAAACGAAACGACTTACGAATAGACAGTGACACGCGGAGCGTAGTCGAGAAGCCGAGTGATCGAGAGGTCGAGACGAAGACGAAGCTAGAAGATCGACATGACGAGGACGACGCACATCGCTTTCCTCGGGCTGTGCCGAACAGCGATCAAGTCGTGACTGGGTGACATCACAGTCAGCGTGCCATGTATGAATTGATTCAAAAGAAATTTATTATATTTAGTTATGTATTTTACAACATTGAAACTACAAATGGACGGTTCGAGGGTAAATACGGTTGATGGGATGATACGGAGTGCTGACCGGCTTATCGCAGGTGGCAGGGGAATGTCTCCCGCTGACTATTCTCTTGCTTCCATCTCCTTTCTCGACGTGCGTGGTGGGGGTGACGCGGTGGCCTCGACACGCGTGGTGGTAAAGGGATTTGAACACGACCTGTAGGTAGATAAGTATGATAAGAATAGATAACGAAGGCGGTATGAAAGAACGCACAATAGCCCAGATGCTAAAGTCTGACCAGGAAAGTGTCGACCGCCTCTAACCACACTGGTTACGGGCTCTCGGTGAGATCGAACTGCAGCGCGGTGAGCGCAGGACTGCATTCTCTAAAGCCAAGCATTGGGAATTCACCCCACTTCATGTCCGTGAGTGAGCAAAATTGGCCTCCTCCGCAGGATTTTCGAATAACGAGGACTTGGTACTCGTGGTTGAGCTGGTCGTAGACAGTGAAGGTGTAGATAGGGACGACGTGGCAACGCTGGAGCGAGCGAGCGAGCGAGCGAGACACGGTCAATGAGTTTGCAATTCCTTTGTGCACAGGTTCATTGCCGGTTCCATCTTGGGCTTCGTCTGCCGTTGGAATTGACTATCAGTCCTAAAAAGCCGATGGTCCGAGTACCTTCGATACCTGGCCACACCGGTGAAGTTTTCTCGGAACCACTAGATAGTCCACTGTCTCATCATTATTAAGAATGCTCGTTCGGAAATGCATGTCGGGAGGCGTATGTTGAACCGACCGCAGTGAAGGCTCGGACTTCACATGCAAGCGCAGTATTCAAATCGAAGCGCGACTTGCCAAGCGCAACCGCACGACATCCCCTAGTGTTGACTCGTACAATAACGATTTCAGACGTGGGCCTCAACAGTCACCTGCCAATGCTGAACGATAATCGAAACCACAGGACAATTTGATGCGTTACAAAGGACAACGTACTTCTGTCAGCTTCGACGCATTGATTTGGGTACCAGGACCATATCTGTCCGCTTTGATCCTACAGTTCGTGCACATATGACGAGCATTTGTTTTTTCTGTCTGCGCAAGACCTCAATCCATCCGGTTTTCTAGTCAAGGTGTCAAAAAATCTCGGCAAGCAACAGCAGTATTTTCAAATCAAAGGTAATTCTACCTCTGTGTTAGACTTTATAGCTGACGAAGAACTAATTCCAAGGTATAAAGACTCATTCGCTCTGCCAGCGTCTAAATCAGTCGCGCAAGCCCCGACAGACCTTAGGCCGAGAAAAGCACTGCTACCGAAGAAAAGAAATCCTATTCATAGCACCAGGGACATGAGATAAAAGGCGAGCGAGGACAACCTTCTGAGCTCAGTTTCAGTTATTGACTTGTAGCTTCGATGGCGGGGATACAGATCGATGTGCTGGTAGAATTCTCGCTTTGTCTTTGTCTTCGTGACCAAGTCCATCTCAACACTGGTGTTGTCGATGTACAGTGAAACTGCACCAAGTTCGTTTAACCGCCCTAGCCAGTGTTTCCCGCAGAAGCCAAGATTCCAGACAAGGACAAAGACCAGGGCCGAGTTTCAGTTTCTCCAATTGAAATTCGAGCTTCAAATATGCGCAAGCATGCAACTCTAAACGTCAACAGGAGACCTAGTGCGAGCCAGCACACGCCTTTCGTCGCTCGTCTTTGCTCAGAATTCCTTCATAGCCCCATCTCCGCATGGCCACCTTACTTCTCCCGACTGCTTATCCTCGCGCTGCTGCTTGTACTAGATGCATTCAAAATAGCAGTTTGCGGCAAGAAGCACGGTATTCTCTTTTTGTACGTTTTCTCCATGGTGAGGTCGAATGTCAGGTCGAGGAAGCCGATTAGACCGCACGGCGTGGTCAACACCAGCGATAAATGAGGACTAATAACTCGCCAGCAGTGACGACATTCCGTGGCAAGAAGAAGCGCGTGTCGTCGTTCTCACGATCGATGACAACAATATTTCCTTTTCGCTTTCAGGCTGTCCATCCGGATTCCCTTTTCCGCCCGAACAAGTTACATTTTGAAGTTGTCTGTCGTGCTCTTACCTGCCTATGACTGGCAGCAAATTTGCTTTATGGGTGTCTATCTGTGTCCTTACCGGCTTGCGACTAGCGTTTAGAATCTCTGGTCTCATGTGCACACTCTTATCCTCAACGCAACGGGCGTCCTGAAGTTTCTTAGTCAAATGTATTCCGTGCTTAACTCGATCACGGCTTTAGCAGTTACAGAGCGGTGCCACATGTCTTTCGTGGTGAGCTCACAATACCACCATTGTTTAAATAAAACTCAGCTGGACTTGAACTCGCTCGGCAGTGAACCACGATACGCACTCAGATACTGTGCGAACATGTTTTGTTTAGGAACCCATGGGAGAGTGAGAAAACTCTCGAATCTGCAGTCGGGTCTTAATTGATTTCGTATCTCTACCACAATTTTAGGTTTTCAAAAAACTCGATCAATCCTTCAAGCGTCAGAATAATAGGTGCCATCAACTCGGCAATAAAACGAAATTTACTTATCACGTTTCGAGCATACACATCTGTCACACAGACCGATCACATAAGTTCAGAATCTGTTTTTGGTCCAAGAAAGACGGCGAGGCAGCACCTCTTGTAGTTCCATGTACATTCGGTGATCATTGTGTATCAAGCGGAACACAGCTATCATAATCCAATACACAATCGCGAATGGCTACCATTCGTGAATGAATGTTGAAATGCTTATTAACGTGGACTACCTACAAGGAGATAATTCATGAGTAGAGGCACTTCTGAGCAAGCTGGTCATTGCGTGTCGCCCGGTGGCTGATAACAAGTGCACGACGGATCTTCATCAGCACCTTTCATCCACTCGGCATAAGTAACCGGGGGAGCAGTTATAGCAGCTACCTGTGTCGTAACATCGGCTGCTTCTAATTTCTCCTGGAATGACAGCTTGCGCCATTTAATGTTGGCCAATTTCTGTTGAGCAGTGACCTCTGCGCTCGCATCATGAAAACAAGTTCCAATTCCTTGACAGTGAGTTCGAAATTCCTTGTCTTCGATATAATCAAGGACCTCCATCATTGTGCTTGGTTCTATGATGAATGACCGTTTCGCACCCAGAATTTTCTCCCAAGAACCCTTCCTCCAATCAGCCAGAATGTCTCCCTTCTTGGGTATCTTGTATCCTTTATACCCAACGCCATGCCAGACAACGACATAGAAGAGAGACTCCAGATCGTGATGAAGCGCACGGGTAAAATCTTTGTCGTTTAAGTTCAGCACCTCTCGAGCCATGAACAGCGCTGTCCCAGTGCGGTGGTTGCTTGACTGCTTAAACGGAAAGTACGACGCCAGATCGAAATCGAGCAGGACGGCGACGATCTCGTTTTTGTCATTCTTATAGAATGCGATGTTACTGATACTGATGTCCCCGTGCAGCATCTTCAATCGAACGAATAGCGTATGTAGACCTGTGATACGTTTAATAACTACCTCTGCCCTGAAAAAAAAAAAAAGAAGACACATCACTCACATCTAGCGATCTTGACTATCACACTCCAGAAGTCCTTCGGTCCGAGAATATAAATAGGAAAGTACTCCCTCATGACGAGAGCCCGAAACTCCCTCACTTTGAAAATCTCGCCCTTTGTCACACAGGCGTCTCGAAGCATGGCGACTGGTGTCATGTCCTTCACCATAGCTTTCCAAAATATCTCCGGAATGTGCTCGATAATATCGAGCAGTGTTCGCGCATCCAGGATGAATTTGTCCTCGTTTTTCCGAGTCTTGGCTTGCCAACTGAATGTGATCACTAGTTTATATCCATCTATGTTCGCTTTGATGACGGACGTTCCGCGTCCAATTAAACAGTACGGGGAGGCTAGCTTCTCCCCCAAAACGATCTTGCCGATGTCCAACGGTGTGTCGGAGCCTTTGACAGGTTCCAGCAGACCAAATTGCAGTTTGTTCGTAGATTCGTCCGTGAAATCAAATGGATTACAGTATCCCATGATCTCGTTGAAACCGAGGTCAGGAAGGTCGCGATAGAACATAAGGAGAAAAAGGGTGAAATATGTTGGATTACTCGCGATGTCGAAAGGGTCCGCTTCAATGATCGCCGAGCGATGGTAGAAAAACAAAGTGATATCGTTTCCCTCGACAAGAACTCCAAAGGCGAATTTACGGTCGCCGCGGGCGCTAAACACCTCTGCAACGTAGCTCGCAAGTTGGAAGCTCACTGAATTGGCGGTTTTTGGGGGCTTTAGGTATGTTCGCGGATGCTGGAGGCTCCGTTGTTGCTCCTGACATATGCTCGCGATAAGCGCTGCAGCGCATGACGACTTCCGATGGACCTTCCGATGTAGGCGTGTTCATAGATACATCGCCGGTAGGCATGCCGATGTCGCTCGGTCCTCCCGAAGATCCTTGACCTCCGTCTGTGGACATGGGCGGTATCTTAATCGCACTCGACTTCCTAGGCCTTCCAGAATTAGATGCATTCCCTGTAGGTTGTCTGGAGGAACTGCCCGTGTCGCGCTTGGAGGAACTGCCCGTGCCGCGCTTGGAGGAACTGCTCGTGCCGCATTTGGAGGAACTACCCTTGTCACGCTCAGAGGAACTACCCCTGCCACGCTTGGACGAACTAGCGGAGCTGCGCTTCCCACTCGAATACTCTTCGTCTGCCTCGTCCTCTGCAGGGCGCTTCCTTCCTTTCCCTTTACTCGTTTGACCCGACCTCGATGTGTCTGTCGACCCTATCTCCCCGGATCGTTCTCCATTACTAACATCCTCCTCGTCCGCCTTCTCCGAAGTGCTGTTAACCTTTTGCTTGAATTCGAAGGGCAGCAATGTACTTAGCCATTTAACTCGGACCTGCGTCAATCCGCCTCGATCTTCGGACTTGCCCTTGGCGAATGAATCCGCCTCGATGGCATCTTTAGACTGGGCTCCGGAGACACCGTTCACGTCCGCATCTCCTGTGTCCAGGATGGCGTCAGAGGCCTCTACAGCTCCAGCGGCATCCTTCGCGCCCGCGCTTGCCTCGTGTTTGTGCTTCCTATCAGCCTTCCGACGACCCGCGTCGACCTTCTCCATGTCCTTTTTCCCATAGGCATTGTCCGGAGCTAGCACGACATCGGGTTTCCTGTCTGCATAACCGCCAGGCATCTTCTCCTTCTCAACTTGAAGCAGCTTGATCCTCCTTTCGTTCGCCATGTTTCTCTCGGATTCGGCACGTTTGAGAATCATATTCCCCATATTCACGAACGGTTTGTACAACTGATCCTCCTTTCGATGAGCCACAAACTTTCTCAACTCCGTCTTGTACTCCTCGCTGTTATGTACGGCCCAGAGTTCGACGTCATTCAGAAGTTTAGCGTGTTCTTCTTCCGTGAGATTGAAAGCAAGTTTCAGGAAGTCGTTAAAAGGGATCCCCTTGCACGTATATTTGAGAACGTCATTTCTGAGATCGTCGTCCATGCTTTCTTTCGTGTACTTCTCTGACTTGGCACGGGCCTTGGACGGTGTACTATGCACGGACTGGGCCGACTCGTCCGGCTGGGCCGTTTCTGCTGCAAAGGTTCATAAAGTCAGGATATGTGACACTTTCAGAGAGCGTGTCAAGTCGCCGACGCAGTGTCACGTGAATGTTCTGGTGGCTGTGGTGGTTTTTCACAATGACAAAGTTAGGGCCGGCCTTTACGCGTGCGCACGTGTCGTTGCTCTTTTCGTCGGCCGCTGGACTGGAAAATTAAATTCTATCAGAGTCTATATCTGACCCTTATCTTATAAACTCATCTACTGCTGGGAACTTGAATGCTCAAAAATACTCACAGACGCCGGATGCGCTCGGTGGGGTCGGATGAGTCTATAGCTAAACCAGCGTGCGTATCAGCGTGGTTTTCATCAATCTCGTATCAGTTGCTGCTAAAGGGAACTCGCCGCCGTCTGAAATGAATCTTGGACTGGATACCTCTAGAAAGCGAACGACAGGATACCATTGCCTGCCCTTTCTGGACGGATAATCAACCGATTGCAATATTTGCAAATTCAATCTCTTGATGTATATTCACGTACAATACTTATACAATGCACTCTCCCAAGAAGCCAAACCGAGTCTCAACTGTGGAAACGAAGAATGGGCCTCATGGTCAGATTCTTTCTTAGGTCTCGGCTTACTGTTGCCGTCTCATACATAAGTCTCGTGCGAGGTTTTCGACAGGTATGGGGCCTACCATGCCTATGCTGCGATCTCCATCTTCTTCGACGCGTCTCTTGAAAGTAGTAATGCTATGCTTTTGATTTCCGTCAACGAGAAAGGTGACAACCTTTTCTATGAGGACACTGGAGCCCCGGCGGGCGCAAGCGAGCCTTATACGTAGTACATTTCACAGTGGTAAAGCTAGCATGATTGAAAATTTCGGAATTCGTCGAATCACTTCACGCAGGTGTTTTCAGACGCTTGCTCCCACTCGCCCGCGCTACCGCATCCGCTTCGTGCTCGTCAACCGCCGCGACTACCCCAAGTCATCGCTGTACACAGAAGACGATATCGCGAAGATCAAAATAGACAAGTCCTTTGCACCGAAGTTTGTCCGATGAGAGGTAGAGATAAGACGCTTTTTTGATGTCATAGCAAATAAAAAACTGTCTGGCTCTGTTCACGTCGCATATTGTCCCATGAAAATTGTAATAGATACGGCGAAGGAGTAACGTATGTGTTTTTATCATATGAGTGGAGGAGTTCCGTGGCATCAGACTTAGTCTGACATCTTTTGTTCTTCACTCTATGCTTACATTCGAATGCTTTTGAAGGTCAATTATGCCTTCAATATCATTTTCTTTCCAAAGCTATCAACAAACAACAAGTCCATCTTACAAACGACGAAGTCAGAGAGGGTTAAATTTTGGAAGTGGCCACGGGCGTCCGTCAAACTCAGGTGAACCATCCACCATATCGAACGAATAAGTGATTGGCGGTATTTGTGCAAACCTCGGGTCATTGCGGAGCTCGAGGTAGATGAGGTTAGCGGCGTCGGAGTCGCTGGCAGCGTCTGGAAAGCAGCTTAGACTCGATCGGAAGTACCAGTGCGTCGGACTCACAGCGGATTTGGCCGGCGGTCAGCGGTTCCCCCCAGTTTGATCGCTGCTCAGTTTTGTCGAGGGCAGCGCTGAGGTAGTGCGCTACGAGTTTAACGAGGCCGATGGTATCGAAGAACTTGCCCATGGGGGCGACGAGCCACCATTTCGGGTGAAGGAGGCGGGTCCAGAATGACACGCGTTCCGGCCAGACGCGGCTGTGCAGAGATCTTGCGACGTATGACAACTCGACGCAGGCATGCGTGTCGACATTGTATTGGCGATGGAGCTGTTTCGCATCACCTGCAACGACTTAGTCCATAGTGATTTTTGTTAACAAGTACGACGTACCCCTTATATTTACCCCGACTTTCTCGATGTCGGGGTTGACGAGAATCTCCCGGACCGCCTTGCTGAGGTTACGTTCCCGAATCTTTTCTGAAGGAAGATGTCAGTTTTTAAGTAATTCAGAGGGAGGAGCCGTTTTTGCACACCGGTCATCCTCGAGTGGTGGATTACCACCGTACGCTCAGATGTCGAGAACTGGAAGACGGCGATGCGTCCATCACGCCAACGGGATTCAATGTCGAATCCAACGTGATCAGGGTGAGTCGAAAGAAGGCGGGCGATGGCCGGGCCGACGTCCACGTCATCCGCGACGTACTCGATCTCCGTGGAGGGAGAGTAGAGCGGGAGGGGAGGGCGCAGGCAGGCCAGTATTCGGAGCCAGACGGAATTCAGTTGCTTGCGGGACAGCGGAGACATGATGATGATGATGATGATAATGCTAGGTCAATAAGGACTTATAAGTAGTAATTCTCCTCAGGAACTACGCGATTGCCTGCGCAAAGCGAGGAGTCAAGAGTTAGTAGTTAGTAGTTAAGTTAGTTAGTTAAGTAAGTTTCTGGGGGACAAGTCTGTATTAGGGTTCCATATAGAACAAAGATTGGAAAACTACAGATAGAGTATTGCGACCTCGTTCAGGAAAGAATGTGTCCGTCGAAGCATATAAGTACTCAAAGATGTACAGTTTAGAGTCGGACTAAGTCCGGTGTATGCACAGAGTGGTTCTCCTTTGAGTCAAACCTCGATGTACGTGATCGTGCGGCTGACACGGAGGAAGCATTTTCGAGCTTTATGCAATGTTATGCAATGTTATGTTATGTTTGCTGTACTTGTTTACGCCGACAGAGGCCTTCGATGTTTGACTGATGTGATAGATGAACCAGAGAAAGGTATAAGCAAATTCTCCTGCCATCGCACACTCCGAGTCGTATAGCTGCTATAATCATATAGCCATTATCGCGCAACAATTCAATTCCTTTTGCCTCCTAGTCAGACTTTGTCCGTTGACAAGCTGAGGAAATGCCCGCGGGCAAATCGAAGGAAAGCGATTGCGCTAATCAGGAATTCGTTCCCATCCGCGCTGCAACCGGCTTCCACCCGATTTACCGCCGGTGTACCTGGGCGACCTTCGGAAGACTGCGGATTAATATCAACCCACTGATTCTGGCCATAGCTATAAAAGTTTGCTGTGCCAGCCTGCCGCGCCAACGGACGGACAAAGTTCGACGAGCCTCAGGGACTAAATTGTTCCGCAGCAACTTCTCTATTTTCATGAATACTGGGCGATCTGTCGGAGTTGCAGAATGACTTGCTGAGTTAGCTGCGGCGCGGATGAGAAAAGTTTCTATATTCAGACATGTGGACCTTTTCTTGACACGCCAAATCGGACTTTGTCCGGAGTACCTGGACGAAGCTCTGGAGGCATTAATTTCAACACACTGGTTCTCGTGTTTACATGTGCGGAAGCCCTCAAGGTAAATTGTTCCGCAGTATCTTTTCTACTTTCATGAATACTGCGCGGCCTGTCGGACTTTGTCCGAAGATGACATTAGTCAGTCGATA
Source organism: Phellopilus nigrolimitatus (assembly GCA_021029095.1). Taxonomy (NCBI): domain Eukaryota; kingdom Fungi; phylum Basidiomycota; class Agaricomycetes; order Hymenochaetales; family Hymenochaetaceae; genus Phellopilus; species Phellopilus nigrolimitatus. The sequence continues at coordinate 120,465 of JAJOHG010000014.1, forward strand.
AAAAACGTTCAAGCGACTTCTGCTTGTAAGAAACACAATCTGAACTCCGAGAAATTGCGCATCGCACGCAAACACGATTACAGAGAAAATGTCTAATTTATATATGCGTTGAAACTACTCTCCGGCCACCTCAGGCAATTCCCCGAAATGTCATGTGGGGCAGCTCGGCTTGCATTTCTGCTTTGTAGAGTGGGTTGAAAAGGATTAGTGGTGCGGGTCCCGTGTGCGTCTTAGGATACACAATTGCACCCTTGCTGTTTCTTGCATTGTATGGGCGATCGGAAACGCTTAATGGAAACCACTTGAAAGTTCCGAAGAGGATCTTCAGTTCCGCTCTAAAAGCGTCTAGCGTCCTTCTCCCGTCCCCCCTCTCCTCGCAAGCTTCCTTCAACTTTTTATACCACTGAAAGTAGCTCATGTGATGGTATCCTTGTATCGAGTCGCATTCTTTTTGTCCAAACTCGGGGAACACCCATTTGAATGTGGTGTCCCATTGGCCGCCCCCATGCGTTTTCTCGTAGTTCTTTCTAAGAGCGAGGTAGGAGAAGATGTTATGCAGGTCGGTGCGTCGGAACAGATCTGGAGTCGCTTCCTCTGCAGTTATCCGGTAAGGGGTCGTAAGCGATGAACGAGAGCCTGTTCTGCATTTCTGCGTATAGCAGATAGGCATCTGCAAGTAGATTTTTGTTGCTGTGTGATCGGTGGAAAGCTCAGGTCCTTCGTAGCCCTCGATCATTTCATCCTCCATTCCTTCGACGACGAGTTTGAGGGGTGGGAAAGTGATGCCTTTTCTTTCCAGATGGAACAGAGGCTCGCTGTCCGCGACGTAGTCTCCTTCCGTCGTCCTACGGATGTGACTATTTGATCCATTGGACATGATGTTGTCTTGTACGTCCGTCTGGCTCGCTTGATCGAAGAATTTTGCGAGATTCTCCGGTGTGATCATTCGTCCGTCTCTCAGTTCCGGACACTGTCCGCCCAAGTATATACCGCGGACGAAGAGCATCCCAAATGGGTTATGTGGGACGTCCTCCAAGGTGACCTCGTCGGCTCTGAACGGCAGAATAGCCCTCATAAGATTATCGTACTTTGCCCCAAGCTCTGGCTTTGCACAAAGTGCATTGCTCATGAACACGACGACGACGAGAAGGGTCAACGCTTGTTGGGTAGCCAAGTCCGGTCGGGGAGCATCCATCATCCATTCGATGATCATCTTGAAAGCCCGTTGTCGAGTCATCTTCGCTTCCCTTCAAGGTACGTTAGTCATCAAAGATCTGTCGGAAAAGAAGAGAAATATTGCGTACCAATGAACCTCATTGGGAACAAGGTAGAGTATGTTCCTGAGGAAGTCCTGGTCGAAAGCCCGATGTGCCTTAACAGCATTCCTCAGTGGGACGCGTGCTTCCATCCGTGCGGGAAAGCCGTGAGCCACGTCACGGCACTCCGAGAAGACGTTGTCGATTTTTTCCATCGACTCCATTTCAGTCGCGCCCCCTGTGATGAGTTTGAGGACACTGGACGCGGTGTTGAATTTCGCATAGTGACCTTCGTCGACGAGGTAGGTAGGCGACTTCTCGGTGTGATATACGTTTAAGTAGATCGTCCCGTTACGGTCGGAGCCGTCGTGCCCGGTCCTGAACCCCGCGGCTTCGCTCAGCATCACCGCTGTGTCTGAATCGAAAGTTGGCGACCGTACTTTGGCGACCGCGGTTTCTGTGTCCATGCCGAGAAGGCGCTTCAGGATCAGATAGTGGGTGTCCTTGCGAAAAAGGCCGACATGTCCCGGACTGCCAACCTCCACAGCGACGTCGACGAACCATTCGGAATTGTCCTCGAAGATCGCCGCTCCATCGATCATCTCCGATGCCGAGCGCAGGGCATTTTCCGCATCCTCATCGTTTGCCGGGTCGTGATAAGTTCGACCTTTCACTCCACGAATTTCGTGGTGAAAGAAGGCTCCAACGCCGTACGATTGCTGATCGAGTTGTGCCAAAAACTCGCGAGTGAAGGCTGCTAAGCTATCGGCGGGGATGTCGTACTTCGTGAAAACGTATGTGCCTTTATTGCGCGTGCACCGGAAGGACTCAGCCTTATAGGAGGTCGGAGTGTGCGAATCGGGCAGAACGAGACGGCGAACTGGAAGGGTGACGTTGTCGTACAGCAAAGAGGGGATCTTGGATCGCACTTTCGGAACGGTATGTCTGCCATTCCAAAGGGCAGGAAAGTACAGACGAGTGATTTGCCGTTCGCCGGCGGAGCAAAATCCAAAGTTGGGAATGTGCGCCAAGGAGACACGGTGGACCTAGAACAAAGTATTAGTACAGTTGAATTTTTTTTTTTTCTAAATGTGGGATACGGAAAATGAGGATGAACGGGTGCTTCACAACGGACAAAGTCCGATGGCCTCGACGAGTAAAAGAATCACATTGTAGGGCGAGCGTCGGACAAAGTCCGACATGGCCTGAGCAGCACGAAAACAGTGGAAGCCCGACTCACTTGGCCGTCCTTCCAAACTGTCGCACTGACGTGATTGTTCTTCCTCAGGCAGTCATCGAAGTTGGGAAAAACCCACATCCCTACCGACACGTTAAACGGCAAGGTCCTGGAAAGTCCAATGATCGAATCGTAGTCCCTGCGGACAGTAAAGTACTGTCCGGCGTTCGGGACATAGTTGTTCAGGCTGATGTAGGCCTGGTTGCCCAAGTCGGGGTGTTGACCGGTCATGGCGTAGTGCACGAACCGTTGCGCTGCGGCCAGGTCGTCGTGCTTTTCGTAGCCTTTACCATCGCCCAAATGCATCGCGGTCTCTACGAACTGCGCTAGCGTGGTATGCACAGCAGGAAGAATAAAATCGACAACTTCATGAGGCATGTTGAGAGACGTGCGAGAGCAAGCGTAGAAAACAAGGGAAAGGCGGTAAATGGGGGAGACGCAGGATGATACAAGCGACGGGAATGCATGTTGCGACTCTGTTGTTTACGAACTACAACGCATTAGCCATCGCTTAAAATGACATAAAAAATACTCATCTTATATCGAAGCATGCAAAACACGACCTAATAATGTGTATTCACTTCCATTCCGCAATGACTACAACATTCGGCAAAGCCAGGTAAGCAGCGGCGCCCTGGCAATGAGGAATCTGGTGTAACATTGCTACAGTGGTGTGATTTACGTGGACACTTATCCTCGGCTAATCTACAGGTAGGTCAGAAAAGTCTTCGGCCCCCCTAAAAAAGGAAAGTGACTCCCTTATGCGTCGTTCACACAGAAAAACGTCAAGAAACACCTTGTAGCTATGCAAGCCTTTGCCTAAGATACGTATGAGAAGCAAAAACTATGTATTGATTTGTTTTTCTGGATGAGTTGAGCTGGCAGCGTACCATAGACAATCGTGAGTGGCGCCGCGAAACGACGCCGCGTCGTTTGCTACGCAGGCGGGAACCGCCTTCTTTTTTTAGGGGGGGCCGAAGACTTTTCTGACCCACCAATAGTGTTCGCCATATATTGCCGAAATCTTGCAGTGACACCTGCCCGATTTGAACTCTTGTGGCGTGTCCCCGAATCTCTGAATCCTCCAGAGAAAAAGTATGTCTTGCAACAGCAAGTTATTGTGCTCTATTATAACATACTTGAATGTAGGTGAAAGATTGCATTTTATTTGAGATTGCATATTCCGACCCTACGTGTACGTGCAGAAAATGCAAAATGGAAGGAAACAAACCTGGAAAGGACTAGCGAATAATAGAGTTGTTGTTACACACGCGCGTGACTTGGAGCGACTTTCCTGCAGACGCACCAGTAAATGGGTTTTGCGTGACTTGCGCAGTATCACATCGCCCGCTTGGCTATTCTAGAAATAGTAGTCGCCATAAGCCGGTGAAATAAATTCAAGTGCCAACTGCGGTAACTACACTCTAGTATACGCGTAGCTCTACATTCTTTGAAGTTATAGAAGCAAACGTGAAGAGGAAGATGAGATCTATTCAATGGCTTTTCGACGGCGAGGTGTTTTCTTAGGTTTTGCCGTCAAACCGCGAGTCCCAAGGTCTTCCAATCTCTGACCTAATCCAGACGATCCCTGCAACTGAGACCCCGACGCACGAGAGGAATCAAAAGAGAAAGTGGACGATTCCCCACGAAGTTTCTTGTGCGGAGGAGATTTCGGAACAGGTGATCCTCCGTTGTCCGACGGAGGATCCGGAGGGTCGAAGCCATCAATGGAATCGTTCGTAAATGATGAGGTCTGTGGCCGCAGTTGTTCGGGAGGCGGAGTAGAAAATTGGTTAATGCTGCTGGTTGGCATACTGTTCACTTCCGGTGCCTGACGCGGCTCAGGATCCTTTCCCTTTGCTGAGAACGACGCTGGCCTGGGGCTGCCGTCAGTGCCTTCTTTTCACTCTTCTGAAATTCACTTACCCATCTTCACCCTCAGACCTCGATGGGTCCCTCGAAGATATCTTAAGAGCCTGCAGCTGTTGCTCTTGCTCAAGTGTGCTGGTGATCGTCGACGAGCGGTTTTTTTCAGCAGCCTCGGCCTGCGCCTTCTTTGCCTTGTTCAGCTGCCTCGTGATTTTCGCCTTCCTTGAGGCATTTGCGGTCTTGAATTGGGCCGCCTTTTCCACCGACAGAGTGCCAGCGAACTGCTTTACTCGTTTGACCGACGCCTGTGAGGCAAAAAGTAGCATGTCCTCCATCGAAGCACGTTCGCCATTCTCGGGGAAAGGAATCTCGTCACCATCCTTCGTGGCGCCACGGACTGGTTTTTCGGTGGGGGGGACTGGGGGGCCTGGTTTTTCTGAAGGGAATTGCGGGGGAATCGAACTTTGTCCGACGTCAGACGGAGGACCCATTTCAATGTCAGGCGCGGGTGCTGGTGTTGCCGGTCGTGAACGGACGCGAATATTAGGATCGACGGTCGCTGTACCGCGCGTTTCTCCTTGCGTCGAACTTTGTCTGACATGGGACACAGGTTGAGTTTCCGTCTGTTGGTCAGGGGGAGCCCCTACTCCCTGCGTTGTCGTTGGACTTCGATCGACATCGCGCTGAGAGTCCGCACCTCCAGCAGGCACTGGCGGTGGTTGGCTTCCTTGGCCTCCAGTCGTTGTTGAGCGCGGGTCTGATGGATGAGTACGCTTTTCCGCAGGGGTCGACTGGGCTTTTGGCTGGCCTGTTTGTGCTTTCGGTAGTCCTGCTTGTGCTTTCCCCTTCGGTGCCTTCGTCGCTTTCGGAGGTTTCATCCCTTCATTGTGGGCCTTCGATAGGTCGAGATCTTCTTCCTCGGGATCTACGGATGCTCCCGGTGGGGAGACGAAGGGATCATCGTCGTCATCCGTATCTCGACGACAGTTATTCTCTTCATCTGCGAATTAATGTTAAGAATTCACTCACTCATGAAGGCGCCAAGTAGGTCCTCCTTATTCCTAGACATCCTTGATAAGATGACGTCTGACGTCCCGCTCGCGCGAGGGATATAGACGTGCACTTGTTGCCGATTTGGCTGGCGGTGTAGTCGACCGATGATTTGCTCCTCTTGCTGCCCTGACCAGACCGTGTCCTGTATAGTTCTTAGTCGACTCTCGCCATATACATTGTTTGTTAACAGTACTTACCGCGAAAATGAGAAACCTCGCTTCGTGCAAGTTAAGGCCGGCGTTTCCGACTGACGACAGGACGAGAACACGATTGTTCCTTCTCGGGTCCTTGAATTCCGAAATGTTATGCTGTCGCTTCTTTGCTGACTGCTTTCCCGTCACACTCAGCGGTCTCAAGCCCTCGAACTCCATGCCCTGACGTTCTTGCTTTTAGTCTGACGAAATGCAAGACGAAGTCAAACTCACCGAAATAAGGTGGTCCAGGGTCCTTGTGAACTCCACGTAGACGACGACCTTGCCCTTGGCGTTCTCATCCGTCCGTACGTCCGGAATGACGAGTTCGTTGTTTTCAATTTTTTCCGGGAAGGGACCGTCGTCGTTTCGCAGAAGCGCACAAATGAGGTCGACTATGAGCTTCCACTTTGTCGACCTTCGCGCAATCCAGTCCTCCTTTGACGTGAACGGTGCCGGTGTCGCTCCACCCGCGAAGCCCAGGTGGCCGATCGCAAGTCGATATTCGTTAAAGAAAGTCTATCAAGTAAAATCGGTTCGGTTAGTCGTGAAGTGGGTCAAATCTCAAAGCATTGGACAAACTTTGGTGGGAAGTGAAGAGGGATCGGGGCAGTTTTGCCTGTAATGCTCAAACCGTCAGATTGTCAATGACAATATTTCGAAAGGTGAGAAGGCTTAACAGTTGACCGGCTGCTCGAGACTTTACTACCTCGAAGGCGACCTTCTCGTCCTCTCTGAGGTCCACGTCGAGCGTCCTCTTAACGAGTTCGAGGAGTCCACTGATCTGCACGCCGTTGTTGTCCGTCGATTGCGCGCGACGCCGAATCACGGTGTTTTTGAAGCATTGACGCATCTGTTGCACAATCGACAGACGGTAATCTTGCTTCTTCTGAGCTTTTTCGCCTTCGATTCCTGTTGGGGCCCTGCCAGCGACAATGTCGTTTGCTCCCACCTGACGATCCTCGGTTGTCGGATTGCCAGAGTTCTCGCGAGAGATTTTTGACAAAGCGCGCCGTAAATCTTTTTCCAGAATGACGAGATCGTCCGAATCCCGAAGACCGAGAGCTAAACCGAGAGAAACCAAATCCTGCGCAGAGTGTCAATGACGTCGAGCAAAGACCGATGGGGCAGAAACTCACCCGTTCGCTGTTGTGCAGAGGAGTTGCGGAGCAGAAGACCAACGACCCACTTCTAATCCGCAAGGCGTGAGCTCCTCGAAGCAAGGCGCCCTCCGTTCGAAGGACCTGCGCTTCGTCGAAGAACGTGAGCGCCCATTTCTGAGCAAATACCGTGTCCTTCGCGAAGGAGGCGTTGACAGTGGGTCCGACCGACATATTCAGCTGCCGCGTGTTCTCACTGCCGAGGCAAAGCTTTGCTTCCATGCGTAGAGTCTGGGACCGCGTCAGCGTGTAACGGCATCGGACAAAGTCCCGGCGCTGTGCAGACTCACCGAGTAGGACACGATTAGGATGGTCGTTACGCTTTCTTCTTCCTCTTTATCTTTCTGCGTCACCACCTTCTCGCTCCAGACCTCAGACCAGAACTTTGGGGCGTCGCGCTTACTCTGAGGGTATTTCACGATGTTCCAGTACCTCGCGTCCAGGAAACGAAGCGCCTCTGACTCCCACTGATCTGTCAGCATGTTGGGCACGCATACCAGTATGTGTCCTTGAGGGAAGACCTTTTCAGGACCGCCCCAGCCCCATTTCTGAGACGCAGCGGCTACCAAATGGAAATCAGCTGGGGCATGGACGAAGTCCGTTGAGGCGCACGTACCGATAGGAGGGAGAACTCCTTTCCGCTGTGCTTCTGTCACCTTCATGTGCCGGAGATACGACATGACCATAAAGCATTGCAAAGTTTTGCCCACGCCCACGCCATCCGCGAGCACGACATTCTCGCCATTAAAAAAATGTTTTGCCATAGCCGCCAAACCCACGTACTGATGCCATCGAGGCTCCAAAGGCCTCAGCATCTCCTCTTTGAGAGCACGGTCTTCGTCTTCAAGGGTGAAAGAGTAATATCCGGGGATATCTCTCGGCAGAAGTCCCAAGTCGGAGATGTACGGGTTGAAGAAAGGGAAGACGGGGCCAGAGGCCTTTGATTTTGACGGCAAGGAGAGCATGCTGCGAATCTCCTCTTCCGTGGAAGTCTTGAACTCCGTGACCCCCAAGTCGCCGCTCTCGTCGAGCCATTTGACATAGCTTTCCGCCAGTCGATCCTCTATCTCGTCCGCCATTGCGTCATCGGGTTTAAAGTTTTGCGCATACTCGTGCTCGAGCTCGGCGATGGCCTCCGGGTCGTTCAGACTTTGCATAATCTTCTCTAGGCCTTTGCCAAGTCCTGCCAAACACGAGTTTAGTTTTTACGACAGTGATGACACAGTCGTCGGACAAAGTCCGACGGCCAAGCGGCCCACTCACCCGTCAATTGCACTGTGAAGTAATAAAAAAAAAAAAAAAAGCGAGGCGGGAAGTCAGTGGGTGTCCGACAGAAACGACCAGACTTTGTGCGACGTCGAGCGCACGTACCCTTTTCGTTCTTCGTGGCCTGCACCAGCTCCTCCGCATCTTTCTCCAGCGCATGCAGACCGTCGATTTCCGAAGACGTACCGGCGAACATCCTCTTCGTGGTGATATACACATTCGTCGTTTTCATCACTGTCTTCACCAGCCGCAATTTCGTGGCTCGATCGCCATCAGGTCCCATCGTCTTCAAATTCTCCCATGCCTTGAGCCTTGCTTTGTCTAGTTCGGGGAGCACTACCAAGGCTCTGGTGCCTTTCGCGCTGTTCCTTTCCCAAGCGAGGGTGATGCATGCCTGCACGATATCGAAGACCCCCGGATGTGCTGTTGTCGCATCTTCTAAGACGTCCGCTCCGAACATGTGTTCCGCGACCGGTGGACCGAGCCTTTCCATGACGGTGCTGACTCGGATGGTCCTGGAGTCTGCGGCGGCCTGGAGGAGCGTGAGCGGTCACACGGCTTCATCCTTTCACAAAGACACACACTCACCTTCGAGCCTTTTGCCCGCCCCTCCTTCGGTGGCGGCCACTTGAAGCGTCGTTTCGCGTACACCTGCCATGGCAAACCGTCGATGCCGTTCAGGAGTTGGTCGACCCCAGAGAACGTCTTTGCGCGCTTCCAGATTGCAGAGAAGTATCTCTTGAAGAGCTCGACGCCAGCCTTGTAGCTACCCTGCCTGAGGAGGACCTCGTGCGTCTGGTTCTCGACGGAGATCTTGAAGCTGTCGAGAAACGCACGATAGGCCAACCAGTCGGCGTCCGTACGGATGACGTCCTTGAGGTCCGGGTGGTCGCGGGGCATAGCGAGCATCCCAGAGTGGGGGTAGCAGTGGTCAGGGAATTGCATCCAGTCTTTCGTGCCCGAGAAGCGCCAAGGAATGAGGCCGTCCTCGTCATGGACGGAGCGGCATTCAGCGACCAGAAATTCGAAGCCGATCTTCAGCATCAGTAGTAAAGAAAGAGAGAGAGAGAGAAGCCTCGAAAATAGGGGGGAAGAACTGCAGGACGAAGAGCGAAGGAGAAAGGTACTTATAGTGAGAACTGTTTGTGCCAGGCAAATACATCTGCACGCCACATCTCAGCCGACCGAACATTCTGCGCCCAGAGAATATTTCTGTGACTTTCTGCGCCCGCGCACGGACCATTTTTTAGTTTGCAGGTTTTGAGTCGCCTGTGTATCGGACAAAGTCCCGATGGCGGGACACGGGGGAAACAAACTTTAACTCTGGCACAGAAAAACAGCACGCACGGCCGAATACAATAAAGCAGACGGGCCATCTGTGACGAGACATTTCACAACCTTCCATTGTGAAGTTGAAGTGCCATACGATTCACCATCACCATGGGAGAAGCCATCGGTGCTGAGTGGTGGCCATCGCACCTGCGTCGGACAAAGTCCGGTCGCCTTGTCCTAACGAAAAGCAAAAAAACAAAACAAAAAATTATGAACTAACTGGGAATCGAACTCTCGAGAGCATACGACACTCAATATTCATACATCGAACGAACTGAACCACAAGACTCTTAAACACATCATAAGTTTGGAGCACCATCGAAGACTCCAACCAACCAACCAAGCTCCCAGTCTCACGCCCTGCGACCGGACTTTGTACGACGACGAGGCAAGACCAGACCGCACTCGCTTCGTCGCCTTTTTCGTACATGGCCGGCCTCCGCCGGGCGACCGGACTTTGTTTGACGTACCCTTCTTGCCCGCACGTCGATTGCTGACTATGGCACACACACACACACAAAAAGGCAATCACTCAATGCACCGGCCCTCAGCCGGACTTTGTCCGACGTATTTGCTTCGACAAATTACAGACCAGATTCAAAAAAATCTTCAGCTTAACCGACGCCTGCCGCCCACCGCCCACCCTCCCGAGCGCAACCGTGGGAAAAAACGAAAACGAACCCTGTCCCTACAGGCCCCCGGAACCCCCTGCACTTCTACCTCCACCTCCGTCTCCTCAGCACCTGCGTCGCTCTTGCTTCTCCTCAACGTTCTGTTCGCGTACTCTCCTGCAGCCTTGAGCCCGACCTCGGCGATGGCGGGCGCGCGGAGCTCGTCCTTGGCGCAAGCTGATCGCCTTGCACTTCTTAATATTCTGCTGACGGTATAGGCCCGAGCGTCCAAGCATGTGTTGCTCAATGGGAGGGACTTGATGCGTACGTCGACGAGTTGAGGACGCACGGAGGGCAGTGCATCGGACCATTGCCCCGGCACTCGACGCGTGTCATGTATCCTTCAAAGTCGGCAAACTCAGCCATGGAAGGCTTGAAGAGAGGATGCCCTTCGTCTCAAGGGGGTAGTGTGCGCGTCATCGTACTCATCTATGACCTGTTTGCAGATTAGTATACTAAGGGCTTGAAGAAAGAGAAACAACTTACGGTTAGACAGGGACCGAAGCGCAGTCAAGAAGTCAAGACATCGAGACGAAGACGAAGTCAAAACGAAGACAAAGCTTGAGGCCAAAGATTGCCAAGATTTGACGACGCGCGTCATCAAATCAATCGATCCCTTCGGGCCGATCAGCAATCTGATCTGACTGCAAACATTACGACGTTCGTCGTAATGTCAGCGTGCCAGATCGTTCATGATCTGCAAAAGCAAGACAAAAAAATCATCAGTTGCGTGCGCTATAACAAGAAAGATAATAGTGGTGGGACACGCACCCTGGCCGTGCTCGAGCGCATACTCGCTCGCCTTCCATGCGCAATGCATCAACTCGCCTATGTTCGTCTGCGCGTCGACCACAACCCGCTCGTTCGCCGCCGCCGCGGCGACATGGTAGCACGACATGCCGTTGGCGAGCATCATGCAGAACGGCGTCGTTGTCGTGCCCTCATCGTTGTGCCCCGCGATCTGCATGCGCGCCGTGCCCGGCTGCCCGAAGAGCGCGCCGTGCAGCTCGCTTGCGTACCCGTGGTAGTTGAAGTGCACCGCGCGGTCAGCGGCGAAGAGCGCGACGAAGCGCGCACGCGAAGCACAGGTGCTCCGGGCCTTGGCGGCGGCGCTCCCAGACCTGGACAAGCGCGTGCATATGCGCCGCTCTTGAGGACGTCAACAGGTTTGCGCTCGACCTCATCCTCGGAGCCAAACTCGAAACCAGACATGCTCCGGATAACCTGGCGGTCGAGCTCGTCCGCGCGCAGAAGTCGCGATGGAGCATGTGTGCGTCTGGGGGTGATCCGTGCCTGCGGATCATCCACGGATGCGAGAGGATATTAGCGAGGGCGGCGCGCGCGGATGGGTTGACGGCGAGCATGCGTGTGAGTAGGTGCTTGGATTCTGTCAGGAAATGAAAGACAAATTAGTTAAGATAACGATTTCTTCTAAAATGGATCGCACCAGCATTGAGTCAGTCTGAACATTCGACGAGGACGCGTTTAGGACGCGTTTGATTTTGGCATGGAGCGCGGATACGCTCTCGTCGTCGAAGGGTACCTTGCCACAGACGAGCACGTAGAGTACGACACCGAACCTCCAGATGTTGACTTCGGGCCCGGTGCAGTCCTTGGCGTTGAGCAGCTCGGGAGCGGCGAAGTATAGAAATCCGCAGAATGCGGGGAGACGGGAAAAAGGATTGTAGAGGCTGGAAAGGCCGAAGTCGATGTCTCGATGTTGCCCGTTTGGAAGATGAGGATGTTCTCGATATTGAGGTCACGGTGGACGACGTTGTCGCGGTGACAGTAGTCGAGTGCGGAGCCGATTTGACGGGAAAGCCCGCGGGCAATGCGCTCGCGAAGACGACCATATGGCTGATGATGGAGTCGAGAATGAGCCCACCGTTACTCGAACACCATGTAGTAGTGGTTCATGTGCGCGATGAGATCCCGCAAGCCCCAGATATACGGGTGGTGTAGTATCATCGACAGCGCGCCTCCCGCATCGCGCGGGTCTCCTTCAATGCCCTCCGGCGCTTGCTTTGCCGCCGCCTTTGCTGTCGGCACGACTCCGTTCATCCCTCTGCTCGAGATGTTGGCCCCGCGGGAGGACCTTGATCGCGCGCTGCGCACGCAACGAGTGGTACCATTCATAAATATTTTTTGAAAACATCAGCGTGCATATCGAACTGCTGACGCTGAAGTTTCTGCGCACCTTCTCGCGGGTGAGGTTGTGATACGCCACTTTGACTTTGCACATTCTGCCCGCGCCGAGTATCTTTCCGAGCGTGTAATCTCCCAGCCCGCGACTCGAACTGCGCGGCTTCCGGGTACGGATGCTCGTGCTCGGCTCGAGCGGCGCCTGCGCGGCTGCGGGTGCATGCATTTCTCCACGACCACCTCCGGCATGGACGTATTGCTGGGACGCGCCATCGGCATTGACATTGGTCGTGGCCGTGCGCCATTCACGGATGGCTAACGCGCGGTACGGAGGACATGCGTTCGAGGTGCTGAAGGGGTCGTTAGCATCGCGCTCGCGTTCAGACGGTTTCCCTACGTACATAAGTCCTTGTTTTATCTTATCCTCCGGACTCCAACTCTCCCAAATGCGTGGACTTGCCAGCGCGTGACGGTCTCGATCGATCACCGTGTCGGCGTCACCCTCGCCGCAGCCCTCGCCAGAGCCCTCTGCGCCGTTTTCATCCCCCTTGCCATCGGCATCAACGTCCCCACCGCCCGACCCGAGCTCAGGAAGTTCCCCGTCCACATCCCTGTCGAACCCGTCCTCGAGCTCGTCCATCTGCGAGGCACGCCCGAGCGACGCATGGTACTCGCGAGAGACTGCGTGCGCGTGGTCCATAGTGGCAACCGAGGGCAGCGGCATCGGCATGCGCTTCCCCGAATCGCCCCTCGCGGATACGACCACGCTGGCCAGAGAATTGATGCTGGGGGCGTGCACGTCGTGGTATTGCCGCGCGGTCAGGGCCGGATAGCTCAGCGGCATGGTCTTGAGCGGACTCTGCTTCTGCGACTTCGTGAGCGAAGAAAGTGAAGACGAGGACCTGTTTGCGGCGCGCGCGATCCCAGCGTCGATATCCATATCTCCTTCGGCTTCTCCTTTGCCCTCGCCATCGAGGAGCGCGTCCTCCTCCTCGAAGTCCCCTTCTCCATTGCCATCGAGCAGGCCCTCCTCGTTCACGCTCGAGCCACGGCACCCTGTGCTCCTCCGGTAACCGCTGCAGCGGTCCGCGTGTGAGACTGGCTATGCTGGTGAGGAAGGGCGCGCGAGGAAGAACCGTTTGCGTACTGCTCGCGCGTCGAAATCGAGTTGATATAAGGCGGCGTTGGCAGGCGCCTGTGCGCATTCTGGCCTCCTAGTCCGCTCGTGTTCATGTTTGCGGAGGCCGAGGGATACGTCTGGCCCTGACTGAGATGCGCCGATTCCGCAGGATGCAGCCTCCTGCTCGCCACTGCAGAGGCAGAGGCAGACACCGGCAGGCCGGAGTGTGAGCGGCTCGAGCCTCCTCGATTTTCCTGGTCGCGATCGTGCTCCCGACAATGGCTCACCGGCCTGGGGCTCAGCATCTGCGACTGCGTCTGTGTGCGCCCGGTATGGTGGTCAACCAACAGCGTGTCCTGCCGCGCCGTCGCATGTGCGCGGCCAACCGACACGTGCTGGCTCTGCCCCGAAGAGTGTGCGAGTGCGTTCTGGGATTGCGAATGCACGAGCGCGGGGTGCGACGAGCGGTGCGCGATCATCTGCGCCTGCTGGCTTGCGCTCACGGAGTCCATAGTACCGCAGCGCTTGACGCGCTTCATCTTCTTGCGGCACCGGCGCAAATATGGTTGTCTGGTATTGGCGGACCATTGGCGGCTCACGGAGTGGACCTGCGCCGAGGTTAGGTGAGAGGCGGGCTGCGAGAAGTAAATTGCGTCAGTATTTGTTTTCTCCCGCAATTTGCAAAGGAAATAAAAGACGACTAACCGCCATCGTCTCCTTTTCCTTCCTTCGCGGTCCGTCGCCGTCTCATGGAGCATCTCGTCGATACTCCACGAGCGCCCGGAGGAGCTCCGGCTCACGCTCCGCCGCCTGGCACCAGGAATACTCGCACCGCTTGCCCAAGAACACGATGGGCGGTGGGCACGCGGGATGTTGGGGCCCTGAAGCGTGGCGCTTGGGTAGTAGCCGACACCAGGCGCATGGTGGAGAGCGGGTGGGGCGTGCAGTGCTGCGCCGGTCGACTGAGCGATGGAGCGCGCGTGGACGGCGGCGGCGACTGGTGTTGTTGCTGTTGCTGCTGCAGGCCGTACTCGAGCTGCCGTCGTTTCGGCGGCTTGAGGCGCTGAAGCAGTCGTTAGCATCGCGCTCGCGTTCAGATGATTTCACTACGTACATAGGGCCTTGTTTTACTTAGTTCATCCTCTCCAACTCTTTAGAATATGTGGGCTCGCCAACGCAAGACGGACTTGATCGACCAACGCGAAGGAGTCAAGTTGCTGATGCTGCTGCTGTTGTTGCGGCTGCGGTTGCTGCATGACCCTCACACTAGACAGATGGCTTACAGATAAGTAGACTAAAGGTATGAAGAAAAAGGAATAACTTACTATTAGACAGCGACACACGAAGCGAAGTCGAGAAGTCGAGGGATCCGATGAAGACGAAGTCAAAGCTTGGGGCCAAAGGGATCGACACGCGCGTTGTCGAACGTCTGCAGCGGCCGTCCTATGACGGCGTGCTCTCGCAAGCACTCGCAACTTCTACTTTCCCACGTAGATATGAAAATATTGTTGGAATGTTGTATATGTAGACGTGAAAACTATGCTGTAGCGTGTACAGATGCGTGCTAGAAAATCATCAGGAAGAAACCAGCAAAGACAGTGATGGTGTGGACGACAGAAATGTGAGGTGTGGAGAGACGAACAAGAACAGGGAGGATGGAAGAGAAAGTAGCGTCGCACGCGACGGCGATATGCGCGCGCGCTCTCGACATCGCGCACCTCCAGCGTCTGGATTCGATCCGGCAGCGCCTCCCCGCCCGCATCCTCTCTGCCGCCCGCCCACGCTCAAGCGTCGCGATATGTGCCTCGCTATCCGCATCGAGCGCGGCGAACGCTGCTCCGTCGCCCGCCAGCACTTCCACCTCAGGCATCCCGACCGCCGACAGGAAGCTGCGGATGGTTACCAGATCCTCCGCCGAGAACACATTCAGGCCCGGGTCGGCGGGAGGGAAGCACTCTCTGGTGCAGGCGCCGTTTAGCGCGGAACGCATGATTCACTGGGAAAGGTCTGTTGTCGTTATCGAAGACGGTCCTGCAACCGCTGCTGCTGCTGCGCGCCGCCGCATGTTAATAGGAATCGACATGCTCGTCGCTGGCGGACCGCCGAGAGTGTTACCCGGGCCAAAGAACGAGGTTACAGGGTTTGCCAGCGCGATCGTATTTGAGTTGGTGCTGGGCAAACCCGCAACGCGAGCATGACCATGCCCGCTTGCTCCTCGAGGCCTCGCAAACTCCGAAACAGTCTGTTCGAAAGCAAGATGAGTCACTGAAGTTTCAATGGAAAACTAACTGAATGCTAACTCACCGTTGTACCATTGTTCCAAGCAACTGAGAAGTGCGCAACAGGTTGCAAACCCGCACGAGCGGCAGCGGCTGCATATGCAAGTCTCTGGCGCTCTCTATCCCGCGCCAGCCGGCGCTCCTCCCTGTCATGCGCAACTGTCGACACTGTACGCCCTCCCGACCCGCTTCCACTTCCATCACCGACACTGGCCTTCCGCGCTGTCGCCGTCGCCTTCAGTAGCCTGGCCCTGTCCGACACCCCCGACCCGCCCTCGGTTATGTCGTCGCCCTCGCGCGCACTGCACCAGAACCTATGACCCTCGCTCCATGCACGCGACTGACATTCCTCCTCACAATTTCGCCTTCCTGCACCGTCGGCACTTGGCGAACTCTCGCGGTAACAACTCCTATTTACCACAAAGCACGAGAAGTGGTTGGGGTCTTTGTGAATAGACGAATAAGAGATGATATAAAGAGATACGTACTATTAGCACACTGTTTTATCCCGCCGCGGCTCTCGCCCTTCGGCACGCACTGCGCATGATGACGCCCGAACAATACTGAGTTTCTGGTGGTAAGAAAGGCGGCGGGGTCGGTAAACTACTCTCCGTCGGGCTTGGACCAAACGTGAAACGCTCGACGAGCGAGAACACGTTGGTCGTCCCCGGCGACAACGGATGGTAGCTCAGGCGCGGCTTGTAAAATGCCTGGCGTGCGTGCGGGTATTTGCTGAGATACGCGAGGAGCTGCAGCGAAAGTAGTACATCCACTTCGCGGAATGGACCCGGCTCCTCTACGGTGCTGGTGATGGTGCTGGTACCGGTGCGTCGCACGCGGGGTAGGGCTCGCTGCCGGTGAGGGCGAGGCGGAAGCAGCAGTATGTAATGCTAGGGCATCGCGCGTTGCTTGAACGGGAGACTCGAGGTTAACCCGCCCCGGCGCCGCAAGCAGACGAGCTCCGCGCTAGACCCGCATTCGCGCCGTCGGCGGCAACGGGCACCGCGACAGGCATCGGTGGGTGTGCATGCGCGTGCATGGGTAAACCCGATAGGACAGCGCGCGGTGTGAGTTCTTCTCGTCCGTGCGCGTGGCCGTGGTGGCGGCGGTGCTCGCGCGTCGTGTTGCGGGTATTGAGGGTTATTGAGGGTTAGGGCATTCGCGCGTGTGCGCGGTGGGCGACGATCGCGCCGGGCGCGCCAGGCGGAGCACCCATCGCCAAGTCGTCGTTGACGTTTTGGTCAAGCGCCACGATCCCATCAGACACGCCGTCGTCCGCCGCGTTCGTGTTGATGATGATGTGTGCATCGAGGTCGACGTCGAGAGTATCGGAGGCTCCGGCCACAGCTACACCGGCCGCACCTGCTTCTCTTGGGGATGGCGAGTCAGAGATGAGTCCGTTGTGGATGCGAAAGGGATGGTGGGGGCGGCACGTTCTCGTCCACGACCTGATCCTGCGTCATCGACGTCTCCACCTCAACATCCGCATCATCCTCCGTGTTCGGTCGCGATGTCCACGCAGACGGTGTTGCAGACTCGGCAACACGCCCGCTCACGGTACGACTCCGCGACATTAGCGGCCCTGGCATGGGCAGCTCTTGCAAACGATCGCCGACGTCTACGTCCCAAATACGTCGCGCCACAAGAGTGCCCGAGCAGTCCCGTCCAGGGATAATGACCGTGCCCGTCGGCGTCCCATAACCCAGCGGCATAAGTGTTTGCAGAAGTGTTTGCAGAAGTGTTTTCAGAAGTGTCCGTTGACACCGTCATCTCCGTATCTGAAGCGGCGATGCTCCGTTCGTCCTTAGGGCGGCGTCAGATGAGTAAACGCGAAGAAAGTCAAGAAATCGAACTCACCTCGGCAATCGCAAAGGACCGTTCTCGTGCAAGAAGGCGGATAAGTTCTCGTGCTTACTCGAGCTGGCGCTGCTCGAACTGCTGCTGCCGCCTGAAATATCTTTGTTCGCGGTTCTCGCGCGGGATGCCGCTCGCGCTCGCACTCGGGCCGACAGCGAAGCGCACGTGCGGACTTGGAACGCCATGGCCGGTTCCGCGCAGCTCACACTGCAATGGCATGAGATGCCCCGAGTGCGATGCCAGGCACATCGACACGGCGCAGATGTACCGTAACGAGCCGGATATCGGGATTGCGGGAGGAGATCTTCGTCAGTGAGTGCTGCAGTGGTTTTCGGCACCGCGTTCTGAAGCTCACGGACTCGACTTTGCGTATACAGCGACGAAGGTCATCCAGGGTATCTTGCTCTAATACGTGCGGAGTTTTGTAATTCTCATGTACTCCGTGATCATAGCCTACATCGACCTCTACCTCATTCACAGCCCGCTTTCTGGAAAGGAGAAGCGTCTTGCGACCTACCGAGCACTTCTCGAGAAGCGCGACGCGGGAAAGATCAGGACCGTTGGCGTGTCGAACTAGTTGAGTTTTTGTCGTCCGTCTTCATTCTTTATTCACGCTGGCTTACAAAATGTCGAATGTCGCTCTCGCATGGCTGTGCGATGGTGTGAAGCACCTCGAGGAGCTCCGCGAAGCCAAACTCGAGACTCCAGCGGTGAACCAGATTGAGGTCAGTAGCCTGCGTTTTCAAGTAGTTCATTAGCGTGTTGACGAGACGCAACGGGAACAACTCCATCCGTTCTGTCAGCAGAAGGACATCGTTGAGTACTGCAACAAGAACGGCATTGTTGTGCAAGCGTACTGCCCACTCGTACGCGGCGACTTTAGCAGCCCGGTGCTCCAGGAGACCGCAAAGAATGTGCGTGAATCCCTTGCTACTTTCTTCACCCGTGTTTCTTAGTTAATATATATTTGACGCATTTCAGACCGGTAAGAATCCTGCTCAGGTTCTCGTTCGATGGTCTCTCCAGCGCGGGTACGTCGATCGTTGGTGAGAATACCATGATATTTTCGCTAACATGGTTAACCGCTATCTTTCCCATCTTAATCCGTCACACAGCTTCATCCCACTCCCGAAGTCCGCGAACCCGGAGCGCGTTGTCTCGAACGTCGACATATTTGACTTCGTGCTGTCCGACGCGGACATGGCAAAGCTCGACTCGCTCGACGAGGGTAAGGCGGGCGCGATCAGTTGGAACCCCGTCGATGCACCGTGAAGTAAAACGCCATTAGGGCTATTTGGAGATACGACAATATTCGAAGGACAAAACTTTGTATAAGGTAAAAGTCCATTCATAAGAAGCCAGAAACGTGTTCGGATCTTATTCATGCGAATGATATGCTTGCGTTTCTCACTCATTCACATGAACGTTTCCCAAAACGCTGTCGCTGTACCATCTGTCGCCGATCAGAGATTCTCGATTCTGTCTGTCCTCAGCCTGTTAAGTTGCTTTTGAAACCAGTGATTTACCGATGCGTTGCGAAGAAGTATGATCCAATAAATTCCTTGATTACAACAGTCTGGCAAAACATCAAATGAAACGAACCCGATTTAGTAAAATACACATTAACTGATATCACAACGAGCTTACGGATCTCGCGACTCCAATCCGGCGTCGCCGCCGCGGGATTCCGAGCGCAGTCTCGACAACAGTAAAATACATGTTCCTCGTTTTTCTTTTCGGAGAGGTCCGCAATTGCTTGCGCGAAGGCATCGATGAACCGTTGCACGCGAACATACCAGGGGCTGCCGATTTCCCATACGGCCGTGTTGATCCTCTCGGGATGGCTATTTATGTGGCTGAAAAGGATAAGCTTCATCGGGGATTTGACAGCGGCCGCACGCTGCACGAACGCACGTATCGCGGCAGGCGGTTGTGCATCAGAAACGGAAAGCCAAAGCCGGGGAGTAGCAAGAGAAACATTGCGAAAACGCCGAGAGACGTGCGAGAGTCTGACGGACAGGAATATGGATTCGAGCGTAGGGCTCCCAGAATCATTTGAGTAGAGCTGGTATGTGGTTTCGAATATGAGTGAGAGGATCTCATCGGGAAGCGTGTTGATACGATCCGCGGTGAGTGTGTGCTTCCTTGTCGGATTTCTTTTCTGCCTTTTAGGACGGTGGGGTACGAGATCAGGCTGCTGTTCTTCACCAAGTCGCAACCTTTTACCCCTTCGAGTTTCAACAGGCATACCTAGGGTTACAGTGTCAACATGATCAGACACTCATTGTCAGGCGGCTTTACAGTATAATAAGATCACTTCTTACTCGCCGTTTGATATTCCTATTCAGAGATGGCCGCTTAAGTATGCTAAGTTGATTCGAGGGTCGATCAAGTGTTGAAAATCGCGGTTTCCGTGGCTCAAATTGGCATGATTAGTCAGCTTTGCCACGCGAGTGGCGGAGACAAATACTGTAATTCCCCAGTCACGACGAACATTGTGACGTCAGCGTGCCAGCGTAAGTACAAAATTACATGTATAGATATAACAGCGTGCTCTAACTCTCTTTCCGGGTTTTTCCTCATTCAGCATGGCGGCGCGACTCGTTGTCTGCGCGCGCGCTCGCAGTATGCTCTTTGGCGCTGCACACCGTGCAGTGTCTGCTGCACTCGAGCAGGGTACTGCTGGTCCCTGGACGACCAGCATGACGAGCTCGCGCGTTTTCAGTTCGAGGGCGCAAATAAATCTAACACGCGCTTGATAGCGGAACATATAAGTTCCCGTACGAGGCGCTCGCGCAATTACAGGCGCCCAAGTTCCTCAGCGACATAGTGAAGTCTGCTGGGTGCAGTGCATCTCGACAGCAATGGCAACGTATACGCGGTGCAAGATGTGCTGGAGCAGCTAGGGTTGATTTCCGAGCTGCGGCGCGTCGTGCGAGGTGTAAGGTGTCTAGCATCCGGTGTCGCGAGTCTTGTGGAGTGGGACATGAAGAGTCCTAAAGCCCGTAGATTTAAAATTAGATAACAAATACCTTGTGTCCTTAGTCGCTTCTAGCAGCTTGTAATTGAGTAATTTTTGTTCTTCGCTTTCGGGGATTACAAAGTGAATGAAGGAGTGAAAGAGCCGTATCGGCCGCAATGATATATATCCCAAAATTTAAAAGCGGGCCTGCAGGCTGCAGCTGGCGCAGCGCGCGGGGTACACATTTTGATATTAGCCCAGCCGAGATTCGATCCCACTCGAATTTCCTCTCAGCAACCCGCCAGAATACTAACCAAGTCCAGACCGCAGCAGAACATACCTGACTGAGTCGCTTGTACAAACACACGTCCGCAGAAGAAACGGCGGCAAGAACGAAGACTAGCGCAGAAGATAGCCGAATGCTGCCATCTCGGGCTCATCGACTTGCGTGATCCAATTTCCTAGTCTTGAAAGCAACGTCGCGATAAGCAAGAGAGCACAATGATAAATAAAGGAAAGGGGCGTACAGCTGGTACCGTTGATAATAGAGCCCATGAGATCGACTGCAACGAAGAGGGGGCGAGGATGGCACCACCGAAGGCAGCCGCCGTCAGAATCACGCGCTTGAGCTTCTCATGCATCGAGGCTTGCCGGTGGCCGGCCATGACCATCTGCTGGTCCTTGAGCTGCTTCGCGACGTCGCGTGCCAGACACCCAGGTTTTCGAAAAAAGTACGCTCACGGATATGATGAACACGATGGAAACCTCAGTGTGGACGGGGCCGAGAAATGCTGCACGAAGCGTGTGCAGCAGGGACATGGTTTGTGAGATCTCCGCTTGCGAAAAGCTATGACGAGTCCTCGAGCGCCTTCCATTCACCCAGAAGTCGCATGAGAAGGTTACCGGGGGAGCGACTAGCAAGCATCTGGCCGAGGATGACGATGTTGCTCGTGAGCGGACTCTCGAGCACGATCAGCATATCGCTGGTGTAGAAACGTTTTACGGAATATGAGCTACGCTGGCCACGGAAGCGATTGCTCTGAACCGGGATCTCGGGACGTAAGAGTCACGATCTCCACATCTACCTGCAAGGTTTACGTCTCGAGATCCCGGTTCAAAGTGAAAAGGAGGTGGAAGAGCGCGATGACGGCATACTCGAACTCTGGACCACGACCGGAGTTGACCGTCTTTGGCGAGAACGCCTTCAGATGACCGATTCGCAAATGTTCGTCGCAAGGAACAGAGATATCCCTTCTGAAGGAGCTCGTCGAATAGAATGAGAGCGGAAGCAACGAGCTGGAGGATTAGGAGCAGACAGACATCAGGGCCAAGAGACGAAGGAGAGCCGTAGAGACCTGTGAGGACGTCGACAAGTTGCCTGAAGTGACGATCGGGCTGATGCCGAGTTCCATAGTGCCCACGGTCGGAAGAGTCCGCAAACACGTGAGCTCTGATTTCCATCGCTCAAGTTCTCCTTTTTCTCGTCCCGCGTCCCGACGCGCCCTTTATTTTATTAAATGGTGCCCTCTGCGCAAGCGACGATACACGTTTCTGTCAACTCGATCAAGAGAATCAGCATGTCCTTCACTTCAACGAGCCCGACTGTACGGAAGCACCTGCGAAAGACGTGCGTTTCCTCCTTCTCTTCGTCCATTTTACAAACCAGCTAACGTTTTTGCGCGTGCGTCTGGATGACTTTCACTTTAGTGCGTACGTATTGTTCTTTCTTCTATGAATTTATGCTGCCCGCCATGGAGCTCTACGACATCGGGGAGGTCAAAATGCACATGCGCATTACTATCCGGTGTGTCCGCGTCTTTTCAAATCTGTCAATCGATTGTACATAGAAATTTGAATGCAATGAAAGTTTTTAAATTTTGGATCGCGGTGTCGAGATGGGAAGTGCACGAGGATTAGGACAGAGAAACAGAGAACGCCAATCTAGGAACGGAGAAAGGAGGAGTGGATAGAGCGCTAGCGAGGGAGAGGCTGAGGATTATGGTCGAAGGGTGCCTCTCGCCACCTGTTGTTCAGTCTCTTCACTCGAAGCGCGCGGCTCCTTCGGCTCATCCAATTGCTACCATGTCCTATAAGAAAGGATAGGTGTTCCATGCAGTTGAGCGGGACACCAAGCAAATCGACTGAAGTGCATTCTTAGACCCAACTTCGTTTTCAATAGACACATAATTAGCAGTTTGTCGTTAAGTAGTACTACAGCATTTGGCTGCGTTTCGAAACGAAACACAAAAAAAAAAAAAAAATTATAGGGGATTTCAAGATTTCCTAATTATATTCAGTGGGATAATATATAGTACGAGGATTGCAAAATAGCTGACATTCCTCTAATGGTCGATTACAGATTCTGCGTTGCGCCCGAATCGAAGAGGTGCTTCGGCTATTCAGTGGCTTCTCTCGAGTCAAAATGTAAACTGCGGAATCGACGGTTGACTCTTCTGGTCCGATCCTCGACGACATACTGCCGCTAGGTAGTTGAGCTGCTTGATCTGCTCGAACTGGAAAGCGGTATCCAACGAAGAAACTTGAAGACAGTTGGCTTATCTTGTATCAGAGTTCACGCGTCGGCCCGGCGACGTTACCTACGTGGATGTGCTGTGGGTCGGTTGCTCCAAACTGACAACTTCTGTGCCGGCCCCGTCTTCACCGATCACGCCGACGATACCAATGATTGCGAGCTTGACCTACCAGCCTCTTGCTGTACCTTTGAGAAAGTCTGGTGGGCTGTGGAAGAGAAAGGCACGAGTTATTTTATAGCAGGTATCCCCTGGAGAATTAGGTGAGCCTGTACCGTTTTCCCTTTCGTGCTAGAATTCGAAGCTCACACGTCTATCTACCCCACTAAAAGGGTAATTAACGGTGGAATGTCCCTCCCGTAATTTACTAGAACACCATGCCCGAGACTCCCGTCTTCGCATGCAGTCGTTCGTCATAGTTATCTTAGGAATCCGCCGCATGTGCATGGACGTTATTCGATCGAGTTGCTGCCGAGAATCGATCTGTTTCCCAGGCCAGAGCAAACATCCCCTGGCCGCTTCGACTTCTTCTGTGTCCGCTTTGCCTCTCTGGGGCTTACGGTCGTTCACGGGAGGCGTTCTACCTTTTTTGTCGCTCTTCACATTCTCGCACATCTCCGCGTACTCCCACAAGCTCGAACCAACGCTTCATCTCGGATTTCAGGAAATTTGTCTGGAACTCGCTGGTGTCCTTGCGAAGTATGGACGTTTCGGCAGCTATCTTTCCAAACGGATCTTGAGGGCTGAGAATGGATGCGACGTTTTCAGCAGAAGCAGACGTGCTGCTCCGTTTCCAGAGCGGCCAGGGGTTCCTAAAGTTTCTTCTTCGTCTTGGACATCCGTGCACCACATGCTCCCATCGCTCCTCGTTTCGCCGCCATCTCCAGGTGGCGAGCCGTACGCGCCTTGGGCCTTAGTCACACCAACCTCGGCATTCGACTCTTGTGCTTATCGTACTGACACATGTGGGAACACGTATTTCGGGCGCATTGTCGTTCCTTAGGCCATAGAAACGCAAACTGTCGCATTGATTGGGCACTTGATGTATAAAACGGGTCGTCGCCCCATACTTCTATCTCTCTCAGTGTCTCTCGAGCTTGCCCGCCCCCTGTCTCTTCCCCCTTCGCTCCTGTGGACAATGGATGCTCTCGAAAGCTTACATACTGTCCCACGCCACGTAGAGCGCAAGGACTCGTACGACGAGAAGTCAGACCCGGACGAGAAGGGCTCTGTCAGCGTCCACTCGGCCCCAGAAGATGTCTGGGATGACAAAACGCCCGACGGGAAGGAGAGGCCTATTGGTACGCTCTCAGATGCTTCAATGCTATCCGGCTCAAGCTGTTGAGGATTCTCCAACGATGTCTGTTTAGAAACGGATGTGGATGTCGTCACCCGTCTAATCTCCCTCGAGGACGACCCCACCCTTCCCATCCTTACGTTCAGGATGTGGTTCCTCGGTCTTGGCCTCTCTTGTTTCGGGGCTGTCTTGGGCCAGATATTCGTGCGCCTTTTTATTTAGCTTATCCATTCATTGAGACCCTTACTTTGTCCTTCAGTACTTTCGTCCGCAGACGGTTTCCGTCAGCCAGCTTTTCCTCCAGATCATCGCGTATATCATGGGCAAGGCTCTCTCAGAGATCCTCCCTGGCCCGGGAAACCCTTACCCCGCGTTTCAGATGTCTAACAGCTGGTTTTGGCGCTTCCTAAACCCCGGTCCATTCAGTACGTGATACCAGCGAATTCCAATTCTCTGTCTTTTTTCACCTTCTCAAAGACATCAAGGAACACGTCGCTATCACAATTTTCTCCTCGACCGCCGCAGAGTCTGCGCTAGCCATCAGTATCTTCGCTGTACGTGATAATCCGCAGCTGATTTGTTTTATCCGGGACTGATGGGTCTTCAATGTATAGGCCGACGATTTGTATTACGGCATCTCGCCGAACATCGCAGTTGGCATCTTCACGCTGATTGGGTCGCAGCTCATCGGGTACGGCCTCGGCGGGCTGATGCGTTCCTTCCTCGTTTACCCAACCTACATACTATTCCCGAACCTACTCCCGACTGTGCAGCTCTTCGACGCTCTGCACCGTGGTAAGGGCGTCTTCCTGCAGAAGAAGCGCATCAAATTTTTCTGGTTCGTATCCATCGGCATCTTCGTCTGGGAGTGGTTCCCTGAGTACATAGCACCGTCAGTAACAGCGCCTTCACCGAGATCAAGAAAAGATTCTAACATAGGATTACGTTCGCAGAACTCTTACTGGTGTCAGTATTTTCTGCCTAGCCAACCAGAAGTCCGCTTGGTTCACTCGCATCTTTGGTGGTGCGGCTGGAAATGAAGGTCTGGGTATGTTCGCATTCTGTTTTGACTGGAACTACGTCGGCTCGGGCGGTGGCTCGATGGGCGCCCTCTTCACCCCCATCTCGACGCAGCTCTCTCTGTACTTTGGTACTATGATTTGCATGTATGTAATTTTTATTTATTTATCATTCTCTATCTGATTATGACACTTCACAGCATCGCTTTCTGCGCTGTCTACGCTCGGAATGTCTGGCATGGCCAGAATTTCCCGTGGCTTTCGCAGCAACTGTACAACTTCAACGGCACGGTTTACGACCAACTTGAAATTCTCGATGACAACTTCCTGCTCGACGAGGCGAAGCTCGAGGTTGTCGGTCTGCCGTATTTTGCATCCTCGCAGGTGCTGACGTTGATCGGTGCGAACCTCGCAATCGGGGCGACAATCATGCACGTCATCATATGGTACGGGCGCGACATCCTCGACGTGATAAAGAAGGAGCGTTCAGGCGAGGTCGTCGACCCGCATCGCGCGAAGATGAAGGTGTACGCAGAGGTGCCGATGTGGTGGTACGGAGCAGTATTCGTCGGCAGCTTCGCAATGGCGATGGCGACAATCTACACAAGCGGATCGAACCTGCCGTGGTGGGGGCTCATAATTGGCGTCATCCTCAGCGCAATCTTCCTCCCGTTCGTTCTCACGGTGTACGCAATCACAGGCTTCTCGCCGAACATCCAGAGCGTCGTGCAGATGCTTGGCGCAGCGATGATCCCCGGGAACCCACAGGCGAACATGTACTTCACGCTGTACGGCTACAACACGCTCCAGCAGGCGCTGGGTCTCGTGCGAGACCTCAAGATGGGCCAGTACACGAAACTCCCGCCGCGCGTAACATTTCTTGTGCAGTCGCTTGGTGCGGTTGTTGGCGGTCTGCTGAACTACGTTATCATGAAAGTCATCATCGATGCGCAGCGCACGATCTTGCTCGATGTACAAGGTACGAACGTCTGGAGTGGCCAGCAGGTTCAGGTATGTTTCGTATGTGGATGTTGATATCGAAGGCGCAGCGTGGTCTAAATCATTTTGAAACATTTGAAGTCTTTCAACAGCGACGCGATTGCCTGGGGTGCACTAGGAAACAAACTTTATGCGCCGGACGGTCGTTATGGGGTTTGTCTGATTCATTCATTTCTGTATAATGTATAGTAGTACTGATTACTACGCATAGATCGTTCCGCTGTCGGTTATCATCGGCCTCGTCGTCCCGCTACCCTTTTGGTTCGCACACAAGAAGTATCCGAAGCTCGGTGCTGACAAGGTAATCACACCAATACTGTGCTGGACGCTTGGGTACCTCTCGTGCGTGTTTAGCTACTCCACAGACTGCAATTGAACTGAAGAGAAATTTAATTCAGCGTTGGCATCAATACGTCTGTACGTATAAAACGACGGCGGCTTTAGCTTCAGATTCGTTTGCATCAAGGCTGACTAATCTTATCTACTGCTTCGTTTTATCCAGGTCTTCAGGTGTGTCTAACTGCCTTTATCCTTTATATATACCTTCATAATCACTATTTGCATAGTACTTTCGTGCTTGCTGTGTTCTCGCAGTACTACCTGCGACGCTACCGCCCGCGCTGGTTCCGTAAGTACAACTTCCTAATGAGCGCCGCTCTCGACGGCGGGACGCAGGTCATGGTGTTCGTGTATACGTTTGCAGTTGGAGGGGGTTCTGGTACGGTCAGACCGTTCCCGATATGGGCGTTGGTAAGTCTATGATGTATTCTATTTCGGTCGCTTTCTGATTATGTCTTTGTTTCTACAGAACCCAGTAGGAAATCCCGATTATTGTCTGAGGCTGTCTCAGTAGATGTACACATATCATGTCTCACTATCATGTAAACTTCACTATTTTTACGAATATGACGCTGGTTTCCCACTTCTCTTTGAGTGTATGGAGGAATTAATGTTTCCTGTACGAAATGATTTCTGTCCATTCTTTTGTTCGAACATCTGTTCTCTTAATTTTGAGTGCAAGAATGAGGGCACGAACAGGATTGAATCAGCACACCGAACCCCAAGCCGCCTGTAAGAATTTAAAGTTATATCTGCCGATCAATTACCACAGCCACAATTCCCGATCCAGGGTCACGATCCTCCGAAGACAAAAAGAACTTGCGATGATGGCAGCACCCAAGAAACTCTAAGTTGACAATTGTCGCAGATCGTTGGGGCCGCATACCTCTAAGACCTCAGCGTCGCCATGAATTTTTTCATTTCAATTGCTCTGTGCATCGGATGGGTCAGCGAGCAACGAGTCTTGGCAGCGCGGCTCCGTTTGAAATGACACGCAATGTCTCAGGTTTGCTACTGAGAAAATCAGAGGGATCAGGGACCTTTCTATCCTGTTAGCTTGATGATATCGAGAGATCATCATGGGTGCTGAGGTCGTAATCTATGCTCCCCGAGATTCCGTGTTCGAGGAAGTGTAAAACTGCGGACATTGTGAGCAAAGCCTTAGAGAAACCGAAGGCGGCTCGCCTCGAAAGTTCCAAAGACATGTAAATGGCATGCCGTTGATAGAAGTCTCACCTAAACTTAGAGTTTAAGAAACGATGGTGAATTCACAGTGATCGGCGGACGTTGGGCCACAGCCTGCATTCGCGCAAACATAACCGGCTCAGGTTCGCTGCTCGTCATGGGTCTGCATTACTGCGAAGCGCCCAGTACGATTCTTATAAATAAAGGAGAATTAAGCGTCAATCTAGAATGGTAGTCGGACGTTACCAGCTTTTTGTCTGTTCGGACAATAAGGAACAGGCGCCGTTCCATTCCTCAGGAGACCAGGCGGTTATGAACTTAGTGATCCAGAGTTCCCCTATTTGGCAAGTGAGACACCTCTGCTTACCGTATTTAGCTGATGGAATGTGACCGTCTGGAGCCACCTTAGGCGCCCGTGATCATACTTGCGATCATCGACATGCAAGTCCTCGGAGTTGCCATCAGGAACCTGTATTATTCGCTATACTTTCTGTTTAGTTTATCTGCTCTCCTGCAGCCGATTCGGCTAATGATATCAGAGTGCGCTGAACAATTGTTCGAGACCCTCGAACGCCAGATGAGCCACCTTTGCGCAAGGAAAACACCGAATAAATCACAAGCTATCCCCAATCCTGCCACAGCTTGACTATCGCCAAAATCGAGACTGAATAGATTATATTATAACCCTTTTTCGAACGTCCCAAAGGAATGTAATTTATTATTATCCGGCGAGTTAGTAATGCAGACGGAAGTGCGTCTGCGGTCGCGCAGCGCATCACCTGCGCGAGTTACGGAGCGCATGCTAGGGCCTTTTATAAAGACACTGCGCCGCACATCGGCCCCTTTCCCTCCAAACAACACTCCCCCTTTACTTATCTATACCCTCTCACTGCCGCTCCCACTTGTCTGTCTCACGTCTCATCACGACGCGCTCACGCTTACCCGCCCCCACGATATCCGTTTCCATTTTACGCCCAGCCCCAACGCACTCCTTCGACAGATAGACCAGCCAGAATGCCAGCCATTCGGTGCATCAGCCGCGTGAACATCCAGGGATGGGAGCCCGTACCTGGCGACGGCGCCGACGCCAACCTCGCGCGCGTCGACCTCCCCTGCTTGCTTTGACTTCAGCGCCTATGCACGCGCACTCATGAACAAATCGACAGCATCGACGACTTCGATGGCCCCGAGACGGCAGGTTCCGTCCTCGTGTGCGCCGTCTGACCCCCAGTGCCTTCACGCCCCGCCACAGCCTGAGCCCGTTCCAGGAACGTGTCGGTTGCACTTCGATCCCGATGCCGACGTCGTCGCGCAGTGCCGCAGCCGCGGGCAAGGGCATCCGCGCGCGCTCGTCAACGGAGCGAAGATCGCGCGTAAACTCGCGGAGAACGCCAGTTACATTCCGCGCCCGAAGAACTCGTTCATCCTCTTCCGCACGGACTTCGTCGCGCGGCGCTCGGGGGCAGATGCTGTAAACGGGGGGAGGGGAGGAAGCACTGGTGGCGATGGAGAGGAGAGCGAGGAGGAGGCGGGCAGTTCGCTCTCGAAACAGGCAAGTGCGGTGTGGAACAAGATGAGCGCCGTGGAGAAGCAGCCGTGGGTCGAGCGCGCCGAACACGAAAAGAGGAGCACGCGGCAAAGTACCCAGACTACCGCTACCGTCCCGTACGCCAGGGTTCGCGCAGAAAGGCTGGGTCGTCAGGTGGATGAGCGGAATGTGCAGCAGGCGTCGCGACGTACGAGTCCAGAGACGATAGAGATCAAACAGGAGGCTGCGGACTCACGCAACACTGTAGGTTCAAGACCTTCTCAATCAGGGGTACCGCGGCGAACAACTCTCGAATGCGTTACTTTTTCTTGAGAATGCCGACCCGCCCGCCGCCATCGATCCATCGCTTGCTAAGACAGCGGCGACTCAGACATGCTCCTCGTCCCTCGCGCACGCACTAGTCCCACTTGCATCTTCGCCCGTGTTGAGCCTATCCCCAGCACACGCTCCTCCTGTCTCCTTGCACAACCTCTCGGCGGCGCCACATGTTCAGACGATGCACACTCCCGCCCATCCCGCGCTCACCCTCCGCGCCGATCTTCGATACACGAGCCTCCTCATCGACACTCCTCCAACCGCAGCCGCTTACGCACCACCTATCCGTCCCTTCTCTTTACTCTCTTCTCTCTCGCCCGGCGTCCTGCCCTTCGACGCCTCGCTTGCTTCCTTACGCGCGCTCCTCAGTATCGCGGTCATCGAATATCCGACCATTTGCTTGTCGCGAAGACGCAGGCGCGCCCGTGCCATCTCCATTCTCGAGCACGTCGTCTCCTGCCGCGTATAGCCTTCCTCCATCACCCGAGAGCAAGCAGGTAGCCGGAGCAGACTACTTCCGCGAATTCATGCGCTGCGACGTAGATGATGGTGTTGACGCAGATGCGGCCTTGGCTTTGATGGCGCCGAGGCCGATACCGGCTGGCCCGGCGACAGTTCATGCCATATGTGAGCAAGAACATATCTATGGTGCGTTTTCCCGCTCCCTGCGCCAACAATGAAGACTGAATGACTAACGTGGATACTTAGAACCGAAACGAGTATTATGAACGATACGATACGAACCTTGACATGCCGCTGGGCGCGTTTCTCCCATCTGTGCCCGAGCAACCCGAGGCGCCGCCGCAACCTCCCTATGGAGGTGTCGCCTACGCAGCAACAGCCATTAGAGGCTATCGCGGCACTCTGGGCACACGATCAGTACATTTGGTGCGGAAGTAGATGCGGAGGCGATGCAAGGCGTACAATCGACGTCGCCAGTAGTCGAGCAGGGAATGTCGCAGGATCCGACGACCAGTTTTTTCACTGGCGAGTCCTCGTCTTCTTCTGCATGCTTGCTCGCAGAGTACGAACGTGCGCTGGATACCATTGGCCTCTTCTCGTCCGACGCGCCCACTAGCTGCGCTTATCAACCTGCCTCCGATTTCTTCAACCTCGATTTAGAACTTGAGCTCGGGTGCACGTCGGTGCTGCCCGAATCCGCCCTGAGCTTCTCCGCGCTCGGCGGTGACTGCGCAGTCGACTATGGCCATGACGACGCCATGTATGGGCGTGACTATGGGTGTTACGCTCCCGGACGCTATTGAACTATCCTTTCTCGAGCACTCCAGGTTGCCTGTCCATTCTTTTTTTCATTCTGTGTGCATCGAAAAAAGCCGTGTTCGTCCACTTGACGTGATGATTTTGACTTATACTTATACTTTTCTCCATTCACGTCCATCGTTCCGCACGGCTGCTCTTTTTCCCCTTGGTTTCCTTTATGAGTCTTTTCGTTTACGCTGTAGCATATCACGTACCTCTCCTCGCCTCCATGTTTTATTCCTTATCTCGGTTCCGTGTCATCTTTGTGTATAGATTATGTGTAGGAACAAGACGGAAATGTCTTTCGTATGCAACAAAACTGTATCAAAGACGATACACCAGCGAATGACTGAGAATAGTATCAAAACGGCGCAGGATGGACGGAAGTGGCATTGCAATCGGTTCCTGCCATAGCGAGTATAGCCCGGCTAGAAATGAGAGCACGCCCACCGCGTCGAGCATCTTCCGCCGACGGGCTCTGTCTTTCTGTCCACGTCTCGCCGTGCCTTCTTTGGCAAAATAGAGGTCCCAGAGAAGCGCGCCGCCCTCGAGTGTATGAAGAAGCGTTCCAACGATGAGTCCGCCGTACATGATGACGCTGCGCACAGGCCAACCCTGCAGTGCATGCTGCACAAACGAGAAATCAAGCTGCGCGGGACCAAGAGACGAAATAGGCTCGGATGGATCTGAAGGGTAGACGCGGTGGATGAGGACGTGTATAGGGATGGAGAGCGTGGCCGCGTAGCCCGCAATGGTAAGGAGAGACGTCGGTGGGCGCGGAGAAGATGGAGATACGAAACGCTTGAGCATGCTTGCAGAGATGTGAAGCGCGAGAGGCGCGAAGAGAAGGAAGATCTCGTTCATTTCGCCTTGGTAGTATTCTCGACCCAGCAGCTAATCGTGTACATTAGCAAATTTGCTCGCGGAGGTTGCTTTAAGCACATACCATAACCTGCGATGAAAGTGATGGCCCTCCTATGTTTGCCACAAGCGGCGCTGACAGATGAACAAGCAGAAATGCCGATAGAAATGGAGTTGGAAGGTGCGAAGCTTTCGTCAGGTAAGGAACAAGCTTCTGACGAAGAGATGCGTTCGTGCTCGGGCTTGAAGGAGTAGAAGACGACATTATATCTTCTGCAACGACGGCCGTTTCCTATAGTACATAGAGAGTTATTAAGAGACTCTCGTCAAATGCACGAGGAGTACGTCGAACTCACCAACGATCAAGTGCTAGAGTCAAACAAGAAGACCAATTTCATCAAGCCACCCAATAAGCGTATCGCCTTTTTTCCCCTTCCAAAGACAGATACAAGAAAGAGGTAAGATAAGCATGAGATTTGAATGACGACTGAGGTCGAAGACAACCACTCACGATGCCAAGTCGGAAGGTGAGCTGGCCGGTGAAGTGCTAAACTCTGCTTGAAGAGGACCTTAACCCGACAACAAGGCTTCAGAATGAAATAAAGGAGCAGCGAAGGTGCCGATGACTGGCGGCAGCCGCGACGATTGTCGCGTTCAAGTTTAGTTGGAGACTGTCCACGGTCGACGAGCAAGCGGTGGCGCAAAGGTGGTCGTGAGAAACACACGCTCCAAAACGGGACGCGTACTGTGATTCGACGAAGTTTTTATTCCTCGGTTTACCTTCGGCTTTCAAGACATACTCGTAAAAAAAAAACCCTCGTATCTCTTCGCACAACTCACAAAGTCAACTAAGATCGTGGCTTTAGTGCAAGTAGCTCTCAGACATGCAGGAATTGAGTCTCCGATGATGTGTTGGCCGCATTCGAGCTTAAATTGCATTACTTCCTAGGAAATCCGGATGCGCACTCTCGTGATTGCATGGTCTGTAGGTCACTAAACGAGCTCTCTCCGCGGATTATGGAACTTCTCTTCACGTAGGGTCCCCTCTTCAATTTAACGGCATATCCTTAAGCACGTTTCACCTCTTTGCTTCTTTTAAATAAGTTATGACAAAATCCGCGAGGTCGCCTTGACCTTGCGAATCAATTCCACGTCCTGTACGAATAGCGGCAGTAGGCTCATCGGGAAGTCGCTATATTCTTCTATTCTCCGCCCTATTTTAATGATTTGAAAGCAACCTTAAGAGGTAGAGCTCGATTTACAAGACACATTCGGGTTTTATGCGTACGAAGGTAGGCATGGCAAGCTATATACCCGCGTTTAACCATCTGGAGAACAGCGTCACCGCATCTTGAAGGCCACAACGGGCAAGCTCATCTATGGCGAGCCGTTGGACATTGCTGTGTCGTCAGGGCGCCTCACGAGAATTTCGGAGCGGCGAACGGAAATGACTGAAAAGATACATAGGCCCGTCTAACGTTAAAAAACTCGTTTGTTTGCGCGTACCAGTATTGAATTTTCCCGGGATGCTTCCCATTAAACCCGGTTATGCCGCGATCCGAGCAAGCATTCTATTGCTCTCACAAACTAGATTTGGCATTTAATCCTCCCCGCGGATTAAGAAACGTTTTCTCTGAGTTGCGATAGCGAAACACCAAATTGACTCGAAACAAATGTCATTGAGATTCCATCTTATGCAACAAGTTTTGTGAGTATATTATTGGCACCATATTGACACAGGGCGGAAACGCGGCAGCATGGAAGCGCTCGGATTACTATATCCCTCGTTCTTCGAAGGAGCATCAGAATTCGTTACTGTCAGAGTCCAATTGAGTGCGGGTCACGGATTCCCATCTCGCTCGATCATCTTCTCCCGTCTGACACCGCCCCAAGCGCGCGCAGGCCTGAAAGGACAAGCGATACGGTTTTGCCTGCTTAACTGCAACCGTTCTGATTCTTCTGGGCTCTATGTAGCTCCATTTGACTCTTCCTCGAGGCCAATCGAGCCAGTCCTCTCCTTCTTTCCCGTATTAGTTTTTCCTGCTTTTTTCCAGAGTCATTTAAAGTAGTACTCGACGCCCGCTCCCTCTTCCTCATCTAAACTATCATCCAAGGCGTGGAATTTCCGGACAATGGACACCCCAAGCTCTCAGAATAACGCGCAAGAAATGGCCGATCGTGAGCGCGAGGTGAGTTGACGCAGCTCCTACTCGTCCTTTTTCCGCTTATATTCACTCGTTCCTTATCTCCTCATTCGTCTACGAAAGAACGCCCGCGGATATTCCCTCGACGACGAGGAATTGTCTTCCATCGGTGCTGAAGCTCGTGCGGCGTATCTGCTCGAATTCAACGAGTCTTCTCAGGCGCACCCGGAGCTCCTTCAAGTGGAGTCGCGATCGATATCATCTCCAGCGCATGCGCACACAGGTCTCAGTGTCGAAGACTCTGATACAAGATTTTCAGCCAAATCCTTGCTGGCAGCGCAGTCGCATCAAGGGACACATGATAATCAAGCAATACACATTCATAAAAGAAAACGACATGAAATTATCGTGTCTGGACGTACTCGAGAACAAAACGGTGTTGGAGTATACGCCCGGCGCAGGCGCGTTTGCACACAAAATCATCAACTTCGGGATAGATAAAGTTGAAGGCACGGAGGAAAATAGCTCGGAGGTAATCCTGGTCGTTCACCTGGCAGACGTATACGGAGCCGGTACGTTATTATCCGACTCTTCTGTTCCGCATCTTGGAGCGTGCTCAGAACTTTTTCGCGCTCAATATAGTGCATATTGAAGTTCTACGCATATGCACGATGGATTGGAGCGCTACCACGTTAATCAAAAAGGAACTTCCAATCGGAAAAGACTACGCTGAGACTCACCAGTCAGACAGAGTGCGCGTTTTTGCGAACGCTCAGAGCGCGTTGCTTTTGGTGAGGGAGTATGTCATCCTTGTGGATTGGTTGGTTGGGCGTCTTGCGAGATTGTTGATTGTAAGTGTACGAAGCGTCGTACTGACACCTATCTGATACATTTTTCGTCAGCCTACTTCCGCCTCAATCGAAAGTATGGAGATCACCGACATCCGAAACTTGCACTTTGTGACGTTCGACGACGAAGGCGACTTTGTCGATCCTAGTCCTTCACTTTCCCAGGTCTTCATATCCATCGATGCATTGTGGACAGAAGCAGAAAGGATGACCGCGAGCGAGGGTCACGCAGATTTGGCACGGCAGACTAGCTCTTCCTGAGCAAAACAGCGTCGTCGGCCTCGCCAAAGTGATAAAGAAAGACAGCGAAGGTCATGTAGATTGAAACGTGTCTCTACGAAGCAAACTGGGGCTTGGTCCTTGAAATATATTCCGATATCCTATGCAAATATTGGAATACTGAGAAATATATGTTCTTCTCGGGGGATGAATCTACAGGCATCAGCAGTGCGAAGCTGACGGAAGGATTTGATTTACGAGCTAGACGATTTAAGCTGACTTGCACATCGAAATAACATGAGCATACGCGTTTGAGTTTTAGTTTGACGTGGCATGGTATGAGCAACAAAGAATCGCAGACGTGTTGCGGATTAAGTAAATTTAAGTTCCGCCTGATCCGAGTCCCCAAAGTACTCGCGGCAATCCCACAAGTTGTGGGATTGCCGCGAGTACGTTGTAGAAATGACCTATGAAACTTTTGAGTTGAAATATCAGTTGTGGCCCACAACTGATATTTCAACTGTAAATCGTCGCTGAGCCTTGAGACGAGCACACATTCAGTATAGATCTGGCTAAAGGTTGCCTGAAGAAAAAACAACCCGACCACCTATATATTAACCAGTCTATAGTACATTGCAATACAAACCGTGAGTAGATGTATACACAGTATCGCGCTTGCGCCAATACAACTTTACAAAAACCAACAAATGTAAGTAAATTCTCAGTAAGGAGTCGAATACGCGTGTCTTTTGTATTCGAACAATATGCACAGTATACAAAGTTTTCCATCATCCCGAGAGATAGCAAATGAGAACAACAAGAAAGCGTATAGACGTATGTTCAACGAAATAAAAAATGAAGAGAGATGGATATGCTGCTAATCAGCATGAGGATGAGCGATAGAAAACGGCAGTGACACTGTAAAGAGAGATCAAGAAAGACGTGGAACGAAGCCGAACGAGTAGAAGCCGTAAGAGTAACAATATCAAAGAGAGAAGCCACCTGTCAAGTGCAACACGAATACTGGCAATCAAAGAGAACGGGGAACAAATATAAGCTTGCATTCCATCGAAGCAGGAAAGATGACCTGAATTGAAATTAAGGTCGTTAGTTATTATTATTTACAAAACTTTGAGTCAAAGCGAGATAACGCACGAAGCTATCCTTGATCTCCATGCTCCGCTCGTTCGTCTCCGGCGGCGCGACGACGTCAAAGTTGCGCACCAGTGCAGCGAGCACGATGCGCAGCACGTTCTGTGCCATGTTCTGACCGCCGCACACACGCGAGCCGTGCCCGAAAGGGAACATATGCTCAGCCATTTGTGCCTGGATAGTCGTCGTGTTGAGCCTGGAGACCGAACCCTTCTCGGCATCTGAAAGGGCGGGAAACAATGATGCCGAATGGGCAGATGCAGACGTAGAAGTGTCAGAGCTTGGAGAAAGAAGAGCCGCAGGATTTTCGAGAAGCCAACGATCAGGGAGAAACAGTTCGGGAGAGAAAAATACGTTCGGGTGGCGGTGAGAGGACCAGGCTTGCGAAGCAATAATCGTCCCAGAAGGCAAACCGTGTCCCAGAAGCATGTACTCCGATTTAGCCTCCGGGACTACGCGTTCGAGGGGACTAGGTGCTGCGGTGTATACACGAAGACCTGATAGATTATTAAATTTAGCGAAATAATTAAATAAGCCGAAGTACCTTCTTTGATAACAGCGGTGAGATAGGGTAAACGTTGCAAAACTTGTATATCTGGGATCTGTAAAGGGTCGTGCATGACCCCGCTTAATTCCGCTTGAAGGCGAAGCATGACATCGCGACGTTGACTCAGTTCATACAATAAATACGACAACGTCGTCGACGTTGTGTCTGAGCCCGCTATTCTGCAAAAACAGGAATATGCTTAGACAAAAGACAAAGCGCTTCGCAACCAGAAGACGTACAGATGGCCAACACACTCAGATACAATGTCTTCCTCCGGCATCACCTCGCGTTCAGAGTACTTATGGTGAAGGAGACGCATTACAAGTGACATCTTCTCGTTGTCGTCCGCACTGCTTTTGCCAGATTGAAGCGATATGCGAGTTTCGCGGACGCGATCCTCAACAAACTCGATAAAGAATCAGGAGATTGAAGGCGGAAGAAATAAAACGTGCATACCCTTGAGAGAATCCTATCGGAATCAAAAAGCAGCTGTACGCGCTGGTTTGGGATGTAAGTTAAAATACTCCATAACCAGACGGGTAGAGCACTCTTCTACAAGCCGAAGTTGAATAATTACAAGCACAATTTAAAACGCAAAACTCACAAGCACTCCGCGTTTAGGGAAGTCTTCGATAGCCATGCTCAGCAAGTCGGATGGGGCGCGAGCGGCCCCAATGTTATGTTGCTTCCAGGCAGGAAGAGAATGAACATTGTAAGCGAAGAGGTGCATGCAGTTGATGTCGATCATGAGGTGACGAAGAAGTAATAATGTGTCGACAGCAATCAAAGAGTGACTTTCAGCAACATTGAGCATCTGAAATGTATAAATGTGCCTCAGCAGCAGACCAATATGTTCAGAACTGAGTCGCTCACATCAATCATTTCCTTAACGAAACCGTGAATTTCGGACTCGAAAAGCGCCAAGTGCTTTGGGTTGTAATGAGGCGTGTAACCTTTCTTACGAATCTGGTGAGCGCTGTGCTCGAGCGTTGTCATGCTAGTCGAGGAATAAACTTAGATGATTCGCCAGAGATTCATAGCAGACTCACTTACGCATGATCATTATTGTTCCTGCCCGCAGAATAAACCGGCTGAATACGTATCTTACGGGAGAGATCGGCGAATGACTTACGTCAAAAGAGCTTTGTACCAGCTGCTTTTGCTGAGTCTGCTGCTCACGCCGTACACAGTCTTCATTGCCGGAACATCGACGAACAAAATCTTGTTCGGCGCCATGCGCACGATCGGACCGTACTTGAGGAAGAGATCGTCGAGCGCACGGCAGCGACGAAGACGCAGGACATGGCTCACGAGCCAGATATCGGAAACCGCGGCGTACCATGGCCCAGGAATGCCACGCAGTGGTGAGAGAAAAAGGCGGTAAATCGCAACGGAGACAATATAGAAGACGACAACGGCGAGGGAAAGCGAGCAGAAGACGTAGATATGGGATTGCGCTGCTGACCAGAGACGGCGCAGGAGGATATCCATCGCACTGAAGTTCGGGAAATGAAACAGAAACTAGAGAATGTCGCTGACAGACGTGCCTTATATACCTCAATCACGGATAAGTACGAGAAGATCAAGAAGCGGAAAGGACATTGTCTTCGAAG
Source organism: Phellopilus nigrolimitatus (assembly GCA_021029095.1). Lineage (NCBI taxonomy): Eukaryota > Fungi > Basidiomycota > Agaricomycetes > Hymenochaetales > Hymenochaetaceae > Phellopilus > Phellopilus nigrolimitatus. The sequence continues at coordinate 158,738 of JAJOHG010000014.1, forward strand.
TTCCCGGTGCCTATTGTCAGACAGGGTGCTTCTTCTTTGCCGGTGGTAGACTATCCAGATCTGTCCTCGACCGCAAACATCTTGGGAGTTTCGACTGGCTTTTTGAGCAAGATCGTCCAGTTTCAGTTCGTCGCTAGGCAGTTTATATAAGTGCGATTGACATATTTGACAGAGGCGCCGATCGAGAAAATAAACGTCGTTTATCCTTCAAGGTTCAGCGAGGGTGGCGAAATTCTAGCAACACCTTGTACCCAAGCGGACATCGCAGACCGTTCCGGCTGCTATAAAAGACAGAAACATTTCAAAAGGCACAGGAAAAAAGATGGGAGAGGTTAGAACGCACAGGTCAGATGTCACTAAAACCGAGTACATTTCCGGTGGCGTTGATTCATACATGCGCAAGTGCACGCTTCAGCCAAAGCTCGGAACGCATGTTCATTACTGGAGAGAGTAGCGACATATCGAGTCTAGTGAGGAGGGTAAGGCACGTGGGAGAATTATGACATTACTCCGGCCTGTCGCACCACGTATGGCGTCGGCTGGGATATCATCTAACTTTTGGTCAAAAGTGCACAAGCAGAATGTAATGGTGAACACACCATTTACTATCGATTTGGCACCAAGTAATCAACGACCAGCTCTGAATCGAAAAGCAAAAATACATTGACAACGTCGCTCATGCCACGAACAGGGAAAAAAGTCAACGTACTTCACACACTACCAAAGCGCTCAAATAGCGAACCAAGGGTCGTGAAACAAAGATCTTATATTGTGATGGTGTTGTCCCGGGGCTTTCAAACAGAAGAGACCAAAAAATAACCGAGAATGAGTAATCATGATTACGTTATAGATTATATTTACCGAACACTTTGTGCTCGTATATTCAAATCCCAACACTTCGCCTCTATAAAGTACATATTATAGCCGAAGCATGGTCTACTTTCTGAACCAGCTTCAGAGATTTAAGCTCGCGGTAGGAACCCAGACTCCCTCCAGTTCTCTACCCACATCCGCACGTTCTTCTCTCCGATCTGCTCCGCCTCTCTCAGCGCCTTCGACGCTGCCTCCGCGTGATCGCACCGCAGCTTCGCGAGGCCAAGTGGCTCCCAGTCTTGCACATTTCCCATGTACGCCGCAGCGGCGCGGAAGAAGTCCAGCAGGCGCAATGCCGGGTTCGCGCGGAATGCATCCTCCACAGTCGCCGAGTCTGGAGTCCCAGATGAATTTGAGTAGAGCGAAGATTGGGCATTTTCGAGCGCGCTCAGCCATCCTGCGTATGGTACGGTAGGGAGATCAAGCGCGGTGGAGAACGAAGCGATGATGGAAGACCAGGAAACAGGCCGCGGGTGGATGAGGTGTAGGATATTGTCATGCGCGTGCAGCATGTCGACAATTCCTCCAGCCGCATCGTGCGCAGTGAGCCACGAAACAGCCTATAGGAAGGCAAGTAGAACGTAAGCAAAAGAGAAGTGAAATGAGGTGAAAAAAGGAGATAGCAACGTAGCGCTCACCCCCTCGACGTCCGGAAGCTTGCCAAGCGCAATGCTGGACTTGACCACGCTCGGAAACCATTCGTGAGTGTTCCATGCACCGCTCGGCCCACCAGTCATCTGGCCGCATCGAACCACGGTCGAGCTCAACGGCGTCTTTTCGGACGCCTTCTGGAGAATCTGCTCGGACACCCACTTCGACTCGCTGTACCCAGTGCCGATCGCACTGTCTGGCGTCGTAAGTGGCTCTTCTGGCGCGGGCTCGGTACTAGTGTAGTCTGCAACACACGTTACAAAGTACATATGAAGTGAGAATGCGAATACAGAAAAACCAATAAGAGCACTGACTGCTGAACACCCCGATGGAACTGACGAAAAGCACGCGCGCTGGAGCAGCCCCGTGTCCGCCAAGAGAGAAGTCGACGAAGTTACGCACACTCCGGATGTTCGACTCGAAAGAAGTGACCGCAACATTGAAATTTACTCTCCATCCTGGTTGACAACGTAGCATCAGTATCAAGAATACTAAAGCCTGCTCGAGAAACTCACCATTATGTATAACATGTGTCACCGAGGATTGCAACTGCGAGTTCATTAGCTTGTTTCCATTCAAATGAAAATACAATGCATTACCTCTTCAAAGTGCTTTGGGTCGATAGCAAAATCGGCGTGGCTCGGGTCACCCTCCAGGAAACTCACTTTCGCGTCGCTTAGAAGTCCGACGTTCAAACTCTCCCTCTCGAAAGCCCTCAAGTGTCTCTCTTTTCCAGAAACCCCGTCGGACGAAGGACGCGACATCGCGTATACACGCCTCACCGCCGGGTCCTCGACAAGTTTCGCCAGGATATTCGACCCAAGCGATCCTGTGCCTCCGGTCAGCAGGACAACGTCGCCGTTCCCGATGGCCCCCGTGCCTGGCTCGAACTCGGGGAAGGTCTTCGTGTATTTCGTGACGAGCGCCTGCAGCTCGCGGCGCTTCGCCTCCGCGTCGCCCGCGACATCAACCGATGTCCCCAAAACGCTGGTGGACAAGTACTTCGCGAGACGGGAAATGGCCGGGTAGTCATAGACGAACGTCGAGGAAAGATTGCGTGCTACGGATGGCTGCGAGTTGCGCAGGACGCCCAGGACAGTATTTCGGATCCAGGTTGCTTGGAGACTAAGGGTAGCAGCTTCATTTGATGCAAGTCACGAAGAACACCAGGAGCTAGATCGTACCTGTCCAGTCCAAACTCAAACAAGTCCGCGTCGTCCGGGATGACGCCGTCACCCTTCTTCATCGTCCGCTCCACGATAACCCTGGCAAACTCCGCGGCACGAGGCAGAGACCAATCCACCGGACCCGCGACGTCCTCCTGCGCGCTTTCATCGACTGCTTTATATAGCGCATCGATTTCCGCATCATAATCGTCAAGGATAGCCTGCCGACGAAGCGTGCCCTTGGAAGTGATAGAGAACGGCTTCGACGGTGAGGCGACGAGGATCATCTGAAGACATAACACCGCGACGACGTCCGAGTGAGCTACAATAATAGCAATTCCCAGAGAAGAATAAAACGCACCTCTTTGAAGATTCGCGAGTGTGTTGGGGCGTACGCATTCATACGCTCGATCGTGGGCCTTTCCAATACGAACATCAGCTTCCGGATGGATGAAAAGTTCTAAAAATAACCCACCAGATTATGTTCCTGAATTCGACGAGCTTCTGTGAGTCTGTAGGGTCGAATGCAAACGGTTCCTTCGGCTGCACTAGTACTCCACAATTGAAGCGCCCGCGCCCGAACATGACCGCGCCGCTGACGAGAGGGTCGCGTGCCAGGATCCCCTCTACCGCCATCAACACGCACATGCTAAGCATAATGTATCGCATGGAGAAAGCTTAAAACGCACCAAGTGGCCCGGGGTTCGTCTTCTCGCCTGTCGAGTGCATGATCTGGTCGTCCGTGCGCCCGACGACCTTCCAATACCCCTCCTTTGTCGGGTGCGGAGAAACGAGGTCGGCCGTCGCATATGCATTGCGCCCGTTTATCACAGTGTTAATGACATTCGGGCGGAAGAAGTCCGTTTCCTGATAGAAGGCGATGAATTTCGAGCCAAAGAAATGCATAGAAGTAAAATAAATTATTCTTACGAAAATTACGATCTCGAATTCATTATTTCCGTTGTCAATGAAATAGGCTTCTCTGGCAGGAGAAATCTTGAAATACTCCCAATCTCTGCCGGTTCGCTCTATAGGCGAAAGGTCAAATTACAGCGTCTCATTCATACCCCACTGAAGGCGGAAGCATCATACCTTGTAGGAAGTCGTTAATAATCATTGTTTGAGTCCTAGAGAAATGATATCAATCATACGAAAGGCTAGAATGAACAACTTGCAAGTTAGTCAACATGTACTTACGATGCGAGACAGGCAACCACATTGACACCGTTCGAAGCAAGAGAGTCTCCGGCATCTTTACTGAGTGGCCCACCTCCGAATATCTTCAAACCTATTTCAGACTATATAGGCGAAAAGATGCGACATGTAAACTTACAATTGCCTTTGTTGTCTTCGCCAACGCTTCGACGTAGTCAGATTCATGTGACCAGCTCTGAGAAGAGAATCCACATTATTTAAGTTATAGCGAATTGACTGAAATGGCTAACCTCCATAAACGACGGAGCACAGAAGACATAATCGGCTTTACATGACATCATGCCTTCTAGTACGTTCACTGGGTTCGGAACAGTAGGAGGAGACTGAGGCTTGAAGACCGCTGCGATCATACCGGTCGAGACCTATTATGGATTACGAAACTGCTCTGTCTTTTCTTTGAACAGAAAAGGACGCACGACATGGAGAACAACGAGCATGCCCATGCCGTGGAACATGGGCAGGGAGTGGCACCCCCAGATGCTCCCGGCGAAATCGATTTCACCAAAGCCTAACTCGGTGGTTAAGCTATTATTGATCATTTATTCCAACAGCTAACTTACATGGCGATGCAGCGCATTTGACTAGCGACCTATGGGTAAAGGGAATCGGCTTCGGGAACGCTGTCGTGCCTAATAAATTATGGCTCGTTAGCTCCGAGGCGTAAGAGTCGAGGGCTTGGCACGTTACCAGAGGAGTGGAAGATAATAGATTCCGCATCCATGTCGATCTCGGCGATTGGCTCGGGAGTGAAGGAACGATCGAATCCCGTCGTGGGGAAAAAGTCCTCAAAAACAGGCATATTGCACTTCTCCACCGCGTTCTCGGCAGAGAGCCCGGCAAGTGCAGCAGTTGCCAGGTTCTGCAAGGATGTATCGGCCGCGACGAAGAGGTGCGTTGCCTTTGTTTGCGTGAGAAGGGCAGCGACCGCGGGCGGGCTGTTGCGCGGGGAGATAGGGAAGATCACCCAGCCAGTGCGCATTGCGCCGACGATCAAGCTGAGGAATGTTATGGCATCTTGAAGGTATTAGTTGTAGTACAGATCAGAGAGCGTGTCCACATACCAGATGTAGCCAAGACAGCGATCACTGGCGGCTCCCCGCTGCTGTTCGACCCGAAAGGCCTCCCGACAGTTTTCCGCACGAACCGCGTCGCGCGGTGGATGCCTTGCACGGCTTCATTCCAAAGTATGGTCCTTTTCGAGCCCGGTGCATCGTCAAAGACGAACAGAGGATGGTTCGGCGAATGCTCGGCTTGCCAGTCGTATAGCGCGGGAAGGCTCAGGGACGCGTCGAGCGGAGGCTGGACGAAAGTCGAGCTCTGAAGGCCTTGTGTGTTGGGTACAGTAAGAGGAGCCATGACTGAAGCTGGTATGAACGGTCTCAGCTCTGGGACCGAGCCTGGTAATTATATCTATCTGAAAGCCGTTGCCTTCGGTCTGAAGACCAGTGAATTGACACATTTTCGCGAGAAAGCAGACCCTAAGGCCGAAGAAGCGAGTTATCAGTGGATATTTCGTGAGACCGTCTACGAGTTGTGCGGAAAGATCGAAGCAAGATAACAGTATAGTCGTGGTATGGGCCAAAGTTCAGGATAATCAGCAGATCCTTAGCCGCAGAGGCTGTCGCTTATGTAACCGTGATTTGTCAACAACAGAGCTCAAAACGTGGTGGCCCTCGGCGACGGGTTTAACTTCATCTGAAGAAAGCATCACTCCGTCAATTGAGTCGGTGTTTTTGGTATTCTCGCTCCTTAACAAGACAACAGTCTTTTGAAATGTCCTTACTGAAACGGGATGACTGGTGATAGACGCCGAGATTGACTTGATGGTTAGCAGGGAAGCCTGATCTAGAGCAACCGCTCGTCTTTTTTCTTGTCGTCGTGCCACGATGATTCAACCTACGAGCTTGAAGTATTTCGGCTTGTCTGTAGGCACTGCTTTGGTGATGAAGGTGCTTGTGGGTGCTTTTCTCCGTCTCCGGCGAGGCTTCGCAAATCTCGGGTACGTGAGAAACCTCAGCTTGCGGCGATTTCAATTCAGTTCTGAAGCCCTTGATCATTCGTAATCTCAAACAGCACCTGTCCTGGAAGATATGCCCTCTGGATGCACCCGTTCCATACGACATCGCTTATGACTGCGTCATTTTTTCCGCCAAGAGGATGGCTAGCGCATTATGGTGGCAAGTTCTCCTGTGAGTCGGGCTTTCGTCGCGTTATTGCTGTTTTGTGTTCAATTTATTCGATATTTGACCTGCAAGTATACGCAAAGGAAGGGAGCACAATTCTCTCCGCGCTAATAGTTTGGGATGCAACCCCTATGTTTTGGCTCGCTGATGCTGAGGCCATCAAACTCGTCGCGTCTGACAGACACATTTTTAGGAAAGAAACCGAAGCGGTGAGTGAGATTTCCAATACTCGCCAACGTTTCATACATGTCATCGGTATTAGTTTTGCCCTTCAACAACGCGCTTCATGCACTTTTGAATTATGTCCTGCCGAGTCTTGCGGATCACGGATCGGAAACCGCGCACGATTCGGCGTTCATGCAATCCGCCTGACTGATCATCTCTTCATTTCAAGTACAAAGTCCTTGAAATATACGGAAAAAACCTCGTCTCCACCGACGGCGACGAGTGGCGTCGGCATCTCGCCATCGCAGGACCCGCCTTCAACGAAGCGAACTACGCGCTCAACTGGGCCGAAACTCTCCGCGCCGTTTGCGAGTGGTTCGATGAGCTGGATGACCATCCTGCGGTCGCGACTACGGGGACAAGGCTCGACGTCAACGCCGCGATGACCCAGGCGACGCTCCTCGTCATCTCCGCCGCCGGCTTCGGGATGCGCGCGCCCTGGTCCGCATTCTCAACTGGTTCGCCGTCGCACAGCCTCAACGACGGGTCGAGAGTCCTCCTCTTCCCCACCGCTCTCGCGCTTACGATCGAGAAGCTCTTCGTCAAGGTGCTCACCCCAAGCTTCGCGTACGTGCTGCCGATTCGCGTGCCCTGGCTCTCCGCGCAGCTCGACGCCGCGCGCAGGGCGTTCGCGAGCCTGCAGGTGCACATGCAAGCGCTAGTTTCTGAAGCGCGCAGCGGCGTGGAAGGGGAGGCCAATCTTCTGAGGAGGCTCGTAGAAGCGAACGATGCTAGTCAGGCACTGGGCGAGGCGGGAGGCAAAGGCACGCTGACTGATGGCGAGTTGTTCAGTAACATCTTCGTATGTTTTTCTTTAGTTCCATGAACTTTCTATAAACTTATGGCGCATACAGACATTTTTGCTTGCGGGGCATGGTACGAGTGGAATATGTGCTTCTTGTTCGAAGCTGACTAAAGTCAATCGCCAGAGACATCCGCACATACTCTGAGCTTTGCGATTATGCTTCTTGCAATCTACCCCGACGTGCAGAAGAAACTCAGAGCGGAAGCTCTCCGCGTTTGGCCAACGCCTGATGACTTCGCCTCGTCGACAAACAAGAGAGATTTTGAGCAATTTGTGTGTTTCTGTTCGCTTCTCTTCTTGTTTCGTTGGTACGTTTCAACTTGACTGCTCGTTTCAACCAGGAATACGCGCTTGCAATCTTCCGGGAAACGCTACGCTGCTTCCCATCCGAGCCACGCCTGAACAAGATCGTCGAGGCCGATACCGTCCTCACAGGGACGCGCTTTTCCTCTGTATCTTCTCCTTTGACGCCGAAGGTTTCATACGACGGCGCGCTCACAAATGTGGAATTTACTCGCGATGACTCGAAAGACCAGAGATTCTCCGTGCACATTCAGAAGGGCAGTGCAATCATAATGGACATTTGGGTGAGTCATTGGTTTCAACAGCTTCCAGACAATATCCAAGAGCTCGATTCCTTTCTTAACTACAGGGAGTTCATATGAGTCGTGAATACTCCATCCATCTTCATCGCATACTAAACAAGTTAATTATGAAACAATTATGTGCAGCGCTGTACTGGGGCCCCGACGCGCATCTCTTCCGGCCAGAGCGCTTTATCGATACCGCAAACTACAAATGGCCCCGCGACGCCTGTGAGCCCCGTCACTCTGTACCTCTCTTTGCTTCCTAATTATTTTCGCTTCAGTCCTGCCATTCTCCGCCGGCGCGCGTCGATGTATCGGACAACGCTTCGCCACGACAGAGAGCGTCTGCCTCCTCGCCAGCATCGCGAGGCACTACGAGATCCTCCTCCCAGACGGGCTACAAGCCAACACGTTGTCAGAGGCGGATAAGCGGTGCCTATTGAAGTGGACGACGGGCGTCACGATAACGCCGACAAACTCGTTCGTGAGGCTACGTAAGTACGCGGAGTAAGTCCGTGCTGCAGTGTCTATTTGTAGTCAGGCGTAGGGATCATGGTATCCGTCGGTTTCTCAGTGTACGTTTCTCGTGAGGGATGTCTCGCTTCACTTTGAGATATAATATTACTATCCAGCTATAACACTTTTGGGCTTTACAAACTCGGAGTCGTGAATACCGGACAAATTCAGACCTCACTGGGTAACATCTTTATTGACCGTTTCACTCGCAAGCCAAATCTGAAGAACGTACCTCAATTTGAACTTTGCGCACAAATTCCATTATCTTTCCCATCACTTCCTGCTCACTCTCGTAGAATGACGCGTGGCTGCCATCCTCTACCACATATACCTCCATCTCCTTGAAATAAGGCTTCATCTCTTCAACGACTGCGTCGCCGTCCACCTGGCTATCCTTCGTTCCATTTAGGACTAGCAGCGGAAAGCCGTTCCTGCCCAACTCATGCAGCTTAGTAGGGTCTTGCGGGCGCGACAGCGCAAAGCTTCTGTGCGTCGGGAGTTGACACGCAGTCATGCCCAACCACAAGCAGCGTGTCTCCCACGGGACCGCGGAGGGTTTCAAAAAGAGCGAGTCGGCGAATGCATGCGCGGTTTTGACGTAGACGGTCGTGTCCTCTTTGTTGAGGAGGCCAGGGAGCATTCCCAGAATCAGGGGCGTACCGACACGCTGCATGATTGGTCCGATGTATGGGAGCGCGGAGAGATAGACGGCCCCGGAGAGGGTGGAAGCGGGGAGGTGCGCGGCGATATCAGCGATGACGGTGCCTGCGTAACATGTTGCGAGCGTCAGCGTCCCATGATTTGCCGAGATTAAAGCAGTACAGACAGCCCAAGCTCCTGTATCGATTTTTGATGTTGAGGACCTGACAGCAAATGACTTAAGGAAGAAAATAAAACTGACCAGCCTACGACAACGGGCTTCCTCAGTCCGAATGCTTTCATTACTTCCGCAAAGTCGTCTGCGTAGAGCTTCGACGCGTATCCGTCAATGCTGTCTGGCTTTCCACTTTGCCCGTGTCCGCGCATATCGTATCGCACCTTATGATAGTCACAGACTCCATGTTCGATCTCCATCAAAATAAAAATTGCAAACTAGACTTACCAGGTAAAAGTCTCTGGTGTACTGCTCGTTGGCGAAGATATCATTGAAGACGATTCCGCTCACAGCCAAGCCGTGGATAAAAACTATACCTGGCTTGTCTGGGCTCCCAGCAGAGTCCGCATAGATAAGTAAACCGTCTGAGGATGTGATTAATTTCGAGTTCGTCGGGGACACCATCGCTCGCTTGTACGGGAGCAGCTCTCCGTCGCTCAGAGACAACATATATATACTCATGTTTTGCTTCGGCGTAGCCCATCAGAAATCAGCAATACTAATTTCTAAGTCCTTGATTAAACATTGATATACTTGACACGAGGACGGGGTACCGGGCTTCGACGGTCTGTTTTCTCATTCGTATCAGATTCTGTAGTTTGTAAGCTTCTGGAAAGGCATTAATAAAGACATGAGCTCAGCAATAAGTAAGTAAACATCTATCTGACAAATTGACATCTCCGAGGAAAAGAACCCGGAGTTTTTGTTGCGTTGTATGTGTTCCAGGACTAAAGCAAGTCTGGAAATAAAGGTAAAAGCACATGAGCACTGATAGTAATCAAGGAGACGACCTTACCACTAAATCATGAGCCATCTTTCCAAGCTTCTTCTATCTGAGAACGCAGCCAGAACCCATGTCTTCATCTCTACGATAGTGTTTACCAAGTCAAACAGTTGCTACATTAGATCTAGACCGAACAAGCGCTGGAGATATATGCATTTAAACAGCTATCAAGCATTAAATGAGCTGATTTCGGATAGTTTTTGCTTTTTGCTTTGACTCTCGCGATATTGAAATTCGAGTCGAAATATCATGGAGCGAGAATGGCGTGGCTGCCGGCAAAACAAAATGATGCCGGACAACCCTATACGTATCATCAGCTGACTCATCGTCCGGAAGCATTTTTTCATCGCCGAGTTTGCTGTCCGATTGCCACCGATGTTGAAGAAAACCAGTGGTTGATCGCATGCAAATTAACCTGACGCTTCGACATAATACGATCGATGTTATTTACAAGTAAATGTACATATCGTTTTCGCACACCTGGCAGGCTGATCTGATGAACAAGCTCCTGAAAATATAGATGGTCGCACGGAGATCGAACTACACGCTTGTCCTGAGGAGCTCCGAGTCGCAATGAGTTTAACTGGATAAAAGTAAAGGTGATGTAAATACTTAGCGCGAAACGTCTTTCACGTGAGCCGATCTGAGCGGAGGCTAAGCGAGTCGGCGCCGAGCGCAACTGCGGTTAGCATCCAGTGCTCGCCTAATTATACTCAGCGACGCTATATATACGACTCCTAAACCTTTGCGCTTTCAAAACATGTCCACGTCTGCCTCTCACAAGACAGGCGGTCACGACGCTGAACGTGATGAACACTTCCTATCTGCTTCTGCTAGCCCGAAAACCCCGACACTCAACAAGGACAGTCAACAAGAGATCGCCGTCCATCCAGAAAACTTCTTACAGCCTGAAGACGCCGAGGATGCTGCGGAAGTACGGTCTGAATTGCAGATTGTACCACTAGAAAAGGCTTCGGAGATTTCTGGGAGCTCTTCCGCGGAAGTAACCATATTTGACTCGGGGCCACCACCGCTCCATGATCATCACACCAGCGATGCACTGGAATCGGAAAGCGCGCAGATAGCTCTGATCATAGAAGCGAAAAAGGCGGAAGATATAGACGCAATGACACAGACGTCGGTGGAGGTGCATCAGGGTGGCGAGGCTGGCACCGGGGTGCAGACGGACATACTGGAGCGGTGCGAGGTGAGATTTTCCTCTTGCTGATAATTTACCCTTGTGCTGCGGAAACGCTGGACTGAAGTCTGTCCATGTGCCTCCTGTCGTTGTGCTGGATATCTAATATTCTGATTCTCGGTGTTGCTTGTCTTACTGAATCCCGTCTCGCAGGATCCAGCTCATTCCCTGAGACATACCTTCGATTCTCCTCCGCAAACCTTTCAGTCATTCCCTCCACAACAGTCTTCGGAAGAGGTACAGAGCTCGCGTGGCTCCTCACTTGACGGCGTCTCTGTCCCTTCAGCCTCTGCAAACGACGATGCCCAGTCTCAGCCGAATACGCAGCCAGTTGATTTGCCAATACCTAGTCTGTCGATATCATCAACTCCTAGTCAACAGAATGACACTCTTCCGTCACCATTCCCATCTGAAAGTTTGCCTCACCCCTCGCACCCGATCCCGCCCTCCATATTTCCCACCACGATCACTCCTCCCGAAAATGCGGACGCGAATCTAAGCGCTAGCAACGACGGGTCCACTGCCACTCCCATTCCATCTCCGCTTACCGACCAGAGGCGAAACTCAACTCTGCTCGCTCCCACACGGTTTCCTGAGCGCAAACGCTACTCCCTTGTCGACACTGGGCCTATTGTAATCTCAGATGGTGGGAGTTCAAATGGAGATGCAAGGCGGCGCACGCTTTCATGTACGCCACCTTTGCGCCGCGCGTCTCCCGTGGGCATGGGGTCTACTGCGCTTCCTGTGAGAGAGAATAAGGGTGAAGGGAGAGAGATGCGGAGAAGCTCGGGCGGAGATGCGGGCACGGTCACACCGAGTTACGCGACGTTCGCGGAAATGGGTATCGAGGGTCGAGGGGTGTCGCCTCCAAAGAAAATGAAGGAGAAAAAGAAATCGGAAGATGAGAAAAAATCGAGGGAGTGCATTATTATGTGATGGTTTCGCGGAGTAAAGGGCAACCTTCGCATAGTACCTGGTTCGTCGCTCCTTCCTCTTTCTTGTCTTGTCTGGGACGCACGAACTGTATTCGTTCTCCCTCCATAACCAGTAAATTGCATCCTTGGATCTATCTCCACAATGGCTTCGTCGCTTATTGAATTCATTCACGGATAAACTCGCACACGTTCATCACCTCATGGATTTCATCATAGACTCGCGTTCTTCGCCCAACTGATCTCGGAGACAACAAGGACTTCACATGTTTTCTTTCCAACGCGTAATCCTAACTCCCAAAGGACCTTTTCAATATTCCATATGTCGTAGTATATCTCTTTACTTTGTGCTTTGCGTACTGATCGCTTTGTCCTTAAATATTGTACGCCTACTGCACTTATAATCCTTTGAAAGTCACATGTATTTTGAAATAATATGTTTTGACGTTATTCATCATTTGTATTCTATACGACGGGCACATTGTGCTATTCCTTTTCTCCTTTCGACAACTGCGAGGCTTCGCACAATTGCCTACTTATCCAGAACGTAAACGCTGTAAAGTTTCAAGGATGTACTGGACGAAAGAAGTTGAATGACGTAAGCAGTTATATAACTCGCAGCGCGTCGCGACACAGAGCCTCTGCATCGATTTTATCCAACCAAATACCGAATCAAGAACAACGGCTTTCATTTATGCACATGAACTTTGAGAACAGCGCTTCAACCTCGGGAAAAAATGTGCCTTCGTTCTTATTTAGTCGTTGTCCTTTCTTCTCTGGGTTTGAAGACTAAGGCCTCATGGCCACAGTGCTGCTTCCTTCCACTATATAACCAGTGCTCACAGTGCTCGTACCACCCAGCTCTCGTATAGTCAAGCGTCACGACTGCCAGGCCTACTCTTTGCTCATCAATCTTTCCGCGAAGGAGACTTCCTGAGCGCTCAACTATCTATCTCGTCCGAAGTTATCCTCAGAACCCTTATCACTGGGTATGCTGGATGTTTTGTCTTTATAGGCACTCCTACACGATCTAATAACTGATTCAACAGACTCACCATGTCCAAAAGCACCAGCGCGATTGAAAGGAACAAAGGACTGCAAGGCTCGATCTCACCTCCAACTCTGGTCGACGGCAAGATCGTGCAGTTCTTTACCTTCTCCGTACCGCAAGAGCTCCAAATTTTGCCTCTCTCCACGTACGAGGAAGTCGAAAAGAAAACGCCCAGCGAAGAGGAATTCATGAAAAAGTACCGGAAGGCAGGATCTCCCGGGATCGTTGGCCGAGCCTGCAGGACGCCGGACTGTAAGCGCACGGTCGGCATTTGGTCGTGTTATGGGGACCTGGACAAAGCGTACCCGCCGGAGAATGGCTGGCCGCTCCCGGTCACGCCACTCCCGCGCCCGTATACCATCAAGCCCACCGACAGCAGGGGCCTTGGGATGTTTGCTGTGCGCAACATTGCACTCGGGGAGACAATCGTCATCGAACGTCCAGTGCTCCTTCAACCACAGATTAATGTTTGCCAGAATTGGGAGAAGCTCGAAGAGGACCTTGAACTTATGATCAAGTTTTTGGAGCCGAAGGACCGCAAAAAGCTGCTGGCATTGCACAACTGCAAGCCTCCGTCCGAATGTCGTCCCATCGCAGGGATCCTTCGCACGAACGCAATCCTCTGTTATTTTTCCAAATCGAAGTTCTGTCCAGATTATGCTGGAGTTTGCTTGGACACTTCGCGTGTCAATCACAGGTAGATGTTCCCGCAGTCTCGTGCTTACTCCGATTCTTACGCGGTTCTTATCCAGCTGCATTCCAAACTCTGTAACCTCCTTTGACGACAAGACTCTCTTCGTCGAGCTCCGCGCGACACGCGATATCTCCGTGGGAGAAGAGATTACAATCACCTACGTTCCTGAGCTTGGCTCTCGCGCGGATCGACAGAAAGAACTCCAGTCAAAGTACTACTTCACCTGCACGTGCGAGCGCTGCACCGCCCCCGGCGTTGAGGCAAGCGACGAGCGACGGGACTTCGTGCGGAACGCGGCACCCTTCGCATACCCGACATGGCTCATGTTCTCCGACAGCAACGACGCGAACATGACGAAGCACTGGATTGCAAGTATGCATACACTGCTGGATGCCGCCGAGGCTGAAGGCCTGTACGAAGCACGCTGCGTGCCCGTGCGCTGGCTTGCGTGCACGTACGCAGCGCTTGGCGACGTGGAGAACTTCAAGAAGTGGGCGTCGGAGACCGTACGTACGGTGCGTGTGCTGAACAACTATACAACAGGCTTCTTTAGCTCGAAAGATTGGGAGAAATGGTTGGACGAGCCTACGTCGATGCCTTTCTGGGGGGAGAAACGACCTTCCCAGTGAATCTGTTTCTATTGTGGATAGCGTTTCTTGACGGTGCCAAATTGTTCTATTGCTCTACTCTTTTCATATGTGGCTGTACCAAGTCGTCTCGTTGTGTGTCTCTTTTACTCCGACCTTTTCCTCGTTAAAAACAAAACAAAACAACCACAAGTACGTAGCCACGTAGCGCATCTCCAGTAGATGAATGATGAATGTTGCGATTGAGTTTGTAGTGCGCACTGTTTCTTATTATGATGTCTCTCGGCGCAGGGATTCATCGTGGCAACATTATTTGGTGAGCCTTAGAGTGTGCCGATGTTCGAGCATCTTCTCTCGACCTCGGAGAATGAGTGAAGGCTCTTTGCGAAGCAGAGTTCGGAGTGCTGTTTAGACACCGAGAGTTGTAGCTTGGCTTTTCGTTGACAGGACCAACTTTGTTTTTTGTAATAGCTGAAGTGAAATACCAGTTGCTGTTTGTCTGTTTCTTGCAAATTACATCGTGGAGTACTAATAGTTGACGGTTCAAATGTCATGAAATAAAAAATAAAACTCCTGAAAGTGAAACCGTGAGATCAGAATGAAGAGGAGCTACAACTAACCAAGACGAACCTTTTCTTTGTCACCCTTGTTCCTCGCCAAAACAGCCTCGTCACATGATAACACATTCCCTTGACCTAGACTTCCCTTCCGCCAGCAGCTTCTTCGCTCTCCCGCTTTTCCCCATTATGCAACCCTGGATGTCCATTTCTGCAAATGCCGTGTAGTGTGATGCCGTTGCCGGAGAGCTCGAGTCCGACCTCGATTCCCCTGTCGAATTCCGGCTCGACTCACCGCTAGACTTCGCAGAAGAAGGCCAAGCAATCGAATCCAAGCGTTCAGAGCGTCGCAGCGGCGGCCTGAGTTCTCGTATAGACTTAATTGAATCCACGCGCTTGCGCGCCTTACACGGATACTCGATGGGATCAACCGGACCGAGGTCGACAAGCGAGTAGCGTTTCTTCTCTGGGAACTGTACAGGTGAGAAACTGGTCGTGACCGGAGAGGAGGAGGTCGTGAGGCGCCTTCGGACGAGGATCCGAGAGGGTTCGAGGACGCCGCCCGCATTTAAACCCGAAGAGCCGTGATTTGAAGAAATGGACGATGACGGTGACGTTAGATGCGGACTGACAGGCCGGTTAATCATCGTTTGTAGCTGGGGGTTTTGGGACTGCGCGCTGTCATCCACCTCCGCGTACTCTTGTCTGAGAAGACGCGCTTGGTATTGATTCTGTTGGCTAATGCTAAGTGATTGCAAAACCGAGGAGGACGTTAAGTTCACCTCTTCATAACTTGTGTCTGTACGGAGGACATTTTCCTGTGTACCAATGTCTGACCCGGACTCGTCATGATCTTCTGTTTCCGTTTCTTCCTCCAATGATTCTTTCGCCCATGTATTTGAATTAGCAATTTTTGGACGAATCCTTATAGAGAATACATCGTCGGTGAGTGGCGGCGTATGGCATGAACGCCGTGGCGGCCGCGGAGGCGGTGTGGCGAACTCTATGACACCATGAAGACTCTTCACATTTTCTAACGCGTTCCTTCGGGTCGCCTCAATCGTAGATGCAGCATCGAGAGGGAAAGCGTGTATTTCTATCCGTGTGTCACCTGTATCTTGAGGAGAGGCTGAAAAGTCGTCGCCTTCAAAGTCTGAATGGAAGCCTGTCGAGAGACCCGGAGAAGCCAAAGCAGATATGTCGCTCTCGACGGCGAGTGAGGTGGCAGACTGAGAGGCCATGATAGAAGTGGGGGTCTCGAAGGCGGTCGTGTCAGGATCCAAATCTGAGATGGCCTCTGAGTACGCCCCGTATGTATACTCGCCGCCATTTCAAAAGTGCTTAGGACCGCGGTCGCGCTCAATTTGCGCAGAATCTCAGCTCCACTTGTCGCAGCGAAGTTTCGGCTGGATTTCATCTTGAAGATATTGGCGAACCGTTATGCGCAGCGGTGATTGCTGCATATTCACAGGTATCCACCAAGGCCGTCTAGAAACGAGTTGCAGTAATGATCAAAAATAAACTTGTATATTCATACAAGCAACCCTATAACAAGTTCCAAGCAAAGCTAGTCTGTGCTGGTAGCAGGAAAATCCGAAAGAGCCACGCACGATGTGTAAGCAACTTATAGTGCATCCAGGAGCTTAATTGGTCGACTTTCTCCATCAATTTAATCAGGCGCCTTCGGTACATATCAGAGCACGCTTCATGAAAAGGCAATGGTCCTCGGGGTGCCAGTGTAAGACTCTTGAGCCTTGTGCGTTCTGACAGGAGACGATTGCATCACGAGACGTTCGAAAACATGCCGCGTGTCGGAGCTCGAAAATAATGATCGGCTAGTCCGCATGCTTGGAGAATTTTTTTTTAGAAAAATAAATTAATAAAGTTCACTACTGCATCCAAGCTGTATTTCCAGTTTCATCAGTTCAATAACAAACTGAATGCACACGTGAATATATAAATGGGAACGGTAGAATTAATGGCTCTTGGGCAGAATGTTTAGTGTAGAAGAGCAGTACGTAATCTATCTCATATCGTGTGGGTAGAAGCTACGATATTATCATAATATATACAAACATTCAATATAATCCAAGTCCTAAATTGCTGGGTTGAGTTATGAGTACGATGATGACATTATGAGCGTTAGGCGACAGGCGAGAGTACACGGGAGCCCAGAAGTGTGAAAAATAATGGATAAATAATGCGTGAGTCTTTAAAAAGAAAGGTCAGAAGAGAAACGAAATCGAGACGGTAACGAGGACGTGACGCATACATATCTTCATCATCACATGATAACGCACGCCCGGGATTTCTCATGGCTCAGCTTCTTCACCTTCCCGTTCTTCCCTATACCGTGGCTCTGAAATCCCATGTCTGCGAATGTCGCATACCGAGGCACGCCCTGCCGCGGCCATGCGCTAGATTCCGCTTGAGTGTTCCAGCCTGGTCGTTCACGCGATCCCCTCCTCGTCGACGGAAGGGACGACGGCCTCGCTCTCGGATAGCGACGTAATGGCGGAGTCAGGTTCCCCGCTCGCGGGACGTCGGAGACTGGCCGCCTCCTTACGAAAGGGGCATTCTCGACAGGGCCCGTGTCTATGAGAGAGTAGCGCTTTCGTTCAGGTAACCAGGGGTGAGCGGGTGCTGCTTCATTTGCGGAGTGCGTGCGTAAAGGGTTCCTCCGGTTGAGGATATCGACAGGCGCATAACCATCGGCACTTCCTCTTGGGTCGCTAGAGGCGGAACTTGTGGCCAGAGGGAGAGAATGAGATGAAGGGAGTAATGACGACGGAAAAGATGGAGATTGGGAAGGAGAAGAAACGTGTAGTTGAGATGAGGATGGCGTCATACGAGGGCTGCTCATCAATGTTGGCGTCGGTGATTGCTCGTCGGAATTATACTGTGAACGTTCTTGTTCAGCCTCGTGATCGTGTTCGCGTTGCTGTACGTCATAGAGTAGATAAGCGCTTGAAGACGATATACAAGTCCAATCCGTGTGCGTTTGAGGCTGAAACGGAGGCAGCTGGATTTGAATAAGCACATCGCCATTGTAGTGTGTAAAGCGCGCCGATGGCAGAGTTGGCAATCCAAAACCCGAGAAGAGAGATATACGCATAAGAAAAATGCCGAAATAAATTTGTTCATAAAACACAGAAGTACAATTGTGAGTCAGCTGTCGAGCTAGCCGGAGGAAGTATGTAATTGAGTAGTACATTCTGCTCACCTTTTCGTGGTCCTCCGTCACGCACAGCCCTTCTGTTTGTCCCGAGGTAGCCTCGTCGTCAAGACTTTTGGAATCTATTTTTGAATTCACCTTTGGGACGAGCCGAATACTCGAGGATGCCAAACTGTGTTCTATTCCAGTGTCCAGACCAAGAGAGATCTCCCGGCAGAAGTGTGCCGTGCGATTATTCGGCATGTTGTGACTGTTTTCGCAAGGCCGACCCCCACCTCCGCCGTGTGTCGACGAAGAGCCCGAGGAAGATACTTGGGAAATGGCCCCTACCATGCCCAAGCTTTCTGTCGAACTTGTGCGCTTCTCCGAATCTGTGGCGTATTCCATCTGTCGTTCATGGATGACAAGGGCCACAGTAAAGCTACGTTGATCGCTGTCAGTACTGTCTGGTATGTAGGGAGAGGGGTCGGGATCTAGTACGCACGCTGCGTGAGCACTATAATATAAACGCGAGTCAACCCCATATGTACACGTGGCGGTCTTTATAGTTGCTCCTCTCACACGCGGGTTGTCCGCAGTCCGTGCACCGCGTCTAATTCGCGCCACATATAGCTTTTAGGCTCCATGAAAGGTCACAGGTATGCGGTTCACACCTTCGTATTTTTAGAGCCCTCACGAGTTGCAGTACTGCCGCGATGTTCCTTGCTGCGTCATGATTCCAAACATGACTGTGTGTATATAAATACCTGCATCTGAGCTAAATCAGCCATGGCGTCGAGTACCAACAGTAGTTTAGAAGAGACCGACATTCTCACATCATATGTTTCAGTATTCTTGACTGAGCCAGAGTCAATGCACTGCTCGGACACATTCCGTGCGCTACTGCATCACGCGACGACTCTTTGGCCCAGGTCGACAGTTTAAGGTAGCCCCGACAGCGTCGAGGAAAGATAGAGAAGAGATCGAAAGCATGCACAGTTTGAAATAAATGGTTGAAACGCATCGATTGAATTTGGTTACTTGCTCGCTCGAGCATAGGTATTTCAAGCTGAAGGGCACGGAAGCAAATTGTTTGAGTCGCTTGTTGGAAACGGCATGTCTTCGGCTCTTGGCGGAGCTTGAAAAAAATTCGGCCCGAAGTTTGAATCAGGTTCCGCTCGTTTTTCTAGTCAACGCTTTCAACAGTCACTTGTAATTCTTTAGATTGTCTTCAAAGCGATATACAAAGTAGGCGAAAAAGATAATAGTGAAATGAAGAGAGCTAAGCGAACGACCAAAAAGTCTCAAGACATCGAAAAAGGATACAGTCGAGATAGAGAACAACACTGACAAGAAATACGGGAAAGAGGGCCCGGCAAGATAAGAGAGAGAAACAGAATATAAGAAGCATACCAAGTCTATGCACTCCGGGAGTTCAACCATTGACACGCCTCTTTCCCCAAATCGACAGCGCGTGCGGGTTCTTCAACGCTTTTTGCCACTCCTCACCAGTCTGGTACCCGTAACCACCAACACCCTGCTCCAGCACACGCGCCAACTTCTCCGCCTCTTCTGCCCAGCGCCTAAAGTTCGCCTCATCTCCCAGCGCCGCGTACGCCAAGGCGATCCAGGCGACGTGCCACCCACGCCCTCCCTCCAGGCCTTCGATGTCCAAAAGCGGGAGGACAGCCTCGTGCGGCGCGATCACAGAATCCGACCGTGCAGAGGCGGGCGCGCGGAGCCACGCCGCCCACGTTTCTCTGGCGTCCCTGTCCGTCTCGTCGATTTGCTTCCGGCGCGCATTGCTCGCGGCGGCGGCGGCACGACCGGCGGTCGCAACACACTGCGTGCAATGGCAGGTGAAGCCATATTTTTTCTTGAGAGTTTGTTGGCGCTCTGCACGGGTCTCCGTCGGCGTTACGTATGCGATCGTGATCTCTTCTCCAGTCGCGATCGGCCGCGTCGCGCGTATCTCTGCCCAAAGCGCACGGCTGTCGAATGACCATACTGCGTTCGGGCTGCAGCTAGTAGCAATGCGCACTTGCTTCAGTTTTGATTTTTCTGCTCTGATATCAAGGATACGCACCTATGGTTGATTCGTGAGATGTCAGGGAAGACGCCCGCGTAATGAGGCAAGTAACGCGACTGCGGGAAATTGCACTTCAATCCGTTCGTCGTTATGATACCCCATAACTTGCTTCCATCCTTCGCAGTCTTGCAGTTCGACAAGATGTTCACCCGCGCGCGGCTCTTCTCGTCGAGTTGACTCAACATCACCTCCAACTGGTGTTCGAGCTCGGACTGTATTTTATTGGCAGCAACGGGGAGTAGGACAGCCCTAGGGATCATAAGCAGCGGCCTCTCGATGATTATAGTCTCGCCGAATGCGAGGTCTCGCGTTGCGATCACGCCGATCGCCGCGCCATGCAGCAGCGACGCACCGATGCGATACGGACGCGGAAGGGGAGTCGGCGGCAAAAGTGGGCCCCAATTTAGGTTCGGCGGAGCGTATCCGGTAATATCTTCATAGCAGAGCCATGCGCAGAATATCTCGAGCTTCAGCGTCCTGCAAACGCGGATGAACGGCTTAGGCTTCCCCGCGCGGTTGTAACGCCCCATCAGGTCGGCGTCACCATCGGTCCTTCTGTCGATGTCGAATATGAAATCCAGCACGTTTGCCGTTGACGTGTCTGGCTTGCTTTTCTGGTCCTTGGACTGGGAGAGCTTGGGTCCTGTAGCAACTATGCTAGACTTTGGCGAAGAGGCGTCAGAAAGAGCACCGGGTCGGTTCAAGAATCCACGTTTCATGACCGGAGAAAATAGTGTAATTCGATCTCGCTCTGTCGTATATATGAGACCAAGTTGAAAGGACTTTACAATAACTCAGTGTGCGATCACCATCACCATCGCATCTATAGTGGTGGTGGCTCGCCAAGGAAGGTGGGTCACAGCACGTGTTGGTTTTGGAACGAAACCAAAATGCAACTAAAGAAAGGTTCACCCGATACCATCTTCAACTAAACTTCCAAACTCGTGGACAAAAGGTTATTCCTACATGGAGACAAGCCGGCGGTCTCGTACGCTCCTGAAGACAGGATGTACATACGAAAAGAGCAACGAGTCCGGGAAGTAACGCGTATCGCACACGGCGACGATATTGCGTAGGTACCTTTTACTATTATCGACGATCTCATCGATTTGTCCTCCATGCTTGCCTTGCCTGGCCCCGTGCTCAGAGAATGCAACAGAAGAGGGGCTTGAATGCCAAAACTAGTCTATAACTTCCCATACGAGGGGTGAAAAAAAAAAACAAGAAAAGCTGCGACCAGATATGTAAGTTAACTCCGTCTCGTTGCGAAAAGGAACCGACGTGCAAAGCTCTCGGCATGACTTCCATTAATAGTGACATACGTGGCGTGTTGATGGCAGCTTTGCCGGAGTCGTAAATGGGATCTCGGCATCGCGGCAATGAAAGTCTTGCAAGCACGGTAACGCTACAAGCTACTCAATGAATGCTTGAACTTCTGCTTTATACAACATTAAAAGCAGCATAAGTTTTGTCGAAAATATATAGCTCCTTCATCTGGACAATGTTGATGCTCAGAACAGGTATAACGGTCTCGTCGACATCGAGACACCCGTCCTGCTTGCAGGCCTTCGGACCCGCAGCCCCAACGAGGTCAGGATTGAGCATATAGAACTTCTCACCGGTCGGAAGTGTCTGAGAGATGGCCAGTGGTTGCAGCTGATTCATGAAATCGTCGGGCTTGTTGAGAAAGCCCTACTTCATGTTGGGAGTTCGAGAGGCGGTCGTCCCGGTTGTGATTCTGGTAGACGCTATAGCGAGGAAGCCAAGCTGGTGACAAGAGGGCGAGTCGACATTGAAGAGTCCAGACCGGAGCATGTTCACGGCAAACGTCTCTAATGGGAAATACAATGTACTGAGTCAGAAGTTCAAACGCAGGATGTCGTGAGAGCAGGAGAATTGCCCCAGGCCGTCAAGAATAAACCAGCTCCAATTCTCCGTTATATCATGCAGAACTACACTCTTCCCCCAATAGCACCCAGGTGAGTGATCATACTGCTGTACCAATGGGCTTTACGCCCCTAGCGATGAACACATTCAACTCCCTTTCAGGGGTGGCGACGTGCACACAAGGGTGGTAATAGAAGTCCTGGAGCCCCGCGGTGTCGAAGACCGCATGGATGGAAGGCTCAGCGATGCCGTTCTCGTGCGCAATGGCGTGCGCAAGCTCAGGCTTGCCCATAGAGGCATCTGGAGCGCCAGACTCAGTGAAATCGGCGACGAGGAGCGCACCGCAGGGCTTGAGGAAGGCCGCAATTGTACACGTCACGGCTTCGATGGACGAGAAGTGGTGGTAGGCCAACGTGCACTGCGGGATATCGGTCAGGGACGCAGAAAGAAAGGAAGAAGCATAACTTCATGAGCGGACGTACCACGGCAACGTCGAACTTCTGTCCTCCCAGCTCGCCCTCTGCGCCCGTGAGCTCAAGACAGACAGCGCGAATCTTGTCTGGAGAGACTCCCTGGTTCGCGAACCGAAGGTTGTACTGATCGACCATGCCCTGGCTGATATCGACGCCGACGATCTGCTTCGCGTGCGGCGCGAGCGCGGCGCTGACGAGGCCTGGGTTCAGCACGTCCGTCTTCAGCACACGCGAATTAAGCAAGAAACGAGACCGAAGGAAACTCGCTCACCCGTCCCGCATGCGAACTCGAGCACCGTCGTCTGCTCCGCGTCGAACGCGTGCGCCCTCAGGATCGCGTCGGCGATCTTGCCGGTGAGCTCCCGCGCGTACGGGATGTCATCGTACGCGTGCGCCATCTTGTCGAAGTGCGCGCGGTTGGCGTCGAAGTGCGCGCGGTTGGCGTCGGAGTGGGCGTCCGCGCCGTGGTGGTGGTCCTCATGGTTGCGTCCGTGGGCGTGGTGGATCGCATGAGACTCGGTCGCGCGGTGTTCGTGGCGTCCGGTGGAAGACATCGTAAAGAATGTTTTGAGAAGACATATGCAGATTTTGAGCTATATAGTCCCGAGGACTTGTGAGCATTGATCTTGATGACCGCTGAACATTGAGCGGTACTCGATACACGGTCAGATGAGAGAGATGCCTCGACGGATCGGACAGAGCACCCATCCTTCTTACATAATCCGTTATTTTCTGGTACATACTACTACGGTTACATGGTTCTAGGACAAGTAGACGAGCTTGCCATCATCCGATTCAAAATTGGAGCGCTTGAAAAACTCTCGGTGAAAATGATGATTTGGTCACATATTCCAAGATTCGAAGATAAATAGCAGTGCGACGTGGGAAAATACTGTTGTGGTTGCAGATACTTAACTGTTACCGAAAGTCCTTCACTAAGCTTGACACCTCAAATTCTTTGTTGATTTACTTGAACGCTTTGACCGCAAACAATCAGCTTTCCAGTGTCAGCTAGCCCTGCGCCCATTTCTGTGGCTTGGACTCGGACAAACAATACACAAATAGATGTTAGTGGCTGAGATCGGCACTTGTGCTTATATGATCTCCGCGAAGTACTCTCAGTTCAAACGACCATGGCTTCGCCCGCGACACAACCGTCATGCAAAACCTCCTTGCTCTCATTTCCCGATGAGATATTGCTCAAAATATTTTCTGAGTTCTCCTTTCCAAACCAGGCTACCGACGACTATGAACGTGTCCGACTGCCGTGGAATTCTTTCCTCGTGGATCGCCATCGCCGCGATAAAGCCAACAGCAGCGACATACATACCCGACATTCACTTGCTCGAGTCTCGAGGCTGTTTCATGCTTTGATGAAAGAGCTTCTTTATGGATTCGTATGCATCCGCAATATTCGCAATTTGTGCGCGCTCAGAAATGCGCTCGCGAATTCGTCTGCTTTGGCCGGCAACTTGGCACGACACACGCGGAGGATGGATATAATGCTCATAGACGAGCCCGAATCATCCTCAGACTGGCATACGCGGAATCCTGACGCACGACCTAAAGCAGAACTTTCGTCCCGCTCGAGGGTAACATCCTTCTATACGGTGGCCGAAGCCATCCTCCGTCATTGTTCCAGCTTGACGCACCTCGGTGTCTGCATGCTTTTTGAGCCAACAGATGAAAAAGGACATCTCTTTGGCAGCACGTTAACAGCATTGTGTCCCTCCCTTCAAGTATTGAACTGGCGCTTCGCATCAAAGATCAGGCTCGCGCCTTTGCTGCGTAACCTCGCGGGAGAGCTTCGGGTTTTGGAGGTTTCAAATGTCGCAATCTTCTGCGACGCGACCGAAATTGGCGTCGCAGAGATGCCTCACCTCCATACGCTCAAGGGCGCAATCGACATACTTCTACCTGCTCTGAACGGCGTGCGCCTGCCTTCATTGACCACTTTTATCGCAGAGTTGCATACATCTAAGGGATATTCGGATTCGAATCTTGCAGAGTTGGCCGACGAGTTCTTCGAGAAATACGGACATCAAATAAATACGTATGTCAGCTGCACAAATAAGATATTGGTGGACCTGACCACGATGCCGAACCTTCGCGAGCTCGCGTTTCACGCGCTCGATAAACGAATCCTGTCTACGCAGAGATCCGCCATGCTGGACCTGGCACGAATTGGTATTCTACGCATTCAAGCCCAAGAAAACTTGGACTCAAATATTGTTCGAATCTGTGAGGAGATCCTCGATGACTATGATACAGCCTTCCCGGCTTTGAAGACCGTGCAGCTCCTTGATATGGCTCACTCTACGAACTTGCGACGAGGCTGGTCAATATGCGGCGCGGTTGAGGATAGATTTCAGGCAGCTGGAATAGAGTTCCTCGATTACCGTGGAAACTCCATTGAATCTATTTGCCTTGAGCATACTTATAAAAGCTCTGGCGCGACCGAAAGCAACACCGAGGAATCCCCGTACGTTATGACACGCCGTGGCTTAGCTGGAGGAGCATCTCCTCGCAGGTCGGTTCGCAGTCGGCAGATCGGAATAACACGAAATTTGCCTGGAGTTGGACATGCACAAGGAAATATGCCCATTGCGTCGAATATCTGCGGACCTGAGCAGAGCTTCCACTTCAAGATGAAGCTTATGGAGTGAGAGTCAGTGCTGCAATCTACATGTATGAAGTGTTCTTTGTTATTTTTAAACCTCAACGAGTGCGGGCGATTCTGATGACTTTCGGCCACAACAGATATATCTTCTAAATCTCACGAGAAAGGCGATATCCGTCGAAAAACAACAAAGTCGTACGCTGACTGCGAGACTAGTATGAGGTCCAAGTAAATTATGAGGAGCGTATTCAGGGATTATACATGCTGAGAGCCGTCTATACATTATACATGTGCTTAATCACCATTCTAATCTATATAAAACATTCCACAAGAAAGCCCACAAGAGCGCGGAAACACATTCACGTAGGAAGAAATGGAGCTGAAGAGCAAGATGAACGTGATGATCTAGTAGGCGCATACAGAAAGCAAACATGATGGAGACGAGGACGTATGACGCGCGGGATCGCTAGTGACGCGAATAGAGTATTTCAACTAGGAGCTGACTTCAGGCAGACAGCGCGAGCAATAGCAGCCTTTTGGCGGGATCCAAGAAGATAGTGATGAAGTATTGATGTGTGGGTAGCCTTGCGTGCTCAAGTCGTGTGCGGTGTTTCCGAATCATTATGTCATTGAAGCATTCTCATCATGCTCGCCTGAGCAGGATCTCAAATTGAGAACATGTGTGGTTTTGGCCTAGGTAGATCTGCTATCTAGTGGGAAACCCGTCTGTCATTGCCTGGCTTCCAGGGTGCTTGTCACATACAGCGATTTGATTGAACTCTAGGCTAGACAGTTGAGTACAGTGTACAAAGGACAGCGAGATAAATGTTAGCATATGCGAAACGGGAGAGCATTATCGTGATAGAATCAGCAGTCGTTTGACACATCTACATTTGAAAAGGGCCTCGAGATTATCTTGTACAGGCAGCTTCTTGGGCCATTAACCGATACATAATTCTATTGCCAGTAATTCAGTAATCAATCAGTGTGTATGACTGGCGAGCCTGACCGGCGCGACTGGGAGTCCGATCCTTACTTCCTTCGAAGGATCAACCGAAACGAGGAGCCTCACACCGTCGAGGCTAGGTTCAAATATCGGGTTCATTTTTCCAGAGAGCCATATCGAGACTCGGTATATCCGTTAACATTTTGCGCAGGTGGAAGCAAATGACGTCGAAGACCTCAGGAAAGAGAGCGGAATGGATGCCGCAGAGTTTGTTGGAGGGAATTTGCTTTCATATCATTACTAGTAACGGACCCGTCGTGCTAGCTGGATTGACTTTGAATAAAGTGATTACTTGTCAGTGAAACACAGAAAGTCTGAGGAGCGCGGAGCTTACTGTTCCCTTTCGATGGAAGCTCTGCTTCTCCGCCATAAAACTCGCTCGATCAATGTTCAATACTCGGGACATAGGTTGAGCTAGTCCTTTTATCGTATCAATGGTCCAGACGGACCGAACCGGACCGTTGGCCTTGAGTCGTGGGAATTGTAAGCCATATCTGTTTTATACATACATGTACACTACATCACATAAGCATACCTCGTCATACGTAAGTGCAGATCGGACTCTTCGCTCGAACTTTCGGAGCGAACGGGTTCCATTTTCTTTCCCAGAGTCCCTAGATTATGCGCAAGACCAAACCTATGCGCACAATGATGAATAATGGAGTGAATGCCTATTGTCTCTGTCAGCTTTGTTCCTTGGGATAATATCAGGATTTCTAAGAGGATATAATTTCTCTCCAAGCCTTGAATTCGACGGTAGTGTGCAGCGTAACAACTGTATATAATCAATCCTTGAGAGATCACTGATTATAGATAGCGAGAAAGATGAAGACAAACTTGCATGTTACCAATCTCAAAGAGGAACTTCGGTAGGGAAAGAGGAAGAGATGAAGGAAGAGAAAACTCAGTGTTTTGTTTGTTGCATATATCAAAAAGAACTCACAGGGAGAATGACGACTCGTCATTTACTACTCCACGCCATATACAGACTCCATATACGAGCAAAATTTTGAAAGATGTCCTGAAAATACGACCCCTCAGAAAGACAGAGAAAATCGGAAACAGGATGTACGCACCATAAGAGAATAACTAAACGACTTAACTTTCAAAGAAAGCGGAAAAGACGCGATCCAGTATAGAAGTGTTCCAGTGGGAGTTCTTCTCCTCGGAGTCTCGATGAATGCCTCTACTAGCTGTCGGATAGAAGGGCCGATATGCGGTGCGGAGAGTACAATCAGGTTGGTACTCGTCGCGGGAAGCGGCCTTCGACAATGAATTCAGAAAAGCAAATGTCAAACGTGTTGCTCAATGTGAGCAGCGAAATCGGAAGGACATTACTAGCCACTGCTAATTTCCCGCGAATGTTTGCGAATCAAAGTAAATGCGCACGACACACAGCAGAACACTTCGACGCTCGATAAACCGGCCGTCCGCACGTTCAATTTAATATCATTCTTACTTTGCGCCTGAGAAAGTTGTTAGATTTTAACTTCAAGGCCTGTTAAACATGAAAACCTACTATAAAACATAGCTGCGATACATATTCCCATAAGATTGTACTCGTCCAAAGGCAAAATTTCAGCGAAGACATCTGCGGCGGCCATTTCTAAGACGATCGAAGACTGCGGGTTTTTAATCGTGCTAGAAGACACGATCATGAGTCGTCTAGGTTTACTTATGCATAGGACACGTGGTATCAGATGGGTGAGCACAGTGCAACATAGGTTCGAGATCATTGTCACCCCGACAGAAACTGCGGGATGAGACGAGCCCGGTTCTTGTTGGTTCAAAGCTCGAAATTTCTAACAAAAAGGAGTGGGAAAACGGTTCATCTTGAATTGGAATTAGAAGCGATCAAAAGGGTTCAGAATCGAGTATATGGATAACGTTCAACAGACGATATCGCAAGCATAGCGCACAGACTTCATGGATGGTAAGAGAGAAGTCAGCTCCGGAGAATATCACTACATCATAATGGTGGAAGCACCGGCTAGCATGGTTTCCGAGCAATTCAGATCAGCTGAAGTCATTGATCGTTTTGCAGCTTAAAGTTTAGACGGTTGCGTCTAGGGTAAACCTTGTGTAAGACACCTAGAACTGAAGTCTGAGCCACAATCGGGAACAATCCTTGTAAATATCCATTTTCTCTAAGTTCCAAACGAAGCTTGATTGGTGATAATGCGCATCGAAATTAGTCGAAACGGCGGAGCCGATGCGATCGGAAATGTAGAACTCACGCGTATAAATAGTTGCACTCCTGACAACATCTCAGCAATCGCGCAATTAATTAATATACACGAAAAGAGAACAACTTACATATATTCTCAAACGACCACCCAAACCGCGCTCTCGAGCTTCTCAGGGTACGGCTCCGTGAACACGCGCATGTCGGTCCAGACACAAGCGAGCTCACTTCGCCCTCCACCCCGTGTGCCTCCTGAACTTCGAAGCGCTTGGAATTATTGTGCTTCTGTACGGCAGCGCTCTGGCAGAAGAGAATCAGTACCTGAAAGATTGTGCGGAGCAAATGTTTGGGCGCGGCGTAGTGCGTTCCCTTGTTATTGGTCTCTAGATTTCCGGTGAGAGCACAGACCGGCTGTTGCGAGTAGCGGAAAGCAGTGAGGACTTCGAGTTCTGGATGCATGCCTTCTCGATCCGCGACGCAGGTATCCCGGAAAAGTGACACCGATATCGTGAGGTCGATCTCCGAGATCGAAAGAAGCGCGAGGTTCGAAACCTGGAGGTCCTGACTCAGTCTGCAGATGATGTCTGTTGGACGATAAGTGTGACGAAGAGAACCTCAGTCTTCCCTCTTCCCCTCTTTCGCCACTTCTTGGTCATGAAATCGAGCTTCAGTGCGATTGCGCGGGCTCGCATGACTGTCTCGCCTTCTCAAGCGTCTGGACTTGGATTCCCGCGCGGTGCAGACTCCGCACGTTCTACGCGAGGCTACTCAGGAGGAAGAATGTGATATGATTGATTATGTGCGCTTCTGTCTTCCAAGAAAGGTCTGCTTGTTTGTCGACGTCCCAGGAACTCCGCAAAGGCCTCAGTAAATGAAGGCCGAGAGAGATGGCACTTTGTTGATCTTCGTAGCTACCGGCGTGATGCAAACGTAAATGGGATAATGAAGAGGATAATAGTTTAGATAGACTGCATTGCGATCGGGCGTCGCTGTAAAGGGGATTGAAGCGACGATAACTGGCGCTTGGCAGCCGGAGAAAGGGCAGCGATTGCTTGTCGACAGTCAAGCTCAGCGGTCTACAGAGTAAAAAACCGACAGGAAAAGTGCGCGAGGTGTGCAGAACCAGATATACTTGAGTTTATGGTGAACTGAACTCAAGCTTGGTGTGAGTGCGGCGGACTGCCGACTGTGTTACTGTCACACAAGTCACTAATCGGCACAGAACTACACAGCCACTCGCCGGACCTTGATGAAGACAGCACGCGGCCGCCTGTTCAGAATATGCTTTCATCAAGGGATTTCGTCAACAGACGCTGCTTTTAATGCTATTGCTTCGTAGACACAAAATAATCCTGTAGGTCAACGTTTCAAAAACATTACAGTATACGATGTATGTAAAAGAGCATAGTGATAAATAGCACAGGAAGATGAAATACCGACGTCAGAAGAACATCGACCTAACCAACTGCTCCGTGCACAATCTTCTTTCCCTTAACTGTTTTCCACTCCATCTACGTTTTTGTTGTTAGTAGTTGCAGTGGAAAACAATTATATGAGTTTCACTCACAAACAGAGAGACCACAAAGGCCGTCGCACCCGCCGCTATGGGCAATATAAATGCTTGGTCAAGAGCATATGTATACGCCACGAGAACACCTTGCAGCTGGCTGGCGGGCACGACTTCACGAAGATGAGTTGCTCCAGCTGCGACGATGACGGCTGGGTTTAGCCCTGTCGTTTGTTTCGGGATTTCCTCGACGAGCGTGTTGGAAAAGATATTCTGCGCGACTGAAATAGATACTGCCCCACCCAGAGAATTGAAGAACATGACGACTGCGTCTGCATAGAGTAATCGTAAGACAGTGCTTTTAAATTTCGATGAAACCAGACGTACTTCCTGAAGGCATATCCTGCGCATTCAGTACCGCCTGCACAGCTAGAAACGGAACTTGCAAGCCTGCCCCTGCCCCGAAGCCAGTCACAAGTTGATATCCGATCCATGTGCCTGCACTCGAAGAGACTTTGAGCGTGAAAAGTAATCCCGCTCCAACCGTAAACAATGCCGCGCCAGCCCATACGAAGGGCACATACCACCCAACCTTCGTGATGAGAATACCACAGATTAGCGACGAGATGGTTATACTGACGAGATACGGGATCGAACGAATGCCGGAGCCTTCTGCAGATGTGCCTTTTACCGCCTGAAAGTAAAAAGGAAGGTAGTAGACATGCGTGTAAAGTCCCATACTAAGGAGGCACGCGAAGATCGAAGCGGTGCAGACTGTACGCTGGCGAATGAAGATACGCGGCGGCACTGTCGCATCGTCCCCACGGTAGAATTGAATGCCGATGAAAACGAGGACCATGAGCGCGAAACCGAGTAGGAGGCCCCATATCTTCGGGGATTTGAAAGGATGGGTAGTGCCTCCCCATTGAAGAGCGAGGAGCAGGCACACAATTGCGCATATAAGGAAGACGGCGCCGAGGATGTCGATCTTCTTTATCTTCTGCATGAGAGTGAGATTCACGAGACGTCGCTTGGGTGGCTTGAAAAAGAAGAAGACAGTGGTGAAAGCAACTCCGCCGAAAGGGAGATTTATCTGAAATAAAATGATTCGGGTCAGAAAGTCGAGAGGAGCGGCCTGAGATGAGTGCTCACCCAGAAACACCATCTCCATGAAGCCCTATCTGTCAACGCGCCTCCTAAAATGGGACCTACGACGGAAGCAATTCCGAACATGCTCGAAAGCACCGCAATATATATCGGCATTTTTCTCAAAGGCACCGAAAAACCAACGATTGTCAGTCCGCCCTGGAATAAAGCCGACGCGCCCGCTCCTGCGACAGCGCGACCTATGATAAGCATAGGCGAACTTGTTGCCGAAGCACAGATGACAGATCCGACTGAGTTAAATAATAATAAACCTCCGAGTTGTCGAGAATAGATACAAAAGATGGAAATACGGACCTTCAAAGACAACGAGGGCCGAGAGGTATGTCCATTTAACGTCGAAGTAAGAGTAAATCTTTCCGAAGGACTGCAACGGCACGAGTGGTCAGCGCAATTCATTAATTATAGAAATGATTTACTGGTTGCAGACTTGTGGTCGTGAGGAGGTAGGCTGATCCGTACCACCCCACGTCGTCCAAAGAATCGAATACAGAAGTAATCGTCGGAATGGCCGTTGCTAAAAAGAGAAACCACAAATGCGTCAAGTCGACGACTAGTGCGAACAGAGGGGGGCAATATACCAATGATTGTGTTGTCTAGGGCGACCTGAATGGTGCAAGATACTCAGAGATTGAATTTCGCGCCAGTTTTCAAGTAAGTGCTTACCACGAATATGACGAGAGCTAAGCCCGTCGTAAGTAGGGCGAGAGTCAAACCCGATGGATAAACGACGTCCGTATCCTCCTCTCCCGCAGCGCCAACCGGGCTCGATATATTGCCATCTTCGTTTTTCCCGGTGTCCGTGTCGACCATTCCATGGTCGTGGCCTTGGCTCTCGATGACAGAACGAGGCGTACTTGTGCGTTCGATGTCCACAGACATGGCCGTCTTCTCGCTAGTGCCCATCTGAAGCGGAACAAACAGGAAGGTTTGTGAAGAATCACAGTCGTTATATTTATGCCAGAGGTTTACCCGGTGTCTAGACATTTCCCCAGCTTGGTCCAATTTTGGCATCTCGGCCGTGACATTGACTGTGGCTGGCTTCATTGATGTTCTATGTACCGAGCACGGATGTATATCACTTACATCTCTCTTATTCTCTCTTACCCTAATCTCTGAATTTCCAGCAAGCATGTATGTTAAAGAGCAAAACGCAACCAGCGCCGAGTTATAGAAATCGACTTTCCAGTTTGCTCATCTTGCTTCTATCTGTAAATGGAAAGGTTCGGTGTACCTCGAAGGAGCTAGGTAATATATGGTGACTTACAAAGCACATTCACAATACCTAATGCGTATCCGGACTAGGTAAATCCCTTCCTTAATATGTCCAGGAATACAGGTGGGTCCAGAAAGTGTCCGCCATGCCTATATATGGCAGTTTGTTCCCATCCGCGCTGCAGCCAGCTCACACCCGATATACCGCCGGCATCGTCTCCACCCTCTACCAAACATTGGTTTCAAATCACGCAAAATCCAGGTTGAGTTTATATAAAGATGGTTTATTAGATACATGAGATAGAGATACAAACATGTGCATCAGAAATTGACTTGCTGAGCTGGCTGCAGCGCAGATGGGAACAAATTGCCATATATAGGCATGGCGGACACTTTCTGGACCCACCTGTACAACGGGTTAGTAGGCATCTCTCAAACCTTTTCTTATCTCCTAAATCCTCACTTCTATTAGTACTCTAGAGTTCATATAACTCGTCTCTAATGAGCACCACGTTAAGCGATGTATCCGTAATGTATACATTAAGGTTCTATGGTCTCTTTTTATGTAAGTTCACACCCTTGCCGTCGTCTTTTTATAGCTGTGAACCAGGAAATTTTTTGATCGGTGTTTTCGACGGGCTCTCGTACAGAACTATCGATTCCCCTGCATTATTGTCACTATCAGACACTTTTTTTCATGATAGCTCAAGAGATCGTCGCACTTTCCGTGGGGGAAGTTTATTGGAGCTCGATCGAGGATACCCTACAACCCACAGGTAAAGATGATTATCATAAAGGGCGAACTTTTTGATGGCAGTGAAGAAGGACGCCTACGACAATACCCACTGCCCGGAGGCGCTCAATATCCCCAGGAGCCTTGCGAATTTCAGCATTTACGTTAGCCGCGTGTTTGGCAGTTGTTCGATTCCGCTATTGTACACGTTCCCTGTCGAGCAGACTCGAGCTTAGGAGTTTGATACAGTCGGGACTGTCGGGTGATACTGCACAACATGTGCAACCAGTGAATAAACATACCCAGAATCCAATGCCCCACTGACTCTTATCGCGCCCGTCTTCCAAGCGTAAATCTCCTTAGGCGGCACATTCGACAGCTGAGAAGAACATGACTAGCGGTGGCGTTGACAGCGAAAAGGATGCCGAGAAGCCGTCATGAGTGCGTTCCCGGCAGATACCGATCGTGACACGTCCCAATCGCTCTGCTCTCTTTTTCCCCCTCAACCTCATTTTCCTCTCAGACCAGGGCTCGCAGGATCACGCTTGTACACAGCTGCATCAGAATCAACCATATATACACAAGCTTCGATGCGAAGCTATGACTGATTGGAGTTTTCGCTTCTGCTCGTTGAGTCGCTCTACACCCGATGAACTCGTCTGAGATCTGTACCTGCCCTCCAATTTCTACCAAAAAGAAGACTTGGAATTTGTACGTATTTGAAATGAGAATCTTCTTCAAAATAATCGCGATCATTATGGTTCTCTTGGCTTCCTTGGGAAGCGGTGGTCTATTCGCATCTATGTTAGATTGCGCGGGACGATGAAGAGAGAACCTCTCGGATATCAATCTTCAGAGGTCTAGTTTTAAAGCGGAAAGCCAATGTGCCTGTAGACGTTCACTTGCTGATTTCACAAACGTGCATTTCGCTTCACGTCGTCTTCACAATATGTGGCCTTTCTCTTCGCCATACCCTGAGCTCGATTGCCAGTCTCTGGCAAAGGAGTATGATTATATCATAATAGGTGAGCCAGCTGCCTGAGCGTCCTTTCTTCTGGGAGGAAGCTAATCATTCGTGTATCAGGCGGGGGGACCGCTGGCTGCGTTCTTGCCAATCGACTGAGCAGCGATCCCTCGATATCTGTACTTCTCGTTGAGAAAGGAGTTGCCGAAAATACATGGGTGTCTAAAGTTCCGCTTTTCTCCACGGATTTCACCTCCGTTGGCGAACGAACATATAGGCGCGACAGCCTTCCGCAGAAATTTGTTGGTGGTCGACCGCAAGAGCTATTCAGTGGAAAAGTGCTGGGCGGAACTTCAAGGATCAACGCAATGCTGTATACACGCGGAATAGCCGCAGAGTTTAACGCTTGGAGTGCGGCAGGCAGGAAGGGGTGGAGCTACGATGAAATTCTGCCTCTGTTCAAGAAGTCTCAACGGAGTTTGAGCAGTAGCGCTGGTCCCGAGAGTGGTAGAAACGGTCAGGGTGTCATTTTATTTTGATAGAGCAAAGATTGAACTCGTGCGCTTTCTAGGCGAATGGACAACTAGAACACACGATAAAACATACTTTGCAACGACAACTAGGTAAGAAATCCTCCTCAGATTGGCGTCTTCGGTGTAATTTATCTTTCCAACGACAGGGTCGTGGAGGCTGGAAGAAAGCTGGGACTACCTTTCATCGAGGATGTGAACTCCTCTAGCAGTCCTGCTTGCGGATGTGCGAAGTCTCACGTTACAATCAATGAAAAGGGATACCGCCAATCGTCCTTCACGGCTTTTCTTCCGTTTAATCTTGCTCAGTCGCGTAAGCCTCGCTTAGCGATCTGTACGGGTACAATTGCTACGAAGATCGACATCAAGCCTAGTTCAAATGGTACACCCCGTGCTGAAGGTGTATATCTACGGTCTTCGTCTGTGCAGTCACCGACAGTGTACATTTCTGCAAAGCGCGAGGTGATTTTATGCAGCGGACCTCTCGGTAACCCGCAAATTCTCCAATTAAGGTTCGTTGTTGACGATCTAGAAATTTATCCTGTTCTTATCGAGACTTGACCAGCGGCATTGGTCCTCAAAAGCAGCTGAAATCCTTGAGAATTCCGGTATTTAAAGATCTTCCAGGAGTGGGATGCCATTTTGTAAGCGTCGTCTGCCGTCTGTCATCAAAATGCTCAATGTTAATTTTTATTAGCAAGACCATATCGCGGTTCCAGTTGTTTATCAAGTCCCTATGCAAGACTCTCTCGTCGGCCTTGAAAAGGAATTTTTCACTTTCATGCGGGAGTTCGTGAAATACATGGTTTTCGGAACCGGTCTTCTTCTTTCGCCCGTCGTTGAGCTCAGCATTTTCGCGAAATCTGATATGATGGATGCGCAGTCGCACTTGCAAGCTACTGTGTCCCAAATGGACGCGAAAGACCCGGCTAATATTCCCGATATCGAAATTATGCCTGTACGTTCTATCCGACGTGTTGATTCTCACTTACCCATTCTCAGCCATCTTATCTCACAGCTCGCTTACGATGCCACAGGGATACCATTCGACAAAAGTCAGGGCGTATTCAGCTTTCTCAATGTGGCGCTCCGCCCTCAATCTACGGGCACTGTTCGCATTGTATCGAGCAACCCAAACGATGCCGTCGAGTGCGAATTGAACACGCTTTCATCGCAATCCGACTGGCAGGTTCTCCGAGCGTCGCTGCGCCTGTCTTTTGCGCTGGCCAAGGAAATACGTGCAAGTGGGTATCCTTTGATGGACTACCGTGTCCCCGCAAGCGAGTCAGATGCAGATCTTGACGCCCACATCAAGAAATGGGGTCGGACGACATATCATTATTCGTCCACGTGCAGGATGGCACCCGAGGACGATCCGGCGCCAGGTGTCGTCGACGATGAGCTTCGAGTCCACGGGGTTCACGGTCTACGCATCGCCGATAGTAGTATCTTCCCCCAGATAATAGCTACGCATCTCCAGGCTGGATCTGTGATGGTGGGAGAGAAGTGTGCAGATCTTCTGCTGAATGGAACCCACTGAGATTCGCTCGTAATATTGGTCGATCTTCCTTGCCGATTTGCGTAGAAACTGACGCCCCATACGTATCCTCGACTTTCTTTTGATCGTACACTCTAATGTACGTATATTTCCGAGAAGTGTCCGATCGCTCTACATGTAATAATAACCTGATAAGCCATGGTCTTCTAGCCTTAACGATTTTCTTTGGAAGTATTAACTAAACAACGCTGCCATCGCAGGCACCGGAAGCATTGAGTTTCTTATTTTACAATCGACGAATTCGCAAACTTCTGAGCTCAGCTAGATCTGTGTTCAAATCGCATATCAACGCCACATCTGTTCGAGAGATGTGTGCATATATGTTTCGAATCGTTGATATGACTTCTCGTCTGACTGCATCTGTTCGGTCGACGAGGTTGAACGTGAATTTCATGTCATCTCCGGGTCTCCGGTCCAGGTACAGCATCGTATCTTCGATAGCTTCGCAACATTCAAGTCATACAATATACTAACACCATTGGTCCAAGCTCTCGTTCGACATCAGCCGCCGTGTGTCAAAGAATTGAACGGGAGCGGCGATTGTCGTTCTAGGGCAGCATTACCACCGCGATGATCGTACGCATATTTCTATGCTACAATGGATTCAAAGTTTGTGGTCCTTGACCGCCGCAATCTGCCTCCCCTTCAATATAATTTCAGTCTTCTGCGCCTATTTCTTCATTTGCTGCACTTAATCCCGAGAATAAATTTAGAATTAGTCCGCTTCCGCTCAACTCGTATCTTCTTCTAGCCTAATTGTTGTATTCCTCCGCGCTTGATTCAGATGGCGCGGTCTCTTGGCTTTCCAAGCCGATGCTTATATGTAGCCTCAGGCTACCAATTTTCCATCCATGTTCGATACATCCAACTCCGCCATGATTTGGCCTCTTGTTGCGCTGACTCTTCCTTCTTTTGCTGTGCTCGTCCGGCATATACTGAAGGTACGTGATTAAATTAGCATGCCCAATTTTTGAATATTTTTAATCACCGTCGTATCTGCAGAAAAGATCAGCTGTTCGTAAACATTACGCACCCATAGTGGATATTTCTGTAAGCTCTCGCGTTGTCCGTTTCTTGGGTCAGTGATTTACTCAATTTCGCTTCAAGGCCGAAGATATGTTTCACAATCCTCGCGCGGCTTACGAAAAAGCTCTAAAGGATCACGGGCCTGTCATCGGTGTCCGGCGGAAGGGCAGGGTAAGTCGTTTGGCATGCCCTAACTCCCTGTACCACATGATTAATGGCTCGCAGCTTGAGTATATCGTTGATGAAGAGCTATCACATACAATTCTGACTTCGGATTCAATTCTGAGCTTCGAGGAAGGCGCCGCTACCGTACGTATCTCTTTACTATATCTCACTTGTAAGAAGTTGCTTACCGGATCTGTGTCAGATTCTCAACTTCCACTACGTCCTTCATTACTTCGAGTCATTTTTTGGCGACCTCGACGATCTTGTACGCAACGTCATTGCTGCTCGACTACCGCAAATTGTGGAAAATGGTACAGACCGTCAATCGTTTTTTTACGCCTCTGTTATACTCATATCGGAGCTGTATAGTGTTCCCGGTCTTTGCAAATCATGTAAAGGACTACATGAATTTGCCGCTTGAGCCGACAAAGAATAATCAGGCCAAAATTTTCAATAACGCGCATGAGGTTGATATATGTACTCTCGCAAGTAAATCCATTTCCGAGTCTATGGTGCTTACAATATTAGGCCCGGTGCGTCGTCTACCATGTTTTTATCTCGAATACTAATTGGCGAACCCTCATAGAAATTTGTCAACGAGAAAAACCTCGATATCGTCCGCCATGTGGCAGAAGAGCTCGCCGTTGCCGGTGGCATGTACACAAATACATCATTAATAGGACGGACGTTTCCTGGGACTTGGCGAATGTTCACCTGGTACTTCTGAGACTTTTCATGTTTTACAAATCGACTTTGCTGATTGGAAATAGGACAAGGGTTTTATTTACATCTATTCGCTTGTTTTGTCTTGCCATAGGTCCTCAAGTCTGGAAGGAACTGCGCTTATACCGCCATATGTTTGAAAACAAAGCCCAATTCGAAGGAGAGCTGGAACAAAATGTAATATACTGCATAATATCTGTTTCAATCCGTCACTGACTTCGTATACTAGGAAAACATCCTTTTATTTCTCACCCGAAAAAATATGCGACAGGAACATTCCAGCGGAAAGCGAACATCCGATCTTGCATTGTTCTTGCGTGTCATGATTGTCATCCTAGGGTGCGTGCTACTTGAATAATAACACGCAGTTTGGAGATGTTTTCTGATTTCACCGATTCCCATAGCATCATTTTTGCTTCCATTCATCAGACGTAAGCGCGTCGCTTTATATTCCAGAGAATATGATTTTGACATCGTCTCCAGTTCCTCTATTGTCGTATGGATTGTTTTCGAAATTGCTTGTCGCCCAGAATATCTCCCAAGCCTGCGTGAGGAACTGTTTAGAAACGCAAACATCGACCCGATAGACAATAGTCCTATGGCTACCTATCAAGCTCTACAGGATGCAGAACATCTCGACTCTTTCATTCGAGAGGTCCTCCGCACAAAAGGTGACACATTGAGTCTGTGTCGGAAGAGCACGCAAGACGTCACTATCGGGGGTTGCATAATTCCGAAAGGTATTTTCTGTCAGTGCTTGAAGAATAACGTATTCTGAGCCTACCGGTATACCTCTTTTTCTTCTAAAGGATACTTGGTCATGCCATTGGCAACTCGTTCGCATCTCAGCCCAAAGTATCATGGTCCTGATGCGTCAGAATTTAACGGCACGCGTTGGGTTTCAACTGACAAACGGGCAGTGAAGCTTAGCGCTTCATACTTCCCGTTTGGCCTTGGGCGCTGGGCATGCCCGGGAAGGACACTCGCAGTGGCCGGTATGTGACCGTCTTTGCTCATATTCAGAGAGCTAACTATTGGTTCAGAAATAAAGATGATTGTTTGGTCGATCATTTGTCAGGCAACACCCGTCCTCAAAGGGAATTCCTATCGTATCACTGACCCTCTCAATATCACATCCGTCCCACCGGTGGGCGAAATGTCATTTATTCCATTCAGCGGATAGTTTTGAGCGAACGAGTGTTTTGAGTCTGTAATGCATCCTGTACAGCCTGCTCGAGTGTCTCCAATTCGTACTTTGTCTGCTTTGTAGTTTAGATTGTCGATGTCAAGGATTTTCTTGTAAAGTCGCTCGAAATAAAATATGGCCTGTTGAGTTACGATTTTGACTCGGTGCCTGAGGCCTGTAATCTAACTTCAAGCGCGTGGGAATAAGAATTATGTTCCCGATTTCATCAATGATCGGCACTCAGTGAGTGAGCGCATAGGATTAAGTACAATATGGAACAGTAATTATCGGGCTTATATGCCACCCTCGATCACGATTCGCAACCTCCGCGGACAAGTTGCTATCCACGTCGACGAATGTGCACGAAAGGAAGCGAGCTGGCTCCTGAACTGAGCCCGGGCAGCGCCGTACTGACGCGGTAGACTGTTCACACCAGTCGCACATCAGCGACGAATACAGCTCCTGAAAACGAAGGTACCGGTATGGTATGCCTTCTCGAATTTATTTTAATCGCAAAAGAAGCCATTATCCAAACTGAAGTCCTAAATCTTCCAGTCAAACCTTCCTGGGCTCTTGATGCATCATTCGATAGGTTCCACATAGCGGAGCATCAACATCTTGGCTGGCTCATTATTATCGCTGATCAACTAACCTTCTCGTAAGAAGTCTGATGATCTTATAGGTGTGTTATGAAACTATATGAAAGATCCCAAAAGAACGGAAATGTCCGCACCAATGTCCGGGTCCTTCAAAATCAGCCAGTCATAACTAACATGCACTTCGTGTAGCGATTTATAGACCGGTACGTAGTTGACACCAACAAGCATCAAAGCTTACTATGGCTTATCCAGCTAGGTTATTCTTCAAGCAGATGGTACTACGCTGGACCGCGTACTCAAAGTCTGATATGGCCGACTTAAAAGGACATTCTCAAGATCTCTCTGTATCCCGTCATGTCCTCCGAAACCAATCTCCCCCTTCCACCACCCCCAGGACTTAACTACATCGCGGCAATACAACCGTCGTTAACTTACATTTTAGTCATGACACCCTTAGGATCTATGATAGTGCCAATTGTCATCCTTCTGGTCTTCTTCTCGACCTCTGCCTCACGATCTCAACCTGTATTCTACCTCAATGTCTTCGCATGCCTCATTGGAGTGGTGGAGTGTATCCTGAATGCGGCTCTCGAAGTCAAAGAAATTCTCCATCCAACAGAGGAAATTTCACAGTCATTTTTTCTCGCGACCATAGGAAGCGTTGCCCTTTCACCTGTCATTGTCGACTCGATCCTTCTTACACGAGTCCTGGCATTCTACCCGGCCCGGGGATATACACCAATGAAGCGTATCCAGGTGCTTATTTTTCCGGTTTTCGTGAAGTGCGGCAGGCTTGTCGCCGTTATCTTGTACCTCCACAAGTTCACTGTGGAATCCAAAAATCTCGGCAGCGTCCTTCTTGTCGGAGAGGTTATCTGGTTCAGAAACCCTTACAGCCTGACAGAGTGGACGCTTCAAATGGTTGATAATACGTACGTTTTAATTTTCTAAGCAATCGAACGAGTCCTCAATATTTGCGCCCCTTCAATCTTCAACAGTTACTCGTCGCTTTTCTTCCTATACAAGCTACGGCTTTTTAATCAATTCGGAAGATCCGGCTGGGTAAACAGACATCGTATGTGCACATTCTGAAACACATCTGTCTCACAGAAATGAAACTAAGATGTTTTGTTTCAGCGACTATGCTCTCCCGAATTCGCGGGCTCTTTTACATAGCCCTAGGAAATTTCATATTTCCTATCATATTCAATGTCGCTCAAATTGTGCTCGTCACATCCGACCATTCGTTTATCAACGGCTCGTATCTGCTTATGATAAACAACTACGTCTCCATTATCGGAGTCGTCTTCGCGACGATCTGGACGTCAGGGAGCTCCTGGAATCGTTCGACGTTTGGAAGCACTGGTTCGACTTGGAACCAGGAGAGTGACAGGCTGGACACTGCACAACACTTCTCCGGCAGAACGAAACAGGCCCATACTGTCCGGCTTCCTAACACGCATCTTTTACGGCGTGCACCAAGTCCGCACCTCCTGCCAAGAGTAAGCGAAGGTGATGATGGCTCCAGGCTTGGAAAGAATATTCGGATTGGTGATGGAATCGAGTCCGTAAGCTCTCTGAACAAGGCGGATAGGAGCCTGGCGGATCTGACTTTCGCATGAAAGGTCCGGTTTTTTAATAACTTATAGTCCTTATATAGCGGTTTAGGAAGTTCTTAAAGACTAGCGATATTGTACCAGGACCTGTATTTATACAAATCTGCTCGATAACACGTAGAGTCAAGTGGAGAAGTGTTAAATAAATCGAGAAAAACGATCGCATGACGAATCACATTGTATGAGTACAAAAAGTACATAAAGGACGTTTGAACTTTTTTTCCTTTTGTGCAAGAACAAGTCATAGCATGGCAGAGCTACAAGAAACAAGATAACGATAGCAAGTCGAAAACACTGCCCAAGAAAAGTACAAGAATATCTGCCTAAGAAAGTATAATCGAAGAACAGCTACTGCATGACTGAGAAGAAGATTCACTTCTTTCGCTGGCCCCAGCACGGAATTGAGGTCGGATCACCCAGCCAACGAACCCAGTCCTCGCCAGTCAAGTACCCGTGGCCGTCTATTTCTATGATGCGCTCCGTGCGCGCAGCCGACTCGGCCCACTTCTTAAATTTATTTTCGTCCCCAATCACGGCATACGCAGCCGCAATATACCGGTCCAGGTCTGCCCGATACTCGCTCAGTCCCTCCCGACCGAGGCACAGCGAGCACTTCTCGAGCGTGTCGATGAATTTCGACCACGGCTGCTCCGGATTACCTATCCACTTGCGCCATGTCTTCTCCGCGTTGCAGACAGTGGTTCGAATCTTTTCGCGGAGCTCATCGCTTTTCTTCGACGCAGATGGGGGTACTGCGCAGTACGCGCACTTGCAGATGAAGCCGTACGCGGACTCAAGCTCCGCCCGCCGCTTCGCACGCGACTGGAGCTTGGAAATATACGAGATTGTGATCTCCTCATTGGCGGCTATGTCACGTGAGGCGCGCAATTCCATGTGAAGATTCTTGGAATTGAAAGCCCAAACGGCGTTTGGTCCACAACTGGTTTTACAGGTTAAAACGAACTTTAGTGAACAAAGCATAAAGTACCTATGGTTGCATCTCGCGATTTCAAGACAAATACCCGCGTACGTTGGGAATGCGTATGATTGCGGGAAGTTGCATTTCAAGGTGTTCGTCATGATCTTTCCGGAGAGCTCGCTTTGTCCGGTCTTGGCTTTGCAGTTCGAAAGCCCATTTACGCGCCGTTGTTCTTCCTCAGGAAGGATAGAGAGTAATATATCGAGACAACTGTCGAGTTTATCTGAGAGCCGCCAGGAAAAACAAGAGGGATCATGATTACAGGCCGCTCGACCACGATCGTCTCGGCCATGGCGATGTTTCGTGTCGCGAACATGCCAAGCCCGGCATTCGGAGAAGGAGAGATGCGATATGGGCGGGGAAGGGGCGTCGGTGCGTCTAGTGGGCCCCAATCATATGCGGCGGGGAACTGC
The DNA here is from genome assembly GCA_021029095.1 of Phellopilus nigrolimitatus. NCBI lineage: Eukaryota > Fungi > Basidiomycota > Agaricomycetes > Hymenochaetales > Hymenochaetaceae > Phellopilus > Phellopilus nigrolimitatus. The sequence goes on from JAJOHG010000014.1 coordinate 201,428, forward strand.
TTCATGAGGTCCGAGTGGATCAACCACGAACAGAAGATCTTGCTCTTTTGGGTGTTCGGAATTCTCACCGCGCACATGCGGATGGAAGTTGCCGGTCCTTCAGAGATACCCATACGATCCAGCTTTTGCCAGACGGCCTCGATACTGGTCTCGACTTCGATCACTGTGCCGAGCTGGAAAGGAATATCCTTTGCGGCCGTTTTACGCACGTCGGGCTTCGTCTCAATGCTGGGTTTGTCCGGTTTTAGCTCCCGATTTTCGGAGGATGACACAGCATTGTCTTTGCCTTCCTTCGCAGGAACGGTTGAAGAGAGGGTGGGTGTACCAGCGGTCGTGGCCTTTGTTCCAAGCGCGTTCGGACGGTTGAGAAAGCCGCGCTTCATGTCTAGTAGGCGTGCAAGAGAGACGTCGTAGGTTTCTGCAGATAGATAATTGAGATGAGCGAGTACTGCCACATACCTCGCGTGCTAAACGATTAGCAGAGTTCTTGGAGTTAGACTCGGCGCGCTTTTTACGAACGACGGTTGAGCTCAAAGGAAAATGTATTTCGGGCTGTAAAACCAGAAGTGATCAAAGCAATCGTAGAAGATGTGTACTTATACGCACTTACTGAATATTTTTGATGTTTTTGACGTTGCAGGGCGCAGTGATTCGACGATAAGGTTGAAATGAGACTTTAGGCAATGCTCGAAGCGCGTCACTATAAGATCGGTTATTGTCACGCTTGGTCAGCCATCAGTCACGACGTGTCTTGAGCGCAAGTTGACTTTCGACGATGACCACTTACATTGAGGGGAGGCAATCCCTGCCAAAAGAGTCTGCACGCTTTGTAATCTGACAAATGATCGGCACTTCCCAAATTAAGAAATTTTGGTGGCAACAATTTACAGATGGCCAACTTAATGCAATTCAGCCACTCCTTGCTGATTTTTATTCTTTTAAAGTCATAGAACTGTATTTTAAGGCTATACATACAATAATCACTTGATATAATGTAGCTTGTTTCTGAGGAAAGACTTATAGCAAAGAAAAGAGCAGGAGGAGAGTGCATTTTCGGCTGACACGTGACCTCAGCGCGCAGGAATGCCCGCGCATACATGCAAACGCGCAGAACGAGTTTTTGAGCTCAATTCTCATCCTTTTTGCACGATTTAAGCTGGAAAATTCTCGGGTGATATGGGGCTGGGAGGTCTTTGTTGTCGATTTTTTAATTTCGTCCTCAAAGTGTCAGAACAAACATGTAAGACCCCTGTTCTGACACTTTGAGGACGAAATTAAAAAATCGACAACAAAGACCTCCCAGCCCCATATCACCCGAGAATTTTCCACTTTAAATCGTGAGAAAAGGTGGAGAATTGAGCTCAAAAAATTGTTCTGTAACATTTCTTTCACTCAAGAGCCGCAAAATGTCCGTTTTTGGTAATACTTGCCAGCCTCATCGATTGTCGATCGGGTCTCGTTGTTTACACCACTGAAAGAAATGCCGATTCACAATGACAACACTCGGCGAAACGTCTTCTTTTTCCGACCTCTTTAATCAAGACGAGCCTGAATTTCTGGAGGCTCTGCGCACTACAGTCTTTCCAGGTGATATTCCCGTGGACAGTAGTTGTGGGCGAAAGCGCCAACATTCTGGAGATCGTGAGGTGCTATCGAAACTTTCTCAGGAATTCGTCAAGAAGCTATCACAGGCCTCAACGACTTGTGGAGACGAGTCAGGCAACGAGGAACAAACTGGTGGTAGAAAAAAGCGCATGAAGACATCTGTAGAACCCGATTTCGTTGAAGGTTCGTCTCGGAATCAAGAACAAGATGATATCCGACGTTTCGATGAAGTCCGTTCCGAGAAACAATCTAAAGCAAATCCTCTTCCGATTTACTCCACTGATCCAACCTCTCTCAAAGACGCGTCACGCGTCCCTAACTACGCTCCGTACAAGGCCAACGAACACGCAGAACGGCTTATGCAAGATGCTCATTTCCGTACGGCTCATACATCTGCTGGCGGCTCCGATTTTATCGATGGCTTCTACAAGAACTCACGCCTCCATCACCTCAGCACCTGGAAAGTTGAGCTGCGAGCCCTCGTCGCGGAGGCGCAAGAACGCGCAGATAAGGAATTCATTCAGGGAGATGGAGGTGAAGGTGGTGTGGGGACTGTAGCAGATGATGGAGGAGACGGTGGAGACGGACTGGTGGGCAAGGTGAAAGCAGATACGGGCACAAGCATGCGCGGGAATGCATTTCAACTGTTGCGCTCTCCGAGTAAAGGAAAGGAAAAGGCGCGAGAACAGGACGAGAGTGTGATCATGCATTGTGACTTTGATTGCTTCTTCGCTTCCGTTGGGATCCTTACGCGGCCTTATCTCAAGGATCAACCAGTCGTCGTCTGCCATTCTCAGGCCTCGCAGGGAGAATCGAGCACGAGTGAGGTCTCTAGTGCTAACTATAAGGCAAGGGATTCCGGTATCAAAGCTGGTATGAGGTATGTCTCCAGCAAATTGTCTCGGACGGCTATTTGATCTTTCTCCAGTTTGCAACAGGCTCGAAAACTCTGTCCATGCGTTGTCACGGTCCCTTACGAGTTCGAAAAGTACGTATTCAGTCATACTTTGGCGTCCAGTTCTAAAGTATTTGCAGGTACAAGAAAGCCTCTTTACAGCTGTACACGATCCTCTTGTCGTACGCGGATGATCTTCAAGCTGTTTCCGTTGACGAGGCACTCATTGACGTCACAACCGCCGTGAAGAATATGCCTTCGTCTCCAGGCAAACGCTACGACCCCGCCAAAACCTTTGCAGAAATGTTACGTGCCAAGATCAAGGAAAGCACGGGCTGCGATGGTAATGCAACATACCACGTTTACCAGTCCATGCTTATTCATTATATCATAGTGTCCATCGGTATTTCACACAACATCTTGCTCGCGCGCCTCGCGACACGCAAGGCGAAGCCCGCAGGGTCATACCACCTCAAACTCGCGGACCTTCAGAAGTACATTGAGCAGTGAGTCACGGACGCGTCAAGATTCATTTGCAAACGCGTACTTAAAGGCGTACGTTAGTGTATGTGTTGATGAATTGCACGGTTTCGGACGCGCAACACGCGAAAAAGCGCTGGAGAAGCTCGGCGTGGCAACGCTCGGTGAACTCGCGAAGAAACCGAGGAGTGTGTTGTGTGATGCACTCGGAAAAACGACCGGCGCAACGTTGTACGACGCGGTACGCGGAATTGATAACCGTCGTCTTGAGTCGGATAAGGCGCGTAAGTCGGTGTCCGCGGAAATCAATGTGAGTAGGAACTGAAGCTGGTCACATGACGATGCTGACTGGCAGTTTGTAGTACGGAATCCGCTTTGAGAACAGCGAGCAGGCACAGGCGTTCATGTTCCAGCTCGCTGAGGAGGTGGCCAGGCGACTCAGTGAGATTGAGATGCGTGGGCGGTCGCTGACGCTCAAGATCATGAAGCGTGACCCTGACGCCCCCGTTGAGCCTCCGAAGGTAAGCGTTTATTCGTCTTTCTGCGAGTTCAGTAAATTGAGGTCATCCAGTTTCTCGGACACGGTTGCTGCAACATCTTTAATAAACAGGCAAACCTCTCTTCGGCAGATGGGCGTGCGACGAGCGACGCGCTCGTCATCGGTCAGCAAGCCTGGCGCCTCCTAAAGAGCGTCGCGTTTGATCCCCGGGAGCTGCGTGGCATTGGCATCCAAATCCAGAAGCTCGAGAAGGCGACACAGTCGAGTGAGCTTGGTCAATTGAAGCTAGATTTCAAGCCGAAGAAGGTGGCGAAAGAGGCAAAAGAGGCTAAGGGGAGACCCGACATCGCACTTACTGTTCAACCAGCATCATCTCCCGACTTCGACTCGGGACCAACTCAACCCACGCAGGCCTCAAACCTTGCCCTTCCTTCGTTCTCGCAGGTGGACCGCAAGAGTTTCGAATCGCTTCCGGTGAATTTACGCCATGAGATCACGAAGGAATATAGCAGGCGATCGGCGTCTCCTGCGCTTTCCGGGATCGGCGACAGCGCGCCCTCGCTCTCGCCGCCAAAGCGCAAGACAACTGACAAGGGCACGCCGCTGGGGCGCATTACACAGGCACTCGCACCGCGCAACCGCACGGGGTCCGGGCTCTCTTCTGCGAGCGCCGCCGCGGTGCAGAAGCACAATATTTTTGAGCGCTGTCAGGTGCAGAAGGAGACGCGCGGGACGAAGGTTGAGGTGACACGTGCGGAACTCGCTCGGCTCGGAATTGATGCGCGCGTGTTCGCAGAGCTTCCGGCGGAGCTGCAGCTCGAGCAGCTCGCGAGCGTGCGGTTTGCGCGGTCGTTCAAAGGGAAGGGATCGGATGTACTGAAGAAGTAAAGTTAGAAAGTAATTCACTAAGTTATCTTATTATCATGTATCCTTACCAATTATATTGCTCAATGTTTTTTTTCTATAGTTGTTCGTTCAGAGTTCTATGTTAACCTTGTACATGGGGCTATGCAAGCACTTCTGAGCTCTCCAGAAAGCGTTCAACAGACGATTCGTGGCATGCGCAGTCGAACTCCTCGGACTGTTCGGCGTTCGCCGTACCATTTTTTAGAAGCACGAGTTATTTATGCACCATTCTTCACTTACATTGAGGACGCTTGTATAAAATGGTGCTGGCCCCGAAATAACCACGTAACTTTCCCACCCTTGTGACTTCGTTGATCAACGGCGTTTCGTGGGATTTCCTCATACGAGATGGACATGAAGCAACCATCAGATTCATTCGAACTCTCCGTGCACTTATAAAGAGAGGGTGTCCGGTCTCGCCTTACGGTATTTGCACGACCTGGAACCATGTGGCCCTTCTCTACGCCATACCCCGAGGTTGCATGCCAATCTCTAGCAAAAGAATATGATTATATCATAATTGGTGAGTCGCCGGTTCCTTCTCATCCTCGACGTCTCCGGAAGGCGCTCACTCCTTTTGTGGAGGCGGAGGAACCACTGGCTGCGTTCTCGCCAACCGTTTGAGCAGCGATCCCACGGTCTCCGTTCTTCTCATCGAGAGAGGTGTTGCCGAAAACACCTGGGCATCTCACGTTCCGCTTTTCTCCACGGACTTCGACTCTGTAGGCGATAGAACGTACAGGCGAAACAGTCTTCCCCAGAAATACGTTGGGGACAAGACACAGGAGCTTCTCAGCGGAAATGTGCTCGGCGGCACCTCGAGGATCAACTCGATGCTGTACACTCGTGGTATTGCTGCGGAGTTCAATGCGTGGAGTGCTGCAGGCAGAAAGGGCTGGAGCTACGAAGAGGTTCTACCTTTGTTTAAGAAGTCACAGCGTAGTTTGGTTAGCAATGCCGGGCCTGAGAGTGGGCGGAATGGTACGTGTCTAGGATGCTTTCGTTGGCTAAATCACTAACCTGTTTAATTACAGGTGAATGGACCACTCGGACCCATGATCGAGCATATTTTACATCCACGACTCGGTTAGATCTTCTTCTTCAGAATCATAGATGTTTTTTCGACTTCTTTTTCACTTCAGAGTTTTTGAAGCGGGGAAAAAGCTTGGACTTCCCTACATTGAGGACGTCAACTCGTCCAGCAGTCCGGCTTTCGGGTGCGCCAAGTCACATTTCACGCTCAACGAAAAAGGATATCGTCAATCGACATTCGCCACGTTTCTTCCGGCCGAGCTCGTTCACTCACGCAAGACCCACCTAACTGTCTGCACTGGAACGATGACAACAAAAATAGAAATCAAAGCTGGTCCAGACGGTAGTCCGCGTGCCGAAGGCGTCTATCTTCAACCCGTGTCCACACGTTCACCTACTTACTACGTCCCCGCGAAACGGGAGGTAATTCTGTGCTGCGGCCCTCTCGGAAATCCGCAGGTTCTTCAACTGAGGTTCGTTTGCATGCCAGCATTCATACTTTCGTGATGCTTAAAGAGACACATAAAGTGGCATTGGCCCCGAAGATCATCTGAGGTCCTTAGGCATTCCGGTTATGAAGAATCTACCAGGAGTGGGATGCCATCTTGTATGTTTTTAGCTCGCTTCGTTCTCTTTGTCAATAATCCTTAGTTCAACACACTCTTTTTAGCAAGATCATATTGCCGTGCCGATTGTCTATCATGTCCCCATGAGTGACTCGCTCGTAAATCTTGAGAAACGACCCCTCTCTTTCATCCGAGAGTTTTTCGAATACATGATTTTTGGGACTGGTCTGCTCCTCTCACCTGTCTTAGCGCTGAGCGTATTTGCAAAATCAGACCTGCTGGACGCGCAATCACACTTGCGTGCAAGTTCACAGCAGACGGACGCACGAGACCCGGAAAATCTACCCGACATTGAGATCATGCCTGTGAGTCACTTCTGTTGTTTTAGGCATTCAATCGCTCAAATACTGACGGTATCGCATTCAGATACCTTATGATTGCACTGGACTGCCTTTCGACAAGACTCAGGGCGCGTTCAGCTTCCTCAATGTGGCTCTTCGCCCCCAATCCACGGGCACTGTTCGCGTCATGTCCAGTAATCCCAGCGAACCCGTCGAATGCGAACTCAATTCGCTATCGACACCTCAGGACTGGAAGGTGATGAGGGCGTCTCTTCGACTGTCACTAGCGCTCGCCAAGGAATTGCGTGCGAGTGGTTATCCGATGACAGACTCCCGCGTCCCCGCCAGTGAGTCGGACGAAGACCTGGACGCTCATATCAAGAAATGGGGAAGGACGACCTACCATTATTCGTCGACGTGTCGAATGGCGCCCGAGGATGACCCGGCGCCGGGTGTCGTCGATGACGAGCTCCGGGTCCATGGAGTGTACGGTCTACGCATCGCGGACAGCAGCATCTTCCCCAAAATCATCGCCACGCATCTCCAAGCGCCGTCTGTCATGGTAGGCGAAAAGTGTGCAGAGCTGCTACAGGGAAGTCATTGAGGTCGTGTCGTTTGTGAAATCGCATCGCGTTATAACCTTCCCCCATGTTGCTTAATAAAATGGCCTCCTTTGAGTTCTTTGAGCTCAAGAGACGTGCGAAGTCAGCGCTAAGTTCATGAAGCCGTCACTAGCTTTCCGCTCGACGGTGCAGACCGGTATTCACTCAGCAGAATGCAGTAGCGGCTTGCTTTCATCAACAACCGCCGGTGAAGTCCGTGAACGGCCACTAAAGTTGAACATTTTCGATTTTCACGATTTCATCCACATGCTAAAGGGCTTATCCACATGTGCTAAAGTTTTCAAATAGTGTAGGAAGGCACGAACCTCAACGAATGACCATTCCCTTCTTTCTGTGCAATGTTTTTCCTACTCAAAATGATGGGGTCGAGCGCATATGTGACGTACAAATAGTTTTTAAAAACAAAAAAAAAGTAATATCTCCTGAATGCGCTCCCTAAAATCCATTCAGACCCAGGACTAGTCTCACAACCAGCGTACTGGACTCCTATTTGTTGATGGGTAACGCTTTCCAGGCGGATTTCAGGAAGAGGTAAATCTGTGTGGCCAAAGTCATCAGAATCGTACGCACTCGTTGAAATCAAAAAAAAGGAAGAGAACTTCGTACATATGGATTATGACACTGAATTTCAATCTGTTAGCTTCATCTTGAAGTCGAAGCTTTGCTCGGGCCCGCAGATATCTGATGCAATAGGCGTACTTCGTTGTTTATCTCCAGCTTTAGGTGAGCCTCGTAAAGTCCTGTTTGACCGGTTGTGATCCGAGCTGCGAAGGGATGCTCCAGACGAGCTTCCAGGCAAGCTACGACGGAGAGTAGTGCTCGAGGAAACCGATATTTGTTTGGTGCCGCACTTCACGTACTTCCCACTCATGTCTGACCTTTTATACTTATACTCAGTATGACCGGGTTTGAACAAATTTCCGAGATGATCAAGGAATCGTATTCCAGTTGTCCTGAATTTCTCCAGTAGCCTGTGGCAGACGAACACGTCCTGTCGCATATTCCGAGAGGGAACCTCGTGCAATAGTTGCATGGTCTTCAAAGCGGGGAAGGCTGTGTCACGGTCATCAAGGATCTTCTCGCAAATTCCAATGACATATGAGCCCGAGTCTCTTCGGGAATGAGTGTATACAATACCAATGTGTGTCAGTTTCGACATGACAGATCCTCGCGTAGACAGGAGCCGTGAGTCAGACATATGAAATGCGAGCTCCCGGAGGTTTGGCATCGTGGTCAAGTCCACCAAAATCTCAGAGCACCAACTGGCGAACGTGGTTATCTGACGCCCATATCTCTCGAAGAACTCGTTGGCCAGATATTTGTAGTCCGGGAAGAATGTCGATTCCTCAGGCAGCTCGGCGATAATCGTGGTCAAGGAAGGTAGACCCATGCCATTCAGACTGATGATAAGAACATCGATTGGGCCTTTGACCGTGTGAAGGTGAGGCATCTCTACTGCTCCAATCTTGGAACGCCTGATAAAGAGCGCAACAGTTGAAATTTCCAGGACACGAAGCTGTGCTGCGAGGTTAAGCAGCAAAGGCGCAAGTCTGATCTCCGATGCGAATCGCCAGTTCAGAACTTGAAGAGAGGGACACGTCTCCGCGACCGTCCTTCCAAAACTGCGTCCATAACATGTATCTTCATCAGTCATGCAGACTGTAAGGTGAGTCAAGCTTGTGCAGCGACGGAGCACGGCCTTCGCCACGATATAAAGTGATGCGAGATCCCTAAGAGGATGATATGGCGCTATTTGCGGATCACGGTGAATTAAGTCGAATGTTGAAGGCTCCTCTATGAGCATTATGTCCATCCTTCGCGTGTATCGTGCCAAGTTGCTTTCCAAATCAGACGAGTCTCTGAGCGCATCTCTGAGTCCGCACAAACCACGAGCACTGCGAATGCGTACGAATTCGTACGGGAGCCCCTTCGTCAAAGCGTGGAACAGTTTCGAGACTAGGGCAAGGGAGAATTTGGTAGGCAAGTTGCTGCAGTTGGCTCTTTCGCGTCGATAACAATCCAGCAGAAAGGGATTCCACGGTCCTCGGGTGCGTTCGCTGTTGTCGGTAGCCCAATTTGAAAATGAGAATTCAGAAAAGATTTTGAGTAAGATTTCATCAGGAAGGGAGAGCAGCGAGGTTTTTCCCGCGGATTGTGTTATGGGCAGAGCCATGACGGAAAGGTGGTTCGAAATGAGTCGTGTTCATAACATGGTCCAGGGTTCGAGCACAGCCACTAGCTTCTATTTGTATACTGTTTTTCCAAAGCCACAAGACTTGGTCCCAGCATCCAGACAATTTCGCCAGTTGACTGATAGTGTAGAGCTCATTACCTGTTGTCCAAGCGGGCAAATCACAGTATGCCTCAAAATTACAAGGAAACAACAATCAAGAGTTTGCTAGTCCGTCATATAACATCATTTCTTTTCGATGTCTGACATCTGATAGTGATATTACAGCTATTGCATTTTCCGTTTGTATGGCAATTGTGTTCGAGTGGGATTGAAGTCAGAGCCAAAGGCCATTCTGGTCTCTAGGTCGAAAACCCTGATCTGCATGACTTTCAACACGTAATAAGTTACGACACTTAATTATACAGTCTGCCGCGTCAAGTAAGTTGCTTGAGATTCTGTATGACAGCTAATGCACACACATAATTAGAAGGAAGGCGTTATAAGGCATCGAAATTGATGTGATGCGAAGCACGCCGACGCTCCAACTCGTCCGCCCTCTGCAGGTAGTAAAATTGGTTAGTAGCTCGCTCACCGTCAAACGCAGACACCACTCACCTTCTCATTCAGATGCAGTACGGACACGATGATGGCGAGAAGCACCGCCGCCACGACAATCGTGAGCGTGACCCACGGGATCCACTCGCCAGGACGCAGGTACAGCTCACGGCGCCACGCACCACCATCGCTCGCGGGCGGGTACAGCACGACTTTCGAGTTCGGAATCACGCCCTCCATGTTGATGAAGCGTTCCGAGGACTGCTTCGTCGACCCCACGAAGAGGTTCTCGATATAGTTATTCGTGCGCCCGAGCCCGAAGAACGCATAAGGCGTGAGAAGGGATTGGTAGGCGGTCTGAGGGAGCTGCGCCACTGTAATTTGTTTTATCAATTATCAATCATGAGCGGCAAAGAGAAGAAACAGAGTACGGAACTTCATACCTTGTGCTGCGGAGCGGCGGCCATTCGTATCGAGAATTGTGTATTTGTACGATGCACCAGAGTAACTGACCCCGAAAGGCTTTTTGCGAAGATTATCAGTATTGGACCAAACAATGCGCAAGAAAATCGTACATGATAGCGGCTTGATCCGTTAGGTCCGCTACACCACCCGTCGTCGCAAGCTCCATTCAGCACTTCGAATAACGTCAGTATATAGAACTAAGTGTATCACTTCTAGACTCACCGATAGCTTTAAGGAAGAATGCGTCGAAGAAAAAGTTGTTCTGCACGAATGTGATCGGACCCTGTCCCTGCTCTCCAGTGCGCTGGACCATAATGTCCAGCGTCCCCTATTCGAAGAAGAAAGAATTCGTTAGAAACTGCGGTAGATACGCTCATGGAAACGCTCACATCCTCGTCGATATCCAAAAATGCAACTCCGCTTGCATCAACGATACTGCTCAGAGCCTCTGCATCCTTCTTAACGGGTTTCCAGCCGACACGGCCATTGCCTTTCTTACCGCACCCAGGTATGCCTTTCGCACATGGGACGGAAAGGACGAGTTGGGGTGTACGATTACTCGTCTCACCAATTCTAAGGAAGCTGCCGCCCGACGGCACGGCGGCAGTGATGAGAAGAAGGTCGGGGAAGCCATCAAGATTCGCGTCTCCGAGGCGTATCGGAAGGGGCACAGAAGGGGAGGAACGTGTGTCGGATACAAGGAGAGAGCTCGAAGGAAATATGTCCGTCAGAGGTATTCGCACGAAGGCCTGGAGATTGGTCAGATAATCCACATAAAGACTAACATCAGAAAATGAGCACACACATCGTTGTCATCTCGCTCGCCCAAGTCGAACCGGAAGTCAGGATCTGCAGTACACAGTTGGTCGGGCTGCCTGCAGACCCTCTTCCCTGCGCGCATGCCAGTGCTGGCCGGCGATGAACATAACGGGAGCTGCTGGTTGTACGCGATGTTTATTGCGCACCCGGACCCGATGCCGTTAGATGAGGAAACAGACGTGCACGTCGTGAAGACCATGTCGATCGTTCCGTCACGGTCCATGTCCGAGAATGAGATGGCTTGCACCCCAGACGGAAAGCGCCCGAGCTGCGCGAGCGTGAAGCCCTTAGTTTTGTCATTCCGCCAGATCTGGTAATATTTGTCGCTAGAACCCTCGTCACACACAAGGAAGACGTCTGTAACATAAGTCTATAGGTGATACAACGAAAAGAATACGTTATTTACCAGCTAGGCAATCGCCGTCGAAATCCACGACTGCATTGCTATGTGGATTTGAGATCACACAGGACTGGCCATTGAAGGGCGCCTCTGCTCTACTTAGGGTTAGATGACAGATGAAGACGTTTGACGATATTTTGCTCACATTGAGAACACAGGAGTATTTGCTGCTGACTGGTTGAACACATTTTCCCATAGACTCAAGGAGTTCGAGCCGGGCGTGATTCCCAATAGGTCTATTTTGAGATCACCATTCGCATCTAATGGTATTGGCTGTGCTGCATTTGAAGAAGGAACGGAAATAGGTGTGGATTCTACGAAGAAAACAGCAATTAACATAGGAGATCGCGAACGAACAGCATCGGAGACTCACCAAACCCATTCCCAGGGGCCCCGACGTATAGTTCCATCACGATTTCGGACGGGGAGGAACCACGCGCCATAACAAGCAAGTCCAGCGTTCCATCGTGCGTGAAGTCTCCGGGTATGGCGTTGAATATTTGCGACGAATGCGAGAATGATGCGCCTTCGCGGAAGAGGAAATCATCTGCAACGGTGTCAGTCCGTTTTTATAAGGGGTGTAATCATGAACGCATTGAAATGCCTGCCAGGATACTCTAAGCACAAACAGTACTGATTTCAACTCATAATGATTGTCCTTAGGACAGTACGTATAAGAAACATGTGATCCGTGTACTCCAGATGACCTGGCCGACGGTACGAAGCGCGTGCTCACCATGATCCCATAAGTGCACCGTCACCATCCGCCCGCTTGCATCCAGCGTAACAACGTCCAGGCTGCACAGCACAGTTTACTATGATCAAGAAAGAGTTCTTCTAAATGCAGATGCTCACAATTGGTCACCGTTGAAATCTCCAAACGCGATAGCGCGCTCGTCGTTGCCCAATCCTAACGAGCCGGCCTCCAATAGTGCGTTTCCAGTAAACCTTTTTGGCGGGAACGGCCAGAGGTAAGCAGTTGATGTAGCTGCCAGTGCATAAAGAAATAAGAAATGTTTCCGAACGCGTCGCTGCCAGGAGAACATCGCTGTCGACGTCGAGGAGGACTCGACTCGCGTCACTGACGATGACCGACCTACTAATTTAGGACCAGTATACGTAATGCGTATGTAAGCTCCATGAACAAACAACTCACGCGCAATCCACACAAGGTGTCCGTTATTCTATTAGTCTTGCCTGGAATGTCCTCTTTATGAACGGAATCGATATCGAGGACTGTTTTTTATGTTTCATGTGATAGACACTTGCGGTAAGTCCGATTTTATCCACTTTTTGGTGTTTCTCATGACGTTCAAATAGCTTGTGAAGCTAAAAACAATGACATTTTTTACTTCCCTTTCTACTCATAGTGCTAAAGCTTCATTCAGTTGCAAAAAAAATCACATTGTCTGGACTCCTGTTGAGCATACCGATCTTTATTTTTGCTTCAGATTAATTACATCCAGCAGTGGGCAGGTAGGCCTATTCAATCGTCTCAATAATGGCGCCTAGCGAAGTGAGCATTTACCAGGCTATGTATGTGTCTTGCCGGAAGTGCACCACTGGCTAGATGCGTCGTGATTTCTTGCATATAAACAATCATCACGGCACTGTTCTTGTCATTAGAGTCAAGGCGGCACAAGGGTAGTGTGGCATATACATTCTACTAGCACGAGTCCCAAGCACGCAAAACCGCGGTATTTGTTTAAATCCTTTTTTTTCACAAGGGTGACTTATGCTTCTATTTGTTTGAATGAAAGCGTGGCGCTAAAAAAATTCACTTCATGCTCTCCTGTCGCCGTCGACTTTCTTCTTCTCGTGTTCACAATCAAAAGGTCACCGAAAACAGTGGCGGCCCCTGGAATGATATCAAGGTCCACTAAGCACTCCTGCGTGACCAAGCTCTCTAATTTCCATGCTATACGTCTCTCCAATCAGAGCGCCCTTCGGGCTTGTCTACGATCTTTTTGTGCAGCATAACGCGTTTGCAGTGCACTACAAATATTTTACAAAGAATACGACTTTATCGATAACACTATTATACAAGCTCATTGATTTTGCTCTCTTATACAACGAAGCTTGTAAACTTCACTTGACAATGACTGTGTTCTGGCAAAGGCGTTTGGCGTAAAGATCTTGCAAGTTGATAATTTGCACAATTGATTTCCCACGACTACAAAACCCGGATCGCGGAAGACACGGCCCATGAACGAGCCGCGACAGTAGTCTCCTTTCTACCTCATCTCGTGCTCTGATTTTTCACGAATCGTTCCCCCTTTTCTTCAAGCTAAGCTACTGGTCACAAGCCTTAAATGCCGCGGTCTACCGCCAGAGTAGACCAGACCACGGCAGCCAAGTCAATCGAAACCTCACTCGGCGTTAAAGGCCAGCTTCGCGTTCGTCCGTACGGTAATGTCAAGCATGCACATGTCATCCTCAGGAAGGTCGACGAGGAAGAGTATGAGGACAGTCAAGGGCGTACGCGGACACGCGGCGTCTTCAGTTTGTTCGCGCACAAGCTCATCAACGTCAAACCCGGCAAGGAGCTTTTCATGTACCTGCACCCCGTTGGCGGTGACCTCGAGGAACACGTCGTTGCTTTTGAAGCCGATATGCCACGAGCAGACGAGCTGGATATGGATGTGGGGGACTCAGCGAAGAGCGAAGAGACGATTGTACAGCGTGAACAGGCCCTTCCTCCAAAGCTGCGAAAGCTCTGGGCGAGGAAGGCTCCCATGCCAGCCAAACAAGGTACGCCTCACTCAGCCTTCGTCTTTCAAAACTAACACTATCCGGCAGGTGATGTTGCACCTGCGAAGGTGTCTGTTGGCGTCCAAGCTCAACCCGTGACCTCCTTTGCCGAGATCCAGGCGCAGCCTTCGTCGCTATCTGTCGAAATCCAAGTGCAGCCATTATCATCATCTGTTGAAGTACAGGCTCAATCACCTTCGTCATCTATTGAGATCCAGACGCAACCACCACTATCTTTATCTAAAGAAACTCAGGCGCAGCCGTGTTTCTCGTCTATTGAAGTTCAGGCTCAGCCCTCCTCCTGCTCTGTCGAAGTTCAGGCGCAACCCAAGTCCTCGTCTGCCGAAATTCAAGCATCGACTTGTCTTACCTCTTCTGGTACTCAGACACGAGTGACATTACACTCAGATGGGGCGTCGCAGACTTCTGATACGCGCACGTTACATCCTCATGTCGACGTCGAAACACAGGCTGCTGGATCGCATCACCAGTCGCTTGCGCAGCGTGCAGTGTTGCCCGTCATCGCACCGGATCTCAAAAATGAAGGCTCGATTAAAACCGAATCAAGTTTGGATTCTTACCAGCGGAGTCTTTCGCCGATGGAGCTCGAATCACCACCAACTTCACCAGAATATTCGCCTGAGCTTCTCATAGTCGACCTACCTCCTGTCGCGAGTGATACAAAATTCCAATCACGGATGGGATTGCAAGAAGTAGATGACGAGCCGCAATTGGCCTCCGCCGTTACCCTCGTCGAGTCGCCTGTGTCGGAACCTACAAGCAAGTGTTCATTTTGCTCTTCGACTTCTTTCGACACTAATCATAGTTAAGAAGTTCAATCAGTACCTTCTCATCCAGCATATCGTGCGCCAACATTTGTACCCGCGAAGTACCATCAACCCGTAGAGCAGAAGCATACGAGTATACCCACGCCATCAACGAGCAAGATCACGCTCGACTCTGTTTGCCCCCTTACTGCTAAGGCTCGCTTGCAGACGTCCGTTATGTCACGTCCGCCACCCACCGCCCCCGCCGCACTTACTGTACCTGTGCCAAGACCTGCACCGGCCGCACCAGCTGCGCTCCGGAGTGTCGGCGTACGTCCTGCGCCGACCTTTGTTCCCGCGACACTGGCTTTGCAGCCACCGCCCAAACCGCCGCCGCTCCCGCCTCAGCCTACATTGCAACCCGAGCCGCGAAGTGTGCCATCATCTCGCAAGCCCTCACGTAAACGCAGACGGGCAGCCGAGGCCGTGGACTCATCGGCAAACAAAAAGTGGAAACCGATCGTGAAACTCGAACCGCTGAGCCCTGTGCTGTTATCCAGCCAGCCGCCACCACAGGTGCCTGAGTCCGATGTATTCGATGGTAAGTTAATGTCGAATCGAAAACACAAGCAGCTGATCGTGTGAGTAAGACTTATATGGCCCGCCATTGCCTCCTCCTATAGCGGAGGAGAAAAAGCCATTGGATAAGTGGTTCGAATCGGTTTCCATTAAGGCCGAGTGTCTGGACACGTTTTCGTTGTCTGGGAATTATGCGCCGGCACCGGCGCCGATGGTTTATGACTTGACTCGGGGAGCAGATGGGCGAAACAGTAGGCAGAGCCGGATGAATTGCCGTCTATTCCATCTCATCTCAGTGACAGGAATCGACCTTACGCTCCCAGAGAAACCCTTGCAAGCGGCTGCGGCTGCTCAACGTAGTTTGAACATGGGTCTTTCGACAATAAAGACAGCGCAGATCAAGATGGGGCGTGAACCTGGCGTCCGCAATATTGTCTTTAACCAGACTGGTAACTTTTTTGCCGTCATTTGTGAGTCTCGGAGACCTTTGCCACCTCATTTAAACACGCAGAATTGCTGAAGATATAACATACAATAACTTGCGTCAGGCCGAGACAACACAGTTCGAATATGGGACAATTCGACTTGCACAGAAATCGCGAAGCTTGCCCATAGCGCTTCTGTTGTCTCTGTAGCTTGGCTCGACGGCGATATCTGTGCGATTAGATTTGTGCTTTTGATCATCTTCAAAATCTGACTGCAAGATTAGCTGTCGCTTCCATGGGCGCGAATGGTGTTGTCAGCAAATGGACCATGCTGGTGCGACTGCTAATTCGTCTGTTTGTTCTAGCTAACCTGACTAAACTTTTGCTTTTGATAATATGTAGGGTAAGAAAAGATGGGAGTGGGCAAAACTTGTCGACTCTGGCGACGGTGATCCTTCGTGTCTTGCCTGTTATCGTGATAAGCTAGCTGTTGCGAACCCGCGGAAAGGCATCAAGATTTGGGTGTACGAAGACGGTAAGAATGTTACGCAACTCGGCTAGTCTGCACATTACTTACAGATGATATCATTGCCAAAAGATCGCTGGCGTGCGCTTGATCGTAATGTCCCTCGTAAGGATGTCGTTACAATCAAATTTGTCAATGATGGACACGACTTGTTATGTGGCAGCTCCGACGGAACAGTGTAAGCACTATCTAACCTGGTATCCACCGAATGGTAGTTCAAGGGGACCATTGTCTTCAGATTCCGTTGTACCATACCCAAGTGTAGGGTACAGCCAGTGACTACTTTCAAGACTAAAGCGTTAGTACCCACTTTGTGCTCAACATTATACTAACTCTGACGATTTTCAAAGCTTCCACGTCGAAGCCGACCCCAGTAATAGGTTCGCGCTCATTGCGCAGGCATGTGGACGCGCAGACCTTATTGAGCTCACCTCGCCAACGTCAGACGAGAGAGACGTGGGTCGCATCATCCAAGAGTACCCACTGCGCGATGCAGAGCAGCGCTATTCAGGCCGCGCAAGCCATGCGTTCGGCGCGCTATTTGCGAGCAACTGCGAGGCCGTTATTTTCGGCTCGATCGGTGGGCGGGTACTGGTATGGGACAGGAAGAAAGGCAGAATAAAATATGAGATGGATCACGGAACTGGTAGGTCGTTTATCACTCACCATCGATTCTCATCATACTGATCTCTTTTGCCTAAGACGTCTTAATCCAAGCTGTCGCTGTACGTTCGCGGTTTCCTCTTCACTACGCGCATACTAACGAACGTACTTTTATAACTCCTTCAGAATTTCGACGGAAAGAACGGCGAGCGATACCTCGTCAGTTGCACCCGCCATGGCAAACTTTCATGGTGGGCCCTACCTGACGTATCCTGTTAATCTTCGTCAGCGTTGGACATCGCGGAAGTCGTCCGACGCTCACGACATGTTTCTATCTCTCATATCTTTGTCAAGCGACCACTCCTTCATTCATGCCATGTCTTGTATTGCGATTTAGCTAACTTATACCGTTATATTTTCTTCCCCAAGCACTGGCGAACCTTTTCAGTTTTATTTTGCTTTACAATCGTGTCGTGTAGTTCAGTCCCGGCTCAACGAGCTCTCACTACTAATTTGAGGAAATTCTTTATTTGTAAGTCCCTTCGTTTGGGGTATTTTTGCTTCGAAGAAATCGGGAATTACGAAGTGCTTATTCGAGTATCTAGCAGTCCCGTCCTCTTATTATTCTGAATGCGTACGGGCCAAATCTGGCTTAGGATGCAACTGTCTCAAAGAGATAGGCTGCTATCGCATACGTATACCGCAGCATCAAGATGCCTGCGAAAGCCGCGGTCGCGGTTGGAGGTGCCCTTGCAGTGCATGGGCGTTAGATATAGCAGGATTCGGTGCGTGGCACTGTTGCTAGCTTGCCCTCGGCGTGTCGTGGACCATAGCGCCGTGGTACTTTGCGCAGGGTCGGCTGTAGGACGTCGATACCGTACTGTTTACCTCAAGTGCTCATAATTTTCCGTGGCTCACACGTGGCTGGATCTTGCACCTCGTAGAGCTCCAGGATGTGCGAAAACCCGATCGGAGAATATGCCAAAGTTAAAGTTGTCTGTTCAGCGAGACGTATGCGAAGCGTCAGAAGATGCATCTGCGAGTCTCAGCGTTTGGCAGGAAGAACCCCGGTACTTCATGGTTGCGGCACAGCACAGATTCTGTATCCAGATCGTCACAGGATTTGTGATGACCTTACGAATCCTACGTTTTCAAGAATGAGCTTGTGTTCAAAAGCTTGGCATAACGCGAGGTTCCCAGCATTCTTTCGCCCGATAAATAGGAGGCCTCTTACGGTAGACCATGGAACTGTCGCTGAGGTTTCAGGCCCTTATTCAGATCCGTATGCGGGTCCTTGGACAATCCTGCTTCAAGATGTTCTGCGTTTTTTGGAGGAGTCCCTTTACAATTCGTTTCGCCGAAGACGATCGTTGCAGAATGGATATCAGAGCCGAGCACGGAGACAACGCATTCAAATCCCACACCACATTTTCGCAGTGCTGTAGTCAGCTTCTGAACTGGAAGGGTAACATATTGACGCATGTAACCGCTCGCTAAGATGTGAAAATGCGTGTCTATCTTCAAATTGTTTGAAGCGAGACTAAGACTAGAAGAAAAGAAAATAAGATTATCTTGAGCTTGGAGTATCTGGTGCGATCGATCTTCTTCCGACTTCTGGGACAGTTAGTAATTTAGCTCGGGCCAACTCGTCATGCCTTCGACACAGCTCTCAGCCTGCTCTTACTTTTTGACGAGTTTTTAGTCAGGATCTTTTCTCGATCCCCTTTTCAACCCAGCCTACAGATAATAGCTACAATGAACGTGGAATCCTTTCCTCATGGATCATCGTCGACGTGAAAAAAGTCAACTCCGGTGACATTTTGCCTCGTTTGAGTCTCGAAGTTCCTTGCTCTGATGAAGGAACCTCTTTGTGGATTCATATGCATCAGCAATATTCGTGATCTGTGCATACTCAGGTATGCTCTTGAAGCTCTGTCTGATTCAGCTGGTAAGACGATACACCCAGAGTATGGATCCAATACTCAGATGAGCCTGGAGCGCCTTCGGACTGGATTTCGGATACATGAAACTCTGCCACACGACTTGAAGCGAAACCTTCGTCCCGTTCGAGAGCCTTTACACGGATATAGAAGCCGTCCCCCGTCACTGCACCAGTTTGACTCGCCTCAGTTCTTCATGATCTATGAGCCAACGGATGATGAACACCCCTCTGGCAAGCCGGTAACGACATTGTGACCCTCTCTTCGGGTTATGGACAAGCTCGCGTCTTTGTTACGTAGCCTCACAGCAGAGATTCGAGCCTTGGAAGTTTCAACCCATTATCTAGTGCATACGATTCAGACGCCTATGTATTTCCACGCCTTGCAATCTACGATTAAAAGCTTATCAATGCACTTATAAGACCACAAAAACTAACTTAGGAGAGAAAGAGAGGAGAAAACACCTGATGTGTTCTCGCCGGGTCGAGGAGCTGAATGTTATCTAGACGTGTACCAATAGGCAATTATACAATTCACTGATATTTCAGTGACATTTGGTATTCGAAGATCCTGCATACATATATATTTCTACAACGGACCCAGGCCACGTTTCAGCTCCTCCTTGTGACCCCTCCTCCTCCTGCATGCCACCCCTCCTCCTTCCCCTCGCGCATGCGCACGCACCGAACGGTTCACGCGGAAATTCCGGCGCGGCGCAAGAGGCCACTGCGTGACGAGAAGCTCATTGCCGGACCCGAAAACCGCCCCTCCTTTCCCATCTACGAGATCATACCGAGAAGAGTACGTCGATCTCGGGTTTTCTGCGAGCACTGCACGTGCGCGATGCCCTTCACGACAGCGTAAGCTACAATCAACCGGAGGCACCGTGCTCTCGGGATTCGTTTTCCACTAATCCAGACCGCACTGGATACCATCTAAAGAAAACTGCCGCTCCTATAGCGGCATGCAAAGCTAACCCAGAGGTGATGATTTCATTCTGCGGCACGAAACATCAAACCGAGTATCATCGATCGAGGGAGAGGCACGGGTGAAGAATGCTATTTTCGGGATCGGAGGTTGGTTTGAGAGCACGAAGCGGGTGTTGGATGGAAGAGCGCATAAAACACGGATAACGTGTGTGCAATTGTCGAACTGAAAGATGAAGGAGCAGAGGAAAGCTCAGATGTACGTGAGCACAATTCTAAATCGAAAGTAACCGGTGGAAAGAGCTGGTGTTCATTCTTTGCTGATATGGTCAATGAAGGAAATAACGTCACGTCCACTCCAATTCGACGTTAGCTTGCTTCAAAATCCGCTTCATCTCTAAAGGCGTCTCGTACTCGAGCTCCTCAGCCAGATCCGGTTGCATGATAACAACGGTTTTCAGTTTGGGAAGTTGGCTGGTCACCATATCGGCGATCCATTCGCACTTGCGCAGGATGACTACATCATTTTCCTCATGAGCTTCGATTATACCTAAGCGCGCTATTTCCAACACCGCATCCTCCTTGAGCCAATCTAGCCCGAGATTGTTTGAGCAGAGCGCCAATTCGCAGAGGTCGGGTAAAGCATCAATTTTTATCGCATCGTCAAGCCCGTTCTCCGAAAAATCACGGAAAATGAGTGTCGTGAGTTTCCTGCCGTGTTTCTCGACAAAGGCAACAAAAATTGTCTCTGAGTCTGGGTCTATAACCTCGATATCGGCCACACGCAATGAAGGGAGCTCGATCCGTAAGAATTCTTCCATTGCGAAGGAGCTGTGAATGCGGAGGGTGTGCAGATTGGGAATTTCCGTGGTTATAAAGGGTATGTTGCACGGTCTATCGGGGAGCGCGGTAAGGTCTAAGACGTGCAAGTTCGACGCATAGTTTCCAAGGAACTTCGCTCCATTAGCTAGCGGTGCGTCTCCCCAACTGAATATCTTGAGCCTAGAGTGGCCCGGGACCAAATGAAGAGGGGGATCCCCGACATCGTATGAATGTGCAAGGGAAAGGTGTAAGAGCTTCCCGGTAATTGTCAATCGTGGGATTTCACGCATAAGAAGTGAGCATGTCCGATTGGACACAGATCGAGATATATCCAACCTCTTTGTATAAAGCTCGACAGAGTCAAGAAAGGACTTCAGAGTGTTTCCGAGGGATTTCTTGGGACCGGTCGGGTATGCGCTACGAATGCATACATATTCGTATAGGAGCTTTCTCGTGATGAGATTGAAGTGCTTTGATACTAGGGAAAGCGAGTGCTTTGTTGCGATGTTCGCGAGATTCAGATCTTCAATGGATGCGGCTTTTGAGCAAAACGGGTTCCAGGGGTTGTGCCTGTCAAGGTCGGTACCCCATTCGACAAACGAAAAGACAGAGAAGATCTCGAGCAGGACTTCTGGAGGAAAGGGGCGTTTGAAGCTTTCCTCGGACATCTTGGAAGAGTTTCGCTACGGGAAGGGACTTTCTTAACACATGTTGGCTGAAATTAGGAAGATAGTACGTGCCTATTATGACTGATCTGTTCGTGCACAATGCGTTGAAGGTCAAGCGATTTCAAGCTGCCAGCAAAGCAGGTTACACCGGTCACTAAATTGTCACTAAACATCACGTGTGACTAAATCATCCAACAGCTTACTTTGGGTGTGGGCCATTGCTACGCATGGCAAGTTACGATTCCTTTTTTTTTACCCAGTCAATCCTTGCCATTTGCTTTAGTGTATATTTAGAACACATGCATTCTAAGAGACAAAAACTATGTAAACGGGGGGAATTGTACACAATGACAAACGGTTGCATGTAACGTGCTATCAGATTTCAATATACGTATTCATATCAAATTCTCAAATTCTCAAATTCTCTCCCGCTTTGCCTCAAATCACGAGTTGCGACACATTCATCAATATTGCATGGAGTACACCTGGGGTGAACCCGCGAGCGAGAGAGGAGAGTCCTTCATCGCGAACCATCTATAAACCGGACGTGATCAAGAAACAGCAAGTACGTGGCAATGAGAATAGATGAAAGCCAGAGCGCAGAAAAACAAGATATAGACGCATCCGGTAGAGTCCGTCGAAACAATCCTTGTAGTTTAGCCGTTTCTCTGGAGGTTTCGCAAAGTCACCTTGAAGGCGAACCTAAAAAATAAAGGATATGTTTGATTTGGGTGATACTTAGAATGAATCTAACGCGAACCATTATAATCTCCGAAGACGAGCCAGTTATTAATGATACAAAACACTTTGCAACGGGTTCATGCACTCACCTCCCGGGTTTCCTACAAAGCCCGCAATACCTCCAGCTAAATGGCAAATTTTCAGTCCTCGATCGGTATATTGAAATACCTTGTAGAGCACCCATGCTACCAGCCAGCGCCAGCTTCCTAGCAGGCGAATTGGGACCTAACACGAGACATTATATAAGTCGCATGAAGCAGCTGCACATTCCAGATGAAACAGGACGCACCAACACCGACAATCTTCTTGCTCTCGTCATACGCCCAGAAGCGGCCCCGGCTGGTGCTGACGGCCGGGAGCGTGAACCCGACCTCGCCGCTCATCCACCCGCTCTCGCTCACGCTTGCCTCCGCGTCCTTCGCCTCGTCGTCCTCGTCTTCCTCCGCCTCGTCCTCCTCACTCGTCCCCGCGTCCGCGTCGACCGTCTCGTGAACGGGCGACTCCGCGCAGGAGCAGTTCTACGCGCTCGCGGAGCGCGCGCGCGAGGAGCGCCTGCGCGTGCGGCGCGGCGAGTTCTAGAGCCGCGCGGAGGTCGTCGCGGTGTTCCAGCGCCGCGTGGAAGACCTCATGGCGGACTTTGCGGACGTTTTCGTGCGCGCGGACGAGAGCGAGCACAGCGAGTAGCTCATCTGGCTCATCCACTTCCGTGTGCCTTCAGGTTCTCGATGCTGTTCTTTGCCGTCGTCTTCTTATCGCGGAACTCAATCACGACATTCTGTCCCCCGCGCTGTGCCGGCTGTTCAATGACGCACTCGGTACTTAGACCGCGCAGGCCGTCTAGTAGAGTTGCGAGATGTGTCCGAGAGTTGCGAGATGTGTCCGTTTCGTGGACACTCGCGCAGCACATATTCTGAAGTAGTGTAGTATTTGAATAAACACAATTAATTACTATGAGGCAACATCGGAAATTTGTTAAAAATAAGATATTAACTCTGCGCACAATTGAGACAATACAGACAGGCGCAGAACTAGAGTAGAAAAAGGAATGCAAATCTGCATTGTGCGAGTGGAAACAGGCGTCACGCAGGGAGCGCACAACACAATGATTTTTCATGAAGTCTAGGTACAACATATGCACATAATTTTTACATGAAAACGTAGCCTAGACACAGGCCATACCAACCGAAAAGAAAGAAATGAAACACGAGCAAAAAATAAATCAAAAACGTGAAAATACTCAGCGAAAAGCTCGTGAGGAAGAGTGTGACGTGTGGCGGTGCTATGTGGCGATGCGAACCCCCCCCTGTAACAAAATATTGTGTACACTTTTTGTACACATTCCGGCACTTGCCGGCTTATTTTTGTAATAGTGACCGTGACAAACTACACAGCCACTGGGAGTGAAAACGCTCAGGTAGAAAGAACGCTTCCCTTACAGGAATCGTAATACAAATACAAACTAACTCTCATCACTTTGGTAGTGGGCCATTGCTGCGCATGGCAGGCTACGATTCCTTTTCTTTTTCTAAATCCTTACCATTAGCTTTAGGGTCCATCCGCGGGAGCAGCCGTCACGTGTGCCGAGGCGTATTTCGTGTCCGTCGCAGACGTCGTCCCGATTTCCCGTGGTGGTGGCGGAGAGGAGGCGGCGGCAACAATCATAGTGAGTGCTCACAGGAACATCAATTTTATCTCCTTTCGACGTGACTGGCTTTCTTACACTTGCCAGCTGCACGACACCGCTCAGCGCCTCCGGTACGCGCTCTTCCTCCTCCCGCCGCTCCTGTGCCTTCTCCCGCCGTCGCGCGCACGCGCGACCAGTTCGCTCGCCGCGCTGCCGCAGATGCTCGTGCAGGCCGAGCGCACGCGCGCGCACGCCTGCAGCTCCTGTGGCTTGACTCCGCCGCGCGGTCCGTGCACCTGCGCTGCGCGGGGCGAGCAAGCGGTGGTGGAGCAGGCAGCGCGCGGAGGGTGCTTGCGCACTAGGCGACTGGGAAGTGCGAGAGATGGCGGCAAAGTTGGGCTTGGACGTGGGTGGGGTGCAGATGATAGTGCAGTGGGAGAGGGTGCATTGAGGGCGGGAGTAAGAGCAGGAGTGGTGCTCTCCTGGGCGGCTTTCGCCCGAGCGAATATAAGTAGAGGGACAACCGCTCGTTCCCCACCAGCCCCCAAGTCCGCCCAGCATCGAGCAGCGTGCGCGGCTTATGCAGTCTGGAAATGAGGCCCAGGGGAAGATTTTGCTCGAGCAGTTGATGTCCGGGTAAGTTTTTTCTTTCCTTTTCGACTCATCTTTGTGTATGATGCGGCTTCCGTACGCTTCGATATATCCTTTATGTTGCAATCCTCCCTTTGAGCCGAAGATCTCTTTTCTTATTGCTTCCCTGTCCGATCGACTAGGGAACACTTGTACTCATGAAAATTCATACAGTACTCTCTGAAACTCTGGTTTCGGCGACCCGTCTCAGGGTATCCCCAGTCCGCACCCCTGCCTTACCTACCCTCCCAAGTCGTACGGCCCTTTCCCCGCAGACGCTTATCAAGCACAGTATATCCAAGAGCCGCCGCGCGACTTCCAGCCTCAGGCTCCGCAAGTACAGCAGCAAACCCCCTCTCCGAGTCGCAAGTCCATGTTCCATTTCATTTCGCCTTTTGACGCCCTTGTGTCGACCGACCGTCGCAGCCGCCTCTTCTGGAGTAAAGAAAGCTGATCTGGTCGCGCTCGTGCCCGACCGCGAGACTCCAAGGACGCCTGGACGTCGCTCGCCACGGATCCGAAGCACACAATGATGGAGAACCTCATGGACCAACTGACCCGCTGTCAGGGCCCTCCGCCACAGCACCAGCTTGACTCGGACAGCCCCGAGCCGGGTCCGCTGAGCGAGCCCATCCATTTCCACGAAGGTGCAGGACGCCCCCAAGTCGCGGGCCCCTAGCTCGCTGCGCGGGTCACCGCCTCGGGCGTGGGGACTGGATATGCAGCGCAGTGACCCGTTCGGACCTTACTCTGCATACCATTGCCATGCGGATAGACCGGTCTCGCCGACCATCTGAGCTTTTAATGACCCCTTCTGCCAGTCGAACCAGCAGTTCCCACCCGTAGCCAATGGATCACGGGTCCCGTGGGTCACCCACCATACCGGTCCTGACCCAGACCCACAGGTTATGAATGACCCACATATCCGGGTTATGCACGGGTCTAGATATGCATTTTGAAAATCTCATACCCGTGCAAACGAGTCCGGGTCTACCCGCGCATATCCCTAGCTCGATATCATCGCGAGTAAAATAAAGCTAGGACATTGAAAATGCGGGGCCTACGCCGGAGCAGTTCGCAGAGATCTACAGTAGCGATCCCGGACTCGATAGAGAATTCAAGCAAGTGACGCATTTTCATTCTTTTCGCAGCAATTTTCTTACTATTTCCATAGAACCCCACACTCAATACGAGAACAAGTCGGTACCTACCAAAAGTCTCTTTTCCTCCGTTGCGACCAGAGACAACACTCGAACCAGCCGATCATCTATTCCTATGACGTACTACTCGTTTTATTTCTTCTCAGCAAAGCGAGTGGTACGTCATAAGGTACAGTGCACGTGATAATACCCACGGCACACCTGTGCGTCGTCCTCAACGTCCACTGCTCCGGTCCGCCTCTTTCCTGCTCGCCGTCCCCGTCACCCTCACGCGGGGACGACTCCTCTTTCCTCACCACCCCGCCGTCCCCGACGCTCTAAACCCGCTCCACTCACGCTGCAAGATAACCGGCCCGACATGGGGCTCTCGAGCCTCACACTCCTCTAACCCAACTCGCCGAACCATGGACACATGCGCAAGAGTTCTTTTGTGTCGACACTCGCAGGCTCCGACGGCGGCGAGCCATCCAGCCCGATCGGTAATCCTGACTCTGCCTGTCTGTCCGTAGGGCAGGGCCATGGCCCGAGTATCGACGGCTACCAGGGCCATTCACGGCGCACGAGTATCACCATTGCCGCACTGTCTTCTCCCGGCAGAGACAGCAGCTTCGACGCCGCGGATGCCTCTTCTTCGGGAAAGCATGGCAAAGGCCAGAAAGGCAAATCCGACACAGATGCGGCAGAAGAAGGGAGGAAGGAGAAGGAGTGGGAGGAGCGGGAATGACAGATTGTGCTCGACAGCGACAAGCCGGGTGCGGAGGCGGATATGGGCCCATTTCCTGTGCAGCTCAGCGCGCTCGCGACTTGTCGACCCGAAGAGTCTGCACGTGCTCAAGGCGCTCGGCGGTGTCGACGGGCTGCTCCACGGGCTCGGCACAGCGTGGCCTGTCCAATCAACAATCCACGAAGAAGGCGGAACTTGGTGGCGGGAAAGGGTCGAAAGGGAAACGGCGACCTCGCGCCCCCGCATTCTTCTCCGCGGACTCGGGGGCACACGCGACGCACGCGGACCGCCAGTGCGTGTATGGGCAGAACATGCTCCCCGTGCACGCGAGCAAGAACCTGCTGCTGCTCATGTGTCTCGTGCTGAATGACAAAGTGCTCGTGCTGCTGAGCATCGCCGTGGTCGTCTCGCTCGCGCTGGGCCTCTTCCAGGACTTCGGCACGCAGCACCCGACGTTCTCGTGCGGGAACGGCCAGACGTGCACGCAGCCGCTGGTCGATTGGGTTGAGGGTGCGCGCGGCTTGTTGTTTGAGTAAGAGGAATCACTTATTTTTTGTCTGAAGGCGTGGCGATTATAGTTGCTATCGTCATCG
Organism: Phellopilus nigrolimitatus; assembly: GCA_021029095.1. Classification (NCBI taxonomy): domain Eukaryota; kingdom Fungi; phylum Basidiomycota; class Agaricomycetes; order Hymenochaetales; family Hymenochaetaceae; genus Phellopilus; species Phellopilus nigrolimitatus. The sequence continues at coordinate 228,266 of JAJOHG010000014.1, forward strand.
TCGTTGTCGGCTCGATGAACGACTGGCAGGATGAGAAGCAGTTCAAGAAGCTGAATGAGAAGAAGGGGGACCACACGGTCAAGATTATCCGCGACGGTGCTGAGAAAGTCATCAATGTGAAGGTGCATGTTCACTTAATCATATAATTTTTATTTTATTTTTGTTGATTTTCTGCGAAAACGTCTTTAGGATGTGGTTGTCGGAGACATCGCGCTGCTGGAGCCGGGCGAGGTTGTCCCCTGCGATGGCGTCTTCCCTACTGGGCACAATGTCAATTGCGACGAGTCGGGCATGACGGGCGAGAGCAACGCAATGAAAAAGGCGCCTGCAAGAAGGGAGAGGCGGACAGTTCCGTAAGCTCACATACGGACTGCTTTGTCGTGAGGGGCAGTAAGGTCCTCGAGGGTGCCGGCAGTTACGTCGTCATTGCGGTCAGCATCAAGAGCTTCAACGGGCGGATCATGATGGGTAAGTGCGTGCTTTTAATCTTGCAGCGAGCGGCTATTCTAATTTAATTACATTCACAACGCTGCAGACGGACAACAACAACACGCCGCTGCAGATGAAGCTGAACAACCTTGCTGAACTGATTGCCAAACTCTGGAGCACTGTAGGCCTCCTACTCTTTGTTGTGTTGCTCATCCGCTTCTTCGTGCAGCTGAGCACCGGCGACCCTGTGCGTTCGGTGGACCAGAAGGGGCTTGCGTTCGTGCAGATCCTCATCATCAGTCTGACGGCCGCGTTGAAGCGCATGACACATGAGAACCTGCTCGTGCGCGTGCTCGACGGCTGCGAGACAATGGTGAACGCGAGCATCGGGTGCACGGACAAGACGGGCATGCTCGTGCAGAACATGCTGAGCGTTATCATGGGCTCCGTCGGTATCCGTGTCAAGTTCGTCCCAGGCATACACGAATGTCGGCGAGGAGCCCGGCGTGCATGAGACGCCAGAGGAAAGTGCCGGCAGCACCCGGGTGACTTCTCGATCAACCAGAGCGAGCTGCAGACGTGCTGTCCCCTGCACTGCGCCGGCTGTTCAATGACGCGCTCGCGGGAAACTCGACAGCGCTCGAGGACGAGGACGGCAAGACCAGCGCGCTGCGCTGCATGCCCACCCACTATCTCCGTCGTTACCGCACTCGAAGACAACCCACTGGAGAGTGTAAGCAGGAGGGCAGCGGAGGACAGCGGTGGCATGCATAAGGTACGTACTAGAGTCCTCTCCTGTGCCACACGCAGGCTGTCTAGTAGAGTTGCGAGATGCATCTGTTTTGCGGACACTCGGGCAGCATTTATTTTGTGATAGGGTAGTATTGAATAAACACAGTTAATTACTATCAGACAACATTGAAAAAACTGATACAATAAGATAGACATGATGCATACAGTCGAGACAATACAAATCAGCACCCAAATAGAATAGAAAAAAGGATTCAATTCTGTGTTTGCATGGGTGGAAACAGGAGTCACACAGGGAGTGCACAACCAATCAATTTTTTATGAAGTCTAGGTACAACATAAGCACACAAAAAATCACATTGAAACATAGCCTAGACACAGGCCATCCCAGCAGATTAGAAACAAACACCATACAAGTAAGAGTAAACAAAAAAGAGGGAAAATACGAACCGGAAAGCTCACGAGGAAGACTGTGACGCATGGCGATGCCCTGTGGCTGTGACCACTCACCATTATAAGGCATACGTTCCCACACTGTTTGTACACTTTTCGACAACTTTGTACACTTTTTTGTAATCGTGACCGTGACAAGCGTGCACAGCCACGGCGGTGAAAACGAGGATGTAGAAAGGACGATCCTTCCTTACGTCAGGAATCGTAACTTCCGTCAGCGATCGAATCTGTATCGCCCCTCTCCTGTCTCTCGCATTACTTGTACTTTTACTGGGTACCCCCATCTCTCCATATTTGCGCTCCGGCACCTCCCTTTCCACATAGTTGTGTTATTTACTTACCTTTGTTGTCTAGCGCGATAACGAGCTGTGATTAATCTCAATAACGAAGTGTGATAACGGCCACTTTCGTACTCAATCAGATATCCACGAACTGCAGCACGATCCACCCCAAGGCCGCGGACCAGAAGAAGCTGAACTGTAATCTACCATCCCATGGAACGGCACAGGACGCGTGTCTCTGAACACGGCATTTAGGACGTGTAATATGGCGGTACGATCCTGGCAGGTTTCACGTGGAAGGAGTGTTATGGCTCGAAATGGTGTGGCTTACCCGACTGTCTACGTCTCGCTCGGATTCTTTGATCGCAGTGACTCATCACGGATGAAGGTCTTGGTCATGATGATACCGCATTGTCACTGCCACACGCCTTCCTGCGCCCTCCAAGCAACACCGTATATCGTTCCGTTGGCCGTCATAGCGCTTCTTGTGGTCAATTAGAAATTTCAAAACCGGTCGAACACTCCTACCGACTTCGTAAAGAAGATATTTTGTTTTGTGCGCCTGAACCACAGAGGATGCTGCAACAGCTCCATCATCAAGCATTACGAAAGCCTAAATTCTCAAATAAGTCTTTGTCTTTTAAGTTTAAGGGATCATTGTCCTTGACAGGCCATGCAATCATGAAAGCAAGAGATTCATCGCTCAAATAAGTTAGGTATGAACATGTTTAGTTAGACTTGTATTCTATAGGTCTATGATATAAATGACGGAACGGGAATAATGATTGTACTACTCACTGCCGCCCAACATTCCAATCACGAGAGCGCAGAACCGGATTTCATTGTTCAAAACTTCGACAACGGCACGTCGAGAACACTGTCCTCCACGGGCTTCGCAGGACCAGATAGCGCAAGACTTTCCCTGAAGGCCGCGCCGTCAGCAATAAACGCCGCGTTCGGACTGAGCTCGACGTCACCCTGGCCGACTGCAGGATGTGTAAGTGCAAGCTCCTCGAGTTCCGTGAGTAATGCTTCTACAGAAATTTCCGGTCGCTCTGCCTTCGCGTCACAGAGCACACCCTCCCAGTGTGCCTTGACCGCGGCGACGGGCGGCTCGTCCGCAGTTTGTGCGGAGAACGCTTCATCGTCAACAGTAACGCCCGCAGAGCGCAGTGCGACAAGGAATGCCTCCGCAGCGGCCAGGCTCAGCTTACGCGCGGGTGGATTCTTGGGACGCATATGGATCGAGAGCTTCGAGCGGTTGGGTGAAGCGGGGTCGATGAACTCCTTGAACATTGCGAGCACGTCCGCCTTCGTTACTTTCTCAAGCAAAGCAGCGTCTCTTTCGTGACGGCTGAAGTCGAGGTAACCCGAAGCAATTCTGCTCCAGAAGCGTGCTGTCTCCTCGTTCAAGTTCTTCAGCTTTTCGGTCCACTCATGAATGAGTCCCTTCTTCTGCTCCTCGAACTGCGTGTCATCCATTGTGTCGAATACGCCACGCATGTGTACAAGGAATGCTTCAATCCGCGATTCCAGGTACTTCGGGTCTTTCTCCGACTGCACAACGATCCGCAAGCCGATCGACTCGACGCTTTGCCATTCTGACGAGTGGACAATATAGCCTAATTGTTCCTGGGTGCGCAGGACATTGAAGGCCGGCTCGGCGGTAATCTGCGCCATAAGCCGAAACGTGGTGCGCAGACGAGCGTTGGAAATGCTTCCTACATGGCAATAATACGAGATGCTGGCGTTGGTTTCGTTCGGATTAGGCACCTGGAGTTCCCAAATGTAGTTGCAAGCTGGAACGTGATATATATAAAAATGACCATGCAAGGAACCATTTGAATTACCTTTAGGAAGTAGCCTTGAAAGCTCTTGAGGAAGTTCGCTTTCAGGAACAGGTTGAGCACTGAGGATGTCTTCGGACATGAATGCGATACGAATCGCATCCTAGAAGATGTTTGGAAATGGTGCTAAAGCCTTTAAGCTGATAATTTCTCTTACCTCTTTTCGAAGATTTCCGTTCACTAAAACAAGGTACTTGAATTGCGAGAGGAGCGTTTTGGTGTGCTCCCGCATTTCCTCAACAGTGATGCCTGTCAAAGTCGTCCGTCAGCTTCCATTTTGGAGAACAAAAAGAAGTTGGCTTGCCTTCAATTTCTGCAAGTTTCTCAGACAACATGAATTGTCGGTCCGCCAGAAGATATCTGCCATAGTAATCCGAAAGCTGATAAGGCTGGCCAAGGAAAAGGTTTTCCCATTGTTGTTTGACCTTAGAATGGGACATAAGTCGATGATCGAAGACAAAGACCGCGAAGAAATAGACCAGCGCACCTCCTCCTTTATGACCGCCAGTCTGTCTTTTTTAATTTCGAGATTCTTGATCTTTTCAAGCACATGCTGAGTTATGAGAGGCAACTTGTCGGTATACCCACTCAGGCTGATGTACAGGCCCATTAAAGTCGACCCGAAGTTATAGCTCAGGCCCGCAAGTCCCGCGTCGTACGTATATTCGGAGAGTGCGTCTTCGACAAGGTCTGTATATAACCGCGTCATGACAGAGGCGCGTGCGGATGCGCCCGAAGCTGGTCTGGAAAAGACGGTTCAGAAGTCAATCGAACTTTCACGTATGTGTTTTTCTTTTTCTCTAAACTTACGTTCGGGCTTCAATCTTCACCTGTGCGCGAGGCACCCAGAACTGGTCGTCTTTCTTGTGCCAGACTTCCGTCAAAGGCGTACGCTTTATGAGACTAGGACACTTAAGAGGCTGTAAGTCGGTAGAAAAGAGATAAAAGGAAGTTAATTTCAAAAATGAAAAGCAGGAGGTCTGTCAAACCTGTGAAACCTCTGTCTTCTCAACCTCGACGTTCGAAGGGATGAACTCGTTCGGTCCAGGGAGGAATAACTCCGGAATGTCGTTCGATTCGCGCGCCTGCAGTGTCACAAAGTCAAACAATCAGCAATGCGAAGTGTTGATACTAAATATATACCCACTAAAGAAACGAAGTCGTCTTCCAGCTTCCCCACCATGTACTCAGTGCCATACCATGGCTCCGTTGCCCACGGGCCCGTTATCCCGATGGCAGCGTGGTCTTTGGAGATTACAACGACACGCCCATTCTCCACAACAAGGCCGGCAAGAGTCTCGCGTACGAGCTGCTCATCCCAATCCCAGGTGAGCTGTGGCCCGCTCAGCATGAGTGCACGCGGCGTCGGATCCTTCACGTGCTCTGCAATCCACGTCGCGTAATCGTCGGGAGGCGTCTTCTCCGCGAAGCGGAAGCGCATCGCGTCGAGCGTCTGAATCTCCTGCTGAAACCATGCGGGAAATGCGGAAGTACGTAGCAGGGAGAGGTATTTGTAACATGCGAGGAGCGCTTGGCGATAATTCTCTGCCAAAAAAGAGAGAAATGGGCGTTTCAGCAAATCAAATCCACTGGAAGTTAGAAGATAAACGCACGGAACCCTTCCTTCGTCATATCGATTGCGACTTCGAACATTGCGAATCCGCGACCGAGGCTTTGCTCGCCAGCGCTGAGCGCTGTGATCCAGCCTTTATTCTTGAGATACGCATGTAACGAGCCAGGACCCTCGTGATTAACGAAGTGTGCGAGGAAGCTCGCCGGTTTGACGCGCCAGTGCGGCGCTTGGTAGGGGAGCGGGAAGGAGAGTTCGAATGCATAGATATCCATGATAGTCTTAGCATGGATGATTGTCTGCAAATATCATTGTAAACATAGGCAGGATGGATGACAGAGTTGCAAAGTGAGGCGTACGCCACGCTCATCTGGACCGAAAGGGTGCTCTAGTATAAGAGGCGCAGGATCTTGACCACGATTTAGAATTGGCGAGAAGAGCGTCGCGGCGAGTTGAGTGAGCTCATCAAGGGATTCTGTGCAAATAATTAGTAATGCGTTTATCATTATAATTTTCTCTAGCAACCTTTTCCAATAAGCACCAGGCTCATCCGGCTGGCGCAGTATTCCTTGCTCCACCACTCAATCAGCCGGCGCCTCGTCTCTCTCCCGACCATGTCTGCATTAGCTTCAGTTTCACTATCAGTTGAGCTCACTGACAGCGTCGCCTTGTTCCCTGTGCCGAACTTTTTCCAAGCGTGACCAGGGCGTGAAAGGTGCTTATTGAGCTGAAAGATGCGCCACATATCGTCCTGCAGGTTGTTCTTACTCTCTGAGTCGACCGCATTCATCTCGCGCAGCGTGCACGAGGGTGAGAAGAGCGGAGAGTGGAAGAAGCCAGCGAACCGTTCGAGTGCGCCTGCAAAGGCGGTCGAGGAGACTGAGAAGTAATAGTTGGTGTTGGAAGCGGCCGTATAGGCGTTGTCCATGCCGCTGTTCTTTGCAAGATACTGAATGATTTGTGATAGTCAACGATGTCTCGGTCGAACGCATAAAAGTGCAATCACCTCCGAGTATTCATTTTCCTTAGGATACTGTTCCGTTCCCTAAATACAGATATTTTTTCAGCACATGATTATAACGGGATGAGACCAGCACTCGGAAACATGACTCCTGCGAGCACTTCTTGCTCACCATAAACAACAGGTGTTCGCAAAAGTGGGCTAAGCCGGGAATATCATCCTGAGGAAAAAGGAGTCGCAATTAGTAAGGTAAGGCGCATAAAAGCATAGAAAATGAGCAAGGTGGCTAGGAGAGTGCTATTACATGTCACGTTTCTTTTTTCAGTTCTACAAACTACCTGACATAGTGACAATTCCGTCCGACGGACTCGATTGTTTTGGCAGAAAATTCTTCCAAAATACAGGCTTTAAATGTTGGCAATAGATTTCAGAAAAGCAACGCCCGTTGCAGGCTTAACTAAACTGCTTCTGCCACACATCTAGCACTCTACACCCGCAACTAAGATCCTTAGTGCTCAAAGGCACCAGAAGTCCGCTAATGATTATAACCGTAGCCCATGTAAGCCTTAGCTCAGCTCGGCACACATCTCGCTCGCTCGACCTTCTCCATTCCGCAAGTATAAGCGAATAAAAGCTCGGCACTTACTGGGTCGCTGAGGTGTCCAACCGCCACGTCCATGCTCGCGGCGGCTTTGTCCGTTCCCGCGTCGTGCACCAGAACGGCCTCGAGCCCGTTCTCGAGGCGAACGACACGATATGCGCGGTCGTCCTGCTCCGACTTCTGGATCGACGCGGTATAGACATGGTGCGCGGGCATCGCGCTACACGCGGGTACATACTGCCAGTGTTCCGTATCATTTTCTTTGTTCGACTGCACATGAGAAGGAGGTACGGGCGAGACAAAGCCAAGGTCGGAAGTGCGATGAGTACTGTTGTGAGCGGTAGCAGGCATAGCAAGAGTGGCAAATAGAAAGACCGGAATGAACTGTCATGAGACGAGGGTGAAGCTTATATAGCTCTATGCGTAGGCTTGGGACACGTAGGAAGTCTGTGGCGAGCTCATCGCCGAATCTGCTGAGAGGCCCGCTCATTATTGTTCATGAACGGCAAGTCCCGCCACATCGGCAACGCTCGTTTTTGTGGCGATTGGCTTTAGCCACGAAGGTGTTGTATTCCGCTTCATCTCTCAACTAAAAATATAACATATCAGATATACGGTAGTTACTACTTCACGTACCTTCGCCTCATTGAGCTGGTTCACCAGCATGCCAAACACGGAGACACCGACATCATTGAAGCCTTGCAACCACGCCTGGCCAAAATAGTCCGAAACTGACATCGACATAATGTAACAATACTCCGGGTCCGAGTACGAGCGATCGCATTTCTCGCACCTCCATCCCTCTCCCGTCTCGATCACCCTCCCATGGCACTGATCACTCGGGCATGCCGTGGACGACAGGTTGTCTGCCTTGATGTGCACGATTGACGCTCGTCACGACAAGTTATCTGGGGTGTCGCCCATCCCTACCTTGACCTCCGCAGGCATGCGGAGCTCATTCTGGTCGAAGTTATACCCGCCTCCGCCAGACATTCCATTTGAGTACGATTTGAAAGCGGGCACATTGCTGAGTAAGTTGAACCTGCATATTAACTTAAGAATGCGTGAAATATCGTCAATATAGATAACGTACCGTCCACGAAGAACGTGGGCCTCAGTGATGTCAGAGTTGATGGCCATCATACTAGGTCAGTAAACTACCTATCGAAACTCATTAGCACAAATAGCAAGAGAAAGAGATTGGGCTCATACCTCCCAAATTGCCAACTTTGACACCCTTGAAGGTAATAACGGCACTGTACGGTTCCGCCAGTTTTTCCCCGAGCGCCAGGCATATGGAGAACTCAGAGCGACCGACTTGCGGAAGTTCGCGCTTCTCGACTTATCTGCTTGTAGCTCTTGACGTGATCTCGAGACATCAGACATTTCCTTCACAGTTCCAATGTCATCTGTTATAAACCAAAGTCAGGCGATCACGGCTAATGTGCACAATGCAACTCACCGTAAGTATTGGCTTTTTGTACACTCTCGAGTTCAAAAAGCTGGTCTCAGTCAATACAGTTGTTTTGTGCCTTCTTTGGTTGCTCGATCTTCCATTTTAATGCATTCGAAAAAACGGTCGTGATGAGGTTCCCCAGCTTCCTGTGTTTAAGATGAGGTTTGAAGCTGCCAGCGCAAAAGGCATCCGAAGCGGAAGCGAGCCGAGAAGGCATCTGAAGTCAGCCTTACGGCCATCATTACTAATATGTGGCGTGGTCACTAAATTGTCACCAAACGTCACGTGTGACTAAATCATCTCCAAGCAGCTTTGCTTTCTCTAATCGCTGTATCGGTTTCCAAAGCTCTGATTTAATTGGAGAGATGGAGGGTCTTCGGGTGCTACCAAACATCTCTCGAGTACGGAGTTCAGTTATGACTCGAGGATCCTCGGACAAGTCGCTGATGAAGTGCATTTGAAGCTGAGCGATTGTATGGGCGTTGTTTTCGCGGTTTAATCAAGAGCGAAGTCGAGCTCGTAACAAATTATGCAAATCAAAGTCGAACTCACAAGAATTATCCAAGTTCGAAGTCGAGGTTGTAAGAATTCATGCTAGTGCGAGGTCGAGGTCGCAGTTCCCACGCATTACCTATACGAACTCCGAACTCACAGTTCGAACTCAATGATCGAACAAATCGAAATCACAACTTGTTTGTTAAACTATTGTATTCAATCCTCACTGAATTTCACTGATTATGTTCAGCTTATAATTCCATGCTCCCAGGTTGACATGTCTATGATTATTTTGCTGTATTTAATGCCCTGTATGCACCCCGGGCCGCTTAACAGCCAGAAAAGGCAATTAAAACCCTGAGAGTCTGACTCATCTCCACCGTCTTGCTCTCCTGTCGGCTTGCTGTTGCCCTCCCGCTAGGTGGCACTGCAACGCATCCGCGTCGGCGAGGTCGACCGGGTGGGGTTGATGCGCGTATTTGGCGATATTCGAGAAATGCAGACGCAACGTCTCACAGAGCCGGCGGAGCTTGACCTTGCGCTGGTGCTTGGGGCAGAACTTGAAGGTCTGCTGCGCAATCTGCTGTCGGATATAAAATACTTAGATAAATGCAGAACGATCAGAGAAACTTGAAGCGCACCTGGTAAATGCTGCGCTAGTAAAATGAGTCCGTGTTCGCGTGTGGCGATGGTGAGGTGCACGCATTCGGCGGCAAGCGGATTTCAGAGGCGGTGCGTACAGCTCGCGCGGGTCAGGCGGGGCCGTCAGCAGGTTTGTAGTGTACATTGCATGTAGTTTCTGCCCGCCTGCGAGCCCCATCTGCGAGAACTGGTCTGTTACCGCACTCATCTGCTACTGGTATCCCGACTGCACGGGCGGTTGCATGGATGCGCCGCTACCAAAGCCAGGTGCGGCGGACTGGAACGACAGCTGGGTCTGCTGCCTCGCAAACTGGCTTTCCCCGACGAAGCCGGGCATGAAGAGCTGCCACCCAGAGCAGGTCGCGTGCGTGGCACCACGCAGGCAGCATCCCAGTGCTGTACGCAGGATCCGCGCCATAACCATCCGTGCAGCCGTAATATGCCTGCGTCGCGCCTGCTGCATACTGCCGCCGTTTTGAGTGAAGCGCGGCCGCACCCGGTGGAGCTAGTTGTGCGATGCCGGGACCTTTTCCTGGCACATCCCACTGAGTATGCTCTGTGGCAGTTTCTGTCGGATGCGTCGACGTTGTCGTTCAGCGGCGCACATGGCCATCCTTCTGAAACTCGAGCGGCCCGCGCTGCCGCACGACGAGCGCGTCTGCGAAGCTCGGCGTGAGCTGTGTGAGTAGGTGTGGGAGGTGCATGTACATGGCAGCGGGTGCTTGCATGCCATTGTGGCCTTCGCGGTGCGCGAGTGCGGTCCTTGGCATTCGAGTCGAGACAGGACAAACAGGTTGAAAACGACCTTTGGCCGTAAAGGTGATATGCGCTAACTATGCAGGAATTATACGCGAGAAGTTGGACAGCTTCTCAAATGAAGGCTCGGATTTGCGCTTTTTGCTTTCAAGTGCTTTGCCTTCAGACTTCGACGCTTCAGGAAGATTGGAGACCGTGCTCGTGATGGGTGAGATGTCCCCCGCAGGCGACACTGAGTGTGAAGGTTCATCCACTTTCATCTCGACATCGCCCCTTGCCTCTACTTTCGGCTCGCTCTCGCCATCTTTTTGTTTTTTGTTTTCGTTAAGAACCAAGAAAAATGCAAGCAATAAAACGGTCTCACAGTCTCCATAGACTCACCATTAGCGGTGGCAGCCGCCTTCTCTTTCTCCTTCGTCCTTTCACGCGCTTTCGCCTTCGCGGTGGTAGACAGCACGGCTGTCGCGACCTTACCGACAGACTCTTTAGTCGGAGGTTTAGTCGGCGGGGGGTACGCGAAAAGACTCGGCTTCGCATTGGAGATGAATTCGAACTTGAGAGTCTGCAAACAGGCCTATGACAACTGACGAACAAATAGTGAAACTGATAATAGTCCGTACCTTTAGGTCGCCATTCAGACCAATAATTGCAGTAGGCTCGAATGCAAGGCAAGCGCAGTGCGCGAGTGGATACCAATACCAGAATTGACAGAACAAAACCATACCGACAATGGCACTTGTGTTGCGACTACCCGCGCGACTCTGCAGACTGATCGTCACGTTGCGCCCACCAGCTTCAATATGACCCTGGCCCAAAGCGACGCCAAAGCGAGCCATTGGGTCCTTGTGCTTATCCGCAACAATATTCACATAAAGACTGGGAGTGGACGACGTAGGCGGCGATGACGCCTCAGATTGTTGTACGAGAATCATTCTCGAAGCGACGAATGCACCCTGGCGCACAAAGTCGACGGGGTCCTTTGTCATCGGTCCGAGAATATCTACAGGGTCCTGAAGTCTGGTTTCTGCGCAGGCTGTACCAAGTGCAAGTGTAGCACCGCAATGAACGTGAGGGTTGTAACTCTCGCTAAGGAGTTGCACATTCCTCGGTACCTGGCCAGGGTTCTTGAAGAGCACAGATGCCAGGGAGATAACCGCTGCGCGATGAACATCATCAGAGGTATCAGAAACCACAACATGGAGAAGTTTTCGAATGGCACCATTATTCGAACTGCCAACATATGCGAGAGCAACAGTATAGACATCGCCATAGAGAAGGATGAATCCTAGAAACAATTGAGTAAACAGCAAATCTAGGTACGAAAGGGAATCTTTACCTTCTCAGCTAGAAACATCGTCACCGTGTCCTCTGTCTGTTCCGTTGACCATACATAAGAAATGAAAGCCAGTCCGACTGCAAGACCGCAGATGGTTTTCTTGTGCTGCGTTTCTCTCGCATACGCTAGCACCTCATCTGCACGTCTCCCGTCTACAGAAGCGAGCATGATGAGACCCATGTCATACCCCGCAGTTTCACCAGCAACTGCGGAGTCCGTATATAACATGTTCTTAAGGTTAAGGTTGTCGTATGATTGCTCGTTCTTGCTACCTTAGGGCAGCGCTATGCTGAACATCTTCATTCGCCGCAATCTTGAGCTTGTCGCACAAATAAAGGACCAATACAGCATCCTGCATCGACCAGCCCCAAGCGCATACAGAGATCCGCTCTCCGAATGCTGAGCACCATGGATTGTTGAAGACACGAAGGATTGGCATTTGCAATGCAAGCAATGTGGCTCGGAAGTATCCGAATGCATTCCCTGAATCATTATATTATTTATTCGATAACGTGAGTCACGCATTTGAAAATATACCCACTTACCGCAATATTGGGGAGTCGGAGCTGCGACTTGCGAGTTGCAAACTGCGAGTTGCAACTTGCGATCTGCAACTTACGTCATCACCGCTTCCGACTTCCGACTTCGGAGTTCGACTTCGGAGTTCGAACTTCAAATCAAAAGTTCGATTTTTCAGCGATAACAAATGCCATACGATTGTGTTGTTCGGATATTGGGACAAGTACATCAGATTCTATCGTGAGGTTTGAAGTCACGAAACTGATGTTGTGGTAGAACCCGGGGAAGTTTACCTTACAGGGGACGAACACCTACCTCGTTGGCCAACGTCCGCCATATATCCTCGTCGACACGGGTGAAGGACGCGATTCGTACCCACCTCTCCTCGAATCTGCATTACAAGCCAATAGTGGAAGTGCTGTCAGGACTGAGAAATATAGCTGTCTCGTGTCAGACATAGTCATCACGCACAAGCACCATGATCATTTTGGTGGGCTGGCCGACGTGTTGAAGCTCTTACGCAAAATATATGATGAGGGTGGCGAAGAAACGGGTGCTTATTCCCCACCTCGCATACACAAGTATCCCTCGCCGGCCTCGTCCACGTCGTCAACCCACGAAGACGCTTTTCAAACCATCCTTTCGTCCCTTCCCACGGCATCCTATACCGCCTCGCCCTCGAGCGCACCCATCCACGATCTCACCGAATCTCAGCATCTGCAAACCTCAGACGGATCCGCCTCGCTCGAAGTACTGCACACGCCTGGCCACACGACTGATTCCATCTGCTTGCTGTTACGTAGTACAGCGCGACTACATTCACTTTTCTCAGCTGATAGTGTTCTCGGCCAGGGCACGGCTGTATTTGAGGATCTTGGTGCGTACATCCGGAGCCTACAGCGCGTTCTTGCGTGGCGGCTTGATACGGATGCCGACGCGGACTTCGCGGCGGTCTACCCGGGGCACGGTCCTGTCGTCGAGGACGGGCCGGCGCTCATCGCGGAGTACATCAAGCACCGGATGGAACGTGAGGCGCAGATAGTCGGTGTGCTGAGTGGCCCGCCACCCGCTTCGGATTCGAAGGAGGGAACTGAAGGAACCGAGCGACCACCGGCGTGGACAATTTGGGGCGTCGTAGCTCAGATTTATAAGGACTATCCAGAAAGCCTGTGGCTACCTGCCGCGCACGGAGTGGGATTGCACCTGAAGAAGCTCGAAGGCGAGAGACGCGCGCGATATCTTGGGGGAGAAGGTGTTGAGCAGCGCTGGGTGCTGGTCTCGAAGTTATAGGAATATATGTCTGGTATGTTGTATATTATGCAAGCTGGACTCAGGGCCGTTATGCACAGAAGGAATGCCCATTCTTGACCGGAGTTTGGGAATAGCAAGCAGATTTTAACTTTCCAAACCTGCGTTGCGGCTGGTACCGAATTGGAGAGTTGATTTTCAGACATTTACTTGCTTAGCCCATCGACCACATTCTTTTTGAATTGAAATAACATTTGCGTTTCTGTATATAACGAAATCGACTCGTATAAATTTTGTGTACAGAACGCTGAAGGGAAAAGTGAGCACGGGTTCGACAATCGTACTTCAGCCTCTTTCCAGTTCCTTTACGCCTGTCAATACCTCGTCTACCTTCTCCGAAGCCTCGATTGATTCAGATTCAAAGTTCTGCGCCTTCTCTGCGAATCCTTCTTGGCGGAGCACGCCTACTGGGCCTTTAAACCAGTGGATGCCGCCATAAACGGGGAAGAAATAGTATGTGAGAGAGAAAAATAAGACGCCCATGAACACGACGACGGTGTAGTTCATTTCGTTGGCCGTTGCATTAGGCTCCAGGGGAAACAAAAACACAACGGACATGAAGATCATCCAGGAGACAGCAATTGCCGCGATAGGTAGGCTCTGTAGATGAAATGGACGACACAATTATGAGTAAATTAAATTGTTTGCAAGTGGCAGTGGTGGGGGCGGCGCATAACTGAGCCACTCACGTATCTTCCGAGGTGGAAGGGACCGGGTTCGAAGTTGTTCTTGAACACGAAGCGCGCAACGATCGGGATAATGTACGAGACATACAGCGCAACAACGCCGACGGCGAAGATCGCAGAGATCGCGGATTCCCCCGCAAACCCAAGCAGGCCCAGCAGCAGCGCGACTAACGCCGCAATCCAGACACCGTTGACGGGCGTCTGAGTGTATGGGTTCATCCGGTAGATAAACCCTGAAAACGGGAGACCGCCGTCGCGCGCGAAAGCGAAAGTCTGGCGTGAAGATGCGAGCAGCTAGTGACTCAGAACAGGATCAACAAGATGTACCAGACATGAAAAGGGTATTAACTAACTGTGCTCGAGCCCATCATAAACTGGACGATCACGAGAAATGACCAAAGGACCAAAGTTCCCGTTTTTCCGAAGCTGTTGAAGAAAATCTACGCATTGTCAATATCAGTTTCCGTTCTAGCAAGGCAACACGGATAGATCCACCGTTGCTAATGGCTGGCCGATTTCGTTCGACACTATTCCCTCCAGGTCGGTACCCATGTTGAAAGCAAGCGCCACGTTCACTCCTGATGCAAACGTCAGGAAAGACGATAGACTAGAGCCAGAGACCTACCCCAGCCAAGGACACCTGCTAGTACGGCTGACCAAATCATTGCGAATGGGACAGCAGTTTGGCTATTCGTCGCCTCTTCGCTGATATGCAGACTGGAGTCGAACGCGCCTACAAAACAGCCCAACAAAGTTATGAAGAAAAACGGGAATTAAAAAAGGCGCTTGAAAATGCTAACCGATAGTCCAGAGAGGCGACAGAAAGCTCAGAATAAAGGCGAAGCCATCGGTCCATCCACTCACTAGCGATATTTGGTGAGAACATCTAACCCATAACGTAAAAGGGTGCTTACGATTAGTGAAGTTACCGAGAGCATAGTTGGCGGAGTTCCGGAACTCTTTAGGTGTGGCAGCAGGAAGGGCGACAATGACTGCCAAAACGAGCCTGCGAGGACTATGAGGAAAGAAGTTTGAAACAGAGCGAATGGGACGAGTTGTACAGGATATTGAGCAGGATGTAGACATTCTGCATCCGTGCAAGGAACCGCGTCCCAATGCTGCAGATTATGGAATGGATGACGAGGAGTGCAGCGTAAACGCCGCTAGAAGTGATCAGCGAGGACGAACGGGTGTACAATGTACAATATCAGATTTGGTTGCAGAGAATAATTCGGAGCGAGCACTTACAATATCTGAGCCGTCGTGGGCGCAAAAGCCATATCGGTCCCTATGCTTGCCGCAGCCAGGATCTGGATTGCCAAGCCGTAGTCCACTGAAGCGACACCAGCGATGAGTCCAATGGTGTTCGCATCTATTGTTATGTTCGCATGATGGACCGATAAGAAGTATATGAGAATGTGATGGCTTACATCCGACTATCCAGGAAAGCAGACACCGCCAACGTGGGGATGAGAAGGTGAAAGTCCAGTAATAAAGTCCACCAGAGGTCGGCATCGCGGAACCCAGCTCTCCCATCGCAAGT
Source organism: Phellopilus nigrolimitatus (assembly GCA_021029095.1). Lineage (NCBI taxonomy): Eukaryota > Fungi > Basidiomycota > Agaricomycetes > Hymenochaetales > Hymenochaetaceae > Phellopilus > Phellopilus nigrolimitatus. Next base: position 243,899 of record JAJOHG010000014.1, read on the forward strand.
CCGATGCAAGCCAAGAACGGCACGCAGGTCGCCCACTGTCATAGTTAATACCGTGTTTCGTGCCAGTGTGAATAGACGAACTCACACCCCAAACCATTGCTGAAGGCCCGCCATTCGGAATCGCGTACACACATACCGAACTAAGGCCAATTCAACCCTCAGTTCAAAACACCGCAGGACATGCAATTACGCGTGGAGTACGCACGCAATGGACGGAACCAGGCCAATGATACTGAAAGAAACGCCGAACAACTCTACCTTGCTAAAGCAGCGTTTGAACTCCTGCTTGTATCCGAGGCTGGCGAGGAACGCCTCGTCGGTAGAAATGCTAACACTACCGTCTTCGACCTGAGCGGCATCGGGTTTTGCAGTAGCCATGAGAGGCGATTAAGCGACGATTGGGAGAAACGTCCAATTACACCAGCTGTTAGATGTTCGAACGCGCTCTCGCTGAGCAGGCAGTCGCGAAAGTCCAATAGTTACCCGAAAGCACCGTACTTCTTGGAGGCGCGACAAAACAAAGTCACGGCAATCCAAGAAGATAAGAGTCGTCAAGTTTCTATACATATGGTTTTTATCCAGGAAGCAACGATAAGCCCCGCTGATATAAGAGAGCGCTGGAAGCGAGGTTATTATAGGTAGCCAGATAGCTTATCGCATGCTCCAGGCCGAAAGAGCTTCGAAGGCACTTCGTAGGTTAGTGTATGAGAAGCACGAGGTGTCCGAACAACATTACCAGCGATAAAGAGCGTTATGCTTTCAATGGTTCTAAACGAGGTTAGATAAGCTTGAATACTGCTTGGATAAGCGAGTGCTGACCCGGCCATCTTCGAGGTTGGGTAGTAATGATTGTTCTTCCGGTAACAATCGCTCACCGACACTCCTTTGTTCCCCATAGACAAGGGCCATGTCATCGCACAGTTAGTCTGTTGAGGATCAACGCCCTACAAGGAAAATGATGGAAAAAAGGTCCTGACGTAAGCAGTCCCGAACGGGTCTTGTAGAACGATGAGTCAGACGAACTTGTTTCACCTTTCATGGCTACAACACAACCCTCAGGCAAGACGTCGCTGCTCACATTTCCTGACGAGATCTTGCTCAAGATATTTTCTGAGCTCTCTTCATCAAACAGCAACGGACGTACACGGGGCTTATGGAATCCATTTTTCGCCAAACGCCATTGTCGCGGAAACGCTAACTGCGACGACATACTTACCAGATTCTCACTCACGTTAGTCTCGAAGCTATTTCATGCTTTGACGAAGGAACTCCTTTACGAGTTCGTATACATCTGCAACGTTCGTGGTCTATGCGCACTCAGTAATGCGCTCGAGAATTCATCTGATTTGGCTGGAAACTTGGCCCGATATACGCGAAGGATGGATATAATACTTTTAGACGAGCCTGAATCGCCTTCGGGCTGGGACACATGGAACCCTGACGAGCGGCCCAAAGCAAAACTTTTTTCCCGTGCGAATGTGACATCCGTCTACACCCTGGCAGAAGCCATCCTTCGCCACTGCACCAGCCTGACTCATCTCAGTGTCTGCATGCTTTTCGAGCCGACGGATGGTGAACACCCTTTTGGGGACGTGGTAATGGCACTGTGTCCCTCTCTTCAAGTTCTGGACTGGCGATTCGCATCGAAAATCAGGCTCGCGCCGTTGCTGCGTAACCTCGCAACAGAGCTTCGAGTCTTGGAAGTTTCAAATGTTGCGATCTTCTGCGACGCGACCGAACTTGGCGTCGCAGAGATGCCCCACCTTCACACAATCAAAGGCGCGATCGACATCCTCATTCCCGCACTACACGGCGTGCACCTGCCTTCTTTGACCACGTTTATCGCAGAGCTGCACAAGGGGAAGAATTACGTGGACGATGCCCTCAACGAAATGATCGATGAGTTTCTTGAGAAATACGGACGTCAGATAAGCACGTTTGTGAGTTTCTCGGATGCGATCTTGGTGGATTTGACCACGATGCCGAATCTTCGCGAACTCGGGTTCCACATGTCTGACGTGCGACTGTTGTCTACGCGGGGACCCGCTATGCTAGACCTGAAACGGATTGGCATTGTAGGCGTGCAAGACTTCGAAGATTTATCGACTCGCCGCCTCCTTCGAGAGGGAAATTGGAACGAACGTAGGAAATGCTATTCGGACAACTTTCTCACCGCTGTCATCCGGAATTTTGAAAATATTCTCGATGATCATGATACAGCCTTCCCCGCTTTGAAGACAGCGCAACTCTTGGATGTGGGCCTTTCGCAGACTATGGGACCGAGTCGATACAGCCCCGCGCTGCTGGAAAAGTTCGAGGCAGCTGGAATAGAAGTACTCAATGACATAGGAGACCCGGTCAGGCCTGTCATTGACACTAAGGACTTGGATAACGTCAGAAAACAAACTTCGGGGCCTTCGGGATTCGCGAGTGCTCGCCTCAGTCATCGCTCTCCTGGCAGTTCTTCTAGAGCATTTCCTCGTAAAGTCGTCGGTGGCCGGACAGTCAGGACAATACGAAATGTGTCTGAAGATGGAGGAGGAAGCGTGCCTACTGCGCCAGATGTTAGCAGATTCGCGCAGACATTCGACTTCACAATGAAGCTTGTCGAATGAAATCAGTATTGCAACACACACTTATGGTGTGTTATCATACTAACACTTCATAAGTGCATATGATTCTGTTGCCTATTGACGGTAATCTTTTATCCAGCAGCTTATAAAGAAATTGGTGCAATGGTGACGAGATTACTGGGTTTGACTAAATATATGTTAGGCGCGCATCCAAGCAGGCTTATTTAGGGAATCATCTTTCTTCATGTATGTGTTTAATATTCTAAATAAAAGTGCGGGAAAACAAAGACTCGTTTTAAGCATTGTTTACTACCAATTTTTCCAGAGAAAATGTCAGTTCAGTGCTAATAAAAGCACTCTTCCATATGGAGTTTTTTCTTCCCCTTCATGGCCTCTCTCGACCCAGAAAGCAATCTCGTGCACTCCAGGACCTTGTTCTGTGACGGCTACTTCCTCAACATGCTTTTGTGCTGCAGTAAGGAGGATCTTGGGCGAAGGAATACCCCGTTTCGTCCCATTCTCGCTTTCCGTTGCGCCTTCAGTAGTGGGTGTCTTCAGTTCCCATGAGACCTCTGTCGAAGAGGAAGTGGATGGCTGAGCACCAATGACGGACGTCAACTGTTTCGAGACGGCAAGGAATGCTGATGACTGGACGACAAGGCGAATGTGGGCAACACTTTTGGAAGTGTTCGGATGGGAAGCAGCTACGTCGTCGAACGGGACCTGTTTAAGCAAGTTTCTTTAATCAGGCGAATAAAATGGAATGAACTGAAATAAATACGTACTCTGATTCTTCTTTCAGTGACATCCCCACAGAAGAACGGTAGGAGACCGCGGCCGTGATGAACGGCGTTAGGAGCAGTGATCCTCCAGCGCAACTCTTGTCCGTCGGGGCGTGTCCGTCCACCAGGGACAGTCCGTTCGTACACAGCGCCAGAACCTTCACGGGCCGCGCGTTCGTTTATGACATCCGCTAAATCAACGTCCGGCTCAAACGAGTGCGCAGGATTAGCCGTCCCGAATCCGAGGAATGCAAAGTCGATCCACCCAGGAGCCTTGCTCGCCCAAGAGTGGGCGTCGCGGGCGGTACGTTCGGGAGATCCAAGCGGATAATATTCAGGCGGATGGGTGAATGAGATCAGCTCTAGATAAGTTGAGTCTGAGAGGATCTTTTATCGGAAAAAAGTCAAAAGAGATCTCTCGAGCAGAGAAAAGTAGACGTACGACGAGTGCATTTTCCGTAAGTCCATCCGCATGTTTTCCACCTGGGATAACCCTTCAAGCTCAGTCGGAGTAACACAAACCGTTCCAGGGAAATTGAAGAGTCAGTATCAAAGTTGAGTTTGGAGTATACGCATTTCGTCAGGACAACTTCCAAGGCTAACGCAATCAGGCTCACTTGAATCCGAGCTTCTGCCATCCCTCGATAGTCTCCACGATCGAGCCAGGCGGCGTGAGGTGCACGACGTGGTCCAGGATCTTCGTCGACATTGAATTTATACTGGGCTTTCGATGATGACTGCGACAGAAAGAACGCTTGATCTCCTATTTCGGAAGGAGTTTCCAGATGTTCATGTCGCAATCTCACGAGTAGATGGTCTATTTATTTACAAGAGCACGCCATATGGAATTTTGAGAAAACATTATGCCGATACATACGTGCCATATCCACAATTTCAAGCGCAAATTTACGGTTCATACATCAAAAGGTAGGACGGCCGGGCGGCGTCTTCCGAGTAGACGACGAGCTCGTCGTCGGATCGACCTCCACCCACCTCCGCAAGCACCTACAAATAAGACGCGGTTATTTGTTTGAAGCGAGAAAAACGTCAGTGAAAAATAGTGCTTGGATGCACTCACGGAGTCGTATCCGGCTGGCGGGGAGGTGAGCGCCGTGCTGTCTTGCGTCATCTTGCAGCCCTTACCTACGACGACCTTGCTGAGAAGCATGGCCTTCAGCGGCAACGCGTTCGTGTTTCGAGAGAACGCGTCGGATCTGGCGAAGAAACTGATTAAGAAAGAAGCATGGTCGGAAAGCTGCCACTTACTTGAATGACGTCGACGATGTGTAGATTCCGGCACCGAATCTATCGCCAGTCAGTCTGCAAGTGAAGGACGCGTTTATGATTAAATAAAACTGACTGTCCGCCTAAGCTCTTCTTGAATGTCGTCTTGATGATACAGCACAGAAAGCACGTCGTTGAAGCACAGAACTGCGTGTGTCCTAGGGCGCCGAGGTTGCAATCTCGTCGAGTCCCATGCCAGCGCCGATTCTCGTTTCCCGCAGACTTCCCGGACGCTTTGAAATGCCCGCGAGCCTCTACAGAGTTCCTGTCGTGATAATGTCGGCTCCGAATCCACGAAGTATAGGCAATCGGCTAAATAGCTTACCGGTACGCCTCGTACTTGTCCAGAGATGCCTGTGAAGCCATAATCTTGTACACGCGACGAACAGGAGGACACTGTCTGGTAGTGTACCTCCATGAGACCTTGAACTGCTCAGCAACTAGCCGCACGAAACAAATTCAATAAGTACTATAAGACATGAGTGATTATAGCACTCACTACTCTTGAACGTGGCATGCCCTTCTGGAACCTCCAGCAACCCGGGACTAGTCTGTTGTGCTCCCTGAGCACAAGACCGACTACAGAAGTGACTGACCCTCTTTGGCACTTTCTTGCACCACAAGCAAACTTCTTCTGCGAGCCTGGCTAACATGTCACTGCTGATCTGGATACTCTTTTCTTTCATACTTACTTCTTATGATTTAAAGAACAGTAAGTCGACGGACCTCCCGAAGGATCTACATAAGCCGCCCTTTGACAGCCAGGTATAGCGCAGACTGGACCTGTTACTCCCTATTGACACGCCGCCCGCCCTGAAAATGCAGGACTCACCGATAACCTTTGGTGCTACCGGCTTGTTCGGGGTTGATAAATTCAGAAGTCGTCCTTTCGCCGCACACGTTTTCCCGCAGTACTGATAAGTCTTATTTCCATCGTTGTATTGCGGTTTAGATGTGCAAGCCTGAAGAAATTCGAATCGTCCCCGCCATGAAAAGAATGTGTGCAACTACTCACGAGACAAAGCGGCTGTGCCTGAGAATCTTGGACATTGTCAGCGCTTGTAGAGTCGAGGGAAATGAATATACTCGCACTTATGGCGCAGGTCTTGCCGCAGTACGGGTGAAGTTTGCTTCCGTCGAAATACTTTGGCCGGGCTTTGCAGTGCTGAAACAACGGTATTACTACAATATGCCAGGTTATCAAAACATAAAAGAGTATCGTTTACCTCACATAGGTTCGCTTGCCGTCTACCAGTCGGATTGGGGACAAGTACAAGTGCTGCTGCTCGGTTCATGCGGCCAAGGTGCTAAGGAGTGAAGCTACTGTTGGGGAAGCAGTAAGCCCCTCGAGGGAAGCGCACCGTCGTATTAATAGTAGAATATAGTTAGGGGTGCTTTGCACTGCGGTTCAGAGAAGCCATGGGGTGCAGCGGGAACACAGCAAGCTTCCATACTCAAGACGGCAGACTCGAAGGGCGGAAGACGCGTGTACGAGCGCCTCAGCGCGGTCTGGAGATCGACAGGCCTTCATTTCGAAATACACGCTTGGGTCGTGCATCCTCCATCCAACCATCTTGAGGCCGAGAGTGCTCACGAATCGAGTGAACATTGGTCGCGGTAAGCGGTAAAGAACAGCAGAATTTGTGAAGCGAAGCACAGCCGATACTACAGAAGGCCGGCCCTAAAGTACCCAGAAATTGAGAATTGAGTCCGTAGCGCCGTCGGGCTTTTACTTTTACTCTCTGTTCATCGTTTGCTTCAACTTTGCTCCGTCCAGATAGTATGTGTGGTTCCATCAGCTAAAGAGACTCTGCAATCTGAGTTAGGAACAACTGCGGTCTTTCGAGAACCATCGAATTTGCATCGCCGACGCGTCGACTTCGACTCTCATACGCATGCTCACGACGCATTGTGGCCGTCCAGCGAAAACACAATCGTAATCTAATTGTTCAAGGAACACAGGCATATAAATCCATAGGAACGGTGCGATTGACTCAGAGGCATGTAATAAATGTGTGCTCTAACTCATCACTAATAGTAAGATCTCCAACGTCCCTACGATAACATTTTACATCGCAGTGAGTGGATATAACAGACTGAAGGAGCATCTATACTTACGAACACCTGGGACGCGTATAAAGAGGAAGAATCATAAATCTAAATCCCGGTGGAGAATCGGATGACCACACTGCCGCCTGAAATCCTACTCGAGATTTTCTCATACCTCTCTCCTACCTCTTCCGAGTCCAAAACTATCTCAGCGACTCCTCCGCTATCCGCGTCCCTCTCCCTGTCCCCCCATGCAGAGGAAGACGATGCCATTGTCACGAAACATGCCCTTTGCCTCGTCTCGCGGCAATTCTATGCGCTCGCGCTCGCGTTCCTCTACTCGCACATCCGCATCTCCGACCCGCAGCACCTGCTCGCGCTCGCGGAGCCCATCCTCTTCAACCATGCCTCCACTTCGTTCATCAACACCATCCGGCAGCACACGACGCGGCTCGACATTACCATCGCGCCGACGGTCGCAAACGGGCTGACCGCCGGATCCGGCATCTACATCGCCGCGTCGGTGCTCCTGCGTACGTGCACCCCGGGCACTCTCTCCCACCTTTCCCTCTCTCTCCCCCTCAGCGAGGCCGTGTCGCTTGCGCATGATGTTCCCCCAGGACTTACGGTGCTCGCGTGGCGCGCCGCGCCGCTACATCTCTTCGCGCCTTTGCTCGACGTCAGCGCCGCCACGCTACGTATGCTGGACCTTGCCGGCTCGTCCTCCGACACGCTGGAGGCGGGCGCCGTGGGAATGCGCGCACTGGACATGCCGCACCTCCATACACTGCGTGTGCCCATCAGCTGGCCGCTCGCTCCCCTCGCAGGTATGCAGCTCGCGTCGCTGCGCTCGTTCGCGGTGTGGATCAAGCCGTGCTCCTCGAGTCTGACCGCCGCCGAGCGGGTCGCGTTCACACAGTTTCTCGCGGCGCACGGCCCGAAGCTCGCTGCGTTCGCGTGCCTGAGCGCGGACATCCGCGTCAACCTCGCACACGTCCCGAACCTCCGTACCCTGTCCTTCTGCGCGGACGACGAGTCGCTCATCCTAGATAGCGAGGCATTATTACTACGCCTTACTGATATTGAGATACTCGGCGTCAAGAGCGGCTCGGTGCCGTACGTGCTGATGGAAACACTTGTCGCTGTGATGAACCCGCGCTTCCCTGAGCTGAGACGTGTTCACGTGCAGGATATCGATGGCGGCCCGCCGCGCTGCACTTCCTTCATCCTTCCTGACTAGAGCACCAGGATTCCGAAACGTTTCTCTTTCATTGCGTCAGAGCGCCTGGTTCTACATGCATCTGATACAGTAGTTTCATTCTCTATACCTGCTACCGTATATGCAGCGTCTGTTGGCTCGTGGGTTCTGTACCTTGCGAAATTGCCATCTTTCTCGCACTCATAGATTCTTGATCTACGCGCTGACCATGCTGACCCGTATCGTTTCTCTGCGCGGGAGCTCCATTCTGTAGGTCGTGCGTGGGCTACCATCAGAACTTTCTCAGCTTATAAAAATGCGTCTCTGCTTTCTCTGCGTAGTAATATCAGAAAAAAATCCTCCTGTATCTTCCGATGTTCAGCCAGTCCATGGATGAGATATTCGAATCATTTTTGTATATTTCAGACCATATTATTGCTCTTACGTATTACATAAACGTTTTTTTCAATCATACACGTGCGTCCGCTTATCGTCTCTTCGACTTCGACGACGAACTGCAAAGCCATGACGCGAGCAGAGGAAAGTCGTGCTCTTCATGACAAGTATTTCTCCAACTGTACGCTACTCTGAACTCCACACATGTTTCTCTGTTCTAAAGCGCCACTTTCCTTCATAGACTTCCCGTTCTCATCTGTGAAATGCGAAGCAACGCCAATCGATGCCAACACTGAGGCATCGGTCAAGTTTAGCGTGCAGAAGACACGCGATCCTCTTACTTACAGGACCGAAGAGACTTCGTTTGTGGTTACGGCATCCAAGATGTCTGGATTCACAATCTCTTTCTCTTTGCAAGTGCACGCCGATGACTTTTCTGAAGCTCAGGTTGGTACTAGTAATGAATATGCCATTGCAGAGGAGAATGTGAATAAGGCAGCATCAATCTCAGGATCACGCTATGGCCCTGCTTCATTTCCTGCTCCGATCCAGCAGCAATCACAGACCACACGCGAAGGCGAGCAGCCTGGAGTGTGCCCGCTGTCCAATAGCGCTGGCGCAGCCGCTGAAACGAAAGACACAGCGGACTCGTACTTCTCTGATGCGACATCCTCTCACCAAAGTAACGAGCACCTTTTGCGCAGTGAGACTACCGGAGCGGGCATATCTAGTACGATAGGTACCACAGGGACGCCAGCGGCGACCTCCCAACCATTGCCGCAAGCCGATGCAACCTGTCCTTTGTCCGACACGGCATTTTCGAACGCAGCTCGTACTCAGGTGACAAGCGACATCCATGCGCTAAGAGAGTCGCCTGAGATGAGCGAATCGGACGAGAGCACGTCGACGTGGTCCTTGCAATCTGACGAAACGCGGCGCGCGTTTGCTTCCTTCAAGCGTTTCGCGACAAACGCGTCAGCGGCGATTCCTCAGCTGACTCACAGTTCCGTGTCTACTCAAAAGGCCCAGGGACCGGATACACCGCCCTCGAATTCGATTGGGAACACAGAGCAACACGGGGTGCCTGCTGCTGAGCTTGCCGCACCACTGGCGCCCACCGTCTTCGGGTATACGATTCCGGGCGCCACGGACAGTCCAGCTCGAACACTGGGAGACTCTACTGTCGACCCGACTGTGACTGGTACCGGATTCAGTATCATCCCGGGAGAAGCGAAAGTTTCGATACCTGCTGTGCAATGTGCGCCGCAGCCGGGAACCCCAATTTCGTGGAAGCCATGGACGCCGGATATGGTCCCTCCCAAAAAGCCGTTGCGGACCAGCACTCCTGCTGTGGAATTTCCTCCAATCGATTTATGTGGTCACGGGCCTGTGATCCTTCCCGGCATCGCTCGCACGAAGAAGGGCTCCTTCATCTGCGCCGTGCGAGAGTATGCCCGTGCCTCTCATGAAGTGAGTTTGCTTGCTCGCTATCAAAAGGCCGGAAGTGGACATTTTGTTTGCTCTAGGAAATTCGTCTTGTCTACTATCAAGGCTACAGAGGCAAACGTAAGTACTTCTCATTAGTGGCAGAGTTAATCAAGGCTCAATATCTAAACTAGATAATGACCCTTTGAAAAACCAAAATAATCTCCAGGAGACCTTACAGTTAGATCCTCAATCCCCGTGCCTAGTGGCTGAGCACAGCAGGAGTGGACCAACAACACCAATGTTGGCAGCATCTCCTATTAGACCACTGACACCTGATCATAATGGTAAGTGAATTCAAACGACAGGCTTCCCACTAAATTTCCATCTATTATAAGTCACCGGTATCTGACACAGACTCGAAACTCGATTGAACGCGCTGGCATGATTGATCGTGTTTGATACACTGAATTAGTATGATGGCTCTGACTCGGCGAATTTCTTTCTACGTACTGTGATGTTGTATTTGTTTCGCTTGTAGATGAATCAATGGGGCTTCGGCTCGATTTTGCATGACGGCCTCCTCCAGCAGCCGGACGCGGCAACGGTCGACCGGTACGCGGTGTTCACGGCCGGCCGCGCGAAGGGTGACGGTCCGGCTGGCGTCGAACACCCCGCCAGCGACGACCAAATCCGCCCCGGATGACGTCATTCATTGCCGCGATATGACAGCCTACGTCACTCCGAGTCCAACCAATCCAAGTTGCTATCCATTTCTTCTTTGTGTAACGTACAGACTTCCTCAAGACTTGACGCCCTATTCCGTATATTCTACTCCTCATTTTCTCGCCCATTTCACTCCTCCTTTCCCCCCTCCTTTTCCTCCTCCTTTCCCTCCTCCTCCTCCTCCTCTTCATCCTCGTCCTCGTCCTCCTCTTCCACGGCCTCCTCGCCCTCCACGGGCGCGTCGAGCTCCTCGTAGTGGCGGTACAGGCCGTTCGAGAACGGCTGGCGGCGGTCCGACGCGAGGTACGCGGCGATGCGCGGGCGGGCCTTGACGCGCTCGTGCAGCGCAAAGACGCGCGGGTGCGCCGGGGCGAGCGCGCGCGTCGCGCGCGGGAAGGCGAAGAGCAGCTGGGGGCGGGGCGTCAGGTACACACGGAGAGATAGGGGAGGGAGGGAAGGGACGCGACGCACGCCGTCGACGAGGTGGAAGAGCATGAGGTCCGCGTACGTGAGGCGCGGCCCGACGAGCCACTCGCCGCCGCCCTCCTTGTTTGCGCCGAGCGCGCGCTCAAAGTGCGCGAAGAACTTGGGCAGGCGCGCCGTGCGGAAGTCGCGCGCGCGCGCGCGCGCCGCGGGCTTCTGGTCCTCGTAGTAGGCGCCCACTTGCGTGAGGGCGTGGGTAAGCGAGTGGGTGGGTGAAGAAGAATGGGCAGGAGAGACGTACCGGAGACGGGGTGGTGCGTGTCGTGCGCCTCGTTCTGGCAGCTAGCCTCGCGCACGTGTCAGCCGACCTAGCGCACACACACACACACGATGGAAACCGCACGCACTCCGCAACGGTCAGAAAAAGCTGGCGCGCCCGCGCAGCGCCCTGCTCGTCCGCGGGGGCGAGCCCGAGGCGCGGCGCGAGGAAGAACAGGATGTTCGGCAGCTGGCTGAGCTCCACGGCGCCGCAGCGCAGCACAGGCGGCGCGAAGTGCGCGCCGCCGGCGCCCCCGAGGAGGGCCGTGACGGCGCCGACGCCGCGCGTGTACGCGGCGTCCTCGTACGGCGCGCCGGCCTCCTCGAGCGCGAGCCGGATGGGCTCGCCGCGCCCCGGGATGCCCGGCCAGTAGAAGAGCTCGTATGCCGCCGCGGGTGGGGTGGGCGAGGCGGTGCGTGCCTTTTTGCGGGCGGAGGCGGCGCGGGTTTCGGACATGGTGGGTGGTGGGTGGTGGTGGGTGGATGTGGGGGACGTGGGGGGAGGGCCAGGCCGCCAGGGTACGTCATGGCGATGATGACAAGTGTCCGACTCGGGTGCGTCGATCTAGACTACCAGATACGTAACAGTTTATACGTGTAAAAAACTGCCGCCTTCCAAATAAGGGGTTTTTGAATAAAATGTAAAATGTGACCACCGTGTCTTCTTGCGTTGACCGACGTCTCAGTGCTCAACCGACGACCACTGTCTGCTCCTATGTCGCGGCCGCAAGATGACAGGAACCAGGAGGCGACTGTCTACTTGGTGTGCAGCCACATACTACTCTTTCTTGCGAGTGCTTTCTGACAAGAAACAGGGAAACTTAGACGAACGGTGCTCGGACGCGCTCGTTTGGGAGCTCATGCTGCAGGCCGGCCCAGTCGGTGCGTTCCTTTCCCTTTTCTTCCCTCCAGACTGCATCGTATAACGCACAGAACGCCAGTGAACGTGCACCTCCCGAAGGACCGCATCTCCATGGCGCACCAGGGCTACGGCTTCTGCGAGTTCCTCACCGAGGAGGACGCCGAGTACGCGTGCAAGATCATGAACCAGATCAAGCTCTGGGGCAAGCCCATCCGCGTCAACAAGGCCTCGTCCGACAAGAAGCAGCTCGACGTCGGCGCGAACCTCTTCATCGGGAACCTCGACGAGAACGTCGACGAGCGCCTGCTCTACGACACCTTCAGCGCCTTCGGCATGCTCGCGACCACCGCAAAGGTAACGCACTCTCTTTCCCTCCCCCTTTCCCGCTCACTAACCCGCCCCCGCCGCAGGTCGCGCGCGACCCCACGACAGGCAAGTCCAAGGGCTACGGCTTCGTCTCCTACACCGACTTCGACGCCGCCGACGCCGCGCTCGAGGCCATGTCCGGCCAGTTCCTCATGAACAAGGCGCTCTCCGCGCAGTACGCCTTCAAGAAGGACGGCAAGGGCGAGCGCCACGGCACGCCCGCGGAGCGCCTCCTCGCCGCGCAGGCGCGCAAGAACAACGCGCTTCCCGCGGGCGCGCGCCCGCCGCCCGCCGCGCTCGGCGCGCTCGCCGCCTTCGCGCCCGCGCCCGTGCCCAGCCCCGCCACGGGCGCCCCGCCCGCGTACGGCGGTGCGTACCAAGGCCAGTTCGCCGGCGCGCTCGCCGCGGGCGCCGCGCAGCCGCAGCAGCAGCAACCGCCGCCGCCTCCAGGGTTTGGGGGCGCCCCGCCGATGATGCCGCCGTTGGGCATGGGCATGGGCATGCCGCCCGCGCCGCCGCCCGGGTTCGGCGCGCCGCAGGGCGTGCCGATGGGCATGCCTATGGGCGTACCACCGCCGCCCCCGCCTGGGTTCGGAGGCCCGCAGGGCGTGCCCATGGGGATGGGGATGCCGCCTGCGCCCCTGCCGGGCTTCGGCTCGCCGATGGGGATGCCGCCGTCGCGCTAGCGTTTTTTTGATTCTCTTGTCTTTTTGCTTTTCTACGTGCGCTCTTTGGTACAAAATTAGCTTATGTGTTGTGTACGCTTTTCGTTTTTATTTTTGTTTCGCAGCGTGGTTCCGGTGCAGATTTAAAGACGGTTTTGTACATGTGTATATGAAGCCGACCGTCTGAAACAATCCAGTTTCGATGGGCTGCACTATGCGTTCTCTATATAATATGAGGTGGGATTGGGTACGGCGTACGCAACGGAGCGGGATTAGAAAAGGGTGAATTGCGATTGTACATTCGATGTGGGTTCGGCCATGCTTTGCAGAAAGGAGAAAAGAGTAGGAAATAAGTATATAATGCGCACAACACACCCCGCGCGCCCGCCGCTGCTTCATTCCTCGTCCCTCGTCCCTCAGACGGCGAACCCATACCCGCGCATGCACCGTACGTGCGCCGCGACGAGCTCGCGGCAGCGCTCGTCCGCGGCGTCGGGGTCCGTGTTGAAGAAGCACGCGTCGCGCGCGGCCTTCGTCTCCGGGCACGCGCAGCACCTGCCCGCGCCAACCAGCAACAATAATATATGTGAGCGTTGGGGGCCTCAGGGTGTGAGCTGGAGAGATACGCACGGCTTGAGGCCTTGGGGGTTGAGCGGGTTCGCGGGTGCGGGTGTGGGCGCGGGCGCGGGCGAGCCGCCCCACCAGGAGGTGAGCTGTACGGGGAGCACGTTATCAGCCCGAGAAGTACAGTGCGAGCGGCCGTATGCACACCTTTCCGAACATGAGCGGGGTCGACGCGGCGGGAGGAGGACGAGTATGAGGTATTTGCGTACTTTTTGTGAGCGGATTCAGTCAGCGCGCGCGCTGACGTGAGCGCCGTTGGGCTCCGTTTTCACGTGACCTCGAGCCGAACCTCGGCGCGCCTTTGCGCAGCCCATGAAGTTCGAGATATTGATGTCCTCGCTTTCGCGCATGAGACTGAACGAATATACATGTTCATATAAATTGGTTTATATGCCAAAATATTGCAAGTTTTCGATACTCTCGAGTACAGATGTTTTCATAAGAGCGAGTCATAATTTGAAACAATTGATAACAACTGCTGTAGATATGCAAGCTAGATTTTCCTGACTATCAGTGAAGTAGGTCTGATATATCAGAGGCTATAAAATGGATTCGTATCAAGACGAGGCCTGCATGCATACAGATTGGTCAAAAACTGTTCAGCCATATCTAAAGCGAAGGTTTGCATACCTACAAACCATTCTTTTTTCTGTTTTTCCGCGCGCGACGCGAACGGGATCCAACTTCGTTTTTAGGAGGGGCCGAATACGTTCCTGACCCGCCTGCACTGCTGTTGGACATAGCCGCTAGGCTCTGCTGGAAAATCCCTTCGTTATTCGGAAGGACGCCATCTACCTTCGACATGAGAATCGACAAGCTCCGCCATTGAAGAAAACAATACTGACGAGTGTCTCTGCTGCCTTGATAATATACAAGACGAATCTCCTGCGACAAATAAGTCGTCCACTTACTGTCTTTGACAACGAGCAAGGAAACTCACTTCATGAGAAGCATGGAAATATGCTGGCACGGCGCAAACACTCTGATACTTTTCGCTAATCTCCTGATAAATATCGTTACGGGCTATCTCTGAACGCTCTGAACGCGGAGCGAAGAAGCTCGGCGGGTGTGAACTTATCGAGTAGGCGATGCCGGGAAGTAGCACAGGCCCGTTACCACACAAATCGATTGGAGAAAAGTTCATGACAGGCAGTTTGACCGATAAGGACTCGCTAACAGGAACCGTATTCGGTGTCCATGGCTTCCACGAAATCGGTGTTCCCGGTTCCGGTGCAGATTCCGCGACATGCGTCGAAACTGTCGCTTCTCTCGGGGTAATATTGAACCCAGTACCAGTCACAATCGGGTCGTCAGAATAGTCTTCCAGTGTTCGAGCTGGTCTGTCCGCGGCACTTGGGATCGTATACCCGAAGGCGGCAGGCGTCAGTGGTGCGGAAAGCCCAGAAGAAGGCGCCTCGAGTTGCTCTGTGTTCCCAATCGAACTCAAGGACGGTGCATCCGGTCCCTGGGCATTTTGAGTCGACACGGAACTGTGGGTCAGCTGAGGAGTCGCCGCTGACGCTGTAGTCGAGAAACGCTTGAAGGAAGCAAACGCGAACCCCGTTTCGCCAGACTGCGAGGACGACGTTGTCGACGACGTGCTCTCGTCTGAGTCGCTCATCTCAGATGACTCTCTTAGTGCATGAAAATCTCTTGCCGCTGGAGCACGAGCTGTGCTTGGAAATGCCGCGTCGAATGAAGGACAGACTGCATCGGCTTGCGGCAATGGCTGGGAGATCGCCGCTGGCGTCCCTGTAATAATTGTCGTGCTAGATATGCCCGCTCCGGTAGCCTCACAGCGCGCAAGGTGGTCGTTCCTTCGGTAAAAAGATGATTCATCAGAGCAGCACGAGTCCGCAGTGTCTTTCGTTTCAGCGGCTGCACCAACGCTATCGGACAACGGGCACGCTCCAGTCTGCTCGCGAGGGAGCTCGGGCTGTATTTGCTGTTCGTTCTGGACAGGATATGAAGCAGAGCCATGATGAGACCCTCCGATTAATGTTTCCTTATTCACATTCTCATTTCCAGTTGCATATCGATTACTTGTAGCAACCTGAGCTTCAGATACGTCGTTGGCGTGCGCTTGCAAAGAGAAAGAGATTGTGAATCCAGACATCTTGGATGCGGTGACCACAAACGAAGTCTCTTCGGTCCTGCAAGTAATAGGATCGCGTGTTTTCTGTACGCTAAACTTGACCGATGCCTCAGCACTTGCATCGATTGGCTTTGCTTCGCATTTCACAGATGAGAACGGGAAGTCTATGAAGGAAAGTAGTGCTTGAGATCAAAAGACATGTGTAAGAGTTCGGAGTAGCGTACATTTGGAGAAATACTTGTCATGAAGAGTACGACTTTCCTCTGCTCGCGTCATGGCTTTGCAGTTCGTCGTCGAAGTTGAACGTGTTGGTGGACGCACGTGAATGATCACTTCAGGTACCCGTTTTTGGACGACCTATTAGGGGTATTTGGTCAACCCGATAGTTAACCTAATAGGGGGTCATTTTGTGGGTATTATACACCTACCTATTTGGGGGCCATTTGGACAGCCCAAAGCATATTAGATAGACCAAATGCTGTATTGGTCAACCCAAGCCCATCATTTGGAGCGCTCCGGTTGCCCAATAAATTAAATAAATATATTTTGGGTAACCTATGGGCAGTGTGGGTAAACCAATACTACTTTGGGTAGCCCAAGCCGACATGGGCTGCCCAAATGTCATAATCTAATATTTGGGCAACCCAAAGTATTTTGGGCTGCCCAAAAGCTTACCTTGCAGTCACATTTGCGTGACTTTCTAACCAAAACACTTCTGTTACTTTGTACACTTTGACTTGCACGCTTTTGTACACTTTTTGTACACTTGTCACACGCATTTTGTACACTTGTTACACTTTTTTGTACACTTTTCACGCATATTTTGTACACTTTTGTACACTTTTTGTACACTTTTCACGCATATTTTGTACACTTTTGTACACTTTTTTGTACACTTTTCACGCATATTTTGTACACTTTTGTACACTTTTGTACACTTTTTTGTACACTTTTTTGTACACTTTTTTGTACACTTTTTTTTTACTTTTTTTTTTAGAATTCTGAACTTTTACTCTGCTTTAGTGCTCTAATTTGATACTCTTTCACACATGTGGTAGAGTTACTGTACATTCTACAAGCTTTGATGTTGTGATTGGGAGAATTGATGAAGGCTGAATTTGAGTTGGCCACATGCACTAGTAGTGCTGTTTGCAGTGACACAGTATGAAACTTAGCACTCATCCATAATAACTGGTGGTAAATATTATTTGACTCTAGGGTGATATGTAGTATCAGTGAGCCTTGTCAACTTATGAAGGACTGAGATTGAAAATTCCAGTGTCATATAAAACTAGGGATGCTGCAAGTTGATCCACAGGCTTTAGTGTTTTGCTGATGCCATAGTGAGTTCAGCTTCGATTGCAATGATATTACATGCAGAATGTACACACTGCTAAGAGCTAGAATCTACAAAAACATGCATTCAGATTAGTTAAGTATTGGTAGCACAAGAAGCAAATGGGCCTCAAATGACCCATCCGTGTAAGCCGGTTGCTTACCAGCTGGGAAACAAGCTGCATTGCTTGTCGAGAGTACCAGTTGCTTATATACTTCTGGGTGTTGGTATCACTATAAAGTGATTATACAGCCTTTTGGTGTAACAGTTTTAGGCGGCCGGAAGTCCTTGACCCACTTACAATCCGTAGATTTGCATGGCCCATTTGCTTCTTGTGCTACCAATACTTAACTAATCTGAATGCATGTTTTTGTAGATTCTAGCTCTTAGCAGTGTGTACATTCTGCATGTAATATCATTGCAATCGAAGCTGAACTCACTATGGCATCAGCAAAACACTAAAGCCTGTGGATCAACTTGCAGCATCCCTAGTTTTATATGACACTGGAATTTTCAATCTCAGTCCTTCATAAGTTGACAAGGCTCACTGATACTACATATCACCCTAGAGTCAAATAATATTTACCACCAGTTATTATGGATGAGTGCTAAGTTTCATACTGTGTCACTGCAAACAGCACTACTAGTGCATGTGGCCAACTCAAATTCAGCCTTCATCAATTCTCCCAATCACAACATCAAAGCTTGTAGAATGTACAGTAACTCTACCACATGTGTGAAAGAGTATCAAATTAGAGCACTAAAGCAGAGTAAAAGTTCAGAATTCTAAAAAAAAAAGTAAAAAAAAAGTGTACAAAAAAGTGTACAAAAAAGTGTACAAAAAAGTGTACAAAAGTGTACAAAAGTGTACAAAATATGCGTGAAAAGTGTACAAAAAAGTGTACAAAAGTGTACAAAATATGCGTGAAAAGTGTACAAAAAGTGTACAAAAGTGTACAAAATATGCGTGAAAAGTGTACAAAAAAGTGTACAAAAAGTGTACAAAAGTGTACAAAATTTGCGTGAAAAGTGTACAAAAAAGTGTACAAAAGTGTACAAAATATGCGTGAAAAGTGTACAAAATATGCGTGAAAAGTGTACAAAAAAGTGTAACAAGTGTACAAAATGCGTGTGACAAGTGTACAAAAAGTGTACAAAAGCGTGCAAGTCAAAGTGTACAAAGTAACAGAAGTGTTTTGGTTAGAAAGTCACGCAAATGTGACTGCAAGGTAAGCTTTTGGGCAGCCCAAAATACTTTGGGTTGCCCAAATATTAGATTATGACATTTGGGCAGCCCATGTCGGCTTGGGCTACCCAAAGTAGTATTGGTTTACCCACACTGCCCATAGGTTACCCAAAATATATTTATTTAATTTATTGGGCAACCGGAGCGCTCCAAATGATGGGCTTGGGTTGACCAATACAGCATTTGGTCTATCTAATATGCTTTGGGCTGTCCAAATGGCCCCCAAATAGGTAGGTGTATAATACCCACAAAATGACCCCCTATTAGGTTAACTATCGGGTTGACCAAATACCCCTAATAGGTCGTCCAAAAACGGGTACCTGAAGTGGAATGATTGAATAATGCTTGTGTAATACGTAAGAGCAATAACAGGGTTTGAAAAATACAAGAACGATTCGAATACTTCGTCTATGGACCTGGTTGAACATCGGAAGATACAGGAGGATTGTTTTCTGATATTACTACGCAGAGAAAGCAGAGACGCATTTTTATAAGCCGAGAAAGCTCTGATGGTAGCCCATGCACGGCCTACAGAATGGAGCTCCCGCGCAGAGAAACGGTACTGGCCAGCATGGTCAGTGCGTGAATAAAGAATCTATGGGTACGAAACCAGGCGCTTCGATGCAATGTTGCCGAGTCCTGGTGCTCCAGGGAGGAGGCTCGAAGGAAACGTAGCGCCGCGGGCTGCCATCGTTATCATGCATATGAACTCGTCTCAGCTCAGGGAAGCGCGGGTCCATCACAGTGATGAATTTTCCTATCAGCACGGCCGGCAACGAGCCGCTCTTGACGCCGACTATCTCAATATCAGTAAGGCGCAGCAACCGCGCCTCGCTATCTAGGATGGACGACTCGTCGTCCTCACAGAAGGACAGCGTGCGGATGTTCGGGACGTGTGCGAGGTTGGCGCGGATGTCCGTGCTCAGGCACGCGAGCGCATCGAGCTTTGGCCCGTGCGCCGCGAGGAACTGTGTGAACGCGAGCCGCTCGGCGGCGGTCAGACTCGAGTGGCGCGGCTTGATCCACACCGCGAACGTGCGCAACGACGCGAGCCGCCTGCGCGCGAGGCCCAGGAGCGGCCAGCTGATAGGCATGCGCAGCGTATGGAGGCGCGGCATGTCCGACGCGCGCATACCCGTCGAGCCGACCTCCAGCAGGTCGGACCACGAGCCCGCCAGGTCGAGCACGCGTAGCGTGGCGGCGCCGACGTCGAGCAAAGGTGCGAAGAGATGCAGCGGCGCGGCGCGCCACGCGAGCACCGTGAGTCCTGGGGGAACATCGTGCGCAAGCGAGACGGCCTCGCTGAGGGGGAGAGAGAGGGAAAGGTGGGAGAGGGTACCCGGCTTGCACATGCGCAGGAGCACCGACGCGGCGATGTCGACACCGCGTCCGGCGGTCAGCCCGCGTGCGTCCGTCGGCGCAATGGAAATGTCGAGCAGCGTCGTGTGCTGCTGGATAGTGTTGACGAACGCGGGGGAGGCATGGTTGAAGAGGATGGGCTCGGCGAGCGCGAGCAGGTGCTGCGTGTCGGAGATGCGGATGTGCGAGTAGAGGAAGGCGTGCGCGAGCGCGTGGAATTGCCGCGAGACGAGGCAAAGGGCGTGCTTCGTTCTAATTGCATCGTCTTCCTCTGTGTGGGGGTCCAGGTGGTTGTATGCGAATCGCGGAAGGGTCGCTGAGATGGTTTTGGACTCGGAAGAGGTAGGAGAGAGGCAGGAGAAGATCCTGAGTAGGACTTCACGCGGCAATGTAGTCATCCGATTTCTCCGACGGGATTAGAGTCGCGGTTCTCGCTCTTTATACGTGTCCAGGATATCCGTGCGTATAGATGCGCCTTGAGACAGTCGTACCAACTCACTGCGACGTTAAATGTTATTGTAGGGACGTTATAGGTCTGTAAAGAATCATTAGCATTGATGAGTTTAAGCACACTACTAGGTGCATCTAAGTTAAACGCACCATACCAAGGGACCTAGACGCCCGTGAATCATGAAGACTTAGGTCGCGAATGTATTTTCGCTGGACGGACACAATGCACCGTGAGGGTGCGTATGTGAGTCGAAATCGACACGTCAACGACGCTAATTCGATGATTTTCGAAAGACCGCGGTTATTCCTAACTCACAAAGTACTCAGATACCAGAGTCTGCAGCTGGAGAGACCCAGACATACTATCGATTCGGAGCGAAGTTAAAGCAAACAATGAACAGAGAGTAAAAGTAAAAACCCGACGGCGCTACGGACTCACTTTTTACAGGTGCTGTAGGGCCGGCCTTCGGTAGTCTCGGCTGCGCTTCGGTTCACAATTCTTTTAGTAAGTTTTACTCTTTACTGTCTACCGTGGCCATTGTTCAGTCGAATTCGTGAACACTCTCGGCCTCAAGGTGGTTGGATGGAGGATGCACGACCCAAGCGTGTATTTCGAAATGAAGGCCTCTCAATCTCCAGACCGCACTGAGGCGCTCGTACACGCGTCTTCCGCCCTCCCTCTGCCATCTTGAGTATGGAACATCGCTGCATTCCCACTTCACCCAATGGCTTCTCTGATTTGCAGTGCAAAGAGCCCCTTGCTATATCCTACTATTAATACAACGCTACTCTCGCCCTCGAGGGGCTGACTGCTTCCCCAGCAATAGCTTCACACCCTAGTACTCTCTGGCCGCATGAACCGAGCAGCAGCACCCGTACCTATCCCCAATCCGACTGGTAGACGGCAAGCGAACCTATGTGAGGTAAACGATACTCTTTTCTGTTTTGATAACCTGGCATATTGTAGTAATACCGTTATTTCAGCACTGCAAAGCCCGGCCAAAGTATTTCGACGGAAGTAAACTTCACCCGTACTGCGGCAAGACCTGCGCCATAAGTGCGAGCATATTCATTTCACTCGACTCTACAAGCGCTGACAATGTCCAAGATTCTCAGGCACAGCCGCTTTGTCTCGTGAGTAGTTGCACACATTCTCTTCATGATGGAACAATTCGAATTTCTTCAGGCTTGCACAACTAAATCGCAATACAACGATGGAAATAAGACTTATCAGTACTGCGGAAAAACGTGTGCGGCGAAAGGCCAACTTCTGAATTTATCGAACCCGAACAAGCCGGTAGCACCAAAGGTCATCGGTGAGTCGCGCGTTTTCAGGGCGGACGGCGCGCCAATAGGGAGTCACAGGTCCGGTTTGCGCTATACCTGGCTGTCAAAGGGCGGCTTATGTAGATCCTTCGGGAGGTCCGTCGACTTACTGTTCTTTAAATCATAAGAAGTAAGTATGAAAGAAAAGAGTATCCAGATCAGCAGTGACATGTTAGCCAGGCTCGCAGAAGAAGTTTGCTTGTGGTGCAAGAAAGTGCCAAAGAGGGTCAGTCACTTCTGTAGTCGGTCTTGTGCTCAGGGAGCACAACAGACTAGTCCCGGGTTGCTGGAGGTTCCAGAAGGGCATGCCACGTTCAAGAGTAGTGAGTTCTATAATCACTTATGTCTTATAGTACTTATTGAATTTGTTTCGTGCGGCTAGTTGCTGAGCAGTTCAAGGTCTCATGGAGGTACACTACCAGACAGTGTCCTCCTGTTCGTCGCGTGTACAAGATTATGGCTTCACAGGCATCTCTGGACAAGTACGAGGCGTACCGGTAAGCTATTTAGCCAATTGCCTATACTTCGTGGATTCGGAGCCAACATTATCACGACAGGAACTCTGTAGAGGCTCGCGGGCATTTCAAAGCGTCCGGGAAGTATGCGGGGAATGAGAATCGGCGCTGGCATGGGACTCGACGAGATTGCAACCTCGGCGCCCTAGGACACACGCAGTTCTGTGCTTCGACGACGTGCTTTCTGTGCTGTATCATCAAGACGACATTCAAGAAGAGCTTAGGCGGACAGTCAGTTTTATTTAATCATAAACGCGTCCTTCACTTGCAGACTGACTGGCGATAGATTCGGTGCCGGAATCTACACATCGTCGACGTCATTCAAGTAAGTGGCAGCTTTCCGACCATGCTTCTTTGTTAATCAGTTTCTTCGTCAGATCCGACGCGAATTTTCGAAACACAAATGCGTCGCCGCTGAAGGCCATGCTTCTCAGCAAGGTCGTTGTAGGTAAGGGCTGTAAGATGACATAGAAGAGCACGGCGCTCACCGCCCCGCCGGCCGGATACGACTCCGTGAGTGCATTCATACACTATCTTTCGCTGATGTTTTTCTTGCTTCAAGCAAGTAATCGCGTCTTGTTTGTAGGTGCTTGCGGAGGTGGGTGGAGGTCGAACCGACGACGAGCTCGTCGTCTACTCGAAAAACGCCGCCCGGCCGTCCTACCTTTTGATGTATGAACCGTAAACCCACGAATAAGGGCTTGTTGATCTCTCTTGAATCCTTGGATATAACTATCCATGGCACGTTTGTATCGGCATGATTTCTCAGAATTCCATTTGTTCTTGTCAACAAATGGACGATTTGCTTGTGTAATTGTGACATGAACATGTTGCAACTCCTTTCGGAGAGCGTTCTTCCTGCCGCAATCATCATCAAAGCCCAGAACAATTTCGACGAAGATCTTGGACCACGTCGTGCACCTTAGGTCTCCTGGCTTGATCGTGGAGACCATCGAGGGATGAGAGAAGCTCAAATCCAAGTGGATCTGAGATTGCACTAACTGTGAATGTTGTCCTAACGAAGCGCATATTTCAAACACAAATTTTACACTGACTGTTCAATTTCCCTGGAACGCTTTGTGTTACTCCGACTGAGCTTGGTTATCGAAAACATGCGGATGGACTGACGGAGAATGCACTCGTCGTGCGTCTGGGCCTATCTACTTGAGAATCCTTCTTTGACCCTTTTCCGGTAAAAGATACTCTCAGACTCAACTTATCTAGAGCTGAACTCATTCACCCATCCGCCTGAATATTATCCGCCTGGATCTCCCGAACGTACCGCCCGCGACGCACACTCCTGGGCGAGCAAGGCTCCTGGCTGGATCGACTTCGCATTCCTCAGGTCCGGGACGTCTAATCCTGCACGATCGTTTGAGCCAGACGTTGATTTAGCGGATGTCATAAACGAACGCGTGGCCCGCGAAGGCTCGGCGCTGTGTACGCGCGGACTGTACCTGACGGGCGGACATGCCCCGACGGACAAGAGTTGCGCTGGAGGATCACTGCTCCTAACGCCGTTCATCACGGCCGCGGTCTCCTACCGTTCTTCTGTGGGGATGTCACTGAAAGAAGAATCAGAGTACGTATTTATTTCAGTTCATTCCATTTTATTCGCCTGATTAAAGAAACTTGCTTAAACAGGTCCCGTTCGACGACGTAGCGGTTTCCCATCCGAACACTTCCAAAAGTGTTGCTCGCATTCGCCTCCTCGTCCCATCGTCGGCATTCATTGCCGTTTCGAAACAATTGACGTCCGTCATTGGTGCTCAGCCATTTACATCCTCTTCGACCGAGCTCTCATGGGAACTGAAGACACCCAGTACTGAGGAAGCGAGAATGGAACGAAACGGAGTATTCCTTCGCCCAGGATCCTCCTTACTGCCGCACAAAAGCATGTTGAAGAAGTATCCGTTACAGAACAAGGTCCTGGAGCGCACGAGATTGCGTTCTGGGTCGAGAGAGGCCATGCAGGAGAAGACAGAACTCCATATGGAAGAGTGCTTTTGTTAGCACTGAACTGACATTCTCGCTGGCGAAATCGGCGATAAACAATGCTCAAAATGAATATCTGCTTTCGCGCAATTTCATGGGGAGGTGAGTATCAAACACATACATGAAGTATCTATACAAGCCTGCTTGGATCGCGCCTAACATTTATTAGTCAAACCCAGTAATCTCTTAATTATTGCACTAAACGGTTATAAGCTGCTGTATAATAGCTCGCGCACCTCCAGAATCACATACACTTTATAAGGCGTAAATATGTTAACGCACCAAAGTATGTGTTGCAATGCTGATTTCATCCTGTAAGCTTCATTGTGAAGTCGAATGTCTGCGCGAGTCCGCTAACATTTGGCGCAGTAGATACACTTTCTTCTCCATCTTCGGCTCTAGACACGTTTCGTGTTGTCCTGGCTGTCCGGCCACCCACGGATTTACGAGGAAATGCTCTAGGAGAACTGCCAGGAGAGCGATGACTGAGGCGAGCACTCACGAATCCCGAAGGCCCCGAAGTTTGTTCTCTAATGTTATCCAACAAGGTGTCCCTGTACACAGGCTTGACCGGGTTTCCGTTGTGATCGAGTACTTCTGTTCCTGCTGCCTCGAACTCTTCCAGCAGCGCGGGGTTGTATCCACTCTTCCACATAGTCAGCGAAACGTCCACGTCCAGGAGCTGCACCGTCTTCAAAGCGGGGAAGGCTATATCATGATCGTCCAGAATCTTTTTTAAATTTTGGATGACAGCGGCGGGTAAGTCATCCGAATAACAATTATTACGGGCGTCCCAGTTTTTCTTCCGAAGGTGGCGAATCGATACGTCTTCCTCGCCTACAATGTCAATCCGTGCCAGGTTTAGCATAGCGGGTCCCCGCGTAGATAATAGCCGCACGTCAGACGTGTGGAACCCGAGTTCACGAAGATTCGGCATCGTGGTCAAATCCACCAAAATCGCATCCGAGAAACTCACAAACGTGCTTATCTGACGTCCGTATTTCTCAAGAAACTCATCGATCATTTCGTTGAGGGCATCGTCCACGTAATTCTTCCCCTTGTGCAGCTCTGCGATAAACGTGGTCAAAGAAGGCAGGTGCACGCCGTGTAGTGCGGGAATGAGGATGTCGATCGCGCCTTTGATTGTGTGAAGGTGGGGCATCTCTGCGACGCCAAGTTCGGTCGCGTCGCAGAAGATCGCAACGTTTGAAATCTCCAAGACTCGAAGCTCTGTTGCGAGGTTACGCAGCAACGGCGCGAGCCTGATTTTCGACGCGAATCGCCAGTCCAGAACTTGAAGAGAGGGACACAGTGCCATCACCACGTCCCCAAAAGGGTGTTCACCATCCGTCGGCTCGAAAAGCATGCAGACACTGAGGTGAGTCAGGCTGGTGCAGTGACGAAGGATGGCTTCTGCCAGGGTATAGACGGATGTCACATTCGCACGGGAAGAAAGTTTTGCTTTGGGCCGGTTCCATGTTTCCAAGTCCATACACGATTCAGGCTCATCTATGAGCATTATATCCATCCTTCGCGTATATCGGGCCAAGTTTCCTGCCAAATCAGATGAATTCTCGAGCGCATTACTGAGTGCGCATAGACCGTGAACGTTGCGAATGTATACGAGTTCATAAAGGAGTTCTTTCGTCAAAGCATGAAACAACTTCGAAACCAACGTGAGCGAATGTCTGGTAAATATGTCGTTGCGGTTAGCTTGTCCGCGGCGATGACGTTTGGCGAGAAATGGATTACATGGGCCCCGTGTGCGTCCGTTCTTGCCGGTAGTCCAGTTCGATGAAGAGAGCTCAGAAAATATCTTGAACAGAATTTCGTCAGGAAGCGAGAGTAGCGACATTTGCTGGTGGATTGTGTTGTAGTCAAATCAGTGAGACGTATGTGGCTCCTGTTGAATTGCTTCGAGATAAACGTACCCATTCGGGACTGCTTACGTTAATAGCTTCCTCGTGCCACAACCAGCTCACGTGATTTCAACACCAGTTACTATATTTGGATGAGTCATCATTTATTCGCATCTAAATCGAGTAATTTAGGTACCTTAGTCACCTTGCCCCTTCCTTGCCTGCCACAACCGTGACTACATTGACAAGGAATTCGAATTCATAACGATTATTTGGTCAAGTCAGTTCGTAAACACGACTATAGTGCTCCCGCATTCAAAACCAACTTTGCCGGAGACTTACCGAAGATTTGACAGACGGTTAAATTTTAGTCACTTTCCTCGTAGGACGCGGAACCGTTGATGCTCAACAGACTAACTGTGCGATGACATGGGCTCTTGCCTATGGATTGATGCACGGTTTATCAGGAAAGAATAATCACTACAGCCCGGCCGCAAATATGAAAAGGTTAGCAGGATGGCTTTACCTTCCATCGCTTAACCAAGCAGTATTCAAGCCTCGTTCAGAATGATTGATAGCACAGCGCTCTTTTGCGGTGATAATCGTTCTCGGACACCGCATGCCTCCTATACAGTAATTTACGAAGGGCCCCTTCTTCGGCTCTAAAAGGTACGATAAGCTACGCTTTCTTGATTGATAACCTCGCTTCCAGCGCTCACATTATATCAGCCGGACTTATCGTTGCTTCCTCAATAGAAATCAAATGAATGAAAACTTATACATATTTCTGAGTGTTCAGCTCGCTGATTCTCGCGCAGGTGCTTGCGGGTAACTATTCGACCTGTCAGCCGAGCGAAAGTGTGCTCTAACATCTAACGGCTGGTACAATTGGCCGTTTCCCCAATCATCGCTTAATCGCCTCTCATGGATTCTGCAAAACCCAATATCGCACAGATCGAAGACGGTACTGCCAGCCTTTCTACCGACGAGGCGTTCCTCGTTAGCCTCGGATACAAGCAGGAGTTTAAACGTTGCTTTAGCAAGGTAGAGTTGTTTGGCGTTTCTTTCAGTATCATTGGCCTGGTTCCGTCCATTGCGTGCGTACTCCACGCGCAATTGCATACCCTGCGTGTTTTTTGAACTGAGGCTCGAATTACGCTTAGTTCTGCGTGTGTGTACGCGATTCCGAATGGCGGGCCTTCAGCAATGGTTTGGGGTGTGAGTTCGTCCATTCATACTGGCACGAAACAAAGTATTAACTATGACAGTGGGCGACCTGCGTGCCGTTCTTGGCTTGCATCGGACTCGCGATGGGAGAGCTGGGTTCCGCGATGCCGACCTCTGGTGGACTTTATTACTGGACTTTCACCTTCTCATCCCCACGTTGGCGGTGTCTGCTTTCCTGGATAGTCGGATGTAGGTCATCACATTTTAATATTCCTCTTATCAGCTCATCATGTCCGCTAATCAATAGATGCAAACACTATTGGACTCATCGCTGGTCTTGCTTCAGTGGACTACGGCTTGGCGATCCAGGTTATGGCTGCGGCGAGCATAGGGACCGATATGGCTTTCACGCCCACGACAGCTCAGACATTGTAAGCATTCGCTGCGAATTCTTCTCTGCAAGCAAATCTTCTTATATTGCACATCGATGGCTTCTAGCGGCGTTTACGCTGCGCTCCTCATCACCCATTCCATAATCTGCAGCATTGGGACGCGGTTCCTTGCACGGATGCAGAATGTCTACGTCCTGCTAAATATTCTGTGCATCTCGTCTCACGGATTCCATCTCAAGGTTCTTTACTCATAGGCTTAACCTCGACAGGCTCATCTTGGCAATTGTTGTCGCTCTCCCTACTGCCACGCCCAAAGAGTTCCGGAACTCCGCCAACTATGCTCTCGGTAACTTCACTAATCGTAAGCACCCTTTTGCTTTATGGGTTAGATGTTCTCACCAAATTTTGCTAGTGAGTGGATGGACCGATGGCTTCGCCTTTATTCTGAGCTTTCTGACGCCTCTCTGGACTATCGGTTAGCATCTCCAAGCGACTTACTTATTCACTTATTTCCTCATACTTTTTTGCGGTCGTTCCGTAGGCGCGTTCGACTCCAGTCTGCATATCAGCGAAGAGGCGACGAATAGCCAAACTGCTGTCCCATTCGCAATGATTTGGTCGGCCGTACTAGCAGGTTTCCTTGGCTGGGGTAGGTCTCTGGCTCTAGTCTATCGTCTTTCCTGACGTTTGCATCAGGAGTGAACGTGGCGCTTGCTTTCAACATGGGTACCGATCTGGAGGGAATAGTGTCGAACGAGATCGGCCAGCCATTAGCGACGGTGGATCTATCCGTGTTTCCCTGCTAGAACGGAAACTGATATCGAGAATGCGTAGATTTTCTTCAACAGCTTCGGAAAAACGGGGACTTTGGTCCTTTGGTCATTCCTCGTGATCGTCCAGTTTATGATGGGCTCGAGCACAGTCAGTTAATACCTTTTTCATGTCTGATTTATCTCGTTAATCCTGTTCTGAATCCCTAGTTGCTCGCGTCTTCACGCCAGACATTCGCTTTCGCGCGCGACGGCGGTCTCCCGCTTTCAAGGTTTATCTACCGGATGAACTCATACACGCAGACACCCGTCAACGGCGTCTGGGTCGCGGCGTTTTTCGCGCTCATGCTCGGCTTGCTTGCGTTTGCCGGGGAGTCCGCACTCTCAGCGATCTTCACCGTCGCCGTCATCGGCCTGTATGTCTCGTACAGCATCCCGATCGTCGCGCGCTTCGTGTTTAAAAACAGTTTCAAACCCGGCCCCTTCCACCTCGGGAGATACGTGAGTGGCTCAGTTATGTACCGCCGCCACTTGTACAATGAAAATCAGTTTATTCATGATTGTGTTGTCCATTTCATCTACAGAGCCTACCTATCGCAACAGTTGCTGTCTCCTGGATGACCTTCATGTCCGTTGTGTTTTTGTTCCCCCTGGAGCCCAGTGCAACGGCCAACGAAATGAATTACAGCGTCGTCGTGTTCATGGGCGTTTTGTTTTTCTCACTCACATACTATTTCTTCCCCGTGTATGGCGGCATACACTGGTTTAAGGGCCCAGCGGGCGTGCTCCGCCAAGAGGAGCTCGCAGAGAAGGCGCAGAATTTTGAATCTGAGTCAATTGAGGATTCGGCGAAGGTAGACGAGGTCGTGACAGGTGTGAAGGAGCTGGAAAGAGACTGAAGTACCATTGTCGAACCTGCGCTCACTTTTTTCTTCAGCGTTCTGTACACAAAATTTATACGAGTCGATTTCGTTATATACAGAAATCCAAATGTTATTTCAATTCAAAAAAAAAAAAAAAAAGCTCGATGGGCTAGTAAGTAAAATGTCTGAAAATCAACTCTCCAATTCGGTACCAGCCGCAACGCAGGTTTGGAAAGTTGAGATCCGCTTGCTATTCCCAAACTCCGGTCAAGAATGGGCATTCCTTCTGTGCATAACGGCCCTGAGTTCAGCTTACATAATATACAACATACCAGACATATATTCCTATAACTTCGAGACCAGCACCCAGCGCTGCTCAACACCCTCTCCCCCAAGATACCGCGCGCGTCCCTCGCCTTCGAGCTTCTTCAGGTGCAGTCCCACTCCGTGCGCGGCAGGTAGCCACAGGCTTTCCGGGTAGTCCTTATAAATCTGAGCTACGACGCCCCAGATTGTCCACGCCGGTGGTCGCTCGGTTTCTTCAGTTCCGTCCTTCGAATCCGAAGCGGGTGGCGGGCCACTCAGCACATCGACTATCTGCGCCTCACGGTCCATCCGGTGCTTGATGTACTCCGCGATGAGCGCCGGCCCGTCCTCGACGACAGGACCGTGCCCCGGGTAGACCGCCGCGAAGTCGGCGTCGGCATCCGTATCAAGCCGCCACGCAAGAACGCGCTGTAGGCTCCGGATGTACGCGCCAAGGTCCTCAAATACGGCCGTGCCCTGGCCGAGAACGCTATCAGCTGAGAAAAGCGCATGTGGTCGCTCGCTGCTACGTAACAGCAAGCAGATGGAATCAGTCGTGTGGCCAGGCGTGTGCAGTACTTCGAGCGAGGCAGATCCGTCTGAGGTTTGCAGATGCTGAGATTCGGAGAGATCGTGGATGGGTGCGCCCGAGGGCGAGGCGGTATAGGATGCCGTGGGAAGGGACGAGAGGATGGTTTGAAAAGCGTCTTCGTGGGTTGACGACGTGGACGAGGCCGGCGAGGGATACTTGTGTATGCGAGGTGGGGAATAAGCACCCGCTTCTTCGCCATCCTCTTCATATATTTTGCGTAAGAGCTTCAACACGTCGGCCAGTCCACCAAAATGATCATGGTGCTTGTGCGTGACGACTATGTCTGACACGAGACAGCTATGTTTCTCAGTCCTGACAGCACTTCCACTATTGGCTTGTAGTGCAGATTCGAGGAGAGATGGGTACGAATCGCGTCCTTCACCCGTGTCGATGAGGATATACGGCGGACGTTGGCCAACGAGGTAGGTGTTCGTCCCCTGTAAGGTAAACTTCCCCGGGTTCTACCACAACATCAGTTTCGTGACTTCAAACCTCACGATAGAATCTGATGTACTTGTCCCAATATCCGAACAACACAATCGCTCAGCTTCAAATGCACTTCATCAGCGACTTGTCCGAGGATCCTCGAGTCATAACTGAACTCCGTACTCGAGAGATGTTTGGTAGCACCCGAAGACCCTCCATCCCTCCAATTAAATCAGAGCTTTGGAAACCGATACAGCGATTAGAGAAAGCAAAGCTGCTTGGAGATGATTTAGTCACACGTGACGTTTGGTGACAATTTAGTGACCACGCCACATATTAGTAATGATGGCCGTAAGACTGACTTCTCGGCTCGCTTCCGCTTCGGATGCCTTTTGCGCAAACCTCATCTTAAACACAGGAAGCTGGGGAACCTCATCACGACCGTTTTTTCGAATGCATTAAAATGGAAGATCGAGCAACCAAAGAAGGCACAAAACAACTGTATTGACTGAGACCAGCTTTTTGAACTTGAGAGTTACGATGAGTTCCATTGTGCACATTAGCCGTGATCGCCTGACTTTGGTTTATAACAGATGTCATTGGAACTGTGAAGGAAATATCTGATGTCTCGAGATCACGTCAAGAGCTACAAGCAGATAAGTCGAGAAGCGCGAACTTCCGCAAGTCGGTCGCTCTGAGTTCTCCATACGCCCGGCGCTCGGGGAAAACTGGCGGAACCGTACAGTGCAGGCAACATGCCGTTATTACCTTCAAGGGTGTCAAAGTTGGAAATTTGGGAGGTATGAGCCCAACCTCTTTATCTTGCCATTTGTGCTAATGAGTTTCGATAGGTAGTTTACTGTCCATGGTGATTGGGCCTAGTATGATGGCCATCAACTCTGACATCACTGAGGCCCACGTTCTTCGTGGACGGTACGTTATCTATATTGACGATAATTCACGCATTCTTAAGTTAATATGCAGGTTCAATTTACTCAGCAATGTACCCGCTTTCAAATCGTACTCAAATGGAATGTCTGGCGGAGGCGGGAATAACTTCGACCGGAATGAGCTCCGCATGCCTGCGGAGGTCAAGGAATCGCAGGTAGGGATGGGCGACACCCCAGATAACTTGTCGTGACGAGCGTCAATCGTGCACATCAAGGCAGACAACCTGTCGTCCACGGCATGCCCGAGTGATCAGTGCCATGGGAGGGTGATCGAGACGGGAGAGGGATGGAGGTGCGAGAAGTGCGATCGCTCGTACTCGGACCCGGAGTATTGTTACATTATGTCGATGTCAGTTTCGGACTATTTTGGCCAGGCGTGGTTGCAAGGCTTCAATGATGTCGGTGTCTCCGTGTTTGGCATGCTGGTGAACCAGCTCAATGAGGCGAAGGTACGTGAAGTAGTAACTACCGTATATCTGATATGTTACATTTTCAGTTGAGAGATGAAGCGGAATACAACACCTTCGTGGCTAAAGCCAATCGCCACAAAAACGAGCGTTGCCGATGTGGCGGGACTTGCCGTTCATTAACAATAATGAGCGGGCCTCTCAGCAGATTCGGCGATGAGCTCGCCACAGACTTCCTACGTGTCCCAAGCCTACGCATAGAGCTATATAAGCTTCACCCTCGTCTCATGACAGTTCACTCCGATCTTTCTAATTGCCACTCTTGCTATGCCTGCTACCGCTCACGACAGTACTCTTCGCACTTCCGACCTTGGCTTTGTCTCGCCCGTACCTCCTACTCATGTGCAGTCGAACAAAGAAAATGATACGGAACATTGGCAGTCTGTACCCGCGTGTGGCGCAACACCCTCGCACCATGTCTATACCGCGCCGATCCAGAAGTCGGAGCAGGACGACCGCGCATACCGTGTCGTGCGCCTCGAGAACGGGCTCGAGGCCGTTCTGGTGCACGACGCGGGAACGGACAAAGCCGCCGCGAGCATGGACGTGGCGGTCGGACACCTCAGCGACCCAGTAAGTGCCGAGCTTTTATTTGCTTGTATTTGCGGAATGGAGATCGAGCGAACGAGATGTGTGCCGAGCTGAGCCAAGCCTTACATGGGCTACGGTTATAAACATTTGCGGATTTCTGGTGCCTTTGAGCACTAAGGATCTTAGTTGCGGGTGTAGAGTGCTGGATGTGTGACAGAGGCAGTTTATTTAAAAGCCTACAACAGGCGTTGCTTTTCTAATATCCATTGCCAACATTTAAAGCCTGTGTTTTGGAAGAACTTTCTGCCAAAACAATCGAGTCTGTCAGACGAAATTGTCACTATGTCAGGAAGTCCGTAGAACTGTCAGATCCGCTCTTTCTAGAAAAGAAACGTGGCATATAATAGCACTCTCCTAACCACCTTGCTCATTTTTCTATGCTTTTATGTGCCCTACCTTTCTAATTGCGACTCCTTTTTCCTCAGGATGATATTCCCGGCTTAGCTCACTTTTGCGAACACCTATTATTTTTGGTGAGCAAGAAGAGCCCGCAGTTGTCCGGCATAACCTCAAGTTTCCGAGTGCTGGTCTCATCCCGTTATAATCATGTGCTGACAAATCATCTGTATTCAGGGAACGGAACAGTATCCCAAAGAGAATGAATACTCGGAGGTGACTGCACTCTTATGCATTCGACCGAGACATTGTTGACTATCACAAACCATTCAGTATCTTGCAAAGAATAGCGGCATATACAACGCCTCTACGGCCGCTTCTAACACTAACTATTACTTCTCTGTCTCCTCAACCGCCTTTGCAGGCGCGCTCGAGCGGTTCGCTGGCTTCTTCCACTCTCCGCTCTTCTCACCATCGTGCACGCTTCGTGAGATGAATGCGGTCGACTCAGAGAATAAGAAGAACCTGCAGAGCGATATGTGGCGCATCTTTCAACTCAATAAGCACCTTTCGCGCCCTGGACACGCTTGGAACAAGTTCGGCACAGGGAACAAGGCGACGCTGTCAGTGAGCTCAACTGATAGTGAAACTGAAGCTAATGCAGACATGGTCGGGAGAGAGACGAGGCGCCGGCTGATTGAGTGGTGGAGCAAGGAATACTGCGCCAGCCGGATGAGCTTGGTGCTTATTGGAAAAGGTTGCTGGAGGAAATTATAATGATGAACGCAATACTAATTATTTGCGCAGAATCCCTTGATGAGCTCACTCAACTTGCCGCGACGCTCTTCTCGCCAATTCTAAATCGTGGTCAAGATCCTGCGCCTCTTATACTAGAGCACCCTTTCGGTCCAGATGAGCGTGGCGTACGCCTCACTTTGCAACTCTGTCATCCATCCTGCCTATGTTTACAATGATATTTGCAGACAATCATCCATGCTAAGACTATCATGGATCTCTATGCACTGAAACTCTCCTTCCCGCTCCCCTACCAAGTGCCACACTGGCGCGTCAAACCGGCGCGCTTCCTCGCACACTTCGTTGGTCACGAGGGTCCTGGCTCGTTACATGCCTATCTCAAGAATAAAGGCTGGATCACAACGCTCGGCGCCTTCGAGGAAAGCCTCGGCCGCGGATTCGCAGTGTTCAAAGTCACAATCGATATGACGAAGGAAGGGTTCCGTGCGTTTATCTTCTAACTTCCAGTGGATTTGATTTGCTGAAACGCCCTTTTCTCTCGTTTTTGGCAGAGAATTATCGCCAAGCGCTCCTCGCATGTTACAAATACCTTTCCCTCCTACGTACTTCCGCATTTCCCGCGTGGTTTCAGCAGGAGATTCAGACGCTCGATGCGATGCGCTTCCGTTTCGCGGAGAAGACGCCTCCTATTCAGTACGCGACGTGGATTGCAAAGCATGTGAAGCATCCGACGCCGCGCGCACTCGTGCTGAGCGGGCCGCAACTCACCTGGGATTGGGATGAGCAGCTCGTACGCGAGACTCTTGCCGGCTTTGTTGTGGAAAATGGGCGTGTCGTTGTAATCTCCAAAGACCACGCTGCCATCGGGATAACGGGCCCGTGGGCAACGGAGCCATGGTATGGCACTGAGTACACGGTGGGGAAGCTGGAAGACGACTTCGTTTCTTTAGTGGGTATATATTTAGTATCAACACTTCGCATTGCTGATTGTTTGGCTTGCGACACTGCAGGCGCGCGAATCGAACGACATTCCGGAGTTATTCCTCCCTGGACCGAACGAGTTCATCCCTTCGAACGTCGAGGTTGAGAAGACAGAGGTTTCACAGGTTTGACAACCCTCCTGCTTTTCATTTTTGAATTTGACTTCCTTTTATCTCTTTTCTACCGACTTACAGCCTCTTAAGTGTCCTAGTCTCATAAAGCGTACGCCTTTGACGGAAGTCTGGCACAAGAAGGACGACCAGTTCTGGGTGCCTCGCGCACAGGTGATGATTGAAGCCCGAACGTAAGTTTAGAAAAATAAAACGCATACGTGGAAGTTCGGTTGACTTCTGAACCGTCTTTTCCAGACCAGCTTCGGGCGCATCCGCACGCGCCTCTGTCATGACGCGGTTATATGCAGACCTTGTCGAAGACGCACTCTCCGAATATACGTACAACGCGGAACGTGCGGGCCTAAGCTATAACTTCGGGTCGACTTTAATGGGCCTGTACATCAGCCTGAGTGGGTATACCGACAAGTTGCCTCTCATAACTCAGCATGTGCTTGAAAAGATCAAGAATCTCGAAATTAAAAAGGACAGACTGGCGGTCATAAAGGAGCAGGTGCGCCGGTCTATTTCTTCGCGGTCTTTGTCTTCGACCGTCGACTTATGTCCCATTCTAAGGTCAAACGGCAATGGGAAAACGTTTTCCTTGGCCAGCCTTATCAGCTTTCGGAATACTATGGCAAATATCTTCTGGCGGACCGACAATTCACGGTGTCTGAGAAACTTGCAGAAATTGAAGGCAAGCCAACTTCTTTTTGTTCTCCAAAATGGAAGCTGACGGACGACTTTGACAGGCATCACTGTTGAGGAACTGCGTGAACACACCAAAACGCTCCTCTCGCAATTCAAGTACCTTGTTTTAGTGAACGGAAATCTTCGGAAAGAGGTAAGAGAAATTATCAGCTTAAAGGCTTTAGCACCGTTTCCAAACATCTTCTAGGATGCGATTCGTATCGCATCCATGTCCGAAGATATCCTTAGTGCTCAACCTGTTCCTGAGAGCGAACTTCCTCAAGAGCTTTCAAGGCTACTTCCTAAAGGTAATTCAATGGTTCCTTGCATGGTCATTTTTATATATATATATCACGTTCCAGCTTGCAACTACATTTGGGAACTCCAGGTGCCTAATCCGAACGAAACCAACGCCAGCATCTCGTATTATTGCCACGTAGGAAGCATTTCCAACGCTCGTCTGCGCACCACGTTTCGGCTTATGGCGCAGATTACCGCCGAGCCGGCCTTCAATGTCCTGCGCACCCAGGAACAATTAGGCTATATTGTCCACTCGTCAGAATGGCAAAGCGTCGAGTCGATCGGCTTGCGGATCGTTGTGCAGTCGGAGAAAGACCCGAAGTACCTGGAATCGCGCATTGAAGCATTCCTTGTACACATGCGTGACGTATTCGACACAATGGATGGCACGCAGTTCGAGGAGCAGAAGAAGGGACTCATCCATAAGTGGACCGAAAAGCTGAAGAACATGAACGAGGAGTCAATGCGCTTCTGGAGCCAGATTGAGTCGGGTTACCTCGACTTCAGCCGTCGCGAAAGAGACGCTGCTTTGCTTGAGAAAGTAACGAAGGCGGACGTGCTCGCAATGTTCAAGGAGTTCATCGACCCCGCTTCACCCAACCGCTCGAAGCTCTCGATCCATATGCGTCCCAAGAATCCGCCCGCGCGTAAGCTGAGCCTTGCCGCTGCGGAGGCATTCCTTGTCGCACTGCGCTCTGCGGGCGTTACTGTTGACGATGAAGCGTTCTCCGCACAAACTGCGGACGAGCCGCCTGTCGCCGCGGTCAAGGCACACTGGGAGGGTGTGCTCTGTGACGCGAAGGCAGAGCGACCAGAAATTTCTGTAGAAGCATTACTCACGGAGCTCGAGGAGCTTGCGCTTAGACATCCTGCAGTCGGCCAGGGTGACGTCGAGCTCAGTCCGAACGTGGCGTTTATTGCTGACGGCGCGGCCTTCAGGGAAAGCCTTGCGCTATCTGGTCCTGCGAAGCCCGTGGAGGACAGTGTTCTCGACGTGCCGTTGTCGAAGTTTTGAACGATGAAATCCGGTCCCGCGCTCTCGTGATTGGAATGTTGGGCGGCAGTGAGTGGTACAATGATTATTCCTGTTCCGTCGTTTCAGCCCAGCGTTCCCTGTCTTTACGACACTGTGAAATCACGTCTCTCACGTACAGACCGCGGTAGTGGTCGATCCTTCGATCGCAACGTCTGAATTATTTATACATCCATACCATAGACCTCTAAAATGCAAGTCTAACTAAACATGATCACACCTAATTTATTTGAGCGATGGCACGGCATACCAAGGAAAATGGTCCTTTAGAAATAAAAGATAAAGACTTCTTTGAGGATTTAGGCTGTCATAATGACTGATGATGGAGCTGTTGCAGCATCCGCTGTGGTTCAGGCCACTATCTTCTTGACTAAGTCGATAGGATTGTCTGATCGGCTTTGGGACTTCTGCCGCCTTAATTGACGGCAAGAAGCGCTAGGACGGCAAACGGAACAATCCACGGACGCAGGAAGGCGTGTGGCAATGACAATGCAGTGAGATTGCGTAGCATCAATTCGATCGCTTTTTTGATTTGTAAGCTGTTGAGAACAAAGGAGATGATTTGTCACACGTGACGTGTAGTGACAATTTAGTGACCGCCCGGTAACTGCCTTGCTGGCAGCTTCAAACCCCAACTTGAACACCGTGCGCGAACAGACTGTTCACTTGTGCGCCATCGTAAGTCTGCGTTATCTTCCTAACTTCTGCGGATATGTGCTGAAAAAGTTCCTTCTCTTCATAGCGAAATTCCTAGGTGATGTCCAAGAAGAGCTTCAAAGGCCCCTTCCCCCCAGAAATCCTGCTCGAGATCTTCTCCGCCTTTTCACTCGTCGAATGGGGCATGGATAGCATAGATCACCCATGGGATCCGTTTTGCGTGGGATTCGTTCAAATAGACCGTTTTAATCGCGCAAACATCTCAACAAAGCACTCGCTTTCGCTCGTATCGAAGCAGTTCAATGTCCTCACGAAAAAGCTCCTATACGAATATGTATGTATCCGTGACGCATACCCGAGCGGCTCCGGGAGGTCCAAAGAAAACACTCTGAAGTCCTTCTTTGACTCTGTCGAGCTGTATACAAAGAGGTTGGATATCATTCGGCACCCAAAACGCAGATATGATCGGGATGGAAAGCTGTTGCTTTTCCCTCAGGCACCCGAACCTGGAAGCAGAGAAACACTCTTCCACCTTGCGCACGAACTCCTATGGAAGATAGGCCCCTGGAAACTCGAACACCTTCGCGTTGCACTTCCCTCCTACCCTTTTAAGTGGGATCCTTCTCTCCCAGATTACTGCTCCAAGCTCAAGGTATTCAGTTGGGAATTCGAACCGCTATTCGATGCAAGGAAGTTCATTGGCTACTATGCATCGAATCTGCACGTATTGGATCTTACCTCTGACTCTGATGAAGAGAGTAGAATATACTTCGCAAACACGGAATTTCCCAATCTGCACACCCTCCGCTTGTCCAACTCCAAAATGATGAGGACATTCTTAAAACTCGAGCTTCCTTCATTGCGCGTGGCCGATATTGGTGTTACATATATTGATCCATATAATGCATATCCATTCCCGGATGAAAAGGCAATTTTTGTCGCGTTCGTCGAGAAATATGGCAGAAATCTCACGATACTCGCTCTACGCGATTTCTCGGACAGGCTCACCGACGCGATAGGACTCGATGCGTTACCAAACCTTTGCGAATTGGCGCTCCTGACAGAGAAACTCGATTTAAAATGGCTCAAGGAGGACGTGGTGCTGAAAATAACGCGCTTCAGTTTAATTGGCAGTATAATGGCCGTAAATGAAGATGCAGATGTCCTGCTCAAGTGCCAATGGATCTCCGACAAGGTTTCCGGCCAACTTTCCGGGCTGAAAAGCGTTCTTTTCATGGAACGCAATCTGGATTACGGGCTTGAGGACGAGACGGTTTTTGAGATGGAGCGGATTTTGGGGCAAGTTAACGTCGAACTGGAGTGGATGTTATAGTGATGTCATTTTTTTCATTGACCACATCTGCAAAGAACGGACACCAGCTCTTTTCGCCACTTTCGCGCGTACATCTGAGTTTTCCTCTGCTCCTTCATCTTTCCTCTAGACAATTGCACACACGGCATCCGTATTGTACTCGCTCTTCCGTCGAACACCTACCTCGCACACGCAAACCAGTATTGAGCTCGTAAAGAGCTTTGTTTGCGCTAACGACTGTCATGTAGTAGATAGGAGACGCACGTCGAAAAGCAGTCTTCTAAATGGTTGGAAAATCAAGCGTATGTTCATATGCAACAGAATGACACGAAAGACAATCCATCGTCGTGGTATGTACATCAGGATATAGAAGTGAAATACGGAAGAGATAAATTCGGACTAGATAAAACAGTACTACATGGTACCAGCGTTCGTGCGTGAATGAGAGCGTACAAGATACCGACAATGATCATCACAGATAGATTTTGGCAATGAGCTGCTCGAGAATCAATGATAAAAAAGAAATAATGATGAGATGCAGAGGAGGGTGTGTATGTGCGGTTCGTTGAAACTATTAACGAGCATCGATGTCCGTCACCGATGCCGAGCCGTGTCTATCATAAAATGCAGTCATAACGATCATGTCAACCGTGCGAAGATAAATAGGAGACAAAAGATAAGGTCGTCCAGGATGAAATCGAATCGAGATGTGTTCGCGAGTCAGATTAGGCGGAGAAACCACGAAAAAGACTTTTGAAGGCTAGACATGCACGCGTGTGGGAAACTGATACCCACACTTCAGCAACGTTGCAGACGTGGGGGTCTCGGCGTCGGGGCTGAGCTCACACGGACTTGATGGCATCGTCGGCGTAGTCGCGCGGTGGCCCATACTCGCGTGAAACGAGCCCTTGAAGAAAGAGAACGCGTCAATAGATGATGAAGAAGGCGATGACAGCAATCCTTCGACGCTCGACGCGGAGTGCGAGCGCCGTATGTCCGTAGAGATGTCAAGTAACCCCTCGTGGCCCGTATAGAAGCAAAACCTGGACGATTGCAGGAGTCAGTATTCGTGGTAAAATGGAGGCAATGCAAGAAGAAAAAACGGAAAACGCACTTGTCCAGGAAAACGCTGTAGCTGCTCGAGTCCATCGAGGCACTGTCTGGGAACGCCGAGCCTGTTTGAACCATTGGAGAGAGCATCGAGAAGTCTGGCGGAGACGACGGCGACGGCGTCATTGTCGGAGACGACTCGGACATGGACGTAACCGACGGCGTTGACGCATCGCTGTCTCCGGTGTCGTGCATGAGCCCGTGCGGCACTTGACCCCACGGATGAGGCGCGACGATCCCAAGGCCAGCGTCGGTGGGTCCGCTTAGCGGGGGAAACGAATGACAGCGCCCGGGTGATGTAGGCGGCGGGTGTTCGGACCTCGGCGTTTCAGTAAATGAAGAACCTTGAGACGGCTGGAAGAAGACGTCTGCATCCGATAACGAGCGATGCGACGTGTGCGAGCCAGGCGTACCAGGAGGCGTCAGGCGCACCTTGCCAAATCCGATACTAGACGGCCTGTCTGCATATCCGCTCGACCAGGTGTCAAAATACGACGAGCGGTAGTGCTTGCGGGCGTTCCCATGCGCTACGGAACTCGAAACGTCGTTCGGACCACAGTGGGGGAAGGGACGATCCTCAGAAGCCCTCGCGTCAAGCTCCGCAGAGAAGCCGGTGCGCGACCCACAAAACTTCGCCGAGTCCATATCATCCAACGAGCCCAGGTCGCGTGGCGAACCGCGCCCGCGCCCACGTGCGTTGGTGAAGTCCAAATTATGGCTCTCAAATGACCGCGCTTTCGAGTAAACGCCCGTCGAGGCCATCGACGGTTTATTGAGGGGCACCGCGTTCTTATCCGTCGGCCACGGGAGCGCCGAGCGCCGTGGGTACACGCCGCTGCGTGCCTGGCTGTGGCCCGCCCATGTAAGCGCATGCTCGAATGACGGCTTCCATGCGGTGCGGTTCTTCAACGACGCTCCGAGGTCGTATCGCGATGCGAGTGGGTCCGCAGCCTTCTTCGCGGGCGACGCGGTGTCTTCACTGTCCTTCACATTCTGTCCGGCCTTCCAGTGACCACCTTGTCCAGCGTGCCATACAGGCTCACGCCTAGCGCACTCGACTTTCCGTCGCCCACCGATGTCGACCCAAACGAATCCTTCTTCTCGCTCACCCCGGCCTTGCTCGTGTCCAAACGCGCAGCGACGACAGCTGATCCGGTGAGCGTGAGCCCGGTTGGCGTGCGCCGCTCGAACACCGTACGGTAGTTCTGGCCACCATTGTTGTCCCACATCTCGCTCCCCGCAGCGCGGTATCGGACCGCAAGCACGAGCGTCTTCTCGTCGATGCGCAGCAGCATGTCCGCCAGCCGTATTGAGAATGCGAAGCGGTCGTACGCGGGGCCCTGGTCCTTCAACTCGATGATCCGCGTCGAAGAGTCCGAGCAGATACTTGCACTCGGAGCAGCGGGGAAGAAACCCGCACTCGGTGACGGCGGTGCACACGACTCCGCCCAACGTGCAAGGACCTCGCTTGTTGTCTGCCACCCGTCGAACGTGAAGCGCACCGCAACATTCTTTTCAAAGGCGATATTTCGCACCCGCACGGTGCCCTGCACGCTCGACGCGTCATCCGCGAGATGGAGGCCTTCGAGGAGCACGTCCTTGTCGCACACTTCCGAACCACCAAGGCGCGCAGGCATATTCAGCACGCGCATCATCAGCACCCGCCGCACCGCCGCCTCTTCGTCGCTCGTTGCCCCACCGGGCACGAGTCTTCTTTGCTTCGGGCGTGCCGGCCACGCCGCGCCGCTCCACTCGGTCCCGGAATCGCCCTCACCACTGCTCATCGTGTCGTCGAATATCGGGCTCCCATCCCGGCTCACCGCCGCAGGCTTCTGCTCCGCGACAAACAAACGCACGTGCTCGAGCTGCGCGTCGAAGTGCACCATCTTGACTCCCGCGGCCTGCGGCGTCGCCGGCGCGCTAACGCTCGGCGAGAGTAGCGGGATTGACGCAAGGTCAGAAAGCGAGAGCGTCGGGCGGTGCCGCGATGCGGACGCGGAACGACACTTGAGTGACGACTTGAGGATCTCGCCCGACTTCTTGCGGATCAGCGGCATGCTGCTTGCGGATGCAGACTCGGATAGCGTCCGCGGCGGCGTGGATGGAAGCATGGGCATGTCTGAACCAACCGGTGTCGCCGCACGCGGTGAACAAGACGAACTGCGTTGTGCAAAGGAGGTGCGTCGTCCTATGTTTCCATCATTTTTCGAATGCATACCTCCTTGAGATACCATGCCTGCGATATCAATGCGTAGCGACGCCGCTTTTCTCCGCCTTTCCGCGAGCCCTTTCTCTTCCGAAGGTGGGGTGGAGGCTGGGGTCGTATTTGGTGTCGGTGTGGCAATCGCAACGCCTAGTGGCGGACTAGGAGGGTTCGACGACGGAAATGCAACTGTCGACGTCTCATCCCGAAGTACGAGGTGCACATTCTGTTTCAGACGCAGAAAGAAGAGTTTAGGATCATGAAAGAAATATCTATACTTTGGAGATACTTACCACGAGTTCGCCCTCTGCCTCGTCCTCTTCTTCAAACACGAGCCCTCCTCTCCTGCGCGCGCCCTCCCTGCCGCGGCCTCTCCGCGCACGAGGCGCAATACCAGGTATGCTTGAACTTGTTCGATCCACAGAGGACGCCGCAGCTGAC
Source organism: Phellopilus nigrolimitatus (assembly GCA_021029095.1). Classification (NCBI taxonomy): domain Eukaryota; kingdom Fungi; phylum Basidiomycota; class Agaricomycetes; order Hymenochaetales; family Hymenochaetaceae; genus Phellopilus; species Phellopilus nigrolimitatus. The sequence continues at coordinate 286,224 of JAJOHG010000014.1, forward strand.
AGACGCGTCTCACTAGTCTCTGTAGACGCAAAAACCTGCGCCGGGCTCGTCAGGTCCCCTTCTGACGCCTTGCGCTCGCGCGCAACGCTCGCTGGCGTCGGCGTCGCGCACTCCGAGCCGGAATCCGAGTGGTCGTGGTCCGCGTGGCTCTCTTCTGCAGGCGTCGGAAAAGTAAAAGAGTAGGATGTGGGAGAAGCAACGAGGGGGCTCTTTTTTTCAGCGCTAACGAGTCGCTTACGGGCTGCCCGTTCATCCACGTCCAGATGCGTGTCCTCTTTCGCCTTCGACTTCTTTGGCTTCCCTGCCGTCTGCTCTTCCTCGCTTCCGCTTCCGCTCCCACCGTCCTCTTCGCCTCCGAGCACAAATCGCGAGCGCCCGCGGCCACGCGCCGCGGACGGAGAAACAACCGTCGTTGCAGACGCCTCCGGGACAGACGACGCAGGCGACATGGACAAAGAGCCCCCGCCACGCCGCCGCGGGATATGTGGCAACCCACGGCCCGCCGCATTTGCGTACCGGATTGTGCTCGGAACAGCGGGCGCGACGCTCGGCGCGGACGCCGTGCGGCGTATGGGCATCGCCTGGCGGGTCTCCTGGTCGGTTAAACTTGAAGAGGATGCCACGGATGGCGGGGAAAAGGAGGGGGGCGGGGGGCGGGACAGCACCGCGGACCCCGTATACGGCCGCGCGCAGCTGTCCGAGTGCGCCTTCGCGAGCGGTGGCGGCGGATAGATGTAGCCCATGCCGAGAGACCTCGGACCCGGCTGCGCGTTGAACGCGCTAGAAGAAGCAAGTGGCGGTGACGCGGGAAGCGCAAGAGGGGTGAAGGGCGTGTGCGCGGGGACGGGCGCGGGCCTGGACAATGCGATTGAGAGCGGGGTTGGGACCGGCCGGCTAGAGGACGGAGAGGCCGGGAGGAAGGTTGATACGGAAGAGCCTGTCGCTGCTGAAGGGATGACGTACGGCATGTCGATAGCTGTCTCTGCCTTTGTTTTTTCTGTTTCTGGTTCCCGGCGTATTTGTTCCGTTTCGTCACGGATACGGGCAAGGTCGAAGTCGCCACGCGGTGCTGCACTTGCTGAAGGGATACCTAGAAACGCAGAGGCGCTGTACGTGAGTTCTGCGACACAAGACCCAAGAGCAGAAAGAGTAGTAAAAAATCCAGAGAAGAAAGAGAAAACGACAGAGAAATTCAAATACGCGGCGAACCAACGAATGAAGGAAAGCGAGGACTGTGGTGGACACTGAATTTCAGATGCAGACACAGAGGACTCGATGAGGCGGAGGATATGTGCTGTACTGCTGCTGCGAATTAAGAACGCGCTCGGATCTTCGCCACCAGAAAAAAATGAAAAGAGATATAGAGGGAAAATGAACCCAAGACGCGCCGAGAAAGTACCCATGCACGGCTTTTACGACCAGAAATAACGAGACCGACTGGGGATCGTATGGTTAAATAAATATAAATGTGGGTATGTGGCTGATGGCGAAAGAAAGGCAGCGAAGAATAGACAATGGATATAAAGAAGAGATGGGATAAAATGAACAAACGAGGATTGAGAAAGAGACAAAGGGATAAAGGTGGCAGACGACGAGCTTGTCGAGTGGCTAACAGCAGCAGCACGGGATCGAGGACCGAAGGGTGAAATAAGCAAACGACTAATCAAGGCTCACCAGTTCAAATTGAAATCCGTCCACGCGGGTCGCCGTACGATGTCCCTCGTCGCAGTAGGAGCGAGGACAAAGAAACTAAGAATAAATGGGAATTTGCAGCGTTTTCAGTGGCGCCACGACTGTGAGAGAATAACCGGATTGTAGATGATATATGTGATGCCTTGATGAAAAATGGAACCTGCGGGCGCGAGCTCGAATCAGTACGCTGGGCTGACAAGAAGCAGGTAGCTGCAGAAGAGGCGAAATAAAGCAGAAGGGAGGCTGGCAGGAGCAAGTACGAAGCAAAGGGGGATGAATGGTGCGGCAGGAGCGGGTAAAAGCGGAGGCATACAGATAAGAGGAATGCTGAAGACTGCGCCGACTAGTACGGACTAAGAAAAACAAATGGCCCCTCCACTTTGCAGCGCAGAGTAGCAAAGTTGACACGCCGCAAAGCAAACACGCACTGTAACTCCCGTGCCTATAGAAATAGCTAACGCCGGGGTGCCTTGGTTTGGGCCTGATCGCGGGAGAACCCTGCGTCCAATTGACGTCGAAGCTGTCCTTTTTCTCGTCTGGAAGACGCGCTAAACACGTTATGTTGCGGAGGAAGCAGTATAGCGCGTCGAGGTCGTCGGAGAGGTCGTGCCGAGATGCAGATTTCGCAGAGGTGTCGCAGGGAAGCGTAGCCCAGTTAAGACAATACCGTACGGACGTACGGGACAGATGGGGATAACGATGACCTATATAGCTGTGTCGTCGAGGGACGTCGCCGCGACGCGAGCAGGCGTCTGGAACGACGACGACGACGAGATGGAGGAGGAAGGGAGAGAATGCAAGGCCGTGGACAAGAGAAACCCGAGAGTGAACACACTTGCCGAGAATTCCGACCATTTTCCATATCGGGAAGTAGCAGCGACACAGCATTCTACAGGTGGGTGTAGAAATTGACGAACCACGTAAGCGATTATCGCCACCAAATAAGGAAGAAAAGTCTGTTATCTTCCTTTTTTGGCAGCGCCAATCGCTTACGCGGTTCGTCAATTTCTACACCCACCTGTAAATTGGATTTAAGCGTTAATCTCAGGGTTCCTCGGTAAATGTGTCAAAAACCCTTATGCTGTCAAACTCGGTTCGGAACGAGTGTCTAGTTTTCCTTACTCTCCTTTTCTCTATTTTTCTCAAGACCTCCTCCTCCAAGTCCGAAAGTAATTGACAATTCTCAATACTTCTGTCGTTGTCCGGTCTCAAGTCTTTCCCCCTTTCTCCCGCGTCTCGTGATCTGCCTTATCGCCGCTACTCAGCTGTTCAGTTCTCGATCATTGAAACACTCGGTGGTGAGTAAACATTGATGATTTCGCCATCATGCGTGGAGTCATTGCACCAATCCTAGTCTCCTGCGTTCTAAAATGAGTAAGGAGAACAAAGAGTAAAATGGACGTTGCTTGTCCGACGGCGCTATGATATTGCTAAGAGCTGGTGGGTCGTGAATTTGCTTTCGAGTCGCTGGTGCGCTCTTCCGACTTGCAAGATGCTCCGGTTTCGGCGTCTCTTTGCATTCCCCATCGTGATGTCCCCTCTACCCAATGGGGACAATGCAGCCCTTACATACGATTTCTAATATTAGTTTTTTTTTTTTTTTCGCCATGAAGACATCGCATGCCCACTTATCCCGTCTATCTGTGGGACCAATTCTTGTCCTGCAGAGCCACATGACTACCGAAGCTCGAGTAGAATAAGTCGCAGCTGGCGTCTCCCCGTATCACACGGTCGATGTTGCAGGTTTCATTGAGGCTGTCTCTCGTCTTGTGGCTGGCAGATACGATACGAACGTGTCTGTTATCCTGTAATCACTCCGCGAAGCGTATGCTTCTCTAAGTCTCTTTCCCCGGATTTGCCCTCCGCATATATCCTTGCATCAGCGTAGTCTTGATCAGATCCTGGTGCCTCATATACATGCTCCGAGATCTCATCGCTATTCTATTGTCATCTTATCGCTCTGGACATTCATCAAGCCGCACACAGCGTGCTCCTTACATTGTGTAATGATGGCGAATATCCCAATCGGTCGCTTTTTCCATCGACCTTGAGCTATGTGCCTCAAACCTCGCTCACCTCGAAACAACAGCTCTCACTCGCAACGCCCGCCATGACCGACTCCGTGCCCAGCGGAAACGGCACCAGCTTCGCCGCGCACCCGCGCACCGTCCTCCTCCTCATCGACGTCCAGGTCAACATGCTCGCGCCGGGAACGGGCGTGCCCAACGCCGCCGCCGTCCGCGCCAACGTCGCGCACGCGCTCCACTGCGCGCGCACCGCGCACACGCCGCCGCGCATCGTGCACGTGCGCAACTGCGGCAGCGCGCCCGGCGACCCCGACGTGCCGGGCACGCCGGGCTGGCAGCTCGCGTACGCCGCCGCGGAGAGCGAGCCCGTGCTCGACAAGCTGGAGAACAACGCGTTCGCGGGCACGCCGCTCCCCGCGCTCGTCGACGCGCAGGCCGCGCTCGTCGTCGCCGGCATGCAGAGCGACTTCTGCATCCGCGCGACGTGCCGCGCCGCCCTCGCCCGCGGCAACACCGTCTTCCTCGTTGAGGGCGCCCACGCGACGTACGACCGCCCCGAGGAGGACAGCCCCGAGGGGCACATCACCGCCGCCCCTGCACACGTCGTCGAGAAGGAGAGCGAGAGCGAGCTCGAGAGGGCCGGCGTGTCCATCATCAAGGTCGAGGATCTCCCTCGCCTTTTTGAGGGTCTTAAACAATGATGGTCGGCGGAGAGTGATGTTCCCTCTGAGCGATCAAACGATCATAGGAATGTGGCTTGTAAATAGTGCTGAACATGGACGAGAGCAGGGCACGATTTCGGTTTACACATTACACCACATTCAGGACAAGCGCACAGCGGATATACTTGCACGCAACTGTCAATCAGCCCTTACTCCAGAAAACTGTCATAAAATGGCACGGCGAAGGATTTCAGCCTGCACAGCCTTTATTTTATTTTATTTTCTTTGAAAATCAAATACTTAAATTCCACTTGTTTAACATTTGGAAATAAATTAAACCGCTCCGACGACGTGCGAATACTGCTCCCTGTGGAAAATAATGGAAGCAGTATGTCTGTATATTTGTTTTGCATAAATAATGACTACCGTTGGCTACTAAAATCATTTGAATATTGAAAGACTTTCCCCCTTGGCCTCGGATAGCAGTTGGAATCCGCCAGTCACTCCGAGTTTGCTTTTTTCTGTGCGACGCGGAGACTTATGGTATTTGCTAACATGACCTACTGGGATTTGGAACTCCCCTCGATAAACGTGGTGACGATGACGTTCGCACTGGATGCCCGAGAAGACACAGATACGAAGCCACAAAGAAGGCGTACCCAATTCTTATAATCTTAATGCTGATTATATTCGAAGCTCTCGCGATTCCTCGAGTGTCGACTGGGATGGTGAACCTCTACATAGAAATTTCTTCAGAAATAAATAATTTGGGATGTTATAGACATGGATAGACAGAGACACCAAAACGTTCGATCCCATTGACCTCGGTGAAGACTCCAGTCAGAAAGACTGACATGTAAAGGGGGAAAGGACCAACTCGATTTGAAAAGCTGCTCCTGAGCGCGCCGATAAATGAAAATGAAAAGCAAAGAGGTAGTTGTGGGAGAAAGGTAAATATATTTCAAAGCAGGCCGAGCGTTTGTTCTGCAGTTTTTCCCATCACCAAGGTCGCCGATTTTCGAGCTTAGAAACTACCGGAATACAGCGGGAAAGAAAATTGGAGACTGACGCGCTTCCAGAAAGTGAGATGACCTTGAGGTAAAGAGCACCTCAGCTCGATGGCTAGCTAAATTTATCGGGCATTTGAGGTAGCTCAAGGTTGCGCTGCTTGGCAGCAACAAAGTGGCAATGCAAAACCTCTAGTGGCGGACAATTCCGTGATGAAATCAAAATATAATGCTTTGGGATATTCTATAAATTTATCTTAAGGTATCTCAAGGTGAAGCTCGTCAAGATGGTCGCTCAGAGACTCTGAGGTGATCAAGGTACTTACAAATTCACCTTGGGCTAATGGTACCTCTCCGTGAACGCGTCGGCCAAGTTAAACCCAGCGCGCGCGGCACGTGCCACGCGTGTGTTGTACTGACAGTGTCACTGACAGCGACACCGCCAGAACAGTCGCTTGATCGGCGACAAGACTTTGCATGAAACTATTATGCTCGAGTTCAACGTTTAATAACCATTATTCTTGAGGCCTTCGATACGTTCGATCACAAACGGCTCACCGCGTTCATGGTCGTCTATTTTGCTTTTTCCGTCTTCCCCTGGCGATTGGCCATCAGCTCGCTTTTCCCATGGCATGCTAGGCTTCAATTCCTCCGGGAGACCGTGCACCTCATTTCCATCACCTAGCGCAAGGGTCTAGAACAAGACATACTGTACAAGGAGCACTGCGATCTTTTTTTGGCTATTCTGGCCACAACACCGTTATACCGCCGCCAGCCTTCACATGATCACCCGCCCTGTACCACGTTTACAGCCCCTTCCATTCATCCGCACCCAGTGTGCACCTTTCATATTAGAAAACCGAGGAGCACGCCTCGCGGCTAGGCAGCATGCTTATCGTGCGCTGGCCATCGTGTTTTCGCCGATAACGACGTGGTAAACTCGAGGCTGGTGTGCAGCTGCTTTGCGCACCTAGATATCTGGTGTATAAGAGGTATATTTGTACTCTTATAATAAGTGGTGAGACTGGCACCTCCAATCATGCAGCTCTACTTACACTATGTAGGTTTTCTTGAGGGCAACACGACCGGCCCACGGACTTGAAAGAACGGTCAAGTGACGCACGCATCGAGCATTGTGCTCCTTAGGTTTTTCCCCGCCTCTCGAGACAAAAGGTGCCTTCTGAGCCAAGTGAGCCCATCTCTCGTGTGTCAGAATGATTGATAACAGATGACACGTCCTAGAACGTTCGGATTCGTCTCCGTCTCAGCTTGGGTAGTGATCTCGGCGAAGATCGCCGCTCGCATTACGTTGCACAACTAAATGACTTGTTGTCGAATCAAATTCACATGGCTTAACGAGACCTGACGATTATTCGGAGATGAGAGCAAGAAAGAAGAAACGAGACAGCTCTTTCGCATTTGTTTCTTGGATTCACGTCGGTCCGATCGATAAATCCTCCAGATTTCTTCTACACGAGGATCACATTGACGTCGGCGAGAATGTTCGCAGCTTTTTACCCCTTCTTTACGATACACTCGTGCTAGACGCAAGGCTTAGGAGTCAATGCCGTATCTTTCTTACTATAAAATCAGTTTATCAAGTTGTCGATTCTCCGCTCGCTCCCTCCGTTTTCTTTCCAGTACTGTCTGCCTACTTGCAGGCTTCTCTTTTCGTCCTGGGTCCATCCTAGTACTTGGGATGTCAGGCTGGAACTGGCATCTCGACGAACCCCCATTTTCAACCTCACCATCTGAGAGGCCCGACTCTCAACCAGATCATTCAGATCATTCCGCATCAAATGGCGCTTCTCATAATCGAGAGCACGTCTTCACACGGGTGCGAATCTCAATACTACTATTCAAGAATTCGTGACTTACTTATCCTGAAATCATACGTTGCGGCAGGCTGACCCAGAGGATCGACTTGTTCAAGTTTTCGCTAGCTCGGACTTTCTAAACTCAAGTCGTGATCTCAACACAACAACATTTGACTGCTATTCCCCTCCTTCCACCTTCTTGCCGTCTTTCTCAGGCGCGCGACCTTTTCCCACTGTAGAAGAATCTACTCAGAACAGCGACGATTCTGTCACCTGGTCTCCAACGAACATTGCAAACCCTCAGCCTCAAACTCTCAATCATGGCACACATTCTCATCCATATCATTCTTCGGAAATTCTAGCTCCGCGACCCATACCACCGACTTTCAACCCGGTAAGTGTTTGATTCTTTCTCTCCTATTGGACAGCTAACCTCCAATCTGCCATACAGAACCTGTTCGGCGAATTTTTATACTCATCCCTAACAAATGGATCCTTACAACCTCGTCGTCACTCAGGAGATTCTTTGTATCACCCAGACCTGTATCTACCTCCACGTCCGCGCGATCCTATCGCAGCTACTCTTGATCTCGCTGAGGTCGTCGAATTGAATGCCCCACGAATTCCTGAGAACAATCGCCTACGGCATGAGAACTTTGATTTGGAGGGCCTCTCAGGTCCTTCTACTAGTACCAGCCGTTTGTCTCAGGGCTCGCGGAAACCTGCGAACCGCAACCCATGCAGGCTTTGTAGGGGCTGGCACGTTAAGGTAAGGAAATGTGCTTATGATTTTCAAGTGTTATTGACTCGATGAATAGTGCGATGTCGTTGCTACTCAGCCTTTTCTCCTCTGCGGGCAGTGCGAGAAGAAGGGATATGTAAAGTGTGACTTTTCGGATTAGACGCTTGCGTTATCTTTCATATTTTCTTGCTACTCATATATTTTGCAGGCTTTATGCGCTATCTGCCGCTTGAATTATTGTTTCCGTTTTTGACTCTCTATGGTCCGCTACTTATCACGTCGTGCTCTATCATATTCCCTGGTGGTATCTTTTATATGTCAGATTGTCGATGGGCTGGTTCTTTCCGTCTGACTAGTTTATTCGAGTTTGTTTATTTATACTTCTGTTGTTACTTTCTTTCTTTGACTATACTGACAGAGTTGGTGTGCGCTTTCATTCAACTTCTTACATAGTTGGCTTGAAGATAAATCGGGAGTTTCCAGACGTCATTACTGTTGCCATGACTAAGATCGACTCAAAACACCGCGAGCCGTATACTTTCCACTGAATAAGCTGCGAAAAAATAGCATGTAATAGGCATACCGAAATTCTACATTCTATCCATTTTCCATCTTCATAGTGTGTTCAGCTGCGAAACGCCGAAACGTCCTGAGCCAAGTTCAGCCGAGCAGTATTAGTTGGCATTACATAACGCATGAAATAAATAAATCGCTTAGGGACGAATACTTCCATATCTGCGTTTTTGATCGAAACTCCGCATTTCCCATCGTTTCCTTACACGGTTTCTTCGCCACGACCGACGACAAACACCACTGCCGACCCGACCATAACACCCTCCTGCATTTTCTAAACAATGGCTGGCGAATCGACAACGAGCTACGACTATCTATTCAAGGTATGCGTCCAGGAAGATTGAATGCGAAAATGCTAACAATGTACCAAAGGTCGTATTAATTGGGGACTCAGGAGTCGGGAAATCGTGAGTGGAACCGCCCTATCATGCAAGCAACGTTTCGCATTAGCTTACGGTATACAAACTCAGGAATCGTAAGATGACATGCTGTTGATGACATTGCATGCAAATGTTGGTTGACACCAAAATCCAGTTCTTTCGCGGTTTACGCGTAACGAATTTAACCTCGACTCGAAGTCCACCATTGGCGTCGAGTTTGCCACTCGAACTATCTCTGTCGATGGAAAAACGGTGAAGGCGCAGATTTGGGATACAGGTGAGCCCATACGCGCTGCGTGTTACTTTGTTGGCTGCACGAAACGCAGAGCGCCATGAGAGATATGGCTACAGCGCATGCCGTGCTTTTGCTTCCCCGTCCTTTTCATCTTGCATCTGTTCTCCTGAACGGAAATCTAATTCATCATTGCCTTCTCAGCTGGTCAAGAACGTTACCGTGCAATTACCTCTGCGTGCGCGACTCTCATACCTTGTCACATGCCACGAAGCGCTGACGCGTCTTTCTTCCCAGCTACTACCGCGGTGCAGTTGGCGCTCTGCTCGTGTACGACATCGCGAAGAACATGACATACGACAACGTGCAACGATGGTTGAAGGAGCTGCGCGACCACGCCGACTCGAACATTGTGATCATGCTTGTTGGAAACAAGAGCGACTTGAGACATTTGCGGGCAGTAACGACGGATACCGCGAAAAACTTCGCAAGTACGTGAAGAGCCATACGTTCCTTGGACTTATGTCACTGATTCTGTTGCCACTAAAGGTGAGAATCAACTGTCATTCATCGAGACATCGGCGCTGGACGCTTCAAACGTCGAGAATGCTTTCCAGAACATCCTGACTGGTAAGTTATTCGTTTCTGCTATCCCATATCCACCGAACTTACGATCTATACTCCCTACTTCCTTATCATAAGATATCTACCGGATCGTGTCTGCGAAGCAGTTGGAAGGTCCTGACAAAGACATCAAGCCAACGGAGGGAAATACCATTTCGGTCAGCAGGAGTGAGGAGGAAACCAAGAGCGGTTGCTGTTCTTGATCTTCATGATGTGCTGGTTCTTGTTATTGCGTTCTTCTGGGAAGTGCGCGGCTCTTAGGCGGTGTTTGTGGCTAACGTCGTGATGTAGCTAGCGATGTGTTCGGTGGATGGATAGGATCCCTTTCTCGCCTGTAAATATTTTCGATTACTGTATTCCGTTTTTCTCATATTAGGTTCGCTGCACAACTTACCTGACCACTGCAGACGCGTGTGTTTGGCTCACAAGTTTCCACCTCAGCTTATGTCACAAGCGTCATGCGCATTGTTCTGTGAACCTTACGGTCTGCGGCGAAGAGGTGGGAGGTTATGCTTTTCCTCCCTTAAGTGGACTATTCTTCAAAACCTAGATACCGAGCAGGAACACACAAGATGATTATCCTTTCTTTCTCAATAACGGCGAGTGTAGGAGCAACAATGTCAGTGTCAGATACAATCGCGATAGGGACAAGGAACTGTTGATGATACAAAAAGCTCCGCCCGCAAATCCATTCGACAACCTATTTTCCTAATATTCTGTGGAGCTTGATTCTTGTTTATTTTATCTAGCAATGTATTCCGCGATTTTCTGAAAGTACATGATGTACTGATGCTTGTATTCCATCTGCGTTTACTTCTTTTCAACGCCCTCCACCTCCGGCACACCATCACGCCACACCACACCACACTTTCCCGCGACCTCCATCGCGATGCGTCGCACCGCTTGCACCTCTTGCAAGCTCGCACCGCCGCGCCTGCAGGTCGCAAGATGCCAGCCAGCCTGGCGCGGCGTGTCCATCGAGATGAGTGTCGCGACCATAGCATATGACGTGTCGCGCTGCGAGAGAACGTGATTCGCGTTGTATATATGGCCGTATGCGATATTCTTGGAGAACCAACCTGCATGGAAGTTGTTGAGGTGAGTTATTAAGGGATTATTTTGACACTGGCTTCGATTAGAATTGATAGACCGCTGGATACGCACCCAAGTCAGGATGTATCACTTCCAAGAGGGACTGGACGGACGATGCGGTTTCTCCATACATGGTGGCGAATAGTTGGTCGCCTCTTGCTACGAGGTCGGCGACGGTATCATTATCGACATCCCTTAAGGCATATAGTAAATATAGTTGTAAATATAGTTTAGGCTGCATTACACCTCAGAAGGCTGCTTACCGGATAAGCTTCGTCTCGCGCAGCTCTTCAGGAGTCACCTCGTACAGTGCAACTAAGGATGAAATGGCCTACGTGTTTTCGTATGTTTCAAGTACATTTTATCAGAGGTTACTAGATGCTCGACTCTTCTTTAAAGGAAATAAATGAAATTAGAGCGCACCCTCGAGTACCCACTTGTCATTCCGCTCTTGAACAAAGCCTCTCTCATCAGACGCGTTACGCGCAACTTATTCTCAAGGGACGATTCTTCAGACGACTCTGCCGCGAGGTCACGCATGACAAACTCGAAGACCTTAGGCACGCCGTCCGGCCTGTTGCTCGCATTGAACGCGGCAGTAGCGACGAGGTACCAGGGGTTTTTCGAGTCCGCGCAAAGACGCGAAGAGGGCTTTGCAGATGCTGGATAGAGGGACTTCAACTGCGCGAGAAAGACCTCAGTTGCGAGCTTTGCCATCGTCTCGGATAGCTTGGTGTTCGACTTAGATGATCAGGTGCGGGTGGAAGGAACGTTCGCTGGACGACTGATGTGCACATTTGATGCTGTCGGAGAGATAGAGAAGAAAGGAAATTTGAAAACTTTATGGGACATACTCACGAGGCTCGGAAAATCATACAGATATCATTTGGGGTTCATGCCTTACGGTAAGCTGTAGCTCAAGATAGGCCAAAGTAACATTCAAAAAGCATATGAGACATTGAAATCCAAAGAGCAGCAAGAACGAGGACTCGGCAATCGCGAAACGACCCATCGACTTTCATTGTAGCTATGCATCTTTGAACCACTGAGCATAAAAATAGGTCACATGAAGCGGGAGGCAAAACGGTTTCTGGTTACGGCCATATCGGGTACAGTAGATTAGTAAGCAAATTGCATAATATTAATAAGCTGAGTTCCTCCCATCTATCACATTCTGTGCGCGACTGCTGGCGACCGGGCCCCTCGTATTTCAACATTCTAGTTTCAGAGCCAAACACTCGAACGGTTTCAATTTGGAGATAGTGATACTATGCTTCAATCGGAAATGATGCAAAAAGCGCGAGACACGGAACTGCTGAGACTACATACGAAGACTTTGACGCAGATATAGTCGCAAACACCTTTTTACCACACTCTATGGAGCTTTTTTTCCTGTTTACGTTATCTAGCAATCTAATTCCTCGGTTTTCTGAATGTACATGTACGAAACCGGATTGATGCTTGTATTCCATCTGCGATTACTTCTTTTCAACGCCCTCCACCTCCGGCACACCATCGCGCCACACCACACCACATTTGCCCGCAACCTCCATCGCGATGCGCCGCACCGCCTGCACTTCTGGCAAGCTCGCACCACCGCGCCTGCAGTTCGCAAGATGCCAGCCAACCTGGCGTGGCGTGTCCATCGAAATGAGGGCCGCGACGATAGCATATGACGTGTCGCGTTGCGAGAGGACGTGGTTCGCGTTGTAAGTGTGACCGTACGCGATATTCTTGGAAAACCAGCCTGTGTGAAGGTTATCGAGGCGAATTAGTAAGAAATTACTTTGACGACAGTCTCGATTAGAACCGGTAGACCGCCAAATACGTACCCATATCAGGGTGTATCGCTTCCAGGAGGGATTGGACGGACGATGCGGTTTCTCCGTACATAGCGGTGAAGAGTTGGTCGCCTCTTTTGACAAGGTCGGCGACGGTATCATTATCGACATCCCTTAATACATGCGTTAAATAAAACGTGGGCCGCATTTTATCCCTCAGAAGGCTGCTTACCGGATAAGCTTTGTCTCGCGCAATTCTTTGGGAGTCACATCGTACAGCGCAATTAAAGATGATATGGCCTACGCGGTTTTAAGATATTTTATCGAGAAGCCGGATTTTTGCTGTAGAAAGGTAAAACGCACCCTCGAGTATCCACTTATCATCCCACTTTTGAACAGTGCTTCTCGCATCAGACGCGTTATATGCAGCCTATCCTCAAGAGACGGCTCTCCAACCGACTCGCTCGCAAGGTCGCGCATGACAAACTCGAAGACCTTGGGCACGCCATCCGGCCTGTTGCTTGCATTGAACGCGACAGCCGCAACGAGGTACCAGGGGTTTCCTGAGTCTGCAAAGCCGCCTTCGCATTCCAGTGCTGACGCTGGGTAGAGGGTTTTCAGTTGAGCGAGGAAGTCTTCCGTTGCGAGGTCTGCCATCGTTCCAGACGACTCAGGTACGAGTGGAATAAACTGCTGTTTGCTGAACGAGTGGTGCGCACGAGTAGTGCTACGCGAAAAGACGAGGAAGATGTACAACCTGAAGGCTTTATAAATCATACACGAGGCTTAAGGATCTTCATGACTTACTGTAGTCCGTTTGAGACCGGTCAGAAGAACATTCGAAAAAGATCTGAAGCCGGAGTCCAGTAAAACGATCTGCGCGTCTTCGAGTCTTGATCCGACGAGCATAGCATAAATCATATAAACTGAGAAGCGGCTTTATTTCGAGATATTGCAGTGTTATATGGACGATTCTGGCAGTGCTGAGCTAGTCCAAGTTCTGTGGATTAGTAACCGTAAAGCAGTCTCGTCCGTAGAGATTATCGATTACTTGTGGTGGAATATGATCTTAATCTGCAGAGATATAAGTAAGGGAAGGCTTTCAACTCGCGGACTGTGGTGCGACGATGCAAATCAAGAAAAAGTTCCTGTTTTGTGTTTTCTACGGAACAGCGAAACAGCATATGTTGATAAATATGACGCGTCTATCGCACTCTGAATCTGTGATTCGCTCCAAATTATTCCGCTTTTTTGCCCTTCAAGTTTCTCTTCTCTGTAACGTCGCCGGCAAGCCAGAGCGTAGTGAAGAGGACGAAGGCTGCGCTCGTACTGATCGCGCCAGCATAGTATGGCCATGCCGCACTCAGGAAGCGCGGATAGCCATCGTGCCGCGGCGGGACGACTGGGACGGTAATGGCGCTGTTAAGGAAGGACCACCTAAACAGCACAATAAACATTAGCAAAAATCCAAGACAAGTATAAAGGAAGAAAGGGATAAAAGCTCACCCTCTGCGCTTGTAGTCAAGCACGAACTTGAAGACTCCGTGACGGTCTGGCGCGCGGAACGTCACCGAATATGTTCCAGGGCTTCCAGGAATGGGTGGTAGTGCAGTGCGGATGTGCGGGTCAAGCATCGTGAAGTCAAGCTGAAGGTCCTTCAGCCCCGCGTGCGGCGCCCACTCGCCCTTGACGGGATCCCACTTCGAGATGTGTGCAGTGTAGGTGACCTGGTCGTTCACAGTGTACGTTTCTGGCACTTTGGTCGCATTGCTCACGCCCGCATGGTAGTGCGTCGCGCTGTCGATGCGCAGCACGTTCGTCTCCTGGAACGTCCATGTCGCGACGTCCTGGCTGAAGCGCGCGTTACCCGACGCGACACCCGGGGCAGCCTCCTTCTGCGCAAATTCGTCGCTGAAGAGCTCAACACCACCGACCCAGAGCGCGCGCGCGCCGTTGAGCGTCTGGAAGCCCGTGACAAGCCCAAGCTGGCTCCCTGCCCAAAGACCCTCGCCGCCTTTCTCTGCCGCGTCGACAACACTCTCGGCACTCGAATCCGAGTCTGCCTCAGCCGCAAAACTCTCAGAGGGTGCCTTCAGGATGGGCACAAGTAATGGGTTATGCCCGAACGCGTGCGGGGTGCCGGAGAAGAGAACCGGAGAAGTGTTGGACGAGACGACGGGGTGTACACTGGGAACATCGACGGGAACTATTGTATGCGGGGAGTCACGTGCCGGGAAGTGCGATATGAGAGGTGTGTGCGGCGGAGGGAGGATGAGGGAGAACTCGGCAGCAAGGGAGGAGAGGGGTGTCTGCATAGGTGAAAGCGCGAAGATGACATCGACATTGTTGGATAGGAGAGTGATGAGGGATTGCGGGGTAATGTCGGGGGCGTATGCTACAATACAGTTTAACAGATAACTTGGTTTATGAAGGAGGAATCACACACATTTGGCTGTCGGCGCGAAAAGGATGACATGGGCGAACTGCGGAACGTCGTCCTCAATAATGACTGGCGTCTTTTCTTTGGGATCCCTGAATGTCAACTCATAGCCTTTCTCTGTCCTAAACTTTCAGATCAAATCCTCGATACATAACAGCACCGCGCGCACCTTCAAGTCCGCTGAAGAACGTCGAGAAGTTCTCTTTCGGTAGGTTCTTTTCGAGCACGACCAAGACAGAGTCACCCGTGCTGGATTTTGCATAGCTTGTCGCGACAAGCGCAACGAGCTGGGCAGCGAGTGCGAACCAACGCCTCATGCTGGCCTTTGAACTTGAGTTGTCGTGGTAGGTGGTGAACGCGACCGTGCTGATCGACACGTAGACGAAAGTGCTATTAGGGATCACGTGGAAGACTGCGCATCTACAAGAAAGTCTACGGCCCCCCTAAATAAGGAAGGTGGTTCCCGTCCACGTCGCACACACTCATCCGCGTCCTCTTGTCATTCACAGTTGCCTGTGGCACACTGCCAACCTGAATCACCTAAAAATGCATTGTATCTTATGTAGTATTCGTGGCGATGCCTTTATCGGACCCACGCTTGAAAATGTGGTCAGGGCTACAACCCAAAATCACGTGACAGCAGTGGAAAGTGAACGGTGTAACCTCGAATCGACTATGTAACCTTGTAATTTTCATCATGTATGTATAAAAAGAAGGCTTTTGCAGTCAGACATCCTGTTTGGTCTTTTCTTAGGTGAAAGCGACGATGTGGACACTCGGGCGGCGCGGACGGGAACTACCTTCCTTATTTAGGGGGGCCGTAGACTTTCTACACCCACCTGTAACATGTATTCAAATAAAATTACAAAAAAAGATTTATGGCAACAGGTGCCGAAAAGCACCAGATAAAGTATATACTAAGCACCAAATACGAGAGAGACCAATATCACGACAAATCCGCAAGCCGCCATCAAAACTATGTGCGTGTGTTTCTGCCACATCCTTACCACCGTCGGTGCGGTCAAATACCACACCTCGAATGGAATGGCGACAAGAACGAGTGACATGTAAATTGCTCTCATCCACTCAGCGTTTCCGAAGCGGGCGGGAGGAAGCTCAGCCTTTCTCCAAAGAAACCACTGTGCCAGGTAACGCAAGACAGGAAAGATCCCAAAGACGACTTGACAGTAAAGTGCCCATACCACCATGATCCGAGCAGCAACTTGGTAGTTTCTTTCATAGATATATTGTTCAGCTGCTTGTTGCTGTTTACGCTCTCGTCAAGACGAAAAGCAGAATTAATCAAGAAGTGACGCACAATTTTCCGTCTTTTCACCTCCTGCAATCCACGAAACCGCCCGAGCTCGTAATCCAGTGCATCCTCGTTAAGAACACCCTAAAACATACTGTATTGTGGCGGCTTTGTCGGTAGAAATGCATAGTGCTCACTGCATAAGCCGATCTGAGAGTCGACTCCCTCCAATCATCCGGGGTAGCTTCAAAGAAAACACTCTAAACAATAACTTATAGTGTTCAAACCGATCAATAAAGAGTAATGTGCTCACCTCGTCAGCTTTGTCGTGCATGTGAAGACCGTTGCAACGCGTAAGATTCGGGAGAGTCATGTGCGCCGGGCACCCGCAAACGTCTAAAAAGTCGTCGAGATTTCTTGCTAGCGATTTAAAGTCATCAAGCACTTATGCACACTTCACAACAGGACACTAGATGAGTCAAAGAAACAAAGAGCTTCCTTGTCAACGCGTTGAGGACTGTGGCAATGCTCCAAAAGCGGAGTTTGAGTAATATCCCACGTGGGTATTGTCTGCTTATGAGGGAGTTATTTTCTCACGTCATCGGTCACCACGACGAAGAAAATACATCCTTCAAACCTCTTGGGTTAATGGCTGGCGGCTCTCTGTCTGATGAATTCTCCAACTGCTCAGTGAACTTGAACATAAGAATCGGAACTCGGAACTGGACGGGTAAAAACTCTCTGGAGCGTCCCCCTTGGAGCTTCCGGGAAGCGCTAGCTCGAACGCCTATTTGCAGATTGAACCGTCTCATCTGCGCAGATTACCGCTTTCCCAGATGAAATTGGTCCCAGCAGTGTCTATATCGCTCAAATACTTACCAAAAGCCAGAACATCACAGAAATCGACGGTCGAGAAGACGTGTCGGATATCTCATCTAAGCCAGTCAACATATTTTTTAGATTGGAAGAGGAAGGGTTGATGGGGCTTTCTGGAAGCGATAACAAACCAACTGTCCAATGATATAGGCGTGTCTCCTGAAAAGTCGTCAGTGTCTACTCGAACCAATGCACCCTTTTGTTTTTTTTGTCTTTTGTCGCATCGCGCCACCTACGTCTACACTTTTAATGCGGCAATTCGTAGGCTTTCCAATTTACTTACTTGGGAGGAAGACTCGGAACACAAGCAGCTTATCGCGACAGGAATCTCCACTCAATTCAAGGGCTTAGAAGGCACCCGTGGGCTGGTGAAGTTTTCAAGAAAGAAAGGGCTTGGCGGATGTCGTCAGAATCATTGAATGGTGTACACCAGAGGACCCGTGGAAGCAGCCGGAGGTTCGGATCGCGGAAGATGTCCAGTCATTTCGATACGACTAGCTTGAATGTGTGTAAATATTGGGAGCACCATTTTGCTTTTGTGCTGTTCACATTTTTTCACCTAGATGTCCTATCGATGAGAAAAACTCTTCCCATGGACGCCGGTTTATCCCACTATCACTTTGAGAGTTGTGACTTCTTCCTGGCTCGCAGCCGCATTGCTTTATACCAGACTTACCCAATAAAGTGCGTCGTACTATATCTCTCGTACCACTATGCACATTGAATTTTTGTCGATAAACAAAGCTCTGCTTAGCGTTCTTGGATTTTGTCGCGCCGTTGACCTAAAATTTTTTGCAGCTATGCGTGCTAGTGTGGCCGTCCTCCACACGTCCATGTACGTCCTATCCTTACAATTTATCGACACTAAAGAAAATATCATCGAAGATGCTTTAATTTAGTTTTGCCAATGCTTTATCAAATGGGATATATTGCCCTCCGAGGTATGATCAAGGAGATTAACGAAAGCCGCTTTGGGACGGAGGACGATCCAAAGTCCATCTATCTTCTTTGCCTCTTTCTTTTCCCCCATCTTGTCCGAGGACCTATCGTGAAGACGACGGAGCGCCGATGGCGCGAACTACGTGATTTGACGGAGGAGCGCGTGGTCAACTGAGAAATTTTCGTCGGGAAGATATAAGGGTACGGTCAAAACGATAACGTTGGCACCGTTTGCCGATGGTATTCGTATGCGCATTTCACTGTTCCTGTTTAAGCGGACCTTTAGACAGCCGAAGAGCAAGCATTCCACGCGGATGAAACCGCGCTGCGGCTCCTGTCTGGGACATTGGAAATCCGACTTCCCATAATCCAGACGGAGTGGATGTCACCACGTTAAGTTGAACCAGCGCCGTCTTTTTCCGTGCGTCGTTTCCGGATATGCATCGTGCGAGGAGCACGGACTCGGTAAAACGGACGAACGCCGGAGCACTGGGGAACCTGGTGCATCCCACTTCACTACTCGCTAGACGAACGATAGTGCATCTGAGCCTGCGAAGGCGGTCGCGACTTCTTATGACCTCCTTGCCTCGGGAAGTCGGGCGAAAAGAGGCCAATGGAGACCTCGATTTCGGATCTTCTGCTTCATCTGGACACGGTAGCCGATCAGTGGCGAAACCGCTGCATGTGCTGATCTGTAGTGCAATCCCAGTTCCTCGATGAGCTGGAAAGGTCGATCCTTCCCATTTTCGTTCATCTGATCAGGAGCGTATCCGCGAGAGGCCATAGTACAAGCTCGACACAATAAACTGTCGGTTTACTGGCGACGGCGGTTGCTGCCTTCTGTGATTACAAGCTGACGAAGTCCGACCGAGCTTCTCTTCTGCATGCATCATAGTTTGCCCCGTACTTCTATCTCCACCTCTCCTTTCTTGGGACTAAATATGCAACTGCGCGGAGTAGCTCGGTGCTTCCTTGATCCCGTGATCAAAAATACCCGCGAAGTCCAAGAAGCCGTTTGGATGCAGAAACTCTGCTTTGCTTTGCTTTTTTTTCTTTGACCAGGGTTTTCTTTTCATTGTGCCTGATTGTGCCCTCATGTTCTTTGCAGTCTCACACATGCCGTGCGAAGGCCATTTTCTCCCCTTCATTTAGCAATGTAAGTTCACCGGTCAACGATTCAGAACGCATATAAACTCGAGAAGAGAAAATGATTAACCTAAGGCTGTGGTAAATTTTTGTTCGCCTCATGCAGCATTTATACTGTCATTTCCTACTTTCAGTTAGAGGTGATTACATGGAGAGCATTCGGGATGTGTTAATCGTAACTTACGGAGTCGGATTCGCGCTGCTTCAGTGCGTCGACAGCTTCATTTCAAATCTTGCTCTTGTATTATTTTCGGACTTTACATAGCAAGTAAGGCCTTCGCCCTGATCTGGCTCCCCCAGACGCCTACATGATTGGCGTTTTCTCTAGCCAGGCACCTCCGGCCCGACAATCATGATTCTCCGCAGATCACCAAGCCACATACGGGCTCTGACAATTCGCCTATATTACTAACACTCGATCCTCATGCTGTCCGAAGCTATACATATGATGCGCGTGTTTACTTCTTGAGTCCGAATTATCGTTGGCTTTCCCATATCGTCGATGTCTTCCGTTGCCGCTAGCTAAAGAGATACCCTTCAGGTGCATTGCATTCCTGAGCGCTGCCTCCTGAGATAATTATCCTCGGCGAGGAAACGTTTCAACACATTACTGGCATTTGCACCAGTGAGTTGTGCCACATTGAACTTATCACAGAAAAGCACCATACATTATCCGATTTCAGTAACAGAGCCGCTGACGCAATCGATAATCTGCCCTGGCTGAAATAAATCTGAAGCTCGTGACGGCCTTGTCTGCTGCATCTTGGTGAGTAGCGCGCGCGCGGATAACATTTTAGAATACGTTCCCTACGTGCCTCGCTCCGTTCTCGCCGGAAGGTATGCTTATCCACGGATGGTTTGTCCAGTTCCCCTACATACACTAAACCCCATACACGCAATCGAGCGTGTTTTGATGCGCCGCTTAAGTTTTGATCGCTTCGCGAAGTCTATCCAAAACGCTACTTTAGTCGAAGCAGCGGAACCCGAGCTCACCATCGCAATGCTTCTCCGTCAACGTCGGCGCCGCTTGTGCCTTGCAGTTATCGGCTATGGTGCTCGTACTTCCGGATCTCAACACGTTTTGAATATGTACACTAACACGAACGACATCAACTTCGAAATATATCCAAAACATCACAATAAGCATGTTTATAGCGAGGCAAATCATGAATATATTCCACAAAAGAGTATAATGAGAACTACGTGTAATAGCAAGATGTAGCGATACAAAGCATAAGCAGGAGATGAAGAAGAGAGTCTAAATATAGCGAAACTTCTGAGATACAGACATCGTACCGTGGTCCTGACATGCGTAGACGGAACATACAATGATTTTAGAGACAACATAAATTATGTACTCCCTTATCCTCGGGATACTATAACATGGAAGTTATCCACTCACTGTACGATGCGAGCGGAGCAGAATCAGAGACACCAGGATTTCCTATTAGATACAGTGAAGCAAAAGAGGACCGAAAGCAGAGAAGCAAAGACATCCAAAGAGACCAGAAAGCGACCGCAAAGAGCAGATGGGAAGAAACTCCGAAGACTATACGTGACAGAAGCGTGCTTCAGAAGGGGGTATTTCGCGACTGTTCGACTTTTTGCGCTTGATAGACTGGAAGAAAGAAAACGAGGCAGACCATCAGCAGACATAAGGCAAGGCAAGTGGAACAAACGTACGCGCAACAGGAAATATGAAACTCAGGCGACGCAGAGCAGTGACAATAATGTCGAGCTCCGCCTCGACGCCGAAGCAGGGTACGACGCCGGACACATCGCGAGCGGACTCCATGTTTCCGCCCCACATGCGCTCGCGAAGCAGCACGTCCGACACGCACATCCAGCACGTCTACTCACAAGAACATGCATCAGTAAAGAAGTTGCTCATGAGTCTTAAAAAGGGTATGACGCACCCCGATGACCGGGTCGAGCAGCGCGAAGTCTGCGTCGCTCAGCTGGCGCACAATGCTCGTTACTGCAGCCGCAGAACGCACGCACGCGGTGTGCGCATGGACGTCCGCCTGCGCGCGCGGATGATGCATCTGTATCGTAGCCCCGTGGGTGAGCGTGTGCACGAGCGCGAGTTCCAAGTCCACGTGCGTTGGCGCGGCGGCGGCGTACGCGGACGTCGGTACTGAGGACGACACGACGACGTAGCTAGGCAGCGAAGCCATGAAGTGCATGAGCGCGAACTCGAGCTGCGTGAGTTGCTCCCATTGTGTAGGCTCTGCCTGCACTATTATTTATTCGAATCACTTAAGATGGTGAATTTTACCAAACATAAGAAAAATACTCACTTGACGCGATCCTCGCCGCGCGCTCGAAAAACGCGGCGGCCTTCGCCTTCAATGCCTTCGTACAGCGGCTCGTTGACGTAGGTGCAATTGTAAAGTCCGGGTCATATAGGGACCCAAGACTCGTATAGTCCGCGTTTTCGCGTGTCACCTCCACATCCGCGTTCCACGGCCAAACCGTGCAGATGCGCAGCTGCGGGTGCTCGTCATCGGGAAGACTGCTCGGCAAGCCCGTCGCGACGCTCCAGCAGCGATCTACGATAAACACGCTCCAGAACGCGGAAACGCGGTCTGCGTGTGCGCGAGCGCTGCGTGCCGTAGGAAGCGCGACCGCAGGCGCAGGCGTGCCCGCCCACGAGCCCGCGCCTGCCATCACACCAGAGGACGGCGGGCCAGAGAACGGGAACGCGGATGAGTACGCAGAAGAGGAGGATTCGGGTTCCAATTGTGGGGATGCCGATGCCGATGCGGCTGGTGGACGCCACACGGCACTGCTGATTTGATGCATGCCGAGCGCGACAGCAAGCCGAGCGGCGGCACTCGCGTGGTAGTATCCTTCAAGAAGGCGAGCCTTGCCGAAGAAGTACACTGCGAGGAGCGCAGACGCCTGTACGGCATCGACGAGGGGCGTGCCCGCCTCTTCCTCGGTCTCGTCTGCGCTTGTGCTCGAGGTGGGCAATGCGGGCACGAACGCGGAGGAGGATGATGACGATGATGAAGATGTCGGGGAAGGGTGAGAGGATCGCGCGGGGGAAGACGACGTGGACGCCGAGGACGATGTATCTGACGTGGCGGCTTCTCCCGCCTCGAGCGCCGCGGCGATCCCGCGCAACGCGCGGGTGAGAAAGTGCGGCTCGTGCGCCGACAAATCTGTAGCGCCTTCCGCCCCTGCGGCCGCGTGGACCGAGGAAAAGTGGCACGACAAGAGGAAGAGCGCGTTCGCAAATGCAGGGTGAGCAGGCGGTGCGCGGAGCTCGTCACTGTTAGTTTTCTGAAGCTGATTTTGTTGGTATAATTGAAAGGTTTTCGAGAAGTCAAGGTCAAGCCGCTGGTACAGCCGCTCTGGAGACACGTCTAAACCGCACTGCTGTGCGTGTGGGAGGAAAATCTCCAGTCTGTTACGATCGAGCGGTAGACGCAAGTTACCGCGCACCGCGAATGATTTCGAGAAGATCGACGACGGAGAAAAGTTCGCCGAGGTCGAAGACAGATGGAGAAGTATGAATCGATCGAAAAATCACAGATGGCGATGTAGACAAAGCCAAAATGAAAGGAAGAAGAAGAAAAAAAGTGAGTTACACGTCCGAGTAAGATAAACGAAGGAGAGAACGTACAGCATTTTGCGCTGCGCGGGCTGAAGCTCCTCGGCCTCCCAGCTCTTTCCCGAGCTCGCACGCAGTCCCATGAACGTACCTGAGCCAGATGCAGGTATACTGCTTCCGCTTGCAAGCGCAGCTGCCGTCGAAAGATCAGGCATCCCGTTGTCGAAGAGGGTCGCCTGCTCCACGCCCATGGCCATTCCCGGGTTCATTCCAAAGCTGGAAGTGGAAGCACCAAACATCTCCATTCCCATCCCCATTTCCATTCCGTGCTGCGCAGCCCACTGGGACCCTTCGCGGGAGCCCGAACCGCTCGAATGTGGCGAGTGCCCGCTCGAAGACGCGGGAAGGCCGAAGAACAGCGAGTCATGTGTATTAGCGTACATCTGGCTTTGGCTCGGCTGCGAAGGAAGCGTCGGTGCAGGCATAGGATAAGAGCTTCCGGGAAGGGCGGACGCGCCGAGCGCAAGAGGCGAGAATGAAATCGCACCGGAACCGGTGCCGGAACCCGAAGCAGAGGCGGGACCAGAGCCTGAGCCAGAACCAGAAGCGACGGGCGAGAGCGAGTGACTTTGGTGCGTGTGCCCAGCGTGTTCTGAGAAGCCATACGCACCAAGCTGCATGCTCATTCCAATGCCTGTCTCCATGCTCAGATCCAGTCCAGCCACGTCTGCGTATCCCTGGTCTCCGCCAAACATGCCTGCAAGCTGATTGGCTTCGAGCGCGTCGACGACGCCTTCCTCGCCCTCGAGCTCAAGAATGCGACTCTCGAGTTTAGAAATCTTCTCCTGAAGAATTTGCGTGCGGCTCTTCTGCCGTCCATCGTCATATTCGCACTCCTCGGCACGGTTCGCCTTGACGCACTGTCGACATGTAGGTTTTGTGGCATCACATTTCTGGAGTCATTTAAGAGAGAAGACGATGATAAAGACAGTCAGCTAAATGAGTTCACGGGCTCGGTGAGGGGCGGGGATGGGGAAGATGAACAACGTACCATCTTGCGCTTCCTAAGGAACGCCGCATGACCGTGAGCACTCGACATCGCATATAAGGCAGGCGAGGCGCGGCGTACCTGCAGCTCAGACAGGCGGAGCCCCGTTGAAGGGGGTTGCCGCCCTTGCGCGCCATCCGCGCGTCGTGGTCTTCATGCTCGATTCTGTCAGAGGGCATCGCGCTGGTCCACTTGCTCTATTCGTTACCGAGTTATGATGCTATCGCAGGACAGGCGCCTTAAGGGGGGGCGAGGCGAAATGCCGATGGTAGCGGTGTTTGCTGGTCTGTACTTAGACCTGCTCACCGGGAATCTAAAGACTGGCGGGGAATGCTGAACTCCGTCCTTCGCTGCACATATTTGAAGAGGAAGAAGAACCTCGAAAACATTCTTGTACATTCTTGTTGCCGGCGCTCGAGATCATCACCGATCTACCGTTTTGCGCATATCACTTGCACATCCTCGCGTGGCTCTGGCTTACCCCAGCTAACCCTGAATCTAAGATCTGCGAAGTCGAGCAGGGTCTAGCGAAACTTAGCGAAACCCGAACGCTCCAGCCAATGCGAGTCGAAGGTGTGTTCCGGAAGCCTAAATCAGGAAATACTTGGTACTTCGCGGTGATCGGCACTCACATCGGAGTCATAAAGGGAAACGCGTGTTGTTGATGGCCGACCCATGCCGAATGATTAGGTATTGTCCTAGTTCACCTCCATTTCCGTTGTCCACGGTGCACACAGCTACAATCGACTCGAGTCAATCCACGACACGTCACATAGAAGGTTTCTGTCTCTCGCACGCGCGTGCGCCTCGCTCAGCTTCCACAAGTACGAAAATCAGAATCAATGTGCACGATCAGTCGACTTCACATCCACGAGTCGGAACAGTGATTTGTATATATGAGAAGCAGAAGCCTGTTCAAGCCCGCAGTGCTTTGGTTCCGCCCTCGTCAGACTAACACCGATCACTCGCCTATCACCTCGCAACTTACTTCCTTGCCGACGGCGGAGGCTCTCCTATGTAACTCACGTATGCGTGCATGTTGTGATCATGACGAACATTGCAGGTGGGTCCAGAAAGTGTCCGCCATGCCTATATATGAAAATTCGATCCCATCCGCGCTGCAGCCAGCTCACTACCCGATTTACCGTCGGCATCATCCCCAACCTCAACCAAACACTGGCTTCAAATCACGCAAAATCCAGGTTGAATTCAAATAAATATGATCTATTAGACACATGAGACAGAGATACAAACATGTGCATCGGGATTTGAGTTGCAGAATGACTTGCTGGGCTGGCTGCAGCCGCGGATGAGAACGAATTTCCACATATAGGCATGGCGGACACTTTCTGGATCCACTTGTAGTGCATGCTGCCGTGATGTCTGCTCAGTTCTCTTCAAAATCTCTCCACAGCTATGCTTCGTAATAATATAGAGATCCAATAGACTCGCGCTCGTTCAAATTGCCAGAAATTCCGGGCACATATCTATCAAAGAAGCCGAAAATCGCTCACCATTCTGAAGAAGGTGAGCCACATATTCCCTGAACATCTGTTCTTCTGCGAAAGAAAAATGTTGCAAAACGAGTCGAAAGTTGGCGCCACTCAGCGCTAGTGTAATTACTTACGGGCGCCGTCGCTCGTCTATCAGGATGGTGACCGTTTATCAGAGAAAATTTGACAACAAAGTACGACAATGTTACGATAACGTCCGAACGTCGCCCACAGAAAACACATTGCCAGTCCGCGACGGCTTGATGCCACACGCGCGCGCTCATAGGCATACATAGTCGATGATCTTCATCCTGCTTACCTCATAGCCATGTGGCACGCAGTTTACTGCAGCTTTGCGCGTCGTGGCGGCCGAGAATTCTAGCTCATATCTTGTTCACAGCCATCGTTTCCCGGACCTGTTGCGCCTCCGTGCTCGGCTGTTGGCCTTCTCGGGTGTCATACTTTCCAACCCAAGACGGAAGTGATGAACAATCGTATACTTAGTCGCAGACAACGCCTATACTATACAGTTTGATGCTGCCAGCGTCGAGCAAACTCCATGAGGTTTACCGAACTTTTCCGCCCATCTTTTTCCGCTACTTCGCATCTGTACTCAAGAAGATGCTGGCCCCATTGTTTTTTTTTCTTCTGGAGGCATCATAAAAGGCTGGAGATCGCCCATCAGGAAGCATGGGACACACATCGCACACCAAAACGCCTTCTCCTTTGACAGATCCCGGGCTTAAATCCCCAAAATGGAGGGTGGCTTTGTCTTTATAGCTTCAAGCAGGTCGGTGGGTGTCTGTGGGTGTGCTCTACGATCTGCGCGATTGATCGCGCCTACGAGTCCAACCTCCATCTCGTCATGGCCACGCTACCTTTGCTCACGCGTTCACAGCCATAGATGATGGGCGCTCCTCGGACCCACACCCGAGTTTAGCAGCTACGCTCGTGTGACGCCAGAGCTTTGAAACACCGGCAGGCAGAGTTTCAGCACATACGTACGACTGTGCCTTGATGGTCTCAGTCTGGTCTGCGTTGTATGTACGTACGTCACATCGGCGGCGCTGCCCTGACCTCAACGGGGCTATGCAAACTCTGCTGATCTCCGTCTGCTCTCGGACATTTTAGCTTTGCCAGCTTTGCAGGTGGCGACGATGTACCAGCTCGTCGCGGTTTGCGATGAAATATTCATTGCATAGTGCAGGTATGATCGACCGCGATTACTGTACTGCTCGAAGCTTATGCAAGCTCATTCACATCGACAATGCAAAGGATGATGCCGATGCCGTTACCATCCGTCTAATCATGTCCAGTCCGAGTATTCTCCCCTGGAAATTGGATGCATTTTTTACGTGCAGCTGCCTTCTCGTCCAAACTCTGCCGACGAAGCTTCGATTTTTACTCTCATGACCATTGGGAGTCCGAAGCTCCCAGCCGATTGTCATTCCGCCATTTTCGGAGGCTCGTTATTCGTACGCTCGTTTACTTTCTGGATATTCGAAGCTCCAGGTCCTTCTATTTATTGGCAATTGCTAGGGGGGACTAAACTCCGTAATCCCGCCAAGTTTCAATTAAGTGCGCGAAAACACACTGTCGATAACCATTCACGCAAGTATACATAGATTTGTTCGTCCTATTTGCAAACGACTGCATAAGAACAAAGCTTTCGGTCTGGGCTGATGATTGTTTTTTTTAATGAGCCCGCGGCTTTCCGCGCAAACGGCCAGCACGACCATGCTGCTCGAGGGGTCTAGATCTAACCGTCAAGCAAGATAGCACAAGATTTGCCGTCAGAAGTTACCTCTTCGCATTGCCTCAGGAACTCACAGCAAGGCAGTGAATGTAATTCGACAAACGTATGTTAATGTACTGTAGATGCAACAAGAGAAGGAAGAAAGATCAACCAATATCGACACGCGGAAGATGGGACGCGAGCCTTCTTCCTTCCTACTCTAATTTTGACGGCGGGGTCGTCTGCGTCCACCGCCCCTCTACCGCCACCACCTCCTATACAGCACCTCCCTTCTCTCGCTCCGCGCCCCTTCTGCGCTCCCTAGCCTATCTTCCGGGACGCAGGGGCGCCAGCGTGACCCCTCACTGCTTCTTCGCATACTTGAACACGCCGACGAGGCTGCTCCAGACGACAGGCGGCGCCTGCGCGGCGTCGATGGGCTTCCATATCCCCTTCGCCTTGTAGTAGTCGACGACCGGGGCGGTTTGCGAATGATACGAGCCGAGTCGCTTGCGCAGTGTCTCGACGTTGTCGTCCGAGCGCTGGATGAGCGGCTCGCCGGTCACGTCGTCGGTCATTGTCTTCTTAGGCGGGCTGGATGTGGCATGCAAAAATGAGGCAGAAGAAGCGCGAGTCAGTATGATCACGAGGCAGAATAGAAGACGGATACAATAGAGAGCATTGAAAAAGAAAAGGTTCGCGACTGGGACAACGGTATGTTACCGGCAGCGCGGAATGTGGCGTTTAAATGGTTATGGAAGACAAGTAGAGGACCGGGACGATAAGAGCCTGATAACGAGCGAAGAAAACGAACGTGCTCGCACCGCAGGAAGAAGGTAAAGCAGGAGGGAGTATATGAATAATTTTGAATGAGGAGATACGCACGCAAACTCCTTATGGTACGAGCGTCCGCTAGCGGGGTGGATGAGGCGGCCCGTGATGCGCGAAATGAGTAGCGAGTCATCGATCTTCAGCTCCACGACGTGGTCAAGCTTTTCCTTGCGGTCCGTAAGCATGTCGTCGAGCTTCTCCGCCTGAGGGACCGTGCGCGGGAAACCGTCGAGCACGAATCTGGTAAGGATGGCAGCCGGTCAGTGAGACGATCTTGACTTTGACGGCAACATGAAAAAGAAAGCAATTTGGAGATGGTACGAAAGAATGTGTATATGCATCATAGGAAGCAGACATGCTTTAGTTCCGCAGTTTTTCCTTACAAAAGTGATCTGGACCTGGAATCTATGAAATGCTGAACAAGAAGTCCTTCTTGAAACATGCACGCTCGCGGATAACTGGGCTCAATCACATGCACACCAAAAGGAGACCGGCAAGGCGGTGTTCAAGCAGACGAACGTCCACTCACCCGTTCTTGCACTCTTTGTTGTGCTCAAGCTGGTCCTTGATCATGTTGACCATGATGTCGTCGCTGACCAGCCCGCCATTGTCCATAATCTTCTTCGCCTCAACACCGAGCTGCGTCTTCCTCGCGACCTGTTCCCGCAACATGTCGCCCGTCGCGAGATGGCAGACGCAGAACTCCTCCTTGATTCTCGGCGCTTGTGTCCCCTTGCCTAGTGTGCCATCATAGGCAGTCGCATCCGAGACGCAGGAAAGAGAAAACAGTAAAAGGGATAGGTAAGTCAGCTCGAGCACGGCGTGAACCAATCAACGCGCGAGCGACACGTACCTGCGCCCGGTGGCCCAATGAGAATCATCCTGAGCTGCTCCGCCGGTGTCGGCGTAAGAGCGGCTTTCCCTTTGACCTCTAGAGCCTTGATCTTGTCGTTGAGCTGGTCGACAAGCGACTTGAGGTACTTGAGCTCATCACCGGCAGAGCTCGAGGATGACGAGGCCATGTCTATAGTCTATTGGCGTGCAGAAACCCTGAAGTAAAAACGAAGTGTGTCCGTGATCTACGGCGGTGAAACGTAGATAAATAACAGGAAGGCGGAAGACGAGGGAGGACGGAAGAGCGGAACGACGCTGGGGAACGTGCGGGGAAACCGCACTCGTGAAAACACTTTATTTACGTGACATAGACAGATCACGTGATCAATTGGCAATCACGTTTCGAAATTCCAGCGCGTCCTCCGGCGATGACAAAAGAGGGTCATTCAAATGACCCTAATGTACACAAAATTTCGTCCTGTCTCCTTTTTTTGACACAGATCAAATTGCGCGCAATTATCCAATGAATTTCAATATTTATGTTTTTTTTTTTTTTTCTCGAACCCATTCGAAATTGCATTGACGCGCCATCAGTGGTTCTCGCGCTCTGTCAATCAACGTCAGAAATGACAGCCAGTCGATACTTGTAAGTACCCATTCACTTTATCTGCATTCACAACAATCGTAAAGAGCTTTATATGTATGCAAGATATCGTCTCTGCTCTCATAAAAAGCAAATACGTTATCAATTTATCTTCTTTGCTACAAATAAAGTAAAATATTACCCATGCACCCACTCAAGCTAAAGGCACGCTCGCCAGAGGACTGGTTCGTAATAATAGAAAAAGGATTCAGAAGTTTGCTTTCTCACGAGCAAGGTCCAATCAGAGCAAAGATGCAGCCAAAATACATGTTCATGCCTCCCCAAAATAGAAGATGATTCACATCCGCTTGCGAGACGTGTCTCGTACTGTCGCTTGGCTGCCGCTCACCGTTCACAAAGAAATTTTGTAGAATACACACATTACAGGGTTTCCGGAAAACCTTGTCAGTACTCACTTTTTTTCTCAACTTTTGTACCGTATCCCCATTTGGTAGTAATTACTCAAAATGGTAGTAATTACTCAAATTGGTAGTAATTTTCTTAATCTGGTCGCAGGCATACGCGGGGCGTGGGTCGTGCGAAAGACTTCAGTAATACATGTACTCATGCTCCTCTGAAAGATTAGCGAAGACATAAAAAGTGCACGATAAAAATATATGATAGTTTTCATGTTGCCAATGACATTTTGGAAATATTGACTTCTTGAAAGCCTGTAGAGACTGAAAGTGTAATGGCTTGACCGCGCGCCGATCACCCGCGTATGCCAGCAAACGGATTAAGAAACTACTACCAATTTGAGTAATTACTACCATTTTTAGTAATTACTACCAAATGAGGACACGGTACAAAAGTTGAGAAAAAAATTGAGTACTGACAAGGTTTTCCGGAAACCCTGTAAATATATCATATATACAAAAAAAACTAAGATAAACCTGATATGAAAAAGCACCCAAGATCGCGGATGCGAATTGCCTTCCTCCTTTCCTCGGAAGGGAGGCACCATCTCTTTTTGGCACCACCCTGGTTTCTGTTTTACAATTGCCGCGGCAGTTCAGTTGAATCGTCTCACCTAAGAAATTTTGAATAGGTACTCCCATCGGCTGGCAAGCACAAACGCTGCCAATCCACTTCAGAGTCGGCAAAGCAGCAGTCGCAGCGTGCCGACTCACCTACCTATTCAACGAAATATAGTACAAGTGTCTGCGGAGAACACAAAACGTTCCCTTAAACAGGCTTCAAGTCCGAGTCTTCTCAACGATGTGGATCCTAGCCCAACGTTAAAATTCTGTAAACGACATGTACGGCATGGACGTTGCCCCTAGAACAGGTACCAGCGAACTGAGTTTTTAATAAGTCATAGACAAGTCGCAGGAAAGGAATACCAGTAAAGGACGGGAAAGAGCGGGCAAGAGAATAAATCGCACGACTTAGCAATGACCGCCAGGCTCATGACTGAGGGGATACGCACAAATGCGGAAATCTAAGCAAATCGGGGAATGACATTCGCAAGTGAGCAGACTTGCAAGAGGCGAGAAATTACAGCACAGCAGAGGAAAGACAGAAGAAATCCACGCGAGACGCGGTGGGCCGGAAGTTATTCCCAAGTTCTTTGATGCTCTGAGGTACGAACCAGATCGGACGTCCCTAACAGTGACGAAATGTTGAGTTCCATCGGGTAGGAAGGCACACACCTCACGCGCACCTAAGTATGCGACAGTGTTAACTCGAATACGCGAGGTGCGACTGATCGGAAATCACAACTAAATTGAAACTGTGATACCGGCAGCGCGCTGAATGGAAGCTCGCGCTCCGGATAGGCGACGTCTAAATTCTGAAGGCAAAGCGCGGAGGAAGTGAGGAATGCTCTTCTTTAATCCAACAGGTGTACACAAGGATTTCTTTCCTCTTTGATCCGTTGGTGACTGTGCTGAAGCCGTGTTCCTCCCTAGGCTAGCCACGGAGCGGCTAAGAGCTAGTGTGAGGTCGGGACGCGTGGTTCGTACAAGCTCGTGCATTTTTTGGTTGAAAGAACCATAGAGTACAGCATGTAGATAACTCATTGCAAAAGTATCTCCGGCGGCTATTGCAGACATATCAGCGACATAGAACTCCTACGAGAAACTAACATCAGTGCTTACCGGGCCTCTAGTCTCAAACGCCAGCCAGTCGCCTGTCCCTGTCGGCAGCAACCCCATCGAGCGGCACTTCCAGAGCCCCAGCGCGAGCGTCAACACGTTGCACAGCAAGTAGACGAGCTTCTGCAGTGGAAGCGTCGACAGCGCGTTCGCGTCCGATTTTGTGGGCGCGAACGGCGCAAAGGCTGGTGCGGGATAGCCGTCAGGCTATGTTTTTACAACGGATCGAAATGGAGATGGAAAGAAAGAAAGATGACGCACTGCTGTTTATGCCCGCGAGATTCTTGAACGGCGAGAAGAGCAGCATGAAGACGATGCCCATGCTAAATATCTGCACGCCGCCGCCGGACATGTACAGCATGAACGCCTGCATGGGGAGCTGCTTTGCGGGCGCGATCGCCAGGTCCCATGCACGCTTTTCCTTCAACGCGGTGTACGAGGACTCAGCAGCTGCGGGCGACTTGACTGGTGTCCGCGAGGACGTCTTGAAAATTTCAGAAATGAAGTCAGCGAAATGTATACCGTCGGGTGTCTGACGACTCACGCTCGACGTCGACGCAAAACCTGGCGGTGGAGGGAGATTTCGCCATCTGCAATGCCAGAGCTGTCATGTAAATTCGTATCAAGTCGTGATGGAAAGCCGCGCACTTTGAAGGACTGTCCAGAGACGTATAATCCAGCTTTGTTGTCATCACGGTTGCCGTCGTTGTGACCGTCGTCGTCGTCGTCGTCGCTATCGTGGTTGGGACTGTGTCGCGGTGCACGTGCCTGTGTTGACGCGCCCATCACACGCTGTCACTCCAGATATATCATATAGTACATGTACATGTCCGTCAAGACTCAATTGGCTTGTCAAGGTCGTACAACATCTCCTCCCGGTCATTAATTCATTTCATTTCATTTCTTCTTTCCTTCTACTTTATCTACCCCCATGCCGTTGTTGCGCACCTTCAACACTTAGCAACGCGCCATGTTTCCCCCGACACTGTGTCTACTGGGTTTTGTCTGGGTGGTCTTAGCTCAAGAATTGTGCGAAAATTACGGAACGCAAAACGGCTCGTCCTGCAGCTGCCCGCCGGGCTTTGGGGGCTCGACCTGCTCAGAACCAGGATGCGGCGGCGATATCTTCCAAGGTCTAAATAGGAGCCTAGTATCTGGGAACTCGACGTCTTCTGCAAACTTGAGCGCGTCGAGCTGCTCGTGTGAATCGGGATGGGGTGGATTTGGCTGTAACGTCTGTCAGAGCGCGTGGGCGTGTCAGACGGCCTTCACAAATGCGAATGGTAGCTCCTCGAGTGGGTCGAACAGCCTTACATCGGGACCCTCGGGACAGAACAGCACTTTGGTGTGCAACACCGAACCGAAAGTGCTAGCAGCCGGACAGATGAGCTGCAATGTTATTGTGAGTCCCAAAATCAGATTGCGTTACGTTGCGTTACAAAAAGACTCGAACATCCGTGTGCCACTCCTCAATTGCCTAGACGTCGAATGACTAGGACTTGCTATAATATAATGTATTTGTCAAGCCTGTATACAGAAGAATGGACTTGTCAAATGCTGCTCTGTTAGGACTCCGGAATCGCAACTATCCTGGATGAGTTATCCGTTACTAACCCATATTCAGAATCCGACTCTGCAAGATCTCTTCCCTGGCAACACCAATCTGAATATTCTGAGGACGCTCCAGCCCGGACTCACTCCGCTACCTAACGTAACGGGCTTCGGTGATGCAGGATCCGTGTACGCACAGCTATGGTACGACGGGGTTGAGCAATTCTACTGCGCGGCGGACTCTTGCACCCAAAACGTCGGTAGTGACAATGCCACCGACTGGCAATGTCAGAATCTCAAATGCACGTGCCGGGAGAACACGACATTCTGCGGAGGCGGGGTACGAGCTCTCCTTTTATTTCAATCTTGTGTTCTAGCTAACTCGGGGCATATTCAGATAACGAGTCTCACGAACACTATTGATGGCCTCGGCGGTGCTCTATCAATCTCATGCGCAGAGCCTTCTAATGGTTCGAGCACCACCTGCGGTTTCCAGCAATCTGTATTGAACTCGCTCTTCGGCTCGAACGGACTCTCGCTCTCCGATTGCACGTTTGGCGAATGCGTCGCACAGAGCGTTATAGACACGGCATCCCCAGGCAGCAGCTCGTCCGCGGAGGACGCACATAAAAGTCTGAGTGGCGGCGTCATCGCCGGCCTCGCCGTCGTCGGCGCGCTCATCTTACTCGCGCTTATGTTTCTCGCTTATGGCTTCTCGAGGCAGAGGCGCGCGAAAAAGGGCTGGCCGCGCGATGTCCTCAGTCACGGAGGGATTACATTATCCTGGCGCGACGTCTCGTACGTAGTCCCCGGTGCGAGTGGCAATCGCATTTTTCGGCGCAAAACAAAGAACGAGAGCGGGTACACAGACGAGAAGGTCATCCTGGACAACGTGAGTGGCCGCGTCGAGCCAGGCCATATGATGGCCATCCTCGGGCCTTCAGGCGCAGGCAAAACAACGCTCGTCGAAATCCTCGCAGGAAAGCAGAAGGCAGGATACGTTTCCGGACACGTCTCCCGCACGTCCGTTTCGGGAGATGACGCGGGCTTCCCGCGCATCGCGTTCGTGCCACAGCAGGACGTCCTCCCGGCGATGCTCACCGTGCGCG
Organism: Phellopilus nigrolimitatus; assembly: GCA_021029095.1. Lineage (NCBI taxonomy): Eukaryota > Fungi > Basidiomycota > Agaricomycetes > Hymenochaetales > Hymenochaetaceae > Phellopilus > Phellopilus nigrolimitatus. Next base: position 320,405 of record JAJOHG010000014.1, read on the forward strand.
AGGCGCTCACGTTCGCCGCAGAGCTGCGCCTCCCGGAATGCGTGCCCGCGCACGAGAAGTGCGCGCGCGTCGACGCGGTCCTCGCGCAGCTCGGGCTTGACCGCGTCGCGGACGCGCGCATCGGCTCCGGCGCGCGCCGCGGCGTGTCCGGCGGCGAGATGCGGCGCGTGAGCATCGGGCTCGAGCTCGTCGGCCGCCCGGACGCGCTCGTCCTTGACGAGCCGACGAGCGGGCTCGACTCGGTGAGCGCCGCGCGCGTCGCGGAGGTGCTGCGCGCGGTCGCGCATGACCCGGAGCACCCGATAGCGGTTATCGCGTCTATCCACCAGCCGAGGTGGGTCGCAAATGGCTTTTATTCTATCTATTGTTGGCTGACTGAAATACTCCAGCTCGAAGCTGTACCACACGTTCGACCGCGTTATGGTCCTCTCGCATGGACGTGCGCTATACAGTGGGCGAGGCGGACTCGCACCAGCAGAACACTTCGCCGCGCACGGTGTTGGCATGTCCCCGGAGGGATATAATATCGCTGAGCACTTGCTTGACATCGCATCCGATCCGCAACCTGCTCTCTTCTCCGTGGAACATTCCACTCCGGAGACCACCAGCGATCCATTGATTGCGACGGTGGACTCCAAGAAGAGCGAGGACGCGAACGGAATAGGTTTTAGTGGGGCAGCTGAGCTCGAGAAGGGCGGCGGGGGTAGAATTAGCCACCGGTCCGGATCGCAGTACTCGACGACATTTTTGACGCAATTCGAGGTCCTGTCTGGCCGGGAGTGGAAGATCCTGCGGAGGTGAGTCTATCACTCTGCTCTCATGCTTCAAGCGAGTGCCCATTCTGCTATGGCAGGGACAAGACATTGTGCATCACCCACGTCGGCGTGGCCAGCGTGCTTGGCGTCTTCGTTGGCGGGCTGTACTTCAACACGAATCTCACGATAGCTGGTTTCCAGTCGCGCGTCGGCTGCTTGTTCTTCTTGGTGCCATTCCTACTTTCTGCACATCTCATAGTCTGCTGATCTGTCGAAACAGGGCGCACTTATCGCGTTTTCCTCGCTCAGCGCACTTTATAATGTGGTTGAAACACGTCCTCTTTTTCTTCGTGAGAGGTCAAATATGTATTATAGGTGAGCTCTGAAGTTCCTATGGTATATACCGTATTGAATGTCTTCTAGTCCTACTGCCTGGCTACTGTCCCGGCTCGTCTTTGATGTTGTACCGCTTCGACTTATCCCCACCATCATTGTGTCATCTATGTGAGTGTACTCCACAAACTACCTGGCTTCCACTGATTTATAGCAGAACATACTGGATGGCGGGCCTCGCGGACGATCCTGCCCATTTCTTCAAGTTCCTGTTCATCCTTGTCCTGTACTCCCTAGCCATGACTCTCTTCGTACGCCATACCGTGCTTTTTTTCCTAAGTCTCCTCTAACTCCACACAGAACTTCCTGCTTGCGTGCTTCTTCGAAAACGGCGGCGTCGCGATCCTGCTGAGCGCGCTCTCCGCGCTGTACCAGATGACATTCGCGGGCTTTTTCGTGCACCTGAACTCAATCCCGCCAGTGCTCCGCTGGCTGCAGTGGCTCTGCCCGCTCAAGTATTCCCTCGAGGCGCTCTCCGTGAACGAGGTCGGCTCGGGGCTCATGATCCAGGACACGCTGCAGGGCGTGCCCGTCGACGTCTCCGCGAGCCTCATTATGCAGCTTGTGCGTGCGCGTCGCTCTTTCACTTTCGTTCCATTACTGATGGCTACGCAGCTCTTTGGGTTCGGCGTAAACAACTATTATAGGGACGTGCTTGTTCTCTTTGCGTTCATCGCTGGGTTTGGCGTCAGCGTTATCGGCGTCGTGTGGTTTAAAGTGCGTGAAAGGCGGTAGGGGAGCCTTTTAGTTTTCTTCTCTTTTCTTGGTATCGGACTGTCCCCCGTGTTTCTGTATATCTTGTACGTCTGTAAAGCAGTCCACCATAAGACGCGTATGTGTCACAAGCACGTGCTTGTCACGACCCGTTTCCCCCAATGTTGACGATTTCTCTCAGTGTAGTAGTACTAGTACTCGATCATATGCCGTTTCGTCATATCATGCGAACAACGTCATTTTTATCACCTGCTATTCTCTCCGAAAGATCGAAGCGCCAAAACGGGTATGAAATATCGTTATCATGTGAGTGCGACGTCTCATGCTCGAGTGATAGTTCTCACACCAATGAAGGATGCTGAGAGCTACATAAACCCCACCCAGGATCTTTCCTCCGTTTTGCTTCTCTACCACGATGCCCACATCTCGCATAGCCGCCATCGCCTCGCACCTCGCGGACGCTAAGAGCTTTGAGTCGTCGTCGAGGAATAAGAAATGGGATAACTTGAACCTTCCGAGCTTCGACAAGCTTCCTAAATTTAAAGATCTCAATGGGTGTGCGTGGGGAGTATGGGGTGAAGGCGACCAGCTTGGAACTATCAATCTACTCACCGATGACGTCGTGCAAGAAGCTGCGAAAGAAGTGAAGTGCGGACTTTTGTTAGCGGTGTATTTGACCATTTGACAAACACCCGTGTCCTAGAACTGGGTTGACTGTCTGTTTAAACTGGTAAGCGGTGCAAATCCTCTAATTCAGGGAAAGGTTGCAATATGTTCGGTCACCCCCAGGCCTGTCAATTTTCCGGAGAAGGCAAGCACTTCTCATTGAAAGTACTGAGAAAGTAAAATTGACTTTCTTTTAGCCTGTTTTTTCTCGGAAACCACCTGAAATTACATGCATCGCAACTACTCCAACTGCGAGTTGGCGCGACGATGAAATATCCATTGTGAGCCCTTCGCTAACCTTTAAAGTAACGAAAGAAACATTGTCCTTGTTTATCTCTATATTCTTAGAATACCCAATCTGGTTCGCAGTGGGATGGCTTGAGGCACTTCGGAGTCGCCGCACACGGCATTTTCTATCAAAAGTGCGTTGAAACAACAAAATCAAAGTGCATTTATCAAGAATTCGCCTCTATAGCACTCCATCCACCTTCTTCAAGTTAGGGCAATTCAAAACTCCTGACCCGCTGAACGTTGACCCGGAACGCATCAAATACGGAATTCACAGTGAGTGCTAGCGTTTTTCCTGCCCCTGACACAGAAGACGGACTCCTAAATGGAACACAAATCTGGCAGACTGGGCTCAACACGGCATCTGCGGGCATGCCGTATTTCTAGACCTGGTCAGATATTTCACGCGCAATGGTGCTGCGTTGCCATATGACCCTTGGACATCGCACGCCTTTAGCGTCGCTGAGCTGGAAGCATGTGCGAAGGACCAGGGTGTCGACTTCAAGCGGGCGGACATCCTCCTTATCCGCGCGGGATTTACAAAAAGGTATTATGAGAGCAGCCAGGCTGAGAAAGACAGGCTCTCTGTGTCGGAAGAAACTTTGTCGGTGATTTACTTTCGATGGAAGCCGTCGCTCTGATGTTTTTTTTTTTTTCGATACTAGTGCTGGCATTGAGCAGTCTGAAGAGATGAAGCGTTTCTTATGGTATTGATAATGTCTGCTTGCTCGGTTTATAAGCTAAAGATTTGTGTTTAAAGGGACAACCATTTCGCGGCAATTGCTTCCGACCAGCCTGCTCTCGAAGTAAGCCTGCGTCGCTGAGTCTTCGTTGCTCCTTCCTGACTCCCGTCAAAGCGTTGGCCCCCTGTGGAAGGGAAGGAACATATGCATCAGGTACGTCTCCTCCAAAACACATTTGTTTGATCTTTTGGAACCTAGTTTATTCATCCTTTAGACGATCATCGGGTGCGTTACCTCTAAGTATTCTTCGTCTAAAATATTCCAATCCCATTTTCCTTGCCTTTTCTTGTTGGTAATATAGACTTTGGGGAATGCCGATAGGCGCGTGACATTTCATTTCTTTCGAGTTCTTTGTATTAATATGTGCTATTGAAGGCGAGATGTTTGATCTGGAGAAATTATCCGAGGTTTGCGCCGCGACCGGGCATCACACTTTCTTTTTCACTTCCTGGCCTTTGAATATGTAGGTCGCCCTTTCTTTTCTTTAGCACCTGGTTCTTATTTTACGACACACCAGCTTGGGGGGATGCGCCAGTCCTCCGAATGCAGCAGTTAGTATTTCGTTTCAGACTTGCGTTGCGTATGCTGGCTTCATTTGACGGAAATTTTTGCGAATTTAGGCCTACTTCTAATTAGGCAAACAACGGAAAGAAATGAGAAAGATACGGACGGAGTACTGTAAACAACTTCGTAAAGATGTTGGTTGCGGGCGGCGACTCTGAATTTGCAGCCAGGAAAGAGTATTATGAAAGCTATTAAGTAGGAACTGGTGGAATTTGTACGTTAAACAAAATACAGGCTTTCTGAAAAAAGGAGAGGAGCAGAAAGTTAATAAAGAAAGCCATGAACTCGTAATTGTAAATACATTCTAATCTACCTCGCAGGATAAAAGAAAGCTTTCGTCCGTACTGAAGTCACGATTTACTTCTCTGCCTTCGAATTCTCGGGCCACACGCCTAATTGACTCGTAGTTCCATGGTTCTCGCAGACCATCGCACTCACTGTGTGGACAAAGGAGCTGTACGCGACGTATCAACTCGTCAACGGCGGTCAACGAAATCCTCAGCTGATCGCTGTCGCAGAACGTGCAATTGGGATTCCTAGGTCCCATCGACTCGGGCCCGCCGACTTCGTCGTCTAGTTCGAGGTTAGAGAAATGCACACAGAAACAGAAAATGATGGGAGAATCTCCGCATGGGAAGTTGGTGCGCAGGATGGCTGTTGTAGGACATCTCGAAGACTGAGTTGAGTGCATGTCGCTGTCGTTAAGGCCACTAGCAGGGTCCTTGCAGCCATTGTCCTCGGCAGGCTCGTGATCTTGGTACTTGGTATAAAGCTCTACGAGAGTCTTAGTGTCTGCACTTGTTTCGGCTGAAACAATGGAAACGGCTGGCGGGACCGACGAATAGCTGACGTCGCAGACAAGCTCGTGTTTGAGAAGATCCTCATACTCTTGCGGAGAATCTGCACGCAGGCGCCTTAGGTGACGGCGCACTTCGACACTGGAGAAAACGGTAAGGAGTCTTCTGTCCATGATTTCCAGGCCAAACCGGTCTATATTCCCGCAATATGTTAGAAAAAAATGATGCTTGAAGGACTGCTTCATGACCAGCACTTACCTGGGTTTGGGCCTTTTGAGCAGCCTGAACAAGAAGCTCTATGCCCATGGGTTTTCCAGTCCACTTTCTGGCAACTCTTGGAGCAGTAAAGGGAAATTTTGCAGCCTGCGCAGCGCTTGAAGATGTGTGTGGGACCCCGTTTATTGCATTGCGGCTAGAGAAAAGAGAGGCCATTCAGTTAACGGGGAATGATAAAGCAAAGAGGTTTCGATCGACTTACGTTTCCGCAGGCTGACTCCTCGTGATGCTCCTGATTTTTGTACAAACACTTGATCACGAGCCTGTCGACCAGCTGCGACTCGAATTGTTCCCAGCTTGCTTTACAAGTGCTTCCTCTGACCTTCTCCAACAGACCATCGGCCGCAGATGCGTCCACGGCACACCTTGCAGCGAAGATACAGGATTCATGCACGAGGTAGCGGGGTAAAATTATTGTGAAAAGAGTCTGAATGTTGAAAGCTCCAATCTCATCCACAAATGGACTGTACCGCATGATGTGTTGTAAGATGCCAGAACGGAATGCGTCCACGATCTGAGTGATATCTTTTGCCGACGGTAGAAGGTCGAGAACGAAGGTGATGCACTTGTTAGCCGCTTCGCCTATGGCGTCTATGGCTATGGCGTCTGAAGCAGCGTCGAGTTTCCGCACAATCCTTCCGAATGCACGCAAAACCAAGGGGATAGCATTACTGTTCAATAGCGATTGTCGAATCGATTGTCCGACCTCGCTATCGCGGGTGCTGCAAAAAATGATAAGCAAACTTATATGCTGCGAGAAATCATGGGCTGGTGCGAGGTCATCATCAAGGGCATGTCGCAGGCGCATAATACCAAAACTCGCAAGCCGGTAAGGTTTGGGAAATACATCGAGGATAGTCTTCAATCCATTTCCGTACCCTTCTGAGTAACGAGAGGCTTTCGGGTATACCAATCCGAGGAGCCTAAGTAATGCCTCAGGACTGCAAGAGGAGAGAACGAAGTGCTTGGAGGAGCATTCACGGATCCATAGCTTGATTGTAAATCGAAGCACCTCTTCGGCAAGAGGAGGATTGCGAGAGACAGCACCGCAACAGCTCCAACAATAAGTAACAATCATTTGGGAGATCAAGGTCAACTTCAGTTTTTCGATCCTCGGATGCTGTTCATTGAGGTCCGTATCGTAAAGACTGTTCATGCATGTGAACGCCGATGGCCAAGTACGTAAGACTAAATCAGGCAGGTTTAAGCTTTTTTGCGGATCCCTGCCTACGATCCCAGGAAAGCATCGTATGCAGAGGGTGATAATCTCGCAATCGGGAGTACCACCAGAGTTGATAACCTTGGCTTGCTCCTGAAAGTGAGAGGCAAATATGGCAGCCGTCTTCAAAGTCTTCGAAAGGGTGAAGGATGGCATGCCTTGGGCGAGTGCATCCAGCTCGTTGAGGTACGCATGTCGATCTTGTCCGTTCAGCTACAAAGCAAGCAGTACGCCGACTTATTAATAAATTATGGTTGGGGTTATGTCGATAAATACCTGTTTAGACTTTGGAGCAGAAGGGCGCGAGGCCTGCTTGGCTTTCATCGTGTAACGTGACATTGAGAAACAAGTATGTTGAATGTTGGGAGTCTGATGATAAGTTTCATAGAGCGGTAGACTTCCGTCTTATAAGGCAGTACGGGTCGGGCCACAATTGTTGTTTGTGGCCGCTGGGCAATGCGTCTAAGTTGCTTTTGCTAGGCCCCTGCTCTGGCCCTCGGGACATGGCGTGGAATGAGCTTTGACAAGGACTGCTTTCTCTCTGAGAGAACGATGTCAGCCTCATCCTGGATCTTGAGGTGCTTTGAGGGTCGCTATTGTTCCGACTTGATACCTGCGAAAACCTCGCAATTGATCTGCGTCGATACGCGGCGCTCAACTGTGGCGGAGATCCAAATATGGAAATGTGGAATGCCTGCACGTGCTCGTTCGATCGACTTTGCTTGTGTGACGACGAAAACTAAATTCCCTGACGTTGTGCATCTCCATTAAATTTTCGGGATTATGTGTCTAAACCGCACTTCTTATTATTTGGATGCATATGCATGGGGCGACAACGGCTCCTGGGAGTGACGTGTTTGTTGCGCGTCTTTGTCGTCAAAGCACCATTGTATTTCCGCCTATTATGCGACTCCTGTGGCTCGATCAAACCACAATTTTCTAAACTCGACGTGTCTCAAAGGAACACCCCTTTCACTTCGACTACGACTTCGCAGAACTCGATATCCAAAACGCGATGAAAAACAAATCTGCTGCATACTGGTCTCGCGTTAAGGAACCACAGGCAAGTGGCGAGCATCTCATTAACATAGCTCTTTTACTAATGTGGCCCTTTCACCTCTTCCTCAAGATCAAAAAGAGGTTGACGCTTTTCGATTTGCATCGGATCGTCAGTCGAATTTCTTCCGCCAAGCCTCACGAGGTTTCCGAAGTCATTGGCCCGCTCAATTTATGTCTGCGCGAGCAAGCTAAGAAAATAAACACCAATAGCTTTGAATGCCTGCAGATGACCGTGTTAACTCTAAGAGGCATAGCAGGCATCGCGCCGGAATTTCTGCTCGAACGCAAAGACTTGGCTGACGATATTTTGGCCGGCTGGGATGACACGTTCAGATGCATGGAGTACCTCTACTCTGTAGACATTCGGGATTCTGAAGGTGGTGCTCCCAGGCTGAAAAGCCGCTTAGAGTCCACCAGAATACCTGTCCTTGCATCAATGCTCTCTACGCTTGGCATCTGTTTTGCGTCGGCGGAACGATCTAATGCAGAGCCGGATGCTGTTCGACTTAGTATCCATATATGGGCTCACGAAGATAGGAACAATATGGTACACACTTACGCAACCGAAGCACTCGTAAAGATGCTTAGTTGTGACCGCAGGGCGCACAAAATCATGCTTGATGTCATTCCGGATGCGGATACGGTCGCGAAACTCGCTCTAAGGGGTCTCCAGCGCATTTCGAAGGCAAACTGTATGGATTGTGCGGCGGTTTACCTCCAACTTCAGCTCTTGTCTTTACTATACAGGTCGACGAACATGCCCGCGGTTCGTCCATTTGAGCGTTCAATTCTCAACTGCGGCGGCATTTCCGTCGTCTTGCAGGTACTTGAAAGCCTCTACGAAGTTCGAGACACATCGGACGCGGAAAAAAGCAACTGGGTTCTGACGGTCAAGATTGGCTTTAAATTTCTCAAAGGCAATCTGTATTCCGACGGAGGGCCTACGTGGGCCTGGCTCATGACCCGCCGCGGGCTGTTACAGCTCATTATGGCCTATAGCATGTATGCTGAGGATTTTGCTGGAGGGGATATCGACTATCTCCTCTCAACAACGCTTCCGCGGTATTTGATGTATGGGCCTTGTCTGACTGCGACGGTTCGCGTATTAAGGCGGCATTCGGACGTAGAACTCCTAGGCATGATGAGAAGCAGTGCATTTTTTGATAGCTGGTACGCCTTCGAGGAGGCCTTGGTTGATCGTCTCCTAGTAAGGCGTCTTTACACGAGCCAAGTGCACAAGGACATGGCGATCTGTCAGAATGCGAGTCACCTGCTTTGACTTTGCGAAGCCAAAAACTTACCGATGAAATTTAACCCGTTTAGCCGAGTTGTGACAAGAAGGGAGAGAGAACCACTTTCAAGAAGTGTGCGGGTTGTATGGACGTTCTGTACTGCTCCAGGAAATGTCAGAAAGTGGACTGGAAAGTGTTCCAGCATAGAGACGCATGCAGACGTCCTGCGCCACACTTAAGTGAGTACAACCTCAAGCTTTCCACCAATTCGTCTTCCCGTACTGCGCTAAAGCATGATGCTTACATAGATACGCTTGGAATCACGCGGAAAGATGAACAGTTCCTGGCTGTGTTGGCGAGCACGGACGCACGCCGTAACATTCACTGTCTACGTGGTCTTGCCGCGAAGCATTATCCTGGCCTTCCACTACACGGTCTTGCATTCAGTATTGACTATACGCAGGATCCTCCCGAATATGACGTTTTCCTGCCGAACACTTGTAATGAACTCGGAACGCTCGTGCACATGCACTGTCCGCGCCACAGCTCCGGGGCATGCCAAGGCATATATGCAAGTGGAATGGCAGACGGCGGAAGAAGACAATACGGCACCATCATCCGCGCAGTGCTTCCGATAGGACGTGACGTTATTAAGCTCTCCTTTTGCTACGACGTCAGCCCGTTGATCAACGATGGCGCTTACGACGACAACGTGGACAGCTGGCTCACGCCGAGCAGCAGCGAACACGTCTGGTGTGGCAGCTGCTATCGCGGGCGGTTGCGAGGTAGCCACAGCGACGTCAGCGAGCTCGTACGCAGCGTGCATCGTCTGTGCCCTAGTGACGAGTCCACAGACGAGCGTATTCCTTGGGACTATAATACCATAAAGCAATTAGTCCGAGCCTATCTTGATATCGGGGAAATAAGCAACTCGGGCTGTGCGCCTGTGCGGTCAAAACTTCTTCCATCCACAGGAATCCCTGCGCCCTCCCCCTATGAGGTGCGAGAGACGGCTATCCGTGAGGCTGAGTAGATCCATCAGTTACTTGGAGTCATTCATCTTTAAAGGCATATAGTATTGCTACGACAAGATAGAGTAATGTTGCCTATCATGTAATGGATGTAACGGATCGAATTCACGCAGTCGTCATAGTAGCATCTTATAGTTTATTGCGAAAAACCTAAGTTAGTATGACTCTGGTTCTTCTTCTGCCAGAGCCACGGACACCGGTGTCAGTCTCGCGAACAATGAGATTTGCAATTCCCAGTTTCAAATTTACCAGTAGACATGTCTGTCGGCCACAAAACCGATTTATTTTCCGCAGTATGGTAGGACTTAGTATGACGGTCGCTATCGGACAAAAAACATTGGACTTGGGGATTTTGGACTTTGACTTGGGAAATTCATCGATGATCATCGATGATCATCGATGATCACTAGTGATCACTGGTGAAAACCAAGTCCAACAGCTATTCATCGATGATCACTAGTGATCACTAGTGATCATCGATGATCATCGATGAACGGAGACTTGGAATTCACTAGTCATCAATGATCATCAATGAAAAAAGTTATGTTTTCATTGATCACTAGTGATCACTAGCAATTACTAATCATTGATGATCATTAATGATCATCAATGAGTAATGATTTTTAAAAGCCAAATCTCAATCATTGTTTATTTATGATCAATGAAAACAACTTGAAAGACCAGTTTTATTACAAATAACATCCTTTCCGACCAGACCCGATGTCCTTACGACACATCATTTCGAAGCTGCAGTCGGTGGCAAGTCATAGGGTAAATCCTGGAGCTCCATTCAAGCCACACTCTTGAACAATCCATTATCTAGTTTTCTTTTCCAAACAAACATAAATTAGAGTGCCCCTCAACACGTTACTATGTCTTGATTACACTTTTTTGCACGCTAAGCCAACTCATAAATCATCCAAGAAGATTGAAATGCATCCGCCACATATACAACAAGCACTGGAAGTACAGGAAGGCAAAATACGTGTGATGCTGATTGGCAATAAAATGATAGCGAACAGAAGTGACATTACGAGTAATACATGGGATAGTTCAGCACCGGCGGGCTCCCTTCCAGATTATCCAGCGCTGCGATGATCCTGCGAAGCAACGAACAGTCAGGTAAAACGTGACACAGAGACATTTATTCTCGCCTGAAGATCTGCATATCCACCTAAAATAGAGTAAACCGAGTTGTAATAATAAGAGACACAAAAACTTAAAGCACGAGAGCACAAAGTATTCACCGGCGCCTTGAAAACATAGAAGAAATGGGTGCGATCGTGTGCGTGCGAATTCAAGTTTTCGCACACATTGCAGAGATCCTTCGCGCAGTACACACGACGGAACCACATGCCTTTGATGCGGTCCATGCAGTGATCACACAGCGCCGCGTTGTGGTAGAGTGTCGCGAGATAAGCTGGAACAGCAGATGAAACTGCGTCAGAAAAAGAGGACAGGTTTTCCGGACACGGAAGGGTGTACGGACCTTTGGGATGAGAGGAGTTGAGTCGACCTGCTGGACCTGAGGGCTGCCTGTACCTAACATCCGCAAACAGACGTTAGTTTACGGAACACGATATGTGAAGGAAATGCAATGGGGATGTACAGGATTGGCAGAATGGCAAATTGCGACTCAATCGGAAGGTCCACGGGTCGCGGTAGCTTAAAGAAAATATGCATTGGGTCGTGAAGAAGATGCAATCGCTGCTCGCAGTTGGCGCACTGAACGGAACAATACAAAGAGTGAACAACAGCTCCAGTCAAGCCCCGCATCATTATGCAAATATAGGGAAAACACTACAAGCTATACGACTGGGTCTTCGTCGCAGGGCACGTCGCACATTGGAACCGCACGCCGACGTTGCTCTGGTTGCATCCCTTGCACGCGATGCGGAGGTCGAGCGCCTTGCGGTCACAGCAGCCGCTGCATGCATGTTTTGAGCCGGACCCGATGATGGTGACTGCGTCGGCCTCCCGAAGCGAGTCCGCGCACACGCGTCTGTTGGGTGTGCGCTGTACGTATAGTGAATCGCGATCGGTCCATAGCTGCTGTGCGCGTCTGCTCGCTGTCTGCACTTTACTCGAATTTAAGGGGATGGGAATCTTCGGTAAGATGAGTTGGTCAGTTTGGTCAGAACTTTGTTTTATTTGTCGAGGGGATTTACTTTGATCATGATGTGGGAGGTATTGTGACCACCATCATCAGCATCTAGGTTTCCAGGCAAGCCAGCAGCTTCGCAATTCGAACATATATCCACTGACTCGCAAATTGCACAATGGAAGCGAGCGCATACTATGTCCATAAGACAACTATCAAATTTTGTCAGCCTTGCTTTAAAAAAGTCAGCAGTGAACTTACTGGGCGCACTTAACATCCGGACGCGGGATGCGTTAGCGCTGTTACGGTCCGCAACTGTCAATATTTCTTTCATTTAGAGATACGAACAGCCTACATTTGTCGCCGAGCCCATCATCATTTAGATTATTCGTTAGTTCCAGGTCAGGCTCGCTTCGAGAACGGTGCGGCCTGTCGGGAACATCGGGAACGTCGAGGAAAGCGTGTGAAGGATGGGTTTCGTGTACTGTAGCTTTGGCGCGCTAGTCCGCGACGCGGTGGCTGCCATGCTCGCCGATGCCAATGTTGTCGTGAACAGTTGACACGGACACGGCAGACGACGAGCTCCCGGAGGTGTACGTGTAATACTAGCGGGCGTTGTCCTGCGGTCGCATGGTCGACAGAGCTCGTAGTCGTTGTTCTTCAGCGAGTGGTAGCGCACGGGCGTGCAGTCCACGCCACAGGTGTCGCACGAAAAGCTAACGCCTCTTGAGCTCTTAAGCCGGGGTGTAAGCAACCGTTTGTATGAATGTAGCTCCAGAGAAGCGGGCGTGGCACCAGGACCGGTATTTGCGGCGCTGAAGCATCTTTTGGCGAAGGTCAAGTACCAGAATGCAGAGACTGCAGACCACGGGGAGTGTCGAGAACAACGCGAAAATGACCAGTGAATAAAGGAGCCAGTGTTGCGGGTCGCGCGTCGGGATCAACCTGAGCAAAAGGTTAGATTAAGACCTCTTTAAAGAAAACTTAGAGAGAATACCTAGTAATTAATGAGACCCCATTGCTCAAGGAATACATGGACACGCGTGATAGCGCAGACATCATCTGCGAAGTTTCTTCGGCAGGCGGCATATGTTAAATACTCGCTTGGTCGTAGCCTGTATGTGTTGATCATGAAGTCACAGTAGTCCTTGTATATGGAAGGCGTTTTAGAGCGGTTTGCCAGTAGTAGGCCCTCCATCGCCATCACTTAGCATTGTGACGGCTCGTCCGCCTTCGTCAACCCGGCGCTCAATGGCACTTGAGGGTTTAAGAGACCTTCTAGAGGATCTTCGAGGCCAAACTCAGGCTCTTTGGGACGGGCAGCTTTCTACAAATCGCATGCTGGATGATCTTGTGGCAAGGGGACCAGCGCTGGTCACGGCTCCCGATGGTAGTGAAGAGGAGGTCAGAAATAGGCTGCATAATATCGAGGGACTCCTAGGAGGTATCCTGAGGGACCTGGCACGATCGGTGGAGGGCAGGGAAGAGACTGAACCATCGGAGCTTAGTTCCGAGACCTCATCTGCACTACGGAGGTACATTGATCGCCTCTGTGACCCTCACAGACATGATGCGACGCGCCTGCACATGCCGACGCCTTCCCGCGCACCAACAGCAAATTTAGATTCCGAGTGGTTGGATTTCCTGTCAGCTCCGCCTCCTGGCCCCGATCAGGCTATCCAGGGCCCACCGCCTCTCGTTCCGCTGATTCGACGTGCTACGAGGCGCTCACGGCTAGATAGTGTCAGTCCCCCTCCATCTATCCCGTCACCTATTATTCGCACTCGCTCTGCACCTTTGGACGAGACTATCAGAGAAGCAGACGAGCCGCGTGTCCGCGAACGCGATGTGAGGAGGCATCCGTGGATCTGGCCACGTATCAGGCAGGGAGTACGCAGACCGTTCACGCCGTCGGAATCTGGCCAATTTTATGACCGTCCTGGATTCGAAACTTGGAGACCAGGGAGAGCAGTTGCAAGAGTTGAAGAACTCAGGCAGCGCTCGTCGTTCGACAGGGTGCATTTTGGACATGTCGAACCACGCAGAATAGGACGGTATAATGATTTTGTGTGTCTGTGCGGCAAGGTATTTGCGAGCTTACTTCTAGGCAGCGGGCGCGGGCACGCGGCGGGTGCGCGAGCGGGTCGAACATCGACATGTCGACGACGACGTCGGCGCGCGCCTTGCCCCTCCCGTTCGTGTGCCCGTTCGCACCGGGGCTTGCGCGCGGGCGCGGCATGCGCTCCCCGCATGTCGAGTACACGTAGCGGAACGCGTCGAGAAAACGCCGCACGCGCAGCAGTCCGTGCATGCGGTCGGCACGAGCTGCCGGACCTCGGGTGGGGTGTCCGCGGTGCGTGAAAGTGAGTCGGAGGTCTACGAGGACGTGGATTGGCGATTCGACGACGAGGAGGGGGAGGGGTAGTCGGACGAGCCAGACTTGGACTGGGGCTGCGCAAGGGTCTTCTGAGACGCAAGCCAGTGTAGTTTCGGATCGCGCCAGTCCACGACGCGGTAGCTGCTGTGCTCGCCAATGCTAATGTCGTCGTGAGAAGCTGATGCGAACATGGCGGACGACAAGCTCCCGGAGGTGTACGTGTTATAGTAACGGCTATTGTCCTGCTGGAGTGCGAGGTCGCCGTCAAACGGGCTCTGCGCATCCAGATCGTCGCCGCTCAGCGCGACCGAGGAGCCATCGGAGACGACAGACTCGAAATACATGATGCCGTTGATAGCGCGCGACGTCTGGTCGCACAGCCATTGTGTATTTCGCTCGATGGACTTGGAGGATTCGACAACTTCAGCCGCTCGAAAACTGCAGAAGGATCCGCGGGGTACCGCTCTTTTTCCTACATGCTAGAACAAAACAAAACAAAGCAGAAAACGAAACAGAGATTTGGACACCAAGGACGTACCATCAAACGCGCTTGCATGAGACTCAGACTCCAAGCTGTACAAGGTGTGGAAGTCCTGCACTGTCGACCCGCTCCCGCCGTTCATGACTGTCTTCGTTTTTTGCACGAGTAACCCGGTGTCCCTCGAGCTGACAGTGATGCTATCATCCTTCGGCTCGGTGTGCGCCGCCGATGCGAACGAAAGAGACAGCGAAGAGCCGCTGCTATTGCGGTTCTTGTATTTGTCCAAGCTCACGAACGACGAGGTGTCGGACAAACTTAGGCCGTCGTAGTCGACGCATGCGCAGTGTTATGCGCCTGCTTCCAAAGCTGCGTCCGGACATGATGGACTGTGTAGACGAGACGGGGAGATTGTTTCGAAACCTCAGGAGCTGGGTTGGACGAGAGCGTGGGAACGAGGGCGAGTGTCCGCCCGATATCGCGTAACAGGACGAAGCAGAACGTCGATCACAGTTTGCGGCTGTGTTACTACTAATTATTAAATTATAGTCTTTTTGTCGGATGATCTCGGATTTGAGGCATTCACCACTCATCGGTGAATGGTGAACACCAGTCAAGTCCATTCACCGATCATTGCTCATTAATGGGCTTTTTATTAGACTTGAATAGATAGAATTTCACTGTTCATCGATGACTGGTGAACACTCAAGTCGAAGCACGACGTTCATTGATGATCACTGATGAACAATGAACCCAAGTCCCCATTCATTAATGATCACTAGTGATCACTAGTGAACGATGAAAACCAAGTGCCCATTCATCGATGATCACTAGTGATCACTAGTGATCATCGATGAATAGCTCGTAGACTTGGTTTTCACCAGTGATCACTAGTGATCACTAGTGATCATCGATGATCATCGATGATCATCACTATCTCAAGTCTAAGTCCACTATTTTGTCCAGTAACGACCGTCAAAACTTAGTCTTATTTTTTGGCAAAAAAGAAAGGTTTCAATGAAAGCCGAAATTGTAATTCGGTTTGTCTGCGAGCTTTGTTCGATTATAATTTCGACTGCCTTTTCTGGACATCCAAAAAGGGTTGCCGTGCGTAGCACACGTGACTGCCGCAACCCGCGGACATCTCGTCCTCCTCGATGAGTCGCCGTTCGTGTCGTCGCCGTCGTCGCTTGCTACTGGACGTCATTTCCCTACCAAATTCATAAAAAAAATGCTCTATAAATCTATTGCTATTGTTTGGAGTATCGCTCGCTTTTCGAAGTCGAGAGTACAGCCAGCCGGACGTCAGATGTCCATGTCTCGGAATCGTCGCGCTGGGTCTCGGGAAAGTCGAGGATGACTCGGATCAGGATTAGGACATCGACCTATTTCATTTGAGCTATCTGCAATGCTAACTCAAGTGACTGGGTGGTACGTCTATGCCAGATCAAATCCGCGTAGGTTGTAATTTCATTGCCTTATCTGAAGGGGCGCTGTCCGAGGCCTGGGGCACTATCAGTACCAAACTGGGCGTTTATCCAAATGCCTACTTGATCTGTCTCGGAAAGGTGTCTTTTCGAAGTTTGCTTTCTCATGGATTCCTCTCCCGAAACATCTTCTCGGCTTCCGAAGTCTGTCAACCAACTGTTATTGTGTACCTGCTCCTCCTTCCCGAGGCGATGCTGCTCGTACGCACGGTATATAAGACCTTCTCTCTGCGTCGAGTTTCTTAATCTTGCAAACTCAACTCTGAAACAATCCTTTACGATGCTCTGTACCTCGACTTCATCCTCAAGCACCGACGGGATCTCCAACGGAATGCGAAGGAACAATGCGACTTTCCAAAAGCCCGCCCTTCTTACTACCCAGCGTGAACTATACCTTCGTGCCCTCGAGAAGGAACACGAGGAAATCCTCGAGGAGGCCTATGCAAACAAGACGCCTGTGTCCTCGCCATCCGCTTCCTCGCAACGGAATTTCGACGTCGATTACGGAAACTATTCTGCGCTCGACCACATGAACCATTCGACATACGATGACCGTGGGCGCCAGCATGATTTCCGGGAGACGGTGCGCCAGCGCCAAGCGCGCCTGGAGTTCCTCCGCCGCCAGGAGTTCGCGCGCAGATTGGCACAGAAGGGTCGCGAGGACAAGACCATGTCCGAATACGCTATTGTGAGCCTTTTCGCTTTCATTCCTATATCATTTTCACTAATTTGATGTCTTTTAATAGAAACGATTGCCGCCACCCCGCGGCCGCCTCGCCGAGCGTGTCCTCGCCGCTGTCAAAATACAGCGCGCTTATAGAGCACACCGTGCTCTCCTTGATCTTGGCCGGCTGCACACGCGCATCCTAGCGAACACCACGACACCATCCGTTTCTCCATCTTCGTCTTCCCACGCTTCTGATGAGGACTACGATGATTTTGGCCTCTACGAAAGACGTGCGAAAACGGAACAGCGTGGCCTTCAGGACCGCCTTGCGAAGTTAGGCGCGCTCGGCGCTACTCTCGACGTTGCGCCGCACACGAAGGATGACCCGCGCGTTTTTCACACGGCGCGTTGCACGGCCGAGGCCCTCCGGCACAAGCTTGAGCAGGCAGAGAAGCGAGGGCGGGGAATGAATGCGAGCGCAGACATGAAGATGCACAAGAAGGATGGCTCGTACCACGAGGGGAACCTCGGCACGACCTCGAAGGGTGTTACTGTTTCTGTTTCCTCTGTTTCCCCCGATGACGATGACTTCGGCGGCGAGATTGAGGTAGTAGAGGTGGGCGACGGCGAGGAGGAGTGGAATGACTCGCTATCGTCGGTATCGGACGACTCAGATTACACAACGGAGGAAAACTTCGCGTGCTATGATGGTGATGGCGACGACGCCACAAGGCACTCGCGAACCGCCGCGCTCGTTGCGCTTTTCCGTTCTGCAAGCCAGCGACGGCAGTGGTTGCGGCAGACGCAGGCGCAGACTGAGCCGGCCACTCCGAAAGCGAAGGCGAAGACGATAGCGAAGGGCCTGCAACGCTGCCCTTCCGTCTCGCGCGTGCCCTCTCTTGGTGCCATTCCCGAAGATGCAGAACGCGAAGAGTAGTCTCCGACAGCTGTTTTGAACCTCGATTCGGGATCGCATGAAATGGCTCTCGGTTGTTTGTTTGTGTTGGTCTGATACCATTTGCCCTTTCGACTTTCCCCTTCGCTTTTCTTTTCCTAGCAACCGGCTATCATTATGTTTTGTATCACCGTTGTCATCCGATATCCAATATTTCTGAACAGAACGAAAGTTTGAGAAGTAACAGCGGTCACACTCAGCCACAGTGCTACACGCGCGAGCAGCCACGCACGGTGTGGTGGCTCTCCATTGTTCCTTTCCATTATAAAAACAGTAGCTGTCGAACCAAGACGTCTATCGCCTCTTTTTTCTTTCACTCACCTCATACTTCCGATCAAAGGATGGACAACGAACCTCCTGCCTATAGGCAAGTTGTGATGGCCGACGAGACAAGCACGCTCAGCGACATGCTCGACTATCCGGAATTCAACTCCAACGCACTAACGTATCTGTCCCGCGAGATCTCTCAAAGCAACGACGTCGACGAAAAGTTGGCCCTCCGCAGTCTCATGGAAGAAACTCTCAAAATCATGCAGGCTCTTCAGCGTAGTGAACTCATCCACGCGGTGCACGACGACGAAGTGGAAATAATGAAGAAACGTCTGGAGGAGCTCCATCTGCAGGTGACAGAGAAGGAAGGCAGGATCCGTGCACTGGAGGAGCAGAATGAGGCGTTGAAAAAGGAGTGAGTGTTGAATGACATCTTTATCCTCGAAATCTACATGTTTTGTTAATGCTGAGCAGACAGGACCTGCTACCGATGCGGCTCTACAACACATACATGCGCTATTCTCAATTCAGTCCGCTGCGCTTTCCGCCGTGGGTGACTTCCGAACAAGCGGATGGCATGCCCAAACACGTCGCCGACCTGCGGGAGGTCACTGGTGCGTGCTTTGATTACCTGTGTTTCGATAAATCTCCTCCTTACGCCATGCTCTCTTGGGATAGCGGCGAAGTGTGTCATGATGGAAAAAGTTCTCCGCCTCCCGCACATTAAGAAAGCCTCGTTCCAGCAGCGTCGGCAGCGCATTTCAGAGTACCTTGGTGTCCCTCTTTGATATCTCTTGAGGTCCACACTTTCTTTCTCGAACAAGATGGCATGTACGTAATAACGTATTTCTTTGTATTTTATAATCCAAGCTGCATTTCCATAGTCCTTTTGGTCGCGCCGAGTTTCAAAGGACTCGCACAAAATGACTTTGGGAGGCAAACACTTACGTAAAGCACAATGTGGCTGGTAGATAAGTGATACACTACCATGTAATGAATTAGCGTTTGAAAATACAACCTTATCAACAGACCTCTTCTAAATAACGCAATACTGATCAGATGGTTTACTTAGGCGAAGAAAAGAAGAGGTTAATATCAATGGTCGTGAGTACATCTAATATTCTAGATACTCCTACTTCAGAAGTCCACGCTGTATCGGCTAGGTTTAACGAAATGAGCGCAGGTCCGATCTAAAGGATCATAATAGCCATTGCCTCAAGATAGCGCTCATAAGAGCTTCTACAAGTCCTGGCAACAACGATTTTTATTGGGCCCAGGAAGTCACAGAACTTACATAATACGTAGAAGCCTTACCCAGTGGCACAAGCTCTCCTTTACTCTTTAACACTTTTCGGTCTGAAAATATACACTTCTCGCCCTCCAGTTTCTTCACGCATCAGACTTCTAGCCAAAAGGATGGACGAACCTCAGATCACGCCTCCCACTCCTGAGCAAATTAAGGTTGCTCAAATGAGACAGTCTCTCCTCGACGGCACCTTCCAGTTGTCCAGCCTCGATGAAGATGTCGATGACGACTACTCCTCCTGGTCACAAAAGGTGGAAAAGCATTCCAAGGGATTTCTCACTGAGATGATGAAGATGGTACCCCCGTTTAGGTCGAACAACGAGCAGCCTGTGGCAGATGACGCCAGAATCCAGGCGCTGCAGCTCCGTATGGACGAGATGGAGAAGCGGGCGAAGGAAGTTGACCGTGAGCTGGAGGAGCGAAAGGAGTGAGTGTAGAACACACTGCATGACGTCCAGTCTATTTACTTATTATTTCCACCCGTCTTTTCGGATGATGAACAGACTGGAGCCGATGAGGCTGTATAATGCCCGCGTCTTCGACGTCGATGCGCTTCGATTCCCGCAGCGTTTGACGCCAGAGCAAGTGGCTGGCATGCCCAAGAATCTCAAGGAACTGCGTGCGCTCACAGGTGCGTACTTCGGTTGTCTGTTTCTTTATGATGTTTTCCTTAAACCGTTCAACGACTTTTTTTACTTTCCTCAAACAGCGGAGCGATGCGATTTCGTAGAGGAGGCTCTTGGCCTCCCGATTCTTGCGAATGTCTCAGTTGAGCAGCGTCACAAGGGCATCGAAGAATACCTGGGCGTCTTTGAAATTCCCCGCACCACGTCTGCTTGAAAACTCGCAGAAATATGTGGAAAGGAGTCGACACTACACTGTTCTACTTGTATTAGTTTTTATGGATTTATGGATGGAAAATCGTTTGCCAGCCAATAAATCCTTTGTTTCGCGTCTCAAATTGATGTTCTACTTCCGTGTTTTCTCAATACCTAAGACCGTTCAGAATAGGCTCATGTAACGGGAGAGCTATTTGTTGTCAACGATCCCCCCACCTCCTTCGGCAAAATGGTACAATGATGAATAAGTGCCTTTTCGTCAGGAAGGGAAACTTGAAAATGGCCGTGGGCACAGTTAATATTCCAGATTTAATTTACTTCAGAAATCATTTCTGAATCATTTAGATCAATCGGCATGGACGCAGGTCCGATCTCGAGGTACGAAACACCCATTTCTTCGATTATGCGCAGCTGTGTGGGTGAGAGTTCTCCGCAACCATTTACGTATACTTGTATAAGCGGGCGCGCATTGTCGCCGTCGTTAGCTGCTGCGCGCTCATTGTCCCTCAGTAGGAGCGCAAGCTCCTCGATGTCAAACGCGTAGCAGGTGAGTAGCACGAGCGTCTTCAGCTTCTGGAACGGCAGCTCACGAATGATCGTCTCGTCGAGCAGGCAGTCCTCGAGCCACAGCTGTTCAAGCTCGGGCACGAACGCGAGGCATGGCACTAGTGCGGAGTAAAAGCAGTCGAAGTCCTCGAGAATGAGACTCACGAGTGGCGGTTGGTTGCGTTCGAGGAAGTGCGCGAGGTGGTCCCACCGATCGCCATGCTCCGTGTTGGGCGCGCGCCCGGAGAGCGAGAGCTCTTGCAGCTCGGGTGTGGTGAGCACGTCGAGCAGCGGACCGGTGTCGACCCAGTCTGCCCACGAGAGCGAAATTGACTTGACATGCGCAAGAGTGACTTCCGGTAGCGCGACGCCGTTTTCGAGATCGATATGCACATCACAGTGGACGAGCAAAGGAAAGGCGGACAACGCGCGCGCGATATCATGTGTCGTGAGCTCCGTGTAGCCGTTGCGGTCCGTGAGGACGAGCACGGTGAGCGAGGACGCCCAGTGGAGGTACGGCTCGAGCACGAAGGGGCCGTTTGCGACGCGAGAAGCGCGGATGGTGATCGAGGGCTCGGGTACTATGCCCGAGGAGGGCTCGGACTTTGAATTATCTGGTTGTATATAGGAACCTGGCCCAGAGGCGGGTAAGACGTTTGGCGGAGTCGTAGGTTCAGCAGCAGCGTACGCAGACCAAAAGTACCATTCCTTTCTGGACGGAAGAGACTTGGTGCTGGACGCCTGGAGATGCGTCGCGGTGAATGATTCCTTGATGAGGTGCGCGGGGCGATGCCGGCGCGCGGTGCGCACGATCTCCTCGAAGAGAGCATCCAAGGGATTGAGATACATCCAATTATCTCTGAAGTCGATGTCGATGAAGACGGGGAGTGTACCCGAATGCTCGAGGTAGCGCGTCATGAGTTCGAGCGCAGGTGGGAGTGCGCGCTGGATCACAACGACTTTCGCGTACGTCCATAGGCACGGAGAGGCGAGCGCGACGGTGCGCCAGTGGTGGCAGACGTGGCTGAGTGTTAGAGAAAAGCGCGGATCGGAGTACGTTTGGTCTGACTCAGTGGGTACGCACCAGAAGAAGATCTCAGACAAGACTTCCGGAGGTAGAGAATTCGTAAGTTCCCCCAGGGTGCGTCGGGGCCGAGGAGTTAGGGTTTGTGAGGTCGACAGAGGCTGCGGCGTCTTGGATTGCTCACCCGCATCATCGGAGACATGGAGACCGGAAAGATCAAGTTCCAACTGATTCTCACTGCTTAGGCGCTGCAATTTTTTCATACACTTGTAGGAGTTGATTTATAAATGAGAGGATCTACGCTGAAGATTGAGATAAGTTGGTCTGAGAGTGTCATGAGCAAAAGCCGAAAAAAAGAAAGAAAGAAAAGCAGGGACTCACTAAAGGAATGACTGTCAGTTGGGGGGACGATTGAAGAGAAAGAGGAGCAAAAGGAGCATAGACTCCATGAAGTTGTACAAGGAATATACGTTATGTTTGACTAGCAAACTTGCGCTGTATATGAAATGTCAATACATTCCCTTTGCGTTCCAACCGATTTGTAAGATTGCTTCGTGAATAAATATTAAAATTATAAATAATTGTTAGCAAAGTCACTGAAAAGGCCGAGAAGCAGAGGTGCTTTGCTTCTTCATAGCGGAATGTCAGGATAGAAAAATTCTGAGGGACTTGAAGTTTTTGTGAACAAGTCACGGGTCTTAGGTAAGAAGTCGGAGCGCGAAAGAAAGGCCAAACGTAGGTGAGAATCTGGTGGCAACAGCTCTTACCCGACCGACCTCGAGGCACACCCATCCCGTACGTCCAGCTCAGCTTATTTGTTCTATCGCTCATCGTCTTGGCCATCTTCGTTTCGGTGAGTTTTCCTTTTTCTCTCCTTCTTTGTCTTTCTTTCCTTCTTTGCTTGTCGCCCGCGGCGGTGAGCAGCCCCCGCAAAGCAGCCGTTCGATTTCAGTCACTTGACTCGTCACGGAAGGTCCAGGGGTCTGGGCTCGACTCGGGGTGTTTGGCACGTTCTGGATGTCCGTTCGCGTCGCGGGAGACGGATGGGCAACGCTGGCTGGCAGGAGTGTATGCTGTCGACGATGGCGGCGACGGGGAGATGGGTCTGGGAATGATGGGCTCGACGACGGCGTACGGCCGGCTCGTTGTCATGCGCGGCAACCCGACTGCTGCACAGAGGCCCATCTTAAATCGACGGCTGATCGGCAATGTTTTTTTCTTCTTTCTCTTTTTGTCGGAATGCTGGTTTGTATGGGCTGACCGTCCCTGTACGTGCAGACCCCCCTTCTCGTAATTCGTCATAGCTTCGAGGGATGCAAACCATCAAGTGTGTTGTCGTGGGTGATGGTGCTGTCGGCAAGGTGCGTACATCTTTTGTTTTCCCTGATTTCGTGATTCTACCTATTTCATTTCATTTCAACTTTGATTGCATCTGTCCAGACGTGCTTGTTGATTTCGTATACAACCAACAAATTCCCGAGCGAATATGTTCCGACAGTGAGTACGGCCGCGTATCTACGACCGTGTGCATGCGATAAGTCGAATCTATCTAGGTATTCGACAACTATGCGGTGACGGTCATGATAGGCGATGAACCGTATACGTTGGGTCTGTTCGATACGGCCGGTATGCTCACTGCTCGTAGTTTTGAGTGAATCTTGCTCAGCGTGCCACAGGCCAGGAGGACTACGACCGGCTCCGCCCTTTATCGTACCCGCAGACCGATGTCTTCCTCGTGTGCTTCAGCGTGACCTCGCCCGCGTCGTTCGAGAACGTGCGCGAAAAGTGGTTTCCGGAGGTGTTCCACCACTGCCCTGGTGTGCCGTGCCTCATCGTCGGCACACAGATCGATCTCCGCGACGACCCATCCGTGCGCGAGAAACTCGCGCGCCAGAAGCAGGCGCCCGTGCCGGAGGACGACGGCAAAAAGCTTGCGCACGAGCTCGGAGCCGTTAAGTACGTCGAGTGTTCCGCGCTGACGCAGAAGGGGCTGAAGAACGTGTTCGATGAGGTGTGCACCCGTGCCGTGATTTGTTATTTCTATCTGCTCACTGCCTGCGTAGGCGATTGTCGCGGCGCTGGAACCGCCGGTGGTCAAGAAGAAGGGTACGAAATGTGTCATCCTCTAACCTCCTTGCCCGCCTTGCTTGTACGCCTCCGATAATGACTTTCACCACCCGTTCACGACCGGCATCGACGTTATCTTTTATTCCATATACCTCTTCACCGCCCCCACCGTCCCCACCCCCGTCCCCACCCCCATCATCATTCCATTTCTTCTATCTCTGTCTTTCGCTTGCTCGTACATTACTATGCCCTTTTTTCCTTGGTCTGCGGTCTGCGGCGCGCAGCGGGTGTTCTGTAGTCGTAGGTCGTGTCGCGCGCGGCTGGGGCTGGGGCCGGGGTAGGTTGTCGCCCGGGGCGCGCCCTCCCCGGACACGGGGCACGGGCATTAGCATGGCCTTGAAATGAACGAGCTTGAGTACTGGCGTCTCGGCCCGCGCGTCCGTCCACCGTTTTCTGTAATACTTGACTTGACTGGAGGAAATTTGCTTTCATAAATTTCTATATTTCTTTTTCTTTTCTCTCTTTTCTCTGTTTTGTTTGATTGTTTGATTGCTTGGTTTGAGATGACGTTACGAGGGAAGCCGAGAAGAGAATCGGATAGAAGCGTTTCGTCTGGAAATGCATTGCGTCGTTGAGTCATCGGTGCTTATGTAAGCGCCTTGGGAAGGAAGAGAATGAGAAGGAAAATGATGAGAAGAGAAACAGAAGTGAGTAAGGTCAAGACTGCTATCTATACACACCGAAATCTACATTTATACACACAAGGGAAAGAGATATAAGAAAGGTAGAGTTTTTTCATGTGGCAGCGACGGCGATGAGCAGGCCACAGAGGACGAGAACGAGGGCGCCGAGGGCGAACGCGATGGCCCACACCGCGAGCCCTGCGGGAGGGAACTTGCCGTCCAGGAGGGCGCTCTGCGTGCGGAAATAGCGGAGGACACCTATTGTGTGTGGTTTTAGTTGATTGGTCTTTGAGTAAACGGCAGGTAATGGGTACAGTGAATAAGGATGCACACCTATTGAGAGGACGAACAGCCCGAGGACGATGATCGCTGGGCCCAGCCCTTGACCCATGCGCTGGAGCAGGAGCGGGATGCGCGTTGGCGTTAGGGCGAGCAGCTGCACGAGGGCTGATCAAAGACAATTTTGGTAAACGCGTCTGTCTCCAAAACAACAGGGGGAAGCAGACACGCACTGACGCCTGCGCCCGCGAGCCCGAGCGAGGTGCGCACGTACGCGAGGAAGGTGCGCTCGGACGCGAGGTGGTCGCGCGCGACGCTGCCGTTGTTCTCGAGCACAAGGCGCAGGTACCGTCGTCGCCGCCGCTGTCGCTGGGGCGGCGGGCTCGCGCGCGAGCTCGGCTCTGTGTCCGTCTGCGGGCCCACAGTGCCGGAGTCGATGCTGGGCGGGGGCGTGGACGGGCCTGCGCGCCACTCTGGATCGGGGTCGCGCTCGTCGTGCTCATCGGCGCTTGTCTCAAGCGAGTTGGCCAGCTCCGCCATGGACGTCGAGCGGGAAGAAGCCATCATTTTCGACTTGGGCATCGTCGCGCACCGTCGTCGTCGACAGAAAAGATTTCGGGAAGTGAGACCCGTCTTCGAGTTTCTTGTTCACCGGGGTTTGAAGATAGCTGGCGATTGGATAAGCATCGCTCCTTACGTACTGAGAGCGAGAAGTACGAGGATGGCCTCTCAACGTTGAGATGCCGGCGTTTGCAAGACTTTAGGCGACGCAGAAAAAACAAATTTGCAAATTGTATCGAGTATGAGATGGAACATAATCAAAGGTATGACGGCGAACGCGATGGTGCATTGCAAGTGTCGCTGATGTAAGCCAATTGCGCAATGGACTCGTGGGAACAACTATTGTGACTATAATACTAGTCACAACTAGTTATACTACTTTATATGGAAGGCGTGAGCGGGCCAATCCAAAGGAGCCGGTTTCTCCACCCGTTTCGTTCCTCACCACTCCTTGACATCCTCCATCATGCTCAGTCGCGCAGGTCTGTGTACTCGAATTTCGAAGGAAAGACGGAAGACAGACGTTGACTTGTTCTTGTTCTGGTGTTTTTAGCGGTGTCGCGGCAGGTTCGAGCGAAGCTTGGGCGGTCGCTTGCAACTGTCGCCGACACCCCAGTCCGAAGATATGGAGGCTTGAAGGACCAGGACAGAATATTTCAGAATGCGTATTGTCGGCACGATCATGGTCTTAAAGGTGCCCAGGTGTGTGGTCTCCGTCTGGCAGAGCGGGCTTGCAGGAACTAACAATTGCGGGGGGGCAGACCCGCGGAGATTGGCACCGCACGAAAGACATCCTGCTCAAGGGCGACTCTTGGATCATCCAGCAGATCAAAGACTCTGGTCTGCGTGGGCGCGGCGGCGCAGGCTTCCCCTCCGGACTCAAGTGGAGCTTCATGAACAAGCCCGGGTGGGAGAAGGATCCACGCCCGCGCTACCTCGTCGTCAACGCCGACGAGGGCGAGCCCGGCACGTGCAAGGACCGCGAGATTTTGCGCGGCGACCCGCACAAGCTCGTCGAGGGCTGCCTCGTCGCGGGGCGCGCGATGAATGCCACCGCCGCGTACATCTACATCCGCGGCGAGTTCTTCCAGGAGGCGTCCCACGTGCAGCAGGCCATCGACGAGGCGTACCGCGCGGGGCTCATAGGCAAAAACGCGTGCGGTACCGGGTACGGCTTCGACGTGTACCTCCACCGCGGCGCGGGCGCGTACATCTGCGGCGAGGAGACGGCGCTCATCGAGAGCCTCGAGGGCAAGCAGGGCAAGCCGCGCCTCAAGCCGCCGTTCCCCGCGGACGTCGGCCTCTTCGGCTGCCCGACGACCGTCGCGAACGTCGAGACTGTCTCCGTCGCGCCGACGATCTGCCGCCGCGGCGCGAGCTGGTTTGCGTCGTTCGGCCGCGAGCGCAACCAGGGCACGAAGCTCTTCTGCATCTCCGGCCACGTCAACAACCCGTGCGTCGTCGAAGAAGAGATGAGCATCCCGCTGAAGGAGCTCGTCGAGCGCCATTGCGGCGGCGTGCGCGGCGGGTGGGACAACCTCCTCGGCATCGTCCCCGGCGGCAGCTCGGTCCCGATTCTGCCTATTAACAAATGTGCAGAGGTTCTGTGAGTGCCGTTTCTTTCAGAAATGACAATGGCTCAGACGCTGTGTGCAGAATGGACTTTGACTCGCTGAAGGACGCTCAGTCCGGTCTCGGAACAGGCGCCGTCATCGTTATGGACAAGTCGACCGACCTTGTCGCCGCTATCGCGCGGTTCGCTCACGTACGCTTCGATTTATTTTTACGTTTTTCTGAGAACTAACTGCTGAGCGACGCGCACAGTTCTACAAGCACGAGTCCTGCGGACAGTGCACGCCGTGCCGCGAGGGCACGACATGGATGATGAACATGATGGACCGCTTCGTCGAGGGCCGCGGGCACCGCCGCGAGATCGACATGCTCCTCGAGCTTTCGTACGTCCTGCGCACCCCTTATTCTCGTCCCCAGACATTGCTTATCCGAGACTCTTACCACACACAGAAAACAAATCGAGGGCCGCACGATCTGCGCGCTGGGCGACGCGGCGGCGTGGCCGATCCAGGGGCTCATGCGCCACTTCCGGCCGGAGGTCGAGGCGCGCATCGACGCGTTCCGCGCGCGGGAGGGCCCCGTGCTGTTCGGCGGGCGGATGGTCGGCGAGGCGGACCCCGATCTCGCGCTGCCGGACAACCTAGGCGCGAACCTGGTGGAGGAGCCCCGGACGTAGCGTAGATGTACCTAGACAGAGTTTATAAACTTTTTCATTTCCCTTCTGTTTCGTTTTCTCTGCCGAGGTGTGCACTGTGGATCAGCGGATAGCACGGGATTACCGCCGGCCATGTCCGAAATGAATAAGTCCAAGCTCTAAATAAGGATACGACTTCTGCAAGCAAAGAGGATGTGTTTGAAATATTTATTCCCCAAGCAAACCGTAGAAATCCAACAAAAATTATTCTGTGCGCCGACTTGGCGCAAGTAGCAAGATACATGATTAGGAAAAGAGGATAGATTGTACCAGACGAACGGCATGGGAGGCAGATACAGCGACGAGACACAAAAGATCTATGCTGAGGCGAAGTAGACGTGGGTAAGAACCGAAACGCGAGATCTTAGTAAAACGCCGCTGCGGCGGGTGTCAGAATCGCGAAGATACTACAGTCATACGAGGAAGGGCTTACATATCCCTACTTCCTCTGGAACTCGCACTTGAAACCCTTTCTTTTACATCGCTCACAGAAAGAATCGAGTTCGCTAGCAACAACGACGCACTGCATATAGAAGTTTTGAGCATTCTGGTTTCTTGCATCAAATGAAAGTTGCTTACTCTCACGTGCGAATGTTTACAGCTAAGGCATGGGTTGCGGTTTGTGGCCTTTTTTGGCTTACAAGGCTGCTGCTCGATAGGGCTCGGGGGCTCAACGGTGACGGAGGAAACTCCTAGGCTAAAGTTCTCGTGCGGTGAGCGCCCGCTGGCATGCAAAGGATCGTGCGCGATGTCCTCCTCCACACCAAGAGTGGCGGAAACACGCTCGCGAGGCTGTGGTGGTGGGCAAATTTTAGAGAAATGCGAAGGGTCGTCTGGGATAGGCGATGATGGAAGGCTTGGACGATGTTGATTGATAGCCAAGTTCTGTGCATATGTGGGTGAGAAGCAGGTTAGAAGCGGGTCGTTCAATAGAAAAGATATAAATCCACCAGATCAGAAGTCTGTGTTGTCGGGGGGTCATATACTGATGTCCCCAAAGGATAAGTACGGCGACCGGGAGCCTGAAATTGAGCGTTCGTGTCCATTCGAGGGATAGACAGTGCGTTCTCCGCCGCCGTTCTGTGGCGTCTCCTCCCCAGACTGATAGGATGGTAGTCCCGTAATGAGGCGATGAGAGAAGCGGCAGACGATCTCAGGAGCCGTTGTATCGACTTCGTGCCTGATAGCTAGATAGGTCAGACTAAGAGGATCCTGCGCTCGATGAATAAGTCAAGAATCATGTAACGAGAGACGAGAATTGCACGCACGAAAGGATCTTCCTGGCTATATGGAACATCGCTTGTGTGCAGACCAGTTCGCCTGGCGAGAGTCGGGCGTCACGGCGGAACCTGCCAGATCGAAATTCTCGTGTCGTGGGCGGCCGCTACCAGGCGCTCGTGAGCGGGAGAGCTCGATTGGTTCCACCATCGAGAGTGGTTGAGATAGGCCCGCGAGGTCTTGGAGGCAAGATGGAGTTGGACTCGGCGCGGTATAGGGGGCCAAATGGTACATAAGGAGATTGCGCGGCGCCGCTCGGCATGGAAGGACCCGAGCAGCTGATGCCCTCATCCTGCATAGAAGCGAGTCTGTGAGAGCTGAAAGAGACATAAAAGTAGAGCAGCGCTTACCAGGCCAGAAATTTGAGTTGCTAGGCGCCCAGGAATGGGCATGGCGAGCGGAAGTTGGTCAGGTCCTTGAAGCTCGGAGCAGAGGACACGAGTATTGCCGCTCGGCTGCAGTCCTTCGCCATAGCAGGAGAATTCCTGTGGATTGCGATAGCCAAGCACTGTTGTGTCGACGTCGCGGCACGGGACGTATAAGTCTCTGGAGGGATCCTACAGGAGACGAATGAGTCAGACATCGACCAGGTAGAAAATATGAGATTTGCGTACGAAAGTGTTCTCTCGGTTAAAAGGAGCGTTGTTCGACATAGTGAGATCTTGCTGTTGAAGGTCGAATGCTCCAAAAGTTCCGAAAAAAGGTGGAGTGTTGGTCAAGGGACCAGTACTGCTGAGACATCTAGACTAGAGCTAGAGGATGCTGAGGAGGACGACAAACAGCGAGTGTAGTGAGCGAGTAAGCATTTATTCTGCCATAGGACCTGGTTGTACAGGCATGGCGAAAACATGTGCTGCCGCGAACTCTGTACTTTTAGGTTCTTTGGTCGGCGAAAAGACAGAGACAGGGCAAGGAGTGAGACTTCGCGTAGAGCTTTCTGTTGGACCCATTAATTTTCCTTACACGAATTAACTCCCTTCGTGTTCGCCGACAAGATTTTGCGCCTGAAAATGACCTGTGCTTAGGGAAACAGTCGGAAAACATGAGGCGCCAGTAAGCGCCCGAAGAGTTTCCAGACAATCCCAAAGACGAGGTACATTTCATGACGGCGCATCGCCACATCGTCTCCATTCGGTCAGTATCACGAGTCGACAGTACGACCTGTAATTTCTGGCACACCAGCGCGATATGGTACGGTAAAAAAATACAGGACGGCCGTAATCTGTAATTAGGAACACGGTGCGGAGCCCCTATGCTATGCAGTAGGTAAGCTTGTGGTGCCTATGTATAAGCCGTTGAACTCAATCACAAAACTACACGACCCGCGCGCAGAAGGTTATTACCCTTGAGTTTCGCCTTGAACTCGGTCTTCTCTAATGCGGGACACGGCGGTGTACGCGTCGTTGGGTCCATCTTCTCGGTCAGTCCAAGGTGTAATTAACTTCAGTCTCTGATACTTCTACCTATATGCCAGCATCATTTTGTTGCACACCCACAATTTTCTAGAGTAAATTATGTATGAACTTTATCCTTCGTGTACATATGAAAACATACAGAAAAAACATACAGAAAAACTATTGATCCACGCCACGGAGATAATGGGCTTCAAGATGCTCTCCCCTTACTCTCCGAGTACGGCGGCGCTGCGAACACGCCCGTGCCCATGTAAATGCCGCAAGCAGAGCGTGCTGTGCCTGCTGCTCCGCACACTAGCTGACGACGCGCGGAGAAGATGTGGGGACGGCTGGCCGTGGTACCAATACGCACCCAAGCCTTTGCCAACGAGGAGCGCACTGGACGGCGCCTTGCTCGAGCCCGAGATAGGACTTGGAGGCATCGACGAGCAGGAGCTCAAAGAAGAATTTGAAGACGCGTTGCTGAAGTGTGAGCGCAGCTCACTCCCGAATCTAGAGAGGTACAGGTACACGTTTGCGTTTGCGCAGGGGCTGCTCGTGGGTTGCTCGCGGGAAACGTGCTTGCACTGCTCGGAGCAGGCGCACGTAGATGCTGTTGGTTGGGCTGGCATGGCGACGCGACTAGAGAGTTGTATGCGATACGTGTCGAGCGTCTTGACCGCCTGGTTCTGACGTGTCTGATGAGCTTGATTCCATGTCCCATTTCATTGGGACCGCACCGCGTTCAACTTGCTTTAGGTCTTGAGCGTGAACCATTTCATGCCCCGCAGTTCCATTGAGATGGCAAGACCTGTCCCGTAAGGAAACTGCAGGCTGTTCTGCTGCTTCTGGGCGTTTCCAGCACCGAGGATCTTGCTCGCCGGGGATTCATGTTTTCATTTGCCTTGTCCACCTAAGAGTGCGCATGAGCCCCCAGGATGAGCGCAGTGTGCACGTGTATGTTACCGGATGCAGGTGGATGCAAGCGGAGGATGGCAGTAGAAGAGGTGGACGCTGGTGACGGCGATAACAATATTTTGATGGCTTTATATCAAATCCTGAGCTTTGAATCGATGCGGGACGGGTTTCCCGGTGAAAAACCCGCATGTCGAATCGGCGCCCGAATCGGCACCCACGGCATACCCAGCACAGGCTGCAGTGATCGGACTTCGCCGGCGTTCCCTTGCTATTCGGCGGGCGATGGTCGGCGAAGCGCGCACCGAGCTCATGCTACCGGATAACATGGGAGCAAACGTAGTGGAGGAACCTCGTGCGTAGCGTAGACGAACCTATGTAGATAAAGTCGAAAACATGTTCTCCTTCATCAGCAGAACTATTTTTAGCTTAAGCTGAGACAACATGCATTAGAGTGCTTACGTGCCCTTATTTATGTCTTACGAACTTGAAATACGGGCACTAAGCGGCGGTAAGAAGGCTAAGCACTCAAATTCTCGTGCTGTGCGCGTGAAGAACGGCATGTGATGCCACCCTCCATACCAGAGTGGTGGAAAGAAGCTCGTACGGCTGTGGCCGTGGACTGATTTTAGAGTAGTGCGAAGGGTCATCTGAGGAGCACGGGTAATTGGACATGCTGGCCGAATGCGAAGGCGATGGAAAGCTTGGACAGTGTAGATCGATAACCACCCCTTCTACAATGCTCATTGAGGGAGACGGCACCGAGCTCCCAATACTTGATGCCCTAGCTTCTGGTAAGCACTTGTTTTGGTGTCGGCACATCGTACCTGTAGAGCAGAGCTTTGAGGCCGCAAGTTTTCGAGATTTGAATGTGAGGACACGCGGCTTCACGCAGAAGGCTGGCACCGTTGAGTAGCTAAGCGAGTAATACTGATAGACTAATAGTATTTGGTGTCTGTTTATCTCCCCCGATCCCGGAACCAAGTTACTTTCCCATCCACCTTAAGATTGAAGTTGCTTCATTCTTGGCCTCGGTCGAAGCCAGTTTTCAGCGCATAGCACCGTTTATTTCGCATTGAGTACAGGAGAAAATACTCTCCAGTAACAACGCGCCGACACCGAGACAAGGATACCGGGTGACATATAAGCAGCTGGGAATGGATATTGGTATTTCCTCAGTTACCCTGTGCCTTGCTGTCGAGTCCGGCACATCGACTCACTCTGCATACCACATCGCTTGCTTGAATGGCGTCGACTAAAGATCAACCATGGGATCGAGCAGTCAAGCAGCATACTTTCAAGGTCACCCCACAACTGCCATCTAGTACAGAGACACCTCAGTCCCCAACGACACGCAACATGAAACCGTGTAGAAATTGTGCGAACATGCGTAAGAAGGTCAGGCTGTGTTTGTTTGCGTTCCTCGAAATCGAGAGGCTAATTTTGCAAGTATTTAGTGCAATATATTGCCTCCGTACTCGTCTGGAAACAGCGAGTTTTAAGCTCAGGCACAGATAATCTGCCCCCTCACAAGCTGAGGAAGGTCAGGGAGAAATTTCTCAAGCGAAACTTGTACAACAACATTCTCCACAGTTTGGAAGTGCATCCGACGTCTTGCAGGTGCATATCGTCGGACCCCGACAATAGAAGTAGCTGAAGTTATCCAGCCACAGAATACTTGCACGACCGGATCTCCTGCTATCAATGTCGTCGCTTAGACCTCAAGCGATGGCGCTGCAGCGGACGTACTTTACCCAGAGCTCGCCATTGTGCATTCGATGGCTTATATAATATTTTCTGACACATCGTTCAACTTATTCAGCCTTGTCGCTGATGTGATTAAGGATGTTGAGTTTTGTTGCGATCATCTCTAGGAACGACACGAGTTTGGAACGTCATACGAGCAGGAAAGAACGATAATCGCTGGGGTTAGATGAGCGGACGGGCTGTATTAAGTTTGCACTGCTACACCGTCTTCGAGGATATTTAACTTTCCCGGGTTGGCTCCGAGGTCTTCTCCCTTTGTTCATGAAACTTTCGTTCATTAACTGCGCCTCGCGTTTTGCACGAGCTGACCTGGTTCCAGCGGATTCGGCCGTCGTTATAGTTCAATGTTGCCTCTCTTATGTCCTTCTCGAGATGCACGTGCGTGCTTCGGGGGTTTTTTTTTTTCGCCCCTCGCGAAGAGCTTTCGAAGGCGCCAAAGTATTCCTTCCCTAAGTTTTCAGTTCCAGTCCCTCATGCCCGTCGCGTGCGGTCCAATTTTTTCTGAACTCGGCATCGACATGAGTTCGCTAGCAACAACGACGCACTGCATATTGAGTTATTAGGCATTCTGAGTTCTTGCATCAACTGAAAGTCGCTTATTTTCACGTGCTAACGTCTACAGAGATTGCACGGGTTGCGGCTTGTGGCCTTCTGCGACTTCCGAGGTTACTACTCGATAGGGTGACAGACGAAACTCCCAGACCAAAGTTTTCGTGCTGTGAGCAGTCGCTCGCATGCGAAGGACGGCGCATGATGCCATCTCCATACGAAAAGTGGTAGAAGCAAGCTCGCGTGGCTATGGCGGTGGACGGATTTTAGGTATTGTGAAGGGTCTCTGAGAAGTGCGCGTGATTGGGTACGCTGATCGTACGCGAAGGCGATGGAAGGCTTGGATGATGTTAATCGGTAGCTAAATTCTGTGCATATGTGGATGAGAAGCAGATTAAGAGCAGGTCATCCAACAGACAAAAATAGAACCCCTCCAGATCAGAAGTCTGTGTTGTCGGGGTGTTATGAACCGATGTTCCTAAAGGGTGAATACACCGACCGGGAGCCTGAAGTTGAGCGTCAATGCGTTCTCCGCCGCCGTTCTGTGGCTCGCCCTGGAGGCTAGCGAACTCGAAGAGAAGATCGCCGACGTGCTGAAGCAAGTCAAGGTCTACCCATGCGACACTGAGAAGGAGGAAAAACTGGTAGAAATCGCCAACAAAATGTTCAAGCATGCGGCTGAAAATAAGTATAAATTTCCAGCGGAGCGTGGACACCATCTTCCGTGAGCATACGTGGAGCGAGCGAGCGAGCATTTATTCCGCCATAGGACTAGATGCCGCGAGGTCTGTGCTTGTGGCTCCGTATCGGTGGAAAATATGCTGAAGAACAATCTTTAAAAGCTCAAGTTAATTTGATATCAGGAGACAATAAGATCTCCGCTTCAATCCGGTTCCTCAGGCTTATAGTATCCCTTCAACTCGCAGACCCATTGCCAACAAAGCAACCAAAAAGACGGCGACCTTGCAGGAGCATTCCATGTCGACACAAGGCGTCCAGGAACAAGACGATGGACTCGTTTAGCTTGGTCATTACTATCAGCTCCGAAAAAAAAGTGTTGCAGGCTGGAAAGACCTCATCGAGGTCGTGCCGTACCGTATTGTTCCTTCAGAAGCACATTTACGGGCCGTATCGTATACGCGGTTGGGCTATACGACCGTATCCTTATACGGTACGGCGCGGAGCCCTAGACGAGATACCGAAGAATTATGCTGAGAAGTAGACGTGGGCGAGAGCCGGGCGTCAGAATCACGAAGATATGAGAGAGCTTACATATCCCTACTTCTTCTGGAACTCGCACTTCTTACATTGCTCGCAGAGAGAACTGAATTCGTCAGCGACAACGA
The DNA here is from genome assembly GCA_021029095.1 of Phellopilus nigrolimitatus. Classification (NCBI taxonomy): domain Eukaryota; kingdom Fungi; phylum Basidiomycota; class Agaricomycetes; order Hymenochaetales; family Hymenochaetaceae; genus Phellopilus; species Phellopilus nigrolimitatus. The sequence goes on from JAJOHG010000014.1 coordinate 355,297, forward strand.
CACACTGTATAACGAGTTATTAGGCATTGTGATTTCTTGCATCAAATTAAAGCTGCTTACTCTCACGTGCCAACGTTTACAGCTAAGGCACGGGTTGCGGTTTGTGGCCTTTTACAACTTCCGTGGCTGTCGCTCGACAGCGCTCGGGGGATCAACGGCGATGGAGGAAGCTCATAGACTAAACTTTTCGTACCGTGAGCGCCCGCCCTCATGCGAATGACCGCGCGTGATGCCCTTCTCCATACCAGGAGTGGTGGAAACAAGCTTGCGCGGCTGTGGTGGTGGGCTAATTTTAGAGCTGTGCGAAGAATCGTCTGGGGGACGCGGGTGATTGGGTAGGTTGGCCGGGTGCGAAGGCGGTGGGAGGCTTGGGCGATGCTGATCGATAGCCAAGTCCTGTGCATATGTGGATAAGAAGCAGGTTAGAAGCAGGTCGTTCAGTATACAAAAATATAATCGCACCAGATCAGAAGTCTGTGTTGTCGGATGGTCATGAGTTGGTGTTCCTATAGGATAAACACGACAACCGGTAGCCTGAGATTGAGCGTTCGTGCTCGTTCGAGGATAGGCAATGCGTTCTTTGCCGCTGTTCCGTGGCATCTCCTCCACAGAATCTTAGAATGGTGCCCGAAATAAGGCGATGAAAGAAACGGTAGATGATCACAGGAGCCGTTGTGTCAGTCTCATGTCTGAAAAAAAAAAAAAATCAGGAATCGTAACATGCCATGCGTAGCAGTAGCCCACAACCAAAGGATTTGTGAGAGGTAGGATTCGGAACGAAGCGGAATTGGTACTGTCAATGCGGCTTCGATGAATAAACAACTCGGACAGTGGGATTGCGATTCCTGGCTCGGGTTTATAGCAGCACTTCAACTTACCGATCCATTTCCAACAATGCAATACAATAAGACGGTTTGCCTGCAGGAGCGTTCCACGTCGAGGGCGTCCGGGCGCAAGAAAAACGGCTCGACGCCGACCTTGCCGACTTGCCGGACACGTTGCATCCATCACACTTGCAGCTATGCAGGAGACAGGACACGAGCAGGAGGAGGTAGAAGCCGACGCAGGCCGCTCGGATCGTGACATCGGAGTCCAGACGACGAGGCTGATGGTCAGCGGGCGCTTTTCCTTATTACTCGTGGTACGCCGCCGAAAACTAGCGTGCAGCAACGAGCAACCTTAGAGACCAGGAGCGGTCGTGGCCACCGTCGGCATCGTTGTCGCCATGCTGCTGCTGGCTGAGGGGCGACGACGGGGTTGACGCCATCCAGTTTCGAATCAAAGCCACTGAAAAACGTCGGCGCTTGAAGTACGAAAGCGGCGATGACATCTGCGCGCGCGCCTGCGATTATTTCCATTGTGGTATGCCATGCTGACCCGCGCACTCAAGGCGAACGTTTGACTCGGATCAGATTCGGCATGATGTATTTGTAGTTACATCAGTGATGCAGTTAATGGCAATCCGGAGGAGGTATGACTCAGCTTCCTTGATGGCCTTTTTGGTTCATCTTGTTAGAACTCCGATTGATCATCAATCGGAGTTCTAACAAGATACATGTAGAATCAACCGATCTAAAAATGTTGAACTCAATACACGAAAACCACTTCACGATGTGCCGAGACCAAGACAAGGATACGGGTCGACATAAAAGCAGTTGGGAATGGCTATTGGTATCTCCTCAGTTACTCTGTGCGTGGCTGGCGAGTCCGGCGCGTCGACTCACTCTGCATATCGCATCGCTTGCTTGAATGGCGTCGACTAAAGATGAAACATGGGAACGTGCAGCCAAGCAGCCTACTTTCGAGGTCGCCCCACAACTGCCATCTAGTACCAGAACACCTCAGCAAGCAACGACACGCAACATGAAGCCGTGTAGAAATTGTGCGGACATGCGTAAGAAGGTCAGGCCTTTTGTTTTGTTTTGTTTTCCTCGAAATCGAGAGGCTAATTTTGCTACCATTTAGTGCAATATGTTGCCGCCATACTCGTCTGGGAACTGCGAATCCTGTGATATGGCTCGGGTATCCTGCCCGCCTTACAGGGGCCGGAAACCCAGGGAGAATACTCGAGCGAGACTTGCACAAAATTCTCCGCTACTAGGAAATGTGTCCGACGTCCTGCAGGTGAGTACAAAGCATATCGTTGGACCCGACCCATACTTGTCGCTCACGATATAAATCATTCTACAGTCACCTTCTCCTTCCGACAATAAAGTAGCTGAGGTCATCCAGCTACAGACTACTTCCACGACCGGAGCTCCTGGAATCAATGCCGTCGCTGAGACCTCAAACGATGATGCTGCAGCGGACGCGCCTGCTAGCCAGATGGGCGGCTTCGATGGCCTAATCTTTCCTGACCCATCATTCGACTTATTTAGCCTCTTTGAATCTGGAAGGGTGGACTCGTTCATGTAAGGTCGCACGAGAAAGAGTGTTTTCAAATCGCGATGTGTCATATGTATTTTTCTGGCTCATTTTTGTACCTTCCGTATTATCTGGCTCGGCTCTCCTTCTTAGAAAATGTGTCCAGGACTCTGTACACATGGAAATACGAAATATGCCTGTATTCTCAGAATGATCATTGCTTTACAAGTTCTGTATCTACTAAAGCTTTTCGATTTCTAAGGTTTGATGAGATGTGGCTAAGTATTCAGATTCCGCTATGGAAAATATTCATTAGTAATGCGGAAAGTCCCACGAATACAAAGTCTAGAGTGCTTGTTGTAAGTAACCCTGCACTCGACATCGACATGCTCGACGTGCTCCTGTCCTTTTACCTCCGTCGTCAGTTCCCCGCGCGTCCTCTTCTGAATGGGGGCCGACAAAGTACTTGCAGCCGCCGCCTGCAGATGAACACAGACAGGACATCGCGATTGCTGTAGCTGCGCAGCTGCTCGACGGCAAGGCGCTCAAGAAGACGCGCCCGCGGCGGTCGGTCGACTACGGCGGAGCATGGGGCTGTGGATGCTGAGCCGCGAGGTGCACCCGGGCCCGAGGTACGTGCCATACATCCGGCCGAGCGCGCTGTCCATCGTCGGCGCGGCGGGAGCGACACCGCCACCTATTTTCTCTTCTTCACAGATTCATTGCTCAGTTTATTCACATGAGCTCTCGGAGATGCAGCAGCAATCTGACGTTCTCCTGCTACGAATTTTGCTCACAGAGCTTGAAGCCTCCTAACTGTCTCCTTGGCATCGCCGATACCATATGACTCAGAAAACTGCGCAAGGACCGACAGTGTCGTTGCTGTCGCGCGGCTCGCTCTTCCATTCTTTGTTTCCGATACCATGGTGAATTTTTTTGCAAACTTCAAGTGTGCAGTTCTGCGCGCACGGTACATGTCGTGGATGATGAACATGATAGAGCCGCGGGCGCCGCCGCGAGACCGATATGCTTCTTGAGCTCTCGTACGTTCCTCTCCCTCCCCACATCTCTTCCTCCATCTCATCTGACTCCCCACCGCCCAGAAAACAAATTGAGAGCAGCACGATCTGCGGGCTGGACGACGCGGCGGTGTGGCCGATCTAGGAGTTCATGGCCGCGCATGAACTTCATGCGCCACTTCCGCGCGGAGGTCGAGGCGATCGACGCATTCCGTGCGCAGTAGGGACCCGTGTTGTTCTGCGGGCGTGAGGCGGACCCCGCTCTCGCACTGCCGGACAACATGGGGCGAAGCTGGTGGAGGATCCCCGAGCGTAGCGTAGGCAAACCTATGTAGATAAAGTCTAAACTTTTTTTTCTCTTTCTCCGCCGAGATGCGCATTGTGAATAAGCGGACACCGGCCAAATCCGAAATGAGTTAGTCCAAGCTCTAAATAAAGACATATGACGACTCCTGCAAGCAAAAACAATGTTGGTAAACTCGAATTCATCAACTGAATCATTCGTTCCCGTAGCAAACCCCCGTGGAAGGATTATCATGTGCGTTGACCTGACGCAAAATAACGAGATTTGTTGTTTTACAAATATGTCGCAGGCATTATTCCCGTACAGACGACCAAAAAAAAAAAAAGATAGATCGTACCAGACAAGCAGATACAGCGACGAGACATCGAAGATCTACGCTGAATCAAAGTAGCGTAGGTGAGAACCGGAACGCGAGGTCAAAGCAAAACGGGCGCTGCGGCGGGCGTCACAACCACAAAGATACTACAGTCATTCGAGAAAAAGCTTACATGTCCCTACTTCTTCGGGAACCCGCACTGGACACCCTTCTTCTTACATTGCTCGCAGAGGGGACCGAGCTCGTCAGCGACAACGACGCACTGCGTAACGAGTTATTAAGAATTGTGACTTCTTGCATCAAATTAAAGCTGCTTACCCTCACATGCCAGTGTTTGCAGAGGTTGCACGGCTTGCGATTTGGAGTATCTTGCGACTTCCGAGGCTGCTGCCCGATAGGGCCCGCAGTCCCAATGTCAATGGAGGAAACCCCCTGACCAAAGTTCTCGTGCTGTGAGCGCCCGCTCGCGTGCGAAGGACCACGCGTGATGCCCTCCATACCAAGAATGGCGGAAACAAGCTCCCGCGGTGGACTGATTCCAAGGTCGTGCGAAGAGTCTTCTGAGGAGCGCGGGTAATTGGGTATGCTGGCCGGATACGAAGGCGATGGAAAGCTTGGACGATGTTGGTCAATGGCCAAGCGCTGTGCGTATGTATATGAGAAACAGGTCGCTCGACAGACAAATTTAAAACCACACCAGATCAGAAATCTGTATTGTCGGAGGGTCATATAATGAGCGACAGGGAACCTGGAATTGAGTGTCCGTGCTCATTCGAGGATAGACAATGCGTCCTCCGCCGCTGTTCGGTGGCATCTCCTCCCCAGAATGATACAATGGTGTCCCGTGATGAGGCGATGAAGAAACCAGCAGATGATCTCCAAGAGCTGTTGTGTCGAAATGCTCTTGTCGTGGGCGGCTGCTACCAGGTGCTCGCGAGCGGGAGACCTCGTTGGCCCCACCATCTAGAATGGTTGAGATAGGCCCACGAGGTCTCGGAGGCGAGATCAAGTTGGACTCAGTGCTGTGTGGGGGACCAAATGGTAGATACCAGGATTGCGCGGCGCCAATCGGCAAGGAATGTCCTGAGCAGCTGACGCCCTCATCCTGCAGAGAAGCAGATCTGTCAGAATTGTCAGATGCACAGAAATAGAGTGGCGCATACAGATCTAGAAGCGTGAATTATTGGACGGTGAGGAACGGGCATGAACAGCGGATGGTGGCCAGGTCCTTGAAACTGCAGTCCTTCGCTATAGCGAAAGAGTCCTTGTGGTGCGCGATGTTCAAGCGCTGTTGTGTCGACGTCGCGGTTTGGGATGTATGAGCCTCCGGCGGGTTCCTACATGAGACGAATGAGCCAGACATTGACCAGAGAAATATGAGATTTACGTACAGAAATGTTCTCTCGGTCAAGAGGAGCATCGATCGACATAGTGAGATCAGGCTGTTGAAGGTAGAATGCTCCAGAAGCTCCAAAAAAAGGTGGGTGTTGGTCAAGAGGCCACTTCTGCTGAGACATCTGGACTAGAGAATGCTGAGATGAAAGCAAAGGACGACTGATATAAGTAGTGAGTGAGCATTTATACCCAACGAGATGTTTGCTCTCCTTGCTGCCCTGACACAGTTGCCCAGGACTGACGCTCAAACGAAGCAAAGGCATGGGCTACGGTGAAAGCTATATATTTGAGTTCATTCATCGGTGATTTGTTTGCAGAGCACAGAAGTAGCGTTCACAACGAGATCTGCACTCCCAGTAGGGGAGCTCTGAGTCTGCGAGATGATAGGCCTCAGGAAAGACGAGCTCAATGATACTTGCTCCATGACATAAGCTGACTTTGCGGAGTGGACTGTCGCCGGTCGCCGGTGTTTGCAGTCACCGGAGCCGCTGTACCGAGCTCGTTGTCGGCGACGACAAGCTTGACCATCTCTCTTATTTCTTGACCATCTCACTTCGGGTCTTCTGCATTAGATAGATATTATCTTAGACACTTATAATTTGAAGTCAAAACATATCTACGTGTGTTCTATCTAGACGTGAATATGGTGGTCGGGACAGCCTTGCTTCCCTGATTGCTTTATTGGGCTGGAGAAAGAATCGTACTCGAGCTTCGGGAAGCACAAGGACAAGGTTAATTGGATTTGATAGGAAGCACGTGGCTGTGGATGTGGCTGTGGAAACAGGATCGTTTTGAAACTGTTCCGAGAAAGGTCAGGGTCCCTCAGCGCGTGGCTCCCTTCTGTTTGTATCCCACACCTATATAGGGAGAACTCACCCTTCGCTAGTCCAAGCCCTTGCCACTCCCGCTCCCGTTCCGTGCTCCCCCTCCCTCCGTCCTCAAGCACCGACGATGACGACCTCCACGACGACCGCTCTCCGACGTTGATGTCCCGCCCTACCCCCGCCCGTAGTACCAATAGCCTCCGTGCAATGTCCCCAGGTCCCCAGACCTCACTCGTCCTTCCGCAGAGTACACCGAGCTAACTACGCCCTCCAGCACAAGCCATCGGTGCGCATCCAACAGGGAAAAACTGTGTATAATGTGTTGAGAATAATAAAGTAAAGTAATGCTAGTTTTCGACGACAGGCACAAGCGCAGGAGCAGGAGCAGTTGTGGCGGGTACCAGCGGGCTCCATGTCCGAGAATTTGCGTCCTAACCCTCAAAGTTTTACTCCCCAGTTACAATGTAAAAGAACATATTCAGCATCTGGAAGGGTGGACTGTGAGGTCGCGCGAGAAAGAGTGTCTTTAGGACGTGATGTATTATGTGTGTTTTTCTGGATCATTTTTGTACCTTTCCGTACTATCTGACTCGGTTCTCCTTCTATGATGTTCTTAAAGAGTATGTCCGGGATTCTATACATGTGTAAATATGCCTGTTTTGTCAGATTAATCATTGCTTTACAAGTTCTGCATCTATAAAAGCTTTTCGAACTTTAAGATTTGATGAGATGTGGCTAGGTACTTAGATTCCGTTTAGTAACACAAAAAGTCCCACGAATACAAAATCTAGGTGATTACACTCGACATCGACATGCTCGACTGTCCTTGTACCGCCGTCGTCAGTACCCCCACGCGTCCTCCTCTGAATGGCGGCCGACAAAGCGCCTGCAGCCGCCGCTGCCGCCACCCGCAGATGACCACAGACAGCTGCTCGACGGCAAGGCGCTCAAGAAGACGCGGGACGGTCGACTACAGCGGGAGCATGGGGCTGCGGATGCTGGGCCGCAAGGCGTGGCCGAGCGCGCCGTCCATCGTTGGCGGGCAACGCGTCGACGTCGCTGACGACCATTTTCGTGCGGGGAACAAGATCCACGGCCCCGTGAACTGCGTCGCGTGGACGCCCGAGGGCCGCCGCGTACTCACGGGCTCGACGAGCGGCGAGTTCATACTCTGGAATGGGCTCACGTTCAACTTCGAGACTATCCTGCAGGCGCACGACACCGCTGCCTCTCGTTCTCTCGGCGATGCAGCAGCAATCTGACGTTCGCCTAACGCGAATTTTGCTCACGGAGTCTGCAAGCCCCCAGCTTGTCTCCTTGGCTATAACGCCGATACCTTGTGACTCAGAAAACTGCGCAAAGGCCGACATTGTCGCCGCTATCGTGCGGTTCGCTCATGTACGTTCCGTTTTCATTTATTTACGATACCATAGTGAATGTTTGAAATCCTCAAATGTGCAGTTCTACGCGCACGGGGCACGTCGTGGATAATGAACATGATGGAGTGCATCGCCGAGAACCACGAGCGCCGCCGCAAGATTGATATGCTTCTGAGTTCTAGTACGTTCCTCTCCCTCCCCACGTCTCTTCCTCCGTCTCATCTGACTCCCCACCGCCCAGAAAACAAATTGAGAGCCGCTCGATCTGCGGGCTGGACGACGCGGCGGCGTGGCCGATCCAGGGTCTCATGCGCCACTTCCGGCCGGAGGTCGAGGCGCGCAACGACGCATTCCGCGCGCGGGAGAGCCCCGTGCTGTTCCATGGGCGCATGGTCGGCGAGGTAGACCCCGCGCTCGCGCTGCCGGACAACATAGGCGCGAACTTGATGGAGGAGCCCCGAACGTAACGTAGACGAATTTATGTAGATAAAGTCTAATTTTTTTTCTCTTTCTCTGCTGAGGTGTTCAGCGGATAGCACGGGATAACCGCCGGCCATGGTATGACGTCCCGATACGAAGAAAAACAATGTTGGTTTACTAAACTTTAATTCATTATGCGCTGAATTATTCGCTCCCGAAGCTAACCGTACAAATTCGACAAGAGTTATCCTGTGCGCCGACCTGACGCAATACAACAAGATCTGTTGTTTTACCGTGACAGATGACCAGAAGAAGAGGATAGATCGTACCAGACGAGCGACATGGGAAGCAGATACAGCGACGAGATACCGAAGATTCATGCTGAGGAAAGTAGACGTGGGTGAGATCCGGAACGCGAGATCGAAGTAGAAAGAGCCTTGCGGCGGGTGTCAGAATCACGAAGATACCACAGTCATTCGAGAAAGAGCTTACATATCCCTACTTCTTCGAGAACTTGCACATGACACCCCTCTTCTTACATTTCTCGCAGAGGGGGCCGAAGTTGCTGGCGACAACGACGCACTGCATGATAAGTTATTAGGCATTGTGATTTCTTGCATCAAATGAAAGTTGCTTACTTTCTCATGCCTGCGTTTGCAGATTTTGCACGGATTGCGATTTATGACATTTCGCGCCTTCTGAGGCTGCTGCTTGATAGGGCTCGCGGGCTCAGTGGCAATGGAGGAATCTCTCTGGACAAAGTTCTCGTGCTGTGGGAACCCACTCGCATGTGAAGCCCAGCGCGCGATGCTCTCCTTCATACCAAAGATGGTGGAGTCAGGCTCACGAGGTCGTGGTGGTGAGCTGCAGTCGTCCGAAGAGTCGACTGAGGAGAGCGGGTAACTGGGTGTGCTGGCCGGATACGATAGCGATGTGAAGCTTGGACTATGTTGCTCGATAACCAAGAGCTGTAGATATGTGCATGAGAAGCAGGTCGTTAGACAGACAAAAATAGAACCCCACCAGATCAGAAGTTTGTGTTATCCTGGGGTCATGAGCTGATGTCCCCAAAGCATAAGCACGACGACCGGTAGTCTGAAGCTGGGCGCTCGTGCTCATTCGAGGATAGACAATGCATTCTTCGCTGCCGTTCGGTGGTATCTCCTCCCCAGAATGATAATATAATGTCCCGTAAGGAGGCGATGAGAGAAACGGCAGACGATTCTCAGGAGCCGTTGTGTCGACTTCGTGTCTGATAGTTCGATAGATCAAATTAGGAGGATCCTGCGCTCGATGAATGCGCTCGATGAATGAGTCAAAAATCATGTAACGAAAAACGAGAATTGCACGCACAAAAGGATTTTCCTGGCTATGCGAATAATCACTTGGTGCAGGCCAGTTCACCTGGCGAGGGTCGGGCATCGCGGCGAAATCTGCCAGATCGAAATGCTCGTGTCGTGGACGGCCGCTGCCAGGCGCTCGTGAGCGGGAGAGCTCGATGGTCCCACCATCGAGAATGGATGAGATAGGCCCGCGAGGTCTTGGGGGAAAGATGAAGTTGGGCTCCGTTGGGCTCCGTGTAGTGTGGAGGGCTAAACGATAGATAAGGGGGTTGCGCGGCGCCAATCAGCATGGAAGGTCCTGAGCGGCTGATGCCCTCATCCTGCAGAGAAGTGGGTCTGTGAGAACTGTCAGAGACACAGAGATAGAGTGGCGCCTACAGTAGCGCCTGTTGTTCTAGAAATGTGAGTTATTGGGCGATGAGGAGCGGGCATGATCTGCGAATCGTGGCTAGGTTCTTTATCATTGACGCTCGTCTGCAGTCCTTCACTATAGCGGGAGAATTCTTGTGGCGCGCGATATTGAAGCGCTGTTGTGTCGATGTCGCGGCTCGGGACGTATAAGTCTCTGGCGGGATTCTACATGAGACAAATGAGCCGGACATCGGTCAGATAGAAAATACAAGATTTGCATACAGAAAGTTTCTTTCGGTTAAGAGGAGCGGCGTTCGGCATAGTGAGATCTGGCTGCTGAAAGTCGAATGCTGCAGAGAATCGAAAAAAAGGTGGGCGTTGGTCGGGGGGCCAGTTCTGCTGAGACATCTAGACTAGAGAACGCTGAAGATGAAAGCATAGGACGAATGATATAGTAGTGGGTGAGCAAGTATTTTGTTTCCGTCATAGGACCTCATCGCATAGGCGTGGCAAAAAAGTACGGCTGCTGCACTTGTGGTTCCAGTGGAAACATTCTGATCTTTAATAGCTCAAAATCGGACAACAGCCAAAGCCCTGCATTCATCCAGATAGCTAAAGTGCGCGTAACGTAGATCTCCGCATCGGGATCCGTCAGCGCCTATAACTCGCCGACCCATTGCCAATAATGCAACATAATAGGACACGGCACCTGCAGGAGCATTCCACGTTGATAGAGGGCGTCCGGGCGCAAGAAAGACGGCTTGACGCCGACCTCGTCGACTTGAACACACAGCCTTATCTTTACCTATTACCTCAAGAGAGAAATGCGGGATGGCTTGTCCAATTCATTGTAGCTTCATAGATCGGCATGCGATTGGTGCAGCCGGAAGGTTAAGATTCAAGTTGATGAGAACCCGGAACATTTGAATTAAGAAGATTGGCGAGCTGTCGATTGTAAAAGATTCAAGGGTGAGGTCGGGCACGCCTTTCCACAATGTTGTGTGGCTCGTACAGTGTCAAGGTGGACGCGGCAGCAGAGGCAGATCAGCCTCGTAAAGATTAAAAAAAAAAGCTTCCGTGCAAAGCAAAAGTGTTTGCTGAGTTTAAATTGTATGCGCGCCGGCTCGCTTCAACCCGGTGGTGCAATTTTTGCTATCGTCTTCTGAAATTCTATCGTTGCGCATGTTCTCCATTGTTTGCGCTCGATTGTTGGAGTCTGTGTGATGCTTCTGGACCATTCTCGGCGTCCTCGGATCCAGCTACCAGGTTTCTGGTGTGACGTCGATGTCAATCTACTATTATTCTATAATCTCATCTGCGCCTTCAAGTGCGTCTTCTCCCGTGTTCCGATGAAAGTGTCTGCGAATTCAAGTGCGTCCTCTCCCGTGTTTCAATGAAAGTGTCATGATCTCAGGCTAAACTGCAAATGTGCATGATAAATTATCTCTGCGACGTCGCGTTCGTTGGAGGGACGAGACCGATATGCAGGCATAGTGCGAGTGTTTACACACTTGACCCTTGCCCCTTTTAATTTGCTCTGGGCAGCTTCGGCCATGCAGCGATTGAGGTTCAGACTCAGCATGATTCATCAATTCATTGAACAGGGGAATCAATAGAAGTGGACCCGTTGGCGAAGTTTGAGCTTGTTAGGCAAGCGTGCGGACGTCTCCTATCGCCCTAATTGCATCCACGCAGTGTTCCGAGAGGTTGCCCTTTCTGTCACTTCCAGCTCGTTTACCTCGTTTCCGGCTCACAAAGTGCGCCTTTCCAGAGTCTTTTGCCCTTCTCTATTCACGACGATCATCAGCCTCGCAGTCTCTTACGCGTTCTGCGTTCTGTGTTCTGTGTTCTGCGTTCTGTGTTCTGCGTTCTCCTTTGCGGTAGCTAGACCGTGCGCGCTTCTGTTGACTCTCCAATCTTGATGTGATGTTCCGTGTTCCTTTCGTATTCGATTGGATCGGGTTGGATAGCCCTTACATACAGCGATGTTTTTGCACGCCTCGATGACACACTGCGAATCTATCGAGTCAACTGGATCCCCGATCCACTACTGGCCACCGCTATCCAGAACTCCTGCCTTCTTCCACAACTTCTCGGCCCTCCGCGCTGTTTAAGCTCCAGACTGGTCCGAAGCCGCGAATCACGACAATACCGTCGAGCTCCCCGTCAGATTTGAAACTCTGATAGTATCGCCGCTGATGAACACTTGAGGATCTAGGGCGCGCGGTGTTCCATTGTATGTAAAGCCGTCCTGTCGCATGCTTGCATTTCAAAGTTTGACTCTACCCTTTGTATCCTTCCGCAGCTTTCTCTCGTTCCTCTCGTCCCACCGTCTGTCTCTCGACTCGTATGGCACCTGAACTGCCAATAGATATTCAACATCATCCGCCGCTGGATTATACAGAGCAATACCCTGTCTATACTTAGTCCGGCACGTCATCTGCCACTTCTTCTGGAGACGCGTAAGTCGCCGCAGCTAACGAACCCGCCAATTGTTCTACATCGCATCTTTTTCGTCTTCGCCGCCTGACGCTTATGGCAGTATGTCGCTCTTTCTACTAAATCTCCTGTCTTCTCCTGTTCCTTTTTGTTTGCTTGCTGAAAATCGCTGCTTAATGCTTACTTTTCTGACGTGTCGATCTCTAGGCTTCCTGAGTCCGCCTCAGCTCACGCAGGCGCAGGGACAATTGGTGCGATTGTCCTCAGCGATGTACCAATCTGTGCAAATTTTAAATCATGTATAAGCACAACATTCCACCTCGTCCCTCCAATATGCGCTACGGCCGAGCGCCCATCAGTCTCCGCTCTCAGTGCTATCGTTCGGAAAGTATGAAATGGGAGAGCTCGAGGCGCGCACCAACGCGTTCCGCGCGCAGCAGGTTTCGTACTGTTCGGCGGGCGCATGGTCGGCGAGGCTCACCCTGCATTCGCACTGCCGGACAACATGGGCGCGTTCTTGGTGGAGGAGCCCCGGACGTAGATGTACCTAGACAAAGTTTATAAACATTTTTTTCCCTCCTGTTTCGTTTTCTCTGCCGAAGTGTGCACGTGGATCAGCAGGTAGCGCGGGATTAACCACCGGCCATGTCCGAGATGAGTAAGTCCAAAGCGATACGACTTCTGCAAGCAAAATCAATGTTGGTTTACTAGACCTGAATTCATTATGCCACAGGCCATTGCGTTTCCCGGTTGGCGTAATTTGTTCCTTCGATAGATGATGATAAAAAGAAGTGATAGATCGTGCCAGACGATCGACATGGGAAGCATATGCAGCGACGCAATACCGAAAGCCGTCTATGCTGAGGAAAATAGACGTGTGTGAGAGCCAGAACGAGAGATTAAAGTAAGACGAGTCCTGTGCGAGTGTCAGAACCACAAAGAAGCTTCAATCATACGGGAAAAGGCTTACATGACCCCTACTTCCTCGGGAACTCACACCTAAGACCCCTCCCTCTACATTGCTCGCAGAGGGGACCGAGTTCGTCAGCGACAACGACGCACTGCGTAACGAGTTTATGAGAATTCTGATTTCTTGCGTCAATTGAAAGTTGCTTACTCTCACGTGCCAATATTTACAAAGAGTGCACGGATTGCGATTTGTGGTCTTTTGCGACTTCCGAGGCTGCTGCCCGATAGGGCCCGCGGGCTCAATGGCAATGGAAGAGACCCCTTGACCAACGTTCTCGTGCTGTGAATGCCCGCTCGCATGCGAAGGTCCGTGCATGATGCCCTCCTCCATACCCTCCATACCAACAGTGGCGGAAACAAGTTTGTGCGGATGTGGTGGTGGGCTGATTACAGAGTTGTGCGAATAGTCGACTGAGGAGTGCGAGAAATTGGGTGTGCTGCCCGGATACGAAGGTGATGGAAGGCTTGGACGATATTGATCGATAGCCAAGAACTGTGCATATGTGGATGAGAAACAGGTCGTTCGACAGACAAAGATAGGACCCCACCAGGTCAGGAGCCTGTGTCATCGGGAATTCATGGGCTGATGTTCTTAAAGGATAGACAGGGCGACCGAGAGCCTGACCTTGAGCATTTGTGTGCACTAGTGGATAGACAATGCGTTCTCCGCTGCCGTTCTGTGGCATCTCTTCCACAGAACGATAGAATGGAGGCCCGTGATGAGGCGATGGGAGAAACGACAAACGATTCTCAGGAGCCGTTGTGTCGATTTCGTGTCTGATAGTTGGATAGATCAAACTGGGAGGATCCTGCGCTCGATGAATGGGTCAAAATCATGTAACGAAAAACGAGAATTGCACGCACAAAAGGATCTTCCTGGCCATATCGCTTTGTACGGACCAGTTCGCCTGGCGAAAGTCAGGGGTCGTGGCGGAACCTGCCAGATCGAAATTCTCGTGTCGTGGACGGCCGCTACCAGGCGCTCGTGAGCGGGAGAGCTCGATGGTCCCACCATCGAGAATGGATGAGATAGGACCGCGAGGTCTTGGGGGCAAGATGAAGTTGGGCTCGGTGTAGTGTGGAGGGCCAAATGGTAGATAAGGGGACTGCGCGGCGCCAATCAGCATGGAACGTCCCGAGCGGCTGATGATCGCATCCTGCAGAGAAGCGGATTCGTGAGAACGTAAGAGACACAGAAATATATTGGCGCCTACAGATCTAGAAGTGCGAGTTTTTGGGCGGTGAGGAATGGGTATGATCAGCGGATGGTGGCGAGGGCTTTGAAGATCGCGATCATTGCCACCCGCCCACAGTCCTTCGCTATAGTAGGAGAATCCTTGTGGATCGCAATATTGAAGCGCTGTTGTGTCGACGTCGAGGCACGGGATGTATAAGTCTCCGGCGGGATCCTACATGAGATGAATGAACCAGACATTGACCGAATAAAAAATATGAGAATTGCATACAGAAATATTATGAGGAGCGTTGTTCGACATAGTGAGATCTTGCTGTTGAAAGCCGAACGCCGCAGAGGACCTGGGAAAAAGTGGGCATTGGTCGGGGTGCCAGTACTGCTGAGGCATGTAGAGACTAGAGACTGTTGAGGATGAAAGCAATGGGCGGAAGCATTTATACTGCGCGGAGGAAGCATGCGCTGCCGCGAATTTGCGCTTTCATCTGCGGGAATTGCTTGAAGGGGCAGAGGCCAAAGCCCCGAAATTCGGTACACATAGCCTCAGAAGGTAAAAGAGTCTAATAAGTCTTCCATTTTATGACAGCAACGTGAAATACACAAAACCCAATCTCTTGATGTCCTTTCATTGTATAAGGCGCTTGCCTACGTTTCCGTACGAGCTGCTGCTGGCTTGGCCGGAGTCATATGCTCTTGTCGCCTGGGGTTGTCCGTAGGAGCCAGCGTTGCTGTCCCAGGAGCCTCCGAAGGAGCTGTTATTGCTTCTCGTTGTAAGAGTCATCTTCAATAAATACTGTGGTTAGCATAAGTAATGAGTCGTCGAAAAAGAATATTACGACCGAACTCCGATGTCACCTGGATGGCGGAAGTTCCCTTCGGCACTGTCGGTGTAATGGATTTGTAAGCATGCGACGAGTGTCGAAGTGCTGGCGGCGGTGGAGGCATTTGGTTTCATTTGTTTCTTTTCGCACACTAAAATCACAGAAAGAAAGAAAAAAATATCAGAAAAGACTAATATCTCCATCTATCGGCGCTTCGATCCGGTTCCTGGCCTATAGTGCCCACCGCCTCTCTTCACAGATTCGTTTCTCAGTTTATTTACATGAGCTCTCTCGGCGGCGCAGCAGCAATCTGACGTTCGCCTGCTACGATTTTTGCTCACGGAGCTTACAAACCTCCGACCTCTCCTTGGCTACATCGCCGATACCATATGACTCAGAAAGCTGCGCAGTTTCCTTGCTGGCAGTATGTCACTGCGCAAGGACCGACATTGTCACCGTTATCGCGCGATCCGCTCATGTACATTCCATTTTTTTTCCCGATGCCATAGTGAATTTAAAAAAATATTCGGGTGTGCAGTTCTACGCGCACAGGGCACGTCGTGGATGATGAACATGATGGACCGCTTCGTCGAGAACCACGGGCACCGGCGCGAGCTCTCGTACGTCCCGCAGTTCGGGTGAATTTCTTGGCGTCATTTTGTACGACTACGCAACTGAGATCACTGCCGATGTGGCCTGTACGAAGATCGCGCGCACGACCGGACGGAGAGACTGGTTTCGAGGAGCGGCCTTCCTGCAGACCTCTCGGCGACAGTTCCAGATGGCCCTGAGAGTGTTTACACAGTCAAGCTTCTCGAGCATGCTTTTTGTGCGGCTCCCGCAAGCGAACCCACGTGACCCACTGCCTACCATCAAATGTTGTCCTTCGGGAACAAGGCAAGAAGACGGTTTTACAGTGTAAGCAGGCAAAAAGCGGCACCTCTATAAGGGCCGCAATTTTACGAATTTGGGTCTGAGATTTTAATTTTCATAATAGAAGTAAGAGAAACGCAAATTTAAGCACTTTCCCGATTAAGCAAGTTTTGTTTCAAATTTTCGGACAAAAAAAAAGAAAAAAAGACCTTCTACACTTTTGAGAGACTCCTTCGCGGAATTATTCTGTACAATTGCTGTGAATCTGGATGGGATTTAAGGTAATATAAGTCCGGTCGTCAAATCCCTGAGGTTCTGAAGGTTCGCAAGGCCATCTAAAGGCTGAAGCTGCTTGTTGTAAAACAATAACCGATATTACGTCATACTGTTACCTTCCATAAAAGGCAATATATTGCATGCTTCAAAATTTCGGAGGCTGATTTTTTTCAACTTCGGCTGAATTAAAACTTAGCAACAAGGATACAAGGTACATAGTATTCAGGCATATGTAATTGGAAAAAGGAGCCGAATGTGGGATATTACGACCTCTGAAGAAAAAGCTTCACGGAGCTTGCCGAGCTACCGTATTTTGACTGCTTACAGCCTTACACTGTAGTACCTTCTTCTTCTTGTCTTTCACGCTGACGTTTCGGACACCAGATGATTACGTTTGTCAAGCCCATGATGATCGAACTGCTTAATGGACATTCAAAACGCATGAAGTCGCTCCCAGTGCGCGTTGTCGTATTCCGCGGTGGTGTCTCCGATGGCCAGTTCGACCGGGTGTTCATTAACGTTCATTCACGAGTTCCCGGGAATCAAAGCTGCTCTCCGCTCTTTCAAGAAGCTGCCGATTGCCGTCTGCGTATGGTGACGCTTCCCGCTTCTGCGTCTGTACCCGGCGAAGCCTGAGCAGCGGGACAAGAACTCAAACACGAAGGCCGGGACGTTCGTCGACTGGGGTCACTACGGTGCATAACTTTGATTTCCTTCTGCAGACGCACGCGGCGCGCGTGGCTGCATCTGCATGAGATACTTCAGCCTCCTCCGGTCCTCCGGACGACAAAATGGACGAAGATCAGACCGTGCGCAGGGCGAAGGAGTTGTGGGGCACGGGTGAGCAGTCGTGGTGGAGGTCATTGTCGTCGGTGCTTGAAACCCGGAAGAGAGGAAGCACGGAGCGGGAGTGGCAAGGACTCAGACTTGGGAAGGCTTAGACTTGGGGGGCGTGGATGATACGGGGAGAAGGCTGTGGGCGAAGGGTGAGTTCTCCATATATAATATGGCAACAACCTTGGGTCAGCTTGGGTCAGCTGCGTTTGGCACAGTTACAATCAATAATATAGGACGAAGACCCCGTGCATTCCGTCTTCAATACTTATGCATTACATGGACCCCTCAGACTTTCATGGCCTCCGACGTTGACGTCGCCCCCCGCCCTACTCCCGCCCATAGTACCAATGGCCTCCGTACACGGTCCCGTGTCCCCAGACCTCACTCGCCCTTCCGCATAGTACACCGCGCCGACTGCGCCCTACAGCACAAGCCATCGGTGAGCATCCAACAGGGGGGAAAGTGTATAGTGTGATCAGATTAATAAAGTAAAATAACGCTAGTATTCGACGGCCGGCGCAAGCAGTACAAGCGCTGGACCAGGACCGGGTGCGGGTGCGGGTGCGGCCCCAGCTTCGGGTACCTGCGTCCTAAATCTCAAGGTTCTACTCCCCAGTTACGATGTGCCAGACCATGACAAGGACACGAGACAACCTGGGAATGGCTGTCGGTGCCCGCAACGATACGCAACGTCAAGCCGTGTTACTCGTGTTCTTCGAAATCGAGAGGCTAATTATACGACCCTTTAGTGCAATATATTGCCACCGTGCTTTTGTCTGGGAAGTGCGAATTGTGTGCTAAGGCTCAGGTGGCTTGCTTGCCTCACGAGGGAGGAAGCCTAGGGAGAAAGTTACCCGAGCGAGACTGTACAAAAATCTCATCTGCTTGTAAGTGCGTCCAACGTCTTACAGGTGAGTATAAAGCATATCATCGGACCCAACCATATTTATCGCTCATGATATGAATTATTTTACAGCCGCCCTTTCGTTTCGGCAACGAAGTATCTGATACTACCCAGCTACAAATTACTTGCGCGACCGGAGCTCCTGCAATCAATGTCGTCGCCGAGACCTCAAGCGATGATGCTGTAGCAGACGCGCCTGCTAGCCAAGTCGACGGCTTCGATGGCCTAATCATTGCTGATATATCATTCGGCTTACTCAGAACCGCTGCATCTGGAAGGTAGCAGTAGCCCACAGCCTAAGTATTTGTGAGGTAGGATTCGGAACGAAGCGGCATTGGTACTTCACACATACCAATGCGGCTTCGATAAATAAATGACTCGGACAGTGGTATGTATATATGCATGTATATGATATCAGACTTCGGACTTTACGTAGGCGTAGGGACCTGAAAATGCCTAAACCTATAAAACTTGAGCGTTTCTGACCGTAACCGGGTAGAAATATGCACTTTTCTGGTTTCTTTCCTTTGCATCGACGCCCCCGGGCCGTGATGGTGGCGGCGTGACGACCAGGTATCCGTACCAACCATGGCAGACGGTCCGTGCGGCGTGCGCAAAGGCAACCGCACGCAAAGTCATGGCGGGGTACTATATAAACCCACTCACTGGCAGGGTTTCCAGCCATCAACACAAAAAGAACTCTTACAACAAACTAAGACAGGTGGGTTTCTTATAGATGCAGATGATATGTTTTTTTGGGTGCTGACGGCTTTGGCCGTGATATCCAGAATGGGTATATTGGAGGAAATGTCTATTAACATGGTCTTCACGAAAGCTAAAGAACCGAGACCGGGTGTACTGCTCGTGACTCACAAGGGCGGAGAAGTTGAATTCCTCCCGCTGGATGTAAAAGGGGAGAGAAAGATGGTTCTCTATAAAGGCGGTCTCGGAGACCTATGGGGAAAACATACTTTCGAGCCCCATACCGTCTTCAAGCTCAACGAAAAGGGGCTGGATTCAGAAAAGGTCAAGAACATCAAATCTAGCGTGGAGCTCTCCCCGGAGAGTAGCAAAATCGAAGAGAAGATCATGGACGTGCTGGAGCAAATCAGGGTCTACCCGTGCGACACTCTGAAGGAGGAAAACCGACTGAAAGTCGCAAACAAAATGGTCAAGCATGCGGTTGAAAATAAGGATAAACTTCCAATGTTGATGACGATGGGGCCAAACGGGATCCTGGAAATGTAGTACATCCGGGAATAGGACTGTGTACACCTCGACCGTGCCCGAGAATAGATAGACGATAGGAACATCAATGAATGTCACGGATTAAAATATAAAAAATGGTAGAAGTGGAATGGTGTGTGCAGATGCAAAGTGTTCTGCTCGTATGTAAGAAATTATATACGCGATGTGCCACAAGTAGCTGTTAATCACACTGTTTTGCTAGCTCTTTGTCAGCTTTGCTTGAACTGTCTTTAAATCGCGATGTAAAATGTGTTTTTTCTATATCATTTTTGCACCCTTCCGTACCATCTGACTCGGCCGTTCTCAAAATATGTGCCCAGGATTCTGTACATGTGAAGATGCAAAATATTCCTGTATTCTCAGATTAATCATCGCTTTACAATTTCTGGATCTACCAAGCTCTTCGAATTTCTACGGTTTGATGAGATGTGGCTAAAAGCTCATTAGTAACACAGAAAGTCCCACGAATACAAAGTCTACAGCCATAAGGGTCACTCTAAAGTAATCCGCGCTACACTCGACATCGACATGCTCGACGTGCTGCCAGTCCTTTTACCGCCGTCGTCGGTCCCCGACGCATCCTCTTCTGAATGGCGGCCGACAAAGCACCTGCAGCCGCCGCAGCCCCCGCCAGCAGATGACCACAGACAGGACATCGCGATGGCTGCCGCTTGGCAGCTGCTCGACGGCAAAGCGCTCAAGAAGACGCGCCCGCGGCGGACGGTCGACTACGGCGGGAGCATGGGGCTGTGGATGCTGAACCGCAAGGTGCGCCCGAGCGGGTACGTGCCGTACATCTGGCCGAGCGCGTCGTCCATCGTCGGCGGGCGACGCGGCGACGTCGCTGACGACCAAGTTCGTACACACGTCGACGAATAAGATCCGCTGCCCCTTGAATGCGTCGTGCGGACTCCCAAGGGTTGCCGCGTGCTTACCGGCTCGATGATTGGCGAGTTCACGGGCTCACGTTCAACTTCGAGACCATGCTGCAGGCGCACAACACCGCCGCCTCTCCTTCTATTGCTCAGTTTATTCACACGAGCTCGGTGATGCAGCAGCAATCCGACGTTCGCCTGCTACGAATTTTGTTCGCGGAGCTTACGACTTTCCAGTCTGTCTCCTTGGCTACATCGCCGATACTATGTGACTCAGAAAATTGTGCAGATTCCTCACTGGCATTATCCCAATAGTTAATACTGCGCAAGGACCGACATTGTCTTCGCTATCGTGCGGTTCGCTCATGTGCATTCCACTCTTTGTTTCCGAGACCATAGTGGATTGTTTGAAAACTTCAAGTGTGCAGTTCTATGCGCACGCGGCACGTCATGGATGATGTACATGATGGACCGCTTCGTCGAGAACCACAGCTCTCGTACGTCCCTCTCCCCTCCCCACATCTATCCCTCCATCTCATCTGATGCCCTACTACCCAGAAACCAGATTGAGAACCGCACGATCTGCGCACTGGGATATGCGGCGGCGTGGCTCATACGCCACTTCCGGCCGGAGGTCGAGGCGCGCATCGCCGCGTTCCGCGCGCGGCAACGTGTACGCAAACCGCGAGGCGCATCTTATAAACGAAATTTTTTATATGAAAGGGAGAAGACCTCGGAGCCAACCCGGAAAACTTGAAAGGTCCTCGAGGACGGTGTAGCAGTGCAAACCTAATACATCCGGCCCGGTCATCTATCGGTCGTTCCCTTCCTACATTGGACGTGTCGTATGCCCGCTCCAAAGTCGTGTCGGTCGTGTCGTTCCTGGAGACGATCGCACCAAAGTTCAACATCATTCATCGCTTCGATAAGATAATTAGCGAGGAAGAGTGAATCCAATTTCATCGACTAGGGTACCTGAAATGGCGATTTGTTTCTTCCTTGAACCCAAGCCACATCGCCGACACCGTGCGCGCCTTTCTTGCCCGAGCCTGAGACTGAGCCTGAGCCCGACCCCAAAGCGCTCGAGGGGCCCGACCTGGACGTGGAGCGCGAGCGCGGGGAGAACGTGTGCTCGGGCGAGACGTCGATGTGGGCAGAGCGGAGGCGGGCGGGGATGGGGGATGGAGTGCGAGCTCGGCGACGTAGTAGCGGCAGTGCGGTGTACGCTCTAAGGACTCCTGTTAATAAGTCATTGAAGTTGATGGTGTTCTGACGCGAAGATCGCGGTGGCGGCGAGGTAGCAGAGGCCATGCTGTTGTCATAATTCCGCCTCTGCTGCTGCTTTCCCCGGCGGGGTGTTTTCTGGAGACTGACGCTCGCGGCGTGGGGAGGTAGAGGCGCTGCTCATTCCGTTACCGCTGGCGGCCGTCGTGGCCGTCGTCGTGGCCGTCGTCGTCAGCATCGTCTTCGCACGATGGAGAAGAGTAGGCGTGCACGATGGCTGTGAGTCCTCGTCACAACATGTATCGATGCTGAATCTAAGATCTTCCTCCCTCCAAAACAAGGATACGGGTTGGCACCTTAAGAATGCCGTAGCTCGTGAAGCGAAGGAATGATTCCAATATATCTGCTAGTCATCAGCAAAACCTGATTTTACTTAGGATGTCTTATTATTTGACTCGAACAAAGATGGTCAAACTGCGGAAGTGCACAAATGCATGTCGATTTAGCGAGTATTCAGCCTGCTTACCTCCGCTAAGTGCCCGTATCTCACTTTCGTCTCTTTAGACTGAAGTCGCGTGAGCACTCTAGTGCACCTAAGCTGAAAATAGTTCTGCAGATGTATCTGAATCGAAGCGCGCCAATTGTTCCCTGCGTGATGTGCGATGCTCGTGGGAATGAGATTATGGATCTCCGTGGGACGCACAACGCTGCCAGCGATTGCAGCAGCGGTAGGGGAGGTACCGCTGTCCCGGATGGAATCGGATGAATTTAATCTGAACACGCTCCGGGGAACGTCAAGGGATTGCGTTATGTGAATAGACTTTTACCTTCGTATCTTGCGATGGATCAACCACTACCTTATGCGTCATTTAGACATGTTGTTGAATTCCAGGGCTTTGGCCTCTGTGCCTGCAAACAATCCTCGCCGATGAAAGGACCTAAAGCACATAATTCGCGGCAGCACATGCTCCCACCACGCATGTACGACCAGGTTCTATGGCAGTATAAATGCCTGCTCGCTCGCTACACTCATCCTTTGCTCTCATCCTCAACACCCTCCAGTCTCTATATGTCTCAGCAGCACTGGAACCCTCACCAGTGTCCCCCTGTTTTCATATCCTCTGCAGCATTCAATTCTCAACAGCCAGATCTCACAATGTCATACAACGCTCCTCTTGACCGAGAGAACTTTTTTGTACGCAAATCTCATATTTTCTATCTCGTCAATGTCTGGCTCATTCGCCTCGTGTAGGATCCCGCCAGAGATCTATACAACACTAGCCGCGACCTCGACGCAACGGCACTTCAATATCGCGCTCCACAAGGATTCCCCCCCTATGGCGGAGGACTACGGACGAGTGGAGATGGTCGCGGCCTTCAAGGACCTCGCCACCATCCGCTGATTGTGCCCGTTATTCGCCACCCCAAAACTCACACGTTTAGATCTGTAGGCGCTTCTTTATTTTTGTGTCTTTGACCGTTCCGAAAGATCCGTCTCTGTGCAGGATGTGACCATCAGCCGCTCAGGACCTTCCATGCCTAGCGGCGCCGCCCAACCGCCTTATCTACCATTTGGCCCTCCACACTACACCGAGCCCAACTTCATCTTGCCCCCAAGACCTCGCGGGCCTACCTCAACCATTCTCGATGGTTGGAACAACGAGCTCCCCCGCTCGCAAGCGCCTGGTAGCGGCCGCCCACGACACGAGAATTTCGATCTGGC
Organism: Phellopilus nigrolimitatus; assembly: GCA_021029095.1. Lineage (NCBI taxonomy): Eukaryota > Fungi > Basidiomycota > Agaricomycetes > Hymenochaetales > Hymenochaetaceae > Phellopilus > Phellopilus nigrolimitatus. The sequence continues at coordinate 378,393 of JAJOHG010000014.1, forward strand.
AGGTTCTGCCGTGACGCCCTTTCCTCGACAGGCGAACTGGTCTGTACCATGCGATATTCCACATAGCCAGGAAAATTATCTTGTGTGTGCAATTATCGTTTTTCGTTACATGATTTTTGACTCATTCATCGAGCGCAGGATCTTCCTAGTTTGATCTACCCAACTATCAGGCACGAGCTCGACACAACGGCTTTTGAGAATCATCTGCCGCTCCTCTCATCGCCTCATTACGGGACACCATTTTATCAACCTATGGGAGCGATGCCACCGAACGGTGGCAGAGAACGTACTGTCTATCCTCGAATGGACACAAGCGCCCAATTTCAGGCTCCCGGTCCTCGTGCTTATCCTTTTGGGACATCAGCTCATGACCTCCCGACAACACAGACTTCTGATCTGGTGAGGTTCCATTTTCGTCCGTTGAACAACCTGCTTCTCATCTACATATGCACAGCTCTTTGCTATCAATCAGCTTCGTCCGAGTTTTGCATCGCCTTCGCATCCGGCCAGCATACCCAACCACCCGCGCTCCTCAGACGACTCTTCGCTCGACTTTGAGATCAGTCCACCACCACGACCCTATGAACCTGACTCCGCCACCTTTGGTATGAGAGAGAGCGTCTCGCGCTGGACTTCACATGCGAGTGGGCGCCCACAGCACGAGAACTTTGGTATTTTCTCTAATGCCATTGAGTCCCCAAGCCCTATCAAGCAGCAGCCTCAGAAGTCGCAAAATGCCACAAATCGCAATCCGTGCAATCTCTGCAAACGCTGGCATGTGAGGGTAAGCAGCTTCTATTTGACGCAAGAAATCACAAAGCTTGATAACGCGTTATGCAGTGCGTTGTTGTCGCTGACGAACTCGATCCCCTCTGCGAGCAATGTAGGAAGAAGGGAGTCAAGTGCGAGTTCGCGAAGAAGTAGGGAGATGGAAGCTCTTTTTCGAATGACTATAGCATCTTCGTGATTCTGACATCCGGCTCTCATCCACGTCTACTTTTTCCCAGCATAAATCTTCGGTGTCTCGTCGCTGTATCTTGTTCCCATGTCGGTCGTCTAGTACAACCTATCCTCTTTTCTAGTCATCTGCAGAGGAAATAATGCCTGCGGCATATTTGTAAAACAATCAAGCCCATTATTTTGCACCAATCGGCGCACACGATAAAATTTCATTGAATTTCTACGGTTCGCTTCGGGAGCAAGTATCTGTATTTAAGTCTAGTAAACTAATATTGGTTTTTCTTGCAGCTACGTCCGGGGCTCCTGCACCAAGTTCGCGCCCATGTTATCCACCAGCGCGAGCGCGGGGTCCGCCTCGCCGACCATGCGCCCGCCGGACAGCACGGGTCCCTACCTCTCTTTTCTTCTTCTCAAGATGGGCTGCGAGTTTTTTTCACTCCTCTCAAAGAATTCTCGGAGGCGCCAAAGTACTCGTTCCCCGAGTTTCAGTTCCAGTCCCTCGAGCCCATCGCGTGCGTTCCAAATCTTTCTGAATTCGACTTCCGCCTTTCCTCAATCGACCATTTAAGACTATCTGAATACCGCCGGACAAGTATCTCTCCGTTATTATGCTTGTTCTGAACTAGGATTCCTAGCTACCTTCCTGCTACCCTCTGCGATCTCCGACAGCGCGAGAGCTTCAATCTGTGAGTTTCATCCGTTGCGGTTGTGTCCCCCGGGCCTATCGAGTGGCAGCATCGGAGGTCGGAGGTTGCAGCTAGCCAAAAATTGTAACTTGTCCATAGTGCGAGAGTTGTACAAGATTTTTCGCTATTTAGAAGTACGTCCGACGACTTGCAGGTGAGCACAAAGCAGTCGTTGGACCTAACTTATACTTACCGCGCATGATACAAATTACTTCTACAACCAGATTTCTTCCGACAATAAAATAGCCGAGATTGTCCAACTGCCGACCATTTCTACAACCGAGGCTCTTACTATCAATGTCGTCGCTGAGAGTCAAGCGATGACATTGCCGCGCCTGCTAGTCAGATCCGCCGCTTCGAGGGCCTTATCCTTCCTGACGACTCATTCGACCCAGACAACTTCTATGCATCTCAAAATTTGTCCGTATAGAATCGCACGAGAAGGAGTATCTTAATGTCGCAATTATCATGTGTGATTTCCATTACATTTTCTGTACCTTTTGGTGCTAACTGACTCGGCTCTCTTTAATAATGAGACCGGGGCTCTACATTCTCCAGATAATAAATGCTGTACAAGTTCTATATCTACTAGGACTTTTCGATTATACGTATACTCGTCGAGCCTAAGCTTTACTACACACGATGAAATGTGGCTAAGTATTAAGAATTCACTATGAAAATATTTGATCATTAGTAACACAGAAAGTCCCACGAATACAAAGTCTACAGCCGTAAAGGTCACTCTAAAGTAATCCGCGCTACACTCGACATCGACATGCTCGACGTGCTCCCAGTCCTTTTACCGCCGTCGTCGGTCCCCCGCGCATCCTCTTCTGAATGGCGGCCGACAAAGCACCTGCAGCCGCCGCAGCCCCCACCGGCAGATGACCACCGACAGGACATCGCGATGGCCGCCGCTCGGCAGCTGCTGGACGGCAAAGCGCTCAAAAAGACGCGCCCGCGGCGGACGGTCGACTACGGCGGGAGCATGGGGCTATGGGTGCTGAACCGTAAGGCGCGCCCGAGCCCGGGGTACGTGCCATACATCCGGCCAAGCGCGCCGTCCATCGTCGGCCTGCTCCCGCCGCGGGCGTACGCGGGCAACGCGTCGACGTCGCTGACGACCAAGTTCGTACACACGTCGACAAACAAGATCCGCTGCCCCGTGAACTGCGTCGCGTGGACGCCCGAGGGCCGCCGCGTGCTCACGGGCTCGACGAGCGGCGAGTTCACGCTCTGGAACGGGCTCACGTTCAACTTCGAGACCATCCTGCAGGCGCACGACACCGCCGTCCGCACGCTTACCTTCACCCGCTCGGGCGCGTACCTCGTCAGCGCAGACCAGACAGGAATTTTGAAGTACTTCCAGCCGAATATGAATAACCTTACAGCGTGGCAAGGCCACCGCGAGGCTGTCCGCGGCATCTCCTTTGCGCCCGACGACAGGCGCTTCGCGACCGCCTCCGACGACTCCACGGTGCGCATCTGGGATTTTGAGGAGAGTAGAGAAGAAAGGGTGCTCTCAGGTGTGGTGCTTTTCTCGTTTCCTTTTTTCCGTCTTAATGATTATTATTGTTGTCGACTGTTTTCAGGACATGGATGGGACGTAAGGTGCGTGCAATGGCACCCGACGAAAGGCCTGCTCGTATCCGGAAGCAAGGACAACCTCGTCAAATTCTGGGATCCACGAACGGGGGCATGTCTATCAACATTGTATAGTCTGCTTTATTCTTGTTACTTATCCTCATCGGCTGATCCTCCCGCAGACACCAACACAAAAACACGATTCAAGCAATCGAGTGGTCCCCGAACGGCGACCTGGTAGCCACGGCGTCGCGCGACCAGACAGTCCGGCTCTTCGACATCCGCGCCATGAAGGAGTACCGCATCCTGAAAGGCCACAAAAAAGAAATCTGCTGTGAGCCTTGATCTATTCTAGGCGCTACATTTTGCTGAGTCGACATTGGCCCAGCTCTGGCATGGCATCCCTTTCATCATATACTTGTCTCCGGCGGCTCAGAGGGTTCCCTCCTCTATTGGGACGTCGATGCGCCCGAGGCCGTTATCGGCTCCTCCTCAGGCCCGAACGCCGTCCCTTCCTCTGCCCCCGGCATCGGCGGCGGGCCCCGCGCGACGCTCGCACAGGCGCACGACAGCAACGTCTGGGCGCTCGCGTTCCACCCGCTGGGGCACCTCCTCGCAAGCGCGTCGAACGACCACACGACGCGCTTCTGGGCGCGCGAGCGCCCCGGCGACGCGGGCTCGACGTTCTCCGGCGGCGGCGTGCGCCCGCCGGACCGCGCGGAGGACGCGGACGCGGACGCGCAGGACGAGGACGAGGACGACGCGATGGCGGCCGTGCCCGGCTTCGCGTACGTCGGCGCGCAGCAGGGCGCCGCCGCGGGCGCGTGGTGGGGCAAGGACGAGGAGCCCGCGCTGTCCGGGTTCGCGGGCGGCGCGGTGGGGCGCACGGACAGCCCGTTCAGGCCGGGTGGAAACGTGGAGGACGGGATCCCGGGATTCGGCCGTGCGCCGGCGACGGAGAGCGTCGCGCACCGCCAGAACGCGCCGCTGCCGCCGCAGGAGGATGTGTACGGGGACGGCGGCGTCGGTGGAGGGGAGTGGAGCGGGAACGCGCACGCAGGCGGAGGCGGGCAGGGACACGGGCATGGCTACCGTGATCGTGGGCATGGGCGTGGTGGAGGAGGCGGTGGCGGCGGCGGCGGCGGAGGAGGAGGAGGTAGAGGGAGTCGGTGGGGTCCGAGACGCGGTGGAAATCGATACTAAATTACATTGTAAACAATCCACATGTATTTCGCCCTGGAATCTAGGGATAGCTAGCTGGGACACGTATGGTATGTACATAACATGCCACTCCTAATGTTAAGCTTGTGTGCGTAAATAGAATAAATATGGTAGCCAAAATGTATTCTAGCATTTCGTTTTCGATTCAATTGAATGTCTCCGGTTCAATTTGCTTAGTGTGGCATAGATGTCGATTGGAGTACAAGAAGATATAATATTCTTCTGAATAAAGAAAGGCAAATCAAGAACGGAAAAACCAGGAGGCCGGGATGAGATCGTTAGACCGCTAACCGTCAGTCGAGTGGGACCATCCAGTCCCAGTGCCCCTCCGCGAGCCCCCGCGCGACGTCTACCAACATCACCTCGTGACGCTTCTGCACATAGACCTGCGCAAAAAGGACGCGCGTCAGCACGCAGATTTATTCTCGAAAAAATTACGGGGAGGAACACCCGGAACTGACCGTCTTGTCCATGACCCGCTGCCGCAGATCCTTTGCGGACGTGTCCTCGATCGGCTCGTCAATGAGCTGGGAGAGCCGCTCGACGGCCTTCTCTAGGTCGCTGGGATGCACAGAAAAAAAGCAGAGAGATTAGGGATAGAAGCGAAGGAAAGACGGAACGAGGGACGCACGCCTGGATGTCCTCGAACATCTGCTTCTTGTTCCCGGATGCGAGGAAGTGCGCCATCGCGTACGTCCATTTCAGCGTCCGGCGGCAGCGCGTCAGCTCGTCGACCGCGTGCTGCATGAAGTACGTCTGCAGATACCCGGTGAGTGATAAGCACCCAAAAAAAACGAAATATTCATAGAATAAGATAGAAAAGAAAAGTCGCGCGCACCTCGATCCATGATAGGTCCGAGCTCTCCTGAATTGCGAGCATCTTCTCCTGCGTGCGCACGACGAGCTCCTGGTCGAGCCGCGCGGAGAGCTCGTGGTTGCTGAAGCGGTCGTAGTAGAACAGCCAGCGCTCGAGCGACATCTTGGCGGCATCCATAGTTGCCGTGCGCGGCGGCTCGACGAACGAGTTACACACGGTGTCATTGTACCCGTGAACGCTCCAGTCCTTCAAGCACATCCAGCAGAACTGGAACCGGCAGTGGTGGCAGAGCATACGGCTATGGATGGGCAGTCAATACCGGAAGAGCAGTGAGAAGACACGGAGACCCACTTGCACCCGCCGGCCTTTTCGATGCTGTTGCTACACTGTGGGCACTTACGCGTGTTTGCCTGCGCAGAAAGACGTTATTTCGTGTAATATCTGCGGAAGTCTAAAACCAGTCTTACATTGATCCACTGCGTAGTTCCCGAGTCTTCCTTGGACTCCAGCCACTGCGTCGCAATCTTGCAGATTACCGGCATGTGTCCGCTCTCCAGTCCACATCCGAAGCAGAATTCATGTTTTTGAATGCAGGTGACGGTGGGTACGGTGGTAAGAAGGGCCGAGGAGCTAATCGAGCAGTGCACGGTCTCCGTACAGGAAGGTGCTGGGCAAAAACGGAGTGAAGAGGTGGCAGACACAAAAGACTGGGCAATGAGGGCTTGCCAGCTTTACAAGAAAAGAGTCAAACAAAAAACATCTTGTAGCGAGAAATGTGTCGTGGCGCACCGATAATAGACTTCGTTGTCTACGACAGCTTGAATAAAATCTTCCTTGAGCGCAGTTTTGCACTTCTCGGCCATGCAGCGCAAGGAGCATTGACCCTCGTCCTTGACTTTGCTGGACAGGTATCCGCCCCAGCAGTCGCGACAAAATCGGTGTTTGCATTTTATTTCGGGGACGCCTGATGGTTCGACAATGTCATCAAAGCAAACTCCGCAGGTAGCGTCGAGTGGCGAAGTGCTGCGCCGCAGGCGCTTATTGGGAGGGTTCGAGGCGTCTGTCAAGGAGTCCCAGATACTTTTTAGTCGGTCTTTTGACAGTGTATTCGACACAACTAGTATTTAGGTGTGAGGGGACTCACATTTGTCCTCCACGGAAGCCGAATAGTCCAAAGGACCTGGCAGTTCGCCGACGGCGCTCAAAACGCGCGCGGGCGCGTCGGTGTACGACTCGATGAGTTTGTCCCGGTCCCAACGGTAATGTAAGAGGAAAATTAGTGCGAGACCTCGCTGAACGCGGGTAATAACAAGACCGGTGTGGATTAGTGGGTTAAATATTTCATGCCAGGTACGAGAAGATAGAAGTAGAAACGCACGTCGATGTCGAGGATGGAGACGACGCGGTCGATCTCGCAGTCGATCTCCGCGCGCAGGCTTTCCGGACTAAAACTCGTATGCTGGATGGACAAGTCGACGCCTTTGCCTTTGTCGACACGCGTGGCGAGCACCGCACTGTCCTCGTCGTCCTATTTAATGCCACGTTGTCAGTGCTGCGCCACAAACGCGCGTGAGAGGCCGCCCGCGGCCTCTAAAATAGACAGGACCGAGCGTCTGCGGCAAAGGGAAGATAGCTCACGTCGTAGTCGTCGAAGCCGCCAATATCGTCCGAGCCGTAGAAGGAGACGTCCTCGTCGTCGGACATGGCGCGCCGCTGTTGATGGGGGTGGTAAGAAGAAGGGTGTAGTAGTAGCACGCTGTAGTGCGTGCCTGCGCCTCCCGGTCAAGAATGGTTTCCATTCTGGGGTGATCGGGGCTGTCGGTAGTCGGCCCGACACTCTTATGTAACGATACGGCATGATGACCAAGAAGAATCAAGACACGATAGAGACTCCTTCTTCGCATGAACTTAATGAAATGGCATGTTATGTGCCTCGCAATGAAATATGCCTTCCGAACTCATAAATAAATGGATAAAACTAAAATCTAAGTTGATTAATGAAGTAGTTAAAACTAACGAAATTGCAAAGCCTAACGATCTTCTTTGCGGGACTCAAACTCAGAGGCACATGCAGTCATAATTCTTCTTAGATTTGTCACATTTATTACTCATTCAAGCCTAAAACCTCACTAAATACAAAAGGGATCATGTATCTTTCAAATGAGACTATACATTACAAGTTTATGGAGCAGATCGAAGTCTTGTCTGGGTTTATACCGTTGATTTTGGTTATGCATTATGAGAGCTTCTGGTGCTCTATAATTTGGTGCTTTTCATGAACAAATCTCTTTGTGGCTCAAGAGAACGCCTGCTGCTTATTTGAGGCTTTAAGCGAGACAATTCTTGTCGAGGTGAACTTATCGAGCGCGTTCCGATAGCCGTTTATATCTTGGATGCTGCTATAGTCTTTAAGCTCATTTTAGTAACAAGTCTTGAGCTAAAACTAAAAGTAATATCAGTCGAGAACTTATGATACTAAAGAAAGGTAGTAGGTCATCAAGGATACGGTACGTCGACGTTGAATGACACTCATATTTGGTGGTATCAAGGTATCTAGATTACTTATCTACATAACTGCAAGAAATGAAATGAAGGAATTCTTCGAGATTTCACGTCTTCTCTACACAGCTTCTGTGCTTCTGCGCGTGAAGTCAAAATACATACAAACGGACGTTGTGACACGCCTTCCGGCCTCAACTTACAGGTGCTGTACAGGGCAAGATCGGAATACATCCAACTAATATGCGATCCGCACGATTTTCCCCTCCCACTCTGACCAATCCGCCAGTGCCCGCTCCGCAACGAAGTGCGCTACGTCCTGTCTGCTGACCGTGTACTGCCCCTTCATCTCCTCCGAGTCCACACGATACGGCACGCCCGCTCCGGCGGGCGCATCGCCCTTGCACGCGCAGGCTTCGGCGGACGCATCGCCCTTGCATACGCCGTCCGTGAGCAGCGCGGGGCGCACGACGAGCACGCTTTTCAGCCAGCCCTCCCCCACGTGCGCCTGCCACCCTTCCGGGAGGATTTCCGCATCGGGCTCGCCGTCCGCCGCGGGCCACGCGAACCCTGCGGCGTGTGCGATCGCGCGCTCCATGCCGAGCTTGTCCCTGTGCGGGCCCGGCAGGAGGATGCCGTACAGCGGCTTGAGCGCGAACGGCACCGCGGCGTGTGCGGTGCGCCCGAGGCCCGTAGACGAGATGAGGACGAGGCGCGGTTGCGGGGAAGCGGCACGCGGGAAGACGGACAGTACGTTGAGCATGCTGTGCGCGCAGAGGTCCGGCGGGTTGATGTAGAAGCCCTTCGTGATACTGAAATTCGGCGTGCCGCCTGGCAGACTAAGGTTAAGGCGGGAGATATTGTAGAGTGGAGGGAAGCGCCTACCGACTGAGAAGAACACAGTGTCCACACTTCCATCGTCGCCTTCATCCGCGACCGCCCAAGCTTTCCGTACGTCCTCTTCCTTCAGCGCGTCGCCCGAGACAAGACGCGCCTTCCCGGAACGGACATATTGCTGGATAGTTTCGTCTGCGTCGAAGCACGATTTGTTGCGAAGCAAAAAGGTGACAGTAGCGCCGTGTTCTATGAACGAGAGCGGATCAATAAGTTGAATAAATATGGCATCGCAGCACGTACTGAGAAGTCGCTGAGCGGCGTAGTAGCCAATGTTCTTCGAGCCGCCGATGATGAAGGCCTTCATTGCGAATGCGGAAAGGATGGATTCGTGTGTTTGGGGGAGGGTAGTGTAGGCGGGTTGGTTTGAAAAGATCATTCAAAGCGCATGTTATATCCTCGCACAAACCCTCGGTCAGCGCCCATGTGCCCGAAGCTTATTCAAAAAGCGCAGTGAATATGATTCATCTATCAACTTTCACCGCGCCCTGAAGTCATGAGTAGTGTTGGCGGCACCTCCAGGCTCACTTCACCTCGAGCACTAACCAAATTAGGCGCCTTAAGCAGTGTTGTGCCTGCCATTGCCAACGCAATCGGCTTCTGACACGGCCACTGCGATCAAAATGGGTCTAAATGAGGGCCACAGCTTGATTGGCTTTGGTTTTCTTTGCGACTTAGCGAAGAATGATCAAAGAAGCTCAAAGACACTTTGTTATGATGCAAGGTATGGTTGGTTATGGCAGATTATGCTTCACAGCTATAATTGGTGATGAGCAGGTAGTGTTGCCGGGAGGTAAGGTGGAAGTCACCTCCATCTTGATTAGTCAGCACCTCGATCACTCAAGGTCGTCGAGTGGATGACCATGTACCCGACGGTTACTGGTTACACTAAGTTTCAGTACATAAATGATTACCGAATTCCATTTGTTTTAGATTTACGTGATAGATCCTTAAGGGCGACCTTAAGGTGCCCGATATGGTTAGGGCTCAAAGTGAACCTTGCCTTAAGGTCACCTTGCCTCCCGGCAACACTACGAGCAGGTATGGATTTTGCATTTCACTGATGTTTCATTGGTGTTCCAATGATTGTGGCATCTCAGCAGAAATATTCCGACCAATGCTGGATCAACACAATCTGCCAGCGGCTCACCAGGACGAATAGCTCGTCACGAGTCCCTCACCGCCTCACCAAGTTGCGTATCCGTCGGCACTTCCAGGTACCAGGTTTCCTCTGCACTGAGGAACATGGCGAGTGTCGCGACAGAGCAAAACGGACCGGCCGCGGATAAGCGTCGCCTCCGAGATAATCAAAACGATGCTGATGCGTGCGTGCCGAAACGGTTTGACAAGACGTAAAAGTACTTCAGTGGACGCCGAATGTCCGCCCTTGCAGAGGGGGACAAAGGAGAGTAAGTTGGTTTGAAGGAATGCATGGGGAAAGTCAATATACAGATGCACTATTGGAAGGAGCTAGTGTCCGTTATTTTCAGACATAAATTGAGAAGAATGACATTAGAGCCACTCTAGTCCGATGTTAGCGAGCTGTAAAACCTGCTTCATCTTTACAGTGGTTTCCAGACGGGGCTTTCCAGTCACGCCGAGCTCCAGGATAAAGACGGTTTTCAGCTCCGGAAGCTGAGTGGGCGCTATGTCGGCGATACTCCAGCACGTTGAGAGGATATCTTGATCGAGTTCGAATTCGCTACAAGCTTTGACCAGACCTATGTGTTTTATTTTCAAGGCCACGCCCTGTCTGAGCCGCCTAGGAAAGTCTTCGTCAATGCAGAACACCAGTTCACGGAGGTCCGGTAGCGCATCGAAGTTTATCGGGCCCTCGAGCCTGTCCCTCGCGAGGTTGCGCAAAACGAACATAGTGAGGTTTCTGCCGTGTTTCTTGACGAAGGCGGCAAGAGCTGACTCTTCGTTCTTGCCAACCGTAACGGTGATATCGGCCACGCGCAAAGAAGGGAGCTCGATTCGCAGAGACTCTTTCCTCATGAAGGAGTCGAAAATGCGGAGAGCGTGCAGGTTCGGCATCTCAGAGATCGTCAAGGGTGTGTAGCAAGGCTGTACAAAATGAGAGGTGAGATCCAACACGTGCAAGTTCAACGCGTAGCCGGTAATGGACATCGCTCCGTTGGATAGTGACGCGAATCTCCAAATGAATGTTCTGAGTCCCTTTGAGTAACGCCGGGCCCCAAGACGAAAGAAATCCGGGTCACCGCAGGGAAGGCCAAGGCGAAGGTGCTTGAACCTTTCGGTGTTTACCACTCGCAGAATTTTGTACGCAATGGGTAATACTTCTTTGCGAATAGCATGGCAAGTGAAGTCCAGTCTCTTCGTATAAAGCCTCGCCGAGTCGAAGAAGGACGATGACGGTTTTTTATAGAATAAAGCGGGACGAAACGGGTATGGGGCGCGGATGTATACGTATTCGTATAAGAGGCTTTTCGTGAGGGCGCTGAATTGTTTCGATACGAGGGAAAGCGCGTGCTTTGTCGCGATGTTTGTGCGATCCAGATCTTCTATGAATTTTACGACTGTCGAGACCGTTAGCCCATTCGATGAACGAAAAGTCGGCGAAGATCTCGAGCAGGACGTCCGGGAGAATGGGGCGTTTGAAACCTTCTTTGGACATCGGAAGAGTTTTCGCTGCGAAAAGGAGTCCTTCTAGTATATGCTGACTGAGGTTAGGAAAACAGCGCGGACTTATGGATGGTGTGTGGGATTTCGCTGGCAGTGAGAGTCATAAGATGAGCGTTACATTACATATATGTGACATGGTCTCACGACATTCATTCGCACGCATCTTGGTCCTGACCATTCACTGCAACCAATTGGAAATTTGCCCTCAAGATGTCTTCATCTCCAGGCCCGGGACCGTCTTCCAACGTAGAGCCATTTCGGAAAAGGCGTCCCGGACGTATTGCGAGCTCCTGTGCAGAATGCCGGAGGTGAGTCATTTGCTGGTCGCATATTACAGAAACTCTTATGTAATATTATTGGTAGGATGAAACTCAAATGCGATCGTAAAGTAAAGCAGTCCGCATCAACACTTTTCCTATTTTTTTTTTACTGGGCGTCTGTTTCTTTATTTCAGAAGCCTTGCGAAAACTGTGTCAAACGTGGATGCGCCTCTATTTGTCCCGATGGTGAGTCTACCTATACAAGCGAGAATAAAGATTGCACTCACAAGCAAGGTTATTACTAAGGCGCACAGACACCTATCAAGGGGTCACGGTAAGCCCTTATCCAATAAATTATTTAAATATTCGCTTGTTAATCAGCATTGGCAGCTTGGTCCTTTCAAATACCGAGGAATTAAGCGGAAGGCTTAATACTCTCCGAGAGCGAGCTCATCAATTGGAAAATGCTCTCAAGGAATTTCAGTTAAAAGAGAAAAGTACTGTGAACTCCTACGAAGAAGAACTCAGCGAGGCTAGCGTTTCACACACGGATATAAGTCCAAATTTAGACGCCTGTGGCACTCCGGACGTCGCCCACGATGAGAAGCTAGTCGATTCTTTTGGTGAGTATGAGATTACTTCAGTGATGGCATGCATTTTTTTTTACGAATGTTAAAAGGCGCATTATCAATTGGAGAGCTCGGAGAAACGGATTTCTACGGTCAAACAGCGAGATCAGATGTGAGCCAACCGTAAATCCGACCAGGTTGACTAGGTCTTCCTATTATTAACATTTTTTCAGCTTCTTATACAAGTAAGATGACACGGGATAGTATAGCGCGAACTATCTAATAGTTGGTCATTAAAGGTCTTACATGAAGAGTGCACAGATAAATTTCGATCCCTGCCAAAATTTATCTACGAATGCACCTGGCCAGAGCCTCCTCAAGTAAAAGAGGGACACGAGGAGAAGGCGGTACGCAAACTGATCTTCGACTGCCTCCCTCCGCTAGCAGAAGCCTGCACCATGTGCAGAACGTATCTTGAATATGGAAAATACCTGTATGTAAGTTGTATTACTTTCGAAAGCAACTGATCCCAGTCATGGTCTCGTTTCGTTCATAGTGGCATATTCGTTCCGCGACGACAGATGTTTGAGGATCTGGTTGGCGTAGTATATGACACAGCTTGTGATATCAGCTTGATATGTCCGTACCGTGTCGCACTCCTCTACATGGTCTTCGCATTGGCGATATTATGGGACCCTTCCAAGCCATTATATAGTCTCGTCGCAACGCGCTATTATCGCCTGGCACGCGCATCTCTCGCTTTGCTGAAATCGCCTACTACGGAGCCGACAGTCGTTACAGTTCAGGTTATCGTAAGTACACTATTCGCGCTCACTTTGGTTTTTAACGAGTCTAATCGTTTTCCTTTTTTTCAAAGAGCGAGATGACACGTTTCCTTTTTTACAGCGACTTTAATCAGAGCAGCATGCAAGCATGGGTGATGTCAGGACTAGGCTTGAAAATCTCGTGCAGCGTACGTCTGCTTGACCGGTCATCGATTTTTCTACGTTTAACTAAGGTTATTTTCAGATGGGTCTTAGTAAGACCGTAATAATATCTCTATCTACGATTTTATTAATTGTCGCCTTCACACAGATAGGGATAGTTCGACCTGGAACTTGGACGAGCGTCTGTCGGAAAAGAGGCACATGGCTTTTTGGCAATGCTACGTGGTCGAGACGACTTTGGTATGAATTTATCGAATTCTTCCAACTTAATTGTTTAATAATCTTGCCGCGGTGGGAGTAGAGCATGTTTTTAGGCCGGCCTCCTCTTTTAAGGAGGGCCTACATAGACTGCCCGCTGCCCACTTGTCTGGAGGACGATGACGATCCTGAACAGGCTGCCTGTAATTGTTCTCGCTCTTTCGTTTACATTTTCGAACGCTAGTTGAACTGCGTTCATAAATTCAGACTTCAGATGGTTTTTTGAGACGAGCAAACTGACTAACGAAGTTAGCGAAGAAGCATTCAGCGCCAAGCCGTTCGCGTACGACACTATCATTGCTCTCGATCGCACGTTGCGCATGCTACCCATTCCGCCAACGCTTAGGCTGAACTGCGCACGTGGTATCGAATGCGAGCTCCTGCAACGTCCAGACGTTGCGAAGATGCGAGGCTGGTATATCTTACATTACACTGATTCTAGTGAGGCTTGATTCTGCATTTTTGCTAGTGAAGGACAAATCATACTCATATTTATGCCCGATGATAACAGTACTGCTGCACCTTCACCGGAGCTTCCTTCTTGAAGCACTCGCAGAATATCCGGCAGATCTGATGAAAAGCAATTATAGCCCATCCATAATGGCGTGTTATCGTAGCGCGTATCGCTTGATTGAAGGACTGGACTGGGCCTACTGTCAAGTGCCTAAGGTCGTGGAAAGACATGGAAACTGGTTCGGTAGCATGGTCTCTTCCATGGTGCGTTGAACTCCCGCTAAGTGCTACAAATTACTTTCTTGTTTACTCAATGGTTGATCTAAGATCGTCATGAGTCTCCTCGTTGCTCGAGCACCTCGCTCAGGTTATGCATCACCGGCTATGGAAAAAATTGAACAAGGCTACTGTCTTCTCGAAAAAGTCGCTGACCGCAATCGAGTGGCCAGCCGAAATCTCGTGAATACCAATTATATTTCTTTTCGTGACACATCCTTACTGCAATTTTCCGCATTTGCAGGGCGCCACAGAGTTACTCCTTAAGAGCGCCAGAGATGCAATATCTGGGAGGCCCGACTCAATAGCTAACGAGCATTGGTCGGAGCTGGAGCGACTTGGAGGGAAGACGCACCTCGCATCTCGGACGAGTCATGATGACGCACAACGGACCTTCAATGAAGAGGGAACCTCAACTAGTCGTTTCGTGAACCTTCTGAGATCCCAGTGTCCTGCAGAAGAAGGCTATGTCGACCATCTGCTCCCGGGGGTGTCTGAACCTTTCCCATTTGAGACCATCATGAATCCAGACCTTGCAAATCTAGGGAATGGTGATTTTATAGCCCACACGCAGAATACTGTAGAGCCATTCGTTACACCGAACGCACTGTCGCAAGAAACACCTATGGATCTTGATGCAAATTGGCAAGAATTTATATCTATGCTTGGGTTCTAATCCTTCTTTCTTGCTTTACTCACTATAAAATTGCCTCTGATATTTACTTTTCAATCAACGTTTTGGACGTCCTATATCCCTTACGGTAATCATAGGTACCAAAGTTTTTTTTTGAACAGTACTATATCACAGTTCCCGACGCAACCCGTGTCCTCCTTATTCAGGTCTCTGAAACAAAAATAAAGGTAAAATTGAGCGCAATAGCCTGTAGATGTAAATATTGCGTTGTGGATCGATCGTACTTGAACATAATAAACACCAGGAAACGGAAAACCAATCAGCACGCTTTGCATTCAGTATACATGCAACCGCGACTACAGGTCTAAATGGCGGGCTCGGAAAGCCGATGAGAAACATAGACCTAGATCACCTCTCCAAGAGCAATACCCCGGACCCTGTCAGCGAATGGATACATGCTCAGGCAACTGACCGGAAGAGAGCTAGGTCATCTCACTGTGGTGAGCTCTTCCTCTTTTCTTCTCGCTCCCGTCAGCTTCCTTATTCATGCTTCCATATCGTACTGGCGGTAACCTGCGCGTATCGTCGATGCTTCAGGTCAGAAAAAGCAAGACGCGGACGGCTACGGCGCAGGAAACAAGAGGAATAATGCCAGGGTAGAGGGTAACGAATGAGAAAGTAAGGAGAAAGAACGAGAATAACGTCGCGTGTCCGACATCAACGGCAGCCCCAACGTCGACGCTGGAGAAGTCGAGTCCGCGCTCGCGGAGCTCATAAATAAAAGAAAGGCAGAATCAAACAAATCAAACGAAAGTGACGAACCAGCGAGCTGTAAGCGCTTAAGCTCTCATTGACATGTCACTTTGATCTGTGCACACCTAACCAGTCAGCTTCGCGTACAGCTTAACGTCTCCGGCTTTTCGACGAAGAAAGCGAGTCTTGACGGCCTTCGGTTTTGTGAATCAAGACGCACCGCTTCCATGACATAGCATATGGCGTTTTCACAGGACTCGGGCCCAAATTCCATCGCTTTCGTCGATCACCTCGCCGTCAAGCTGTCTCGCTTGAAGTCACCCAGACCAGCTCTCATTCCAATCCGGCTTTCAGTCCTACTTGTAGTTTCCAATAGGCAAGTCTTTTCTGACAATATGAGATGCACAACCCGAGGGGGGAGGGAAGAGCGCCGGAGTCGATAGATAGCGCATGGAGGGGGTAAACGTAGACAGACTCCCGGCCAGAGTAAGAATGGAGGAAGACGTGGCAGGAGGGTTTTTGACGGCTTGAACGAATAATACGAGAGAGTCTTGCATAAAGAAGAGGACAGGTAGTGGTGCTCTGGAGGTGGTATGAGCCTGTGAGGTACCTAAAAAGGGCGTCAAAGGACACGAAGCCAGCTGATTATCGATTTTAATGTCAGCCTGCCGTGCTACATCGCACGTTACTTAGTTGTTCTTCCTGGGATCTGTATGAATAGAATAACTTGCAAGCACTTTGTCTACGAAAGAAAATGAAGGCAACGATTTGAGCACAGCAAGCTGAATCGGTTCGCCTCAGCATGCTAGGCCCGGGACAGTGTGTGTTGTTCCTGATATTTCTTCTCAGAGACAGAAACAGGATTTGGGGAACGAGAGCGAAAAAAAGAGGGCGAAAAAGAAATTAGAATAAAGAAGACGCCGCGGAACTTGAAAGCAACGACAGTCTAAGCGATGACAGTAATGAAGAGGATGAAGCTGTAGAGGTTATTGCGTTGCGCCAATGACACCTGGCACGTTCGGTTGCGCGCTCAGGCTGATTTTTCCCCTCCTGCTCTCCCGGCCCAGAAAGTACGTTGGAAAACTAACAGAAAGAGGCCTGTGCTGGTAGCGATGAAGAATATTCTCGAGTCTTTCTTCCTCACCTTTTTGCTCGACACTTTCTCATCATCCACATCATTATCCGTGCTTTTCTTTTGCTGTATACGTTGGAAGACTTCAATGGCAACTCCCCGTCCGTTGGCGCCGCTCTTGGCCTTGGCGAACCGAAGGTCGCGTTCATTTGCTCAATTACTACAAAACAGTCCCGCAATCATACAATTGTTGCTCCCAATTTAGAGCTATGCTTCGTGAGCCTGTTTTCTCCGCCTACTGCGGTTCCTGATGAAATGCCGGACCTGATTTGTTTTTCTTGAGAGTCGAAAGAGCCATGTGAGAGCGCGGAGAGTGGGAAATGATGGAGCGCGCAACTACATTGAGATATACATGCCGAAGGAACAGCAACGGAGAATATCTTGTCGCTGAGGGTAGTTCGGCGATGACAGCTCGGAGAAAGAATGCAAGGGTCTTGCGAGGCTTAGAAGCACGAGGAGGAAAACACACAGGCGAACTATGAATCTGTTCACATTTAGTGTATGAAGGCAGCGACACTAAGGGCAGAGCAACCTACTGCTGAACCCTTGACTTCTTACTCCGAACTCCATTATCAAACAACCGAAATAGTCGAGCTGAGCTTAGAAAGGAGTCTGATAAATATGGAGTCTACAAAACTTTCGTGAGTAAATTCCCGATGGACATGAGAGGATATGTGCGATTCTATGAGTCTAGTACGGAGCTCTGTATCATTGCGTTTTTGTCTTCAACGTTAAACGTCGCCCATCTACTTCTGCGTCTCGAGTTAGCTCGCTCTCGCAACCAGATAAGGATAAAGAAGTCTTACTAGATCGGATCACCTTCTTCTTCTCGCCGCGGAGCTCCTTCAAAAATGGTCCTCCGAAATTGCGCACCGTCCGCGTGGCAAAGAGACCCGCAAGGAAGACCGCGCACGCCGCACGCGCTGTTTCAGAGCTGAGCGCTTCGGCGTCTCCCATGAGCGGCGCTTTCTCCCAAAATGGCGCGGCCTGCGCAGCAAACAGTGCGTGTAGGTCGGCCCAGAAAGGTTGCGCGTGCGTAAGAAGCGCGTAAAGCGCGGTGGTGACGGGCGCGCACCACAGGTCGGCAGTTGTCCATCCGTACGCTTGCAGCTCGGCGGGCGTGGTGAGCGCCCAGCCGGTCGGTTGGAGCATGGAGAAGAGATTCACGAAAAAGAAGCCGCCGTTGGCTGTGACCTGGAGGTATCTTGGTCATTTTACTTTGCACGTTGACGAAAAAAGCACATACAAGGGACGCCAAAATTAAGGCCCACGGCGACGACGCGATGGATGGCTGGGAATGTGTCGTAACGATTGGTGGAATGAGCTGGCACAGTAGCACAGCGCGCGTCAGGCCATCGAACAAAGAAAGAGGAAGTTCCGTCTTGAGCGACATGGTTGGCACCCATGGCAGTTGCTCGACGAGCAAAGTCAGAGCAGCGTATAGAGATGGGACGACCGGCGAGAATACGAAGGATGGCGAAACCCCTAACCAGGGGTCTGAAATTCGAAAAACAAATGAGAAATGAGCGATAGATGGTTTTTGAACTCGACGCACTCATGATTGCCTCCCCTCCATACACGACGACAAACGTTGTCGCAATAGACTTAGCGTAGCTCGTCTCCTCAATCTGCTTTCCGCCATTGTCCTCGCGCAGCGTCTTCTGGTGGTTCTGCAGGCCCATCTCGCGCAACTGCCGCAGCACAACGCACAGACGCAACGCGGCACCAATATCGAGCGTGCTGATCCCAAGACCGAACCATGTGAAGGGCGGGATGGGTTGCAAAAGCTGTCTAAAGACACTCGCCACGGTCGACAGAAGTATTGTGCTCATCGTTGGCGGCTGCGCCAGCAACTCGTGGTAGTCGGCAAGGAGACGCGCCCACACGTATCAGCGCTCAGCCGGTTTGGGCCGTCTCAGCGGGCTGCGGAAGCAACGCGGACATCTTGACACCAGTCCACAATCATCGGTCCATCCAGCACATCGACAGAAAATCAGCTTGCAAGTTGCATTTCTTAGAATTTGACAAGCTGATTCGAATGAATAGCACCACAAATACTTTTCTGTCCAGAGACTCTGCGGATCAACTAAATAAGTCGACCCTACGATTTTCGCGATTTTGTGGAATATCGGCTTCTGTGACATGTCGACCAGACAAGTATCCAGGACACTATGCGACGCTTAGCTGCTATGGGTTTTCATTTCGTACAACTGGAGTGTGTACACTTGATATCATCCGCCCAGAATCGACAGCAAAACAATACGAAGCGACGATCAATTAATCCTCCAAAGCCAGGACTGTTAGGTGAATACTTATTGGTTAAGTGCTGAGCGTGGACTGGAGGAGAAAGCAGTCAGCCGTAAATGGGCCAAGTGTGTTCATCCACGTCGACAGCCTATCTGACTGGCAAGCTTTTTTTAGGAGACAATATTACAATCCGAATCAATAGTGCTATAAATGCGTACGAAGGCGAAATGCGTATTTTATAATATGTCCGTGAACCATAAGAATATCTCATCTCTTCTGTCAACTTCAACTGTGCTACCGTTCCCGCTGCGCGTCTCTGTAACTGCCGTGATTCCAAGCGATAGGCGTTGGAGCAATCTCGAAATCGACGCCATCAACCGTGACGATGCGGCTCGAGGATGTCAAGGCTTGTTTGGATGTTTGGTATCGTTTAATGGACTCAGTCTCCGGGGACCGATCAGAACTCGATTTGCGTACTAGGACGTTGCGAGCTGGATGGAGTAGAGGTATTTGACAATCTCCATAACAAGGCGTCAAAATGAGCTTACCTTCGTACTTCATGTGTCTTTCCATCAGACCGAGTAAGTCCCAGTCAAATCGCAAGAATTGAAGGAAGAATGGTTCTTTCCGGCGTTCAGATATTTGAGACTTCTATAGCAAGCGTCAAAAACTGCCCCATTCGGTTCCGAAGATTTCAACTCACCTCTTGATCTCCGTTTGAACTCGAAACACCTCTTCGAATGACGCGGTAGAAGCCATGATACTGATATCGCGCTCCCTTACCATTGGTTTCCCCTTGGATATCGAAGAGGTGACACCCATTGGGATTGTACTGTGCGTGAAGGGCAAGCAGCTCGGAAAGCACCAGCGAGCTCGGGACAATGACACCGTGCGCTCCCGGCCTAAGCAGCGTCGGCCCATGCAAATACTCCGACGGATCAATCGTAAGTATCTCTTGAGCGGTCTGCACACATTATGTTAAGCTTGGCGCGCGAAATGAGCTCAAACCCTACTTACGCGGAGACTCGTTGCGAAGCCTACTGCACTCTCCGATACACACCGGACAGGTACGCGTATATCCTCCGTGACACCCGTCCGACATGATTGTGAATGGCCAGCATGAAGCAAATTCTTGTTCTGCGGCGACACGGCCTGCTCTTCAAAGATGTCGTTGTGCGCGGACTCGCTGTCCGAATCGGACTCAAAGAAGTCACCATCGCACAAAGACGAGGCAGGCTCTGAGGGGAATCCGGAAGACGAAGAAAGGATTGAAATAACTGAGTCCCGACGCGCATTTGGAGAGCATGGTGGTGTCAATATAATTGACGGCGAAGGGGACGCGGTCAAAGGCGATAAGCATGACGAATGTACGCCCCGCCCTCTTGCGTCCTTTCTTGGCACTTCTAACAAAGCAGAGGTCATTGCTGATAACGTGTGCGGGGTTGAAGGTGGCAACAAGCACTGGAAAGACCCAGGGAGCGAATGCCGCGCAGTCACGTCGTGGCTCGCTGTGTGGCGGAGAGGAGGAAACGCCGGAAGAGAGGATCGGAGAATAGCACGCTCGTATAAATGCTAACATAGTGAGAACACGCATCAATCGACCATGCCTTTCCTGTCTTTGTGAGTCAAGTTCGGTGTACTCACGCCAGAAAAATCACAAAGACAATGATCCTGCCCCAAAGCATCGATGGGCGACAATGGCAGGTTTGTGGGGTTAGCCGGGGTTGAATCGGAATACGCGTGGCACGCAATCGAAAAATCACAATCGTCGTCGTCGTAGATGGGCGGCTCCTGTTGAAGGCTTCGTGCCCATAAATACGTTCGCAGCACTGTTCCCGGCCACCCCGCTTTCGCGTTCGCTGTGGACGGCGAGGACGCGCTTAGATCTGAAGCCGCTTTGGCAGAATCGTCGATACGGCCGGCCATTTTTTGGTGCTAGAGGTATGGAGGTAATGAGGAGGGGTATGGTGGCTCAAACGGCGACGCGGCGGTACGCGGGCGTCCTGAGCCGGGTTCTGCTTTATACTCTTCGCAGACGACAATTACGATCTACGTGGTATTGTGAGCGCACACTTTGGTTCTGGTGTTCGGGATTTTCCATCAGTCTGGTGCAGGAACGGAAGAAAATGAAGATGGAGTCTGACCTTTATCCGGCTCAAAGGAAGATGTCCACGGTCTCCATAATTTCGAGGAACGGAAACTAACCGCGAGCGTCTCCGGTCAAAGTCTGCTCCTCGCCGACAATAGGAGACCAAGCCAATCGATTCGCTTTGAACAATTGACGTGGTTTTAAGCAGCGCCACCTGCAGATGGTGCATTCAAAAGAGTTTAAAGAAAGTACTCGTATCGAGTATCCGTTGTATTCCCTGAGGTTATCAAGTCGCGAACAGACATGGTAGACACTTTCCGATCCAATGGGTTGTCGCAAAAGACAAGCTTAGACCCGAGCCGTGCTATGCTTTACTAGAAAAAGAGCCTATCCCAAATTTGGGTTAAGGTCAGTTCCATTCCTGGCGTCCCTTTTTGTTTTTTATACGACTTCTAAGACAGCTCAGTGCTTTGCTACCGTTATCGCAATTATCGCAAGGTGTTTAAATACACCGCGCGGACTTCGAGAATGGACCGCAAGCGGAGATATGAAGACTTACTTTGCTGTGGTGCCGAAATGCGCCGGCGTGTACAGCTCTGCTGGTGACTGTAGCTTTGCAAAGGGACCACTGTGTTATGCATCTTCGAGCAAAGCTTTGCTGGGAAGAAACTACTCAGTGTGCTGAGCATGCTGAGGTATAAAGTCTACCTTGCAATGGGTTGGTGGATAACAAAGAAGAATACGGCGATGATCAAGCTTGCTAGCTTTGCCGCGATAGCTCTTGCGCTTGCAAGCACAACACTTGCGCGTACGTTCACTGTAAAAAACAGTTGCAACTACACAGTTTGGTGGGTTCATTACCTCTCTATTTTGACTATCACTAATGAGCTCCCATAGGCCGGCCGTATGCGTCTCTTATGCGACAGTTAAAAGTTGAAGAAACTAACTGTATCTTCCATCAGGTTTATACAGATATGACTTCCTCCAAAGTTAAGCCAAACATTCCAACGGGGTATGGCATCCTTTACGATATCTATCGCGTGGAATTTGCTTACGATGTTTATTCTAAGATGGGAAGCCCCTGCAGGCTCGGGGGTTCAATTCTTCGTTCCCGATAACTGGACGTCGGGTCGCATTTGGGTGAGGGCTGCTCGACATGATATTTCGTGTAGGCAAACTAATAAATGCTTCAGGGACGTCGTGACTGCGACTTCAGCACAAATCCAGGCCCCAACTCGTGCTCGACGGGTGGATGCAACGGCGGCTTGGAATGTATCTCTCCTGGCGGGACAGTGAGTATCGCTTAACTCTCTTATCTTGAAAATCATCTCAACTAGGAGACAGGGCGTTCCACCTGCGTCATTGGCAGAGTGGACTCTCAATGGAGGTAACGGCAGTACCGACTACTATGATGGTGCGTACTTATTCCTGTGAATCGCATCCGCATTCGCTGACCTCCATAACAGTATCGCTGGTCGATGGATTCAATATTCCGATTAGCATCACAAACGACAAGAATTGCCCTCCCGCCGAATGTGCTGCTGACCTCGGTGCGACCTGTAAGCTTATATTTTACACCTAATCACATACGAGTTCTCCCTGATGCATCCTCGCTTGTCTTAAGGCCCTACACAGTTGAAACATGGCGACAACGGCTGCTATACGGCATGCAAAGCCAACCTTGATGGAAATCCTCGTAAGCCAATCGTTATTATTGTAAACTTGGGAAACCTCCTGACCAAGGGCAACATCAGAAAACTCTTCAAGCTGCTGCTCTGGAAGCTTCAGCACTCCTCAAACATGCCCGAGTTCTGGCGTGCAATATTATTCATTTTTCAGTGCGTCTACTATAGTTTGTATTGATTTGGTGTCTGACCTGCTTCTTCAGAGAACGCATGTCCCAACTCGTATGCCTACCCTTACGACGAAGGGAGTGGGACTGCTCTTCGCAACTGCTCGTCAACTCTTTCGCCGGACTACACGCTTACTTTCTGTCCTTAGACTATTATATTATACTATTTATCGAGTCGTCTTCTCTTTTCGAATTATATTTCGCATTCATTCTGTTTGTAGAGTTTATCAAACGTTTTACATAAACTGAACCTATTACTTAAAATATACCTGTTTTCACACGAATAGAATTCGGCAAGGCGAGACCGCGTCATGAAAGTAACGAAGTCACTTCCTATAAACGCCACACCCTTTACTCTTCTCCGTTACGCTCCTTTCAAGTGCTGCATCTCAGCAATACACTTGTACATATTTGCCCATAATGCCAGGTATAATTGACTCGAATTTTGTGCTTGAACGGCGAGGAGGGTCGGATGTGACATCGGATTCCATTGATGTATCCTCGGTACGCACCGCACCGCACCTGTGTTGTTTCCTTTGCTCTCCGACTGACTCTTGCCGTATGCTATAACAAGTACCCGACCGCACCTCCATCGAGCACGCACACGCACTTCAAGAGTATTCCGACGATCGGGGGGACCGAGGGAGGTCAGTTCGTCTCAACTTCCGACCGTACAGCCCCTGACGCATGCTGCCGCCAGGTTTCATCGGCCTCGTTGTCGGTCTTGGCGTGATCTTTCTCGGGTCGTGCGTCGGCGTGTTCTTCCTGCTGCGCAACTGGAAGCACGGCGGGCGCACCGTGCGCGGCAAGTCGGGCGAGGTCGGCGTCGAGGCGCTCCCTGCTGGCCCGGACGCTCCGCGGCGGCGTGGTACACTATTCGGCTTCCGCTCGACAAACCCCCGGAAGGCCGGCTGGGTGCGCGCACCCGGGGAGGACGAGGATGAGTGGGATGCGAGCGATAATTTGAACGCGGGCGTGCACTGTCAGGGCCAGGGTCGATATGCGAAGGATAATGTCCAGCTCGAGCAGAGCGCGTACGGCTTCTAGAGGCGTTGGCGGCGGCGTTGGTGACGGGGATCGAGACGCGTGATCGTCAAGGGCCGTACTGCTGCTGGCAGGGGGAGGGGAAGAAACGAGTCTTTGGCGAGCGTAGACTTTCGAAGCCCCTGGCAGGCCACTCGTTTGACGATCCCTTCGAGCCGCCCGCCCGCACGACGTCTCCATCGTATTACGACGGCGAGACGGCTGCACACTACTCCTCTCAGGACCCGCACGCCAAGGGACGACACACGTCTCTCGACTCTACCGAAACAGCTGTGACACTTCCGG
Source organism: Phellopilus nigrolimitatus (assembly GCA_021029095.1). Taxonomy (NCBI): domain Eukaryota; kingdom Fungi; phylum Basidiomycota; class Agaricomycetes; order Hymenochaetales; family Hymenochaetaceae; genus Phellopilus; species Phellopilus nigrolimitatus. Next base: position 402,499 of record JAJOHG010000014.1, read on the forward strand.
GCGGGACGAGGTTCAAGGAAAGCCTGTAGGCATCATGGGTTATCTCGTTTCGCCTCTTCTGTCATCATATATGACAATTTCTGTACAATGCTTCATTGAAAGCGCGTTTTCTTCATTTAGCATGTTTTCCTGGCTGTACTTCTCTTCTCGACTTCTCTTCCTCGGCTTCGCTGACTGTATCCTGTACATGCTTACTCATTCTCTCACTCCTCGTCCTGGTTGTTTTGTCTACGTGTATTCATTTATTGTCGATGTTTCTTGAATAAATGTACGAAATCGTACGAAGCGTGGACTTCATCCTTTCGCTATGAAGCAAACGCAGCGCGTCTCATGGCTTACGAATCTTCGCGAACGGAGCAAATAATAGTTATAGCATGTTGTTTGCTCATGAACGTTGATGTTTGCAGAATCGATTCTCGACAGCTTGCGGTTAGTAGTTTAGCCGGGCTAGGCCCAGACAATCGAGACTGTCGATCACAGAAGATCGCTCTGTTTTCCGTAGCGAAATTCGATAGCCACAGTAGTCGACTCCACGAGCAACAAAGCAACAGAAATCGGACAGCGTCTGGATTCACGATGGCGCTTCTGCATGTATGAAGCTTTAACGGTTCTTGAAACTCAAGAGTCGCTGCACGAATGAGTGAGTTAGACAAAGGTGGATATAGTAAGGAAAACATACATCAACGACCTTAGAAACTGAACGAGCCAGTCCTCTGTTCCAGGCGCAAATTTGTTGGATGGCTCGGATGATTGATCAGAATAGATTGCTCCTTCGAAGCCGACGATAGTCTGGGAAGCAGGTGCGGGGACATTATACAGTGAAGACGACCTCAGGGTGTAGTATATCCACTGCAATATCTTCGCTCAAAGGCTCCGCGACGATGTTGATAGCAGGCTCGATAGCCTCTGGGACTATACTTTCGAAAGGATCTGCTGGCTGTAGAATGATATATATGTGTTACGCGGTGAGCATTAGTCAGGATAAACAACGTAGCTTATATTCACCTGATTGACTTCAGAAACCTTCTTCCTGTATTTCCGCTCCTTGTGAGGCGGACAAGGACACCTTCGCCGTATCACAAGCCTCGCACTTCATAGACGAGTACGGTGGTGACATGTTGCACTATATGATTCTATAGTTAGCTCTCTCCACTTGGGCGGAGTGGCACGGTCTAACCCTCTTGCGCATATCTGCACATCTTGCGCACGCACCCATATTACGCGCCGTTGCGGGCTGATGTGCGGCAGTAGGAGTGGCTAGAAGATGCCCGGGTTCACTGCTCATATCGACCTTGAAGATGCTCCTGTTGGCGGCAAGTCTCCACTTCTGAGCTATGTTCGATGCCATCCAGGCTAGTGATAGGAACAGACGAGTAATGTGCAGTATAGAGACAAGGTGTGTTCTGCGATGGCAGGTTACAGACTCTCTGTGAGGTACCAGCCGGGTTATGTATTGCCATCGTATCCTCGCTTTGGTTTCGGCACTTTCTCTAGAAGAGAAGGTGAAAGCATCAGTAGACGGTTTGTGGGCGGCGAAGATAGAGAGCATGAGTAGTCGGTCGTAGGGTTCCGAAAAACCATTACATGACCGCGATCGCGGTCGCATCGTGGCTGTGTGCGATCGCAACGCCTAGCGGCTAACCGAAGGTGGGCACCATCATAACGCAACGGTGACTTGTATACATGCACCAGTGTTCGGACGGACCCCTGACCCCAGCTCTGACCAGACCGGTCTGACCCCTGGGGTCACTTGAACTCTGAGGTTGGTGGGGTCCGGTGAGGTAAGCCAGAAGTCATGTACTGAAGGCTTTTCAAGTTTTTTTCCCGAGTGAAACTTCGTCGTACAATCGTATGTATGGCTCCGCAACAGTCAATGAGCCATAAAAACCGTCAGGCTCCCATTTTCCAGTAGTTGAAACTTGATGCGGTTCACTTTGATGATGACATTGACTATGTAAATTCAATCAGTTCAAGTCTTGCGTTATGAGCATCTCCGCGTTTGCTACTCCTTCAAACTGATTCTGGTTTGGCCCTACAGGCTGTCTGACAACTAATCACCATTAGTTGAGAGGATTATTACCTGACCCTTCTAACCCCTTTGACACCCTCTGACACCCTCTGACCCGGGTCAGTTGAATTCTGGACTGACCATCAACTCCTGACCCGGGTCGCACCGAACACTGCTCGAAGCGGCCGCCACACCACCACCCATAAACAGCCCACTTTCAAACACATCCAAACGAAGCCGCGTGCTCCTGCAGCATGCTCTCCGTCTCGTCTCGTTCGTCTGACCAGCAGTTCGGCGCACCCCACGAGAGCCGACTTCGTTCCTTCCCCGATTCGGCCACCCTCTTCTCTGCATACATAAAAAGGCTCTGATTAAGCCTTAGTCCGACACGCTTCGCTGACTGTATCCTGTACATGCTTACGAATTCTCTCACTCTCTTCGTCCTAATTGTTTTATCTACGTACTTACATTTATTGTCGATGTTCCTTGAATAAATGTACGAAATTGTACGAAGCGTGGACTCCAATACAACTGTGCTTGTATCAGCGTCTCATGACTACGAGCCTTCATTGAGGAAGTGATTATTGTCGCATTTTTTTGCTCGTGTATGTTGATTTTTGAGGCCTTTGCAGAATCGATCCTCGACAGCTCAGCCAGGCTAGGCCCGGACGATCGAGGTTGCCGATCACAAAAGATCGCTCGAGTTTCCAACAAAAATTTGATAGCCACAATAGTCGACTTTACGACCAACAAAGCATTGGAAGACACATAAATCGGATAGCATCTAGATTAACGAAGGCACATCTTCATGTATGTAGCCATGGATACTTCCAAAAACATATATGCATTCCAGAGGACGCTGTACGAAGGGGTGAGTTAGTTCTCAGATACATAAAGGCGGTTACAGTAAGGAAAACATACACCAACGGTCGAGACCTTAGAAGCTGAACCAGTCCTCTCGTCCAGGCGTAAAGAGGCTGAATAAGTCGAACGACTCATCAGCAATGAGCGAGCCATCGAAAGCCGATCTGGCATGAATCCGCCTGGCACGCTTCTTGTTGAATCTTAATCTTAAATAATCCACGTTGCGGACCCGGAAACAGAATTGGACACAGGCTACGCCTCGGAAATTCCCACGAACCTCGTCAAACGCGTGTCTCCAGCGCTCGCGCCTTCTGCGACCTGACCCGGACGGGGACACGGATGACTAAACCAAGCAAGCCTTATCTATCCACCCCTGCTAACAGTCTCCGCTGTGCTGAGCGCGAGGTGTGCACGTACCCAGTCGCTGCCCCCCTAATATGTGCGCGCCCCACATATACAATCATCGTTTTACTTCGCTCCCGGCACACTTTTTGTGTGCTTTTCCAGGACCTTTCTCCCCTCTCCTTTTGATGGACATCGAAACGACGATTCTCGCGTACAACGCACGCCCAGCGGACAGATGCACGCGGATTCGCTTCGGGAGGCCGACGCAGTCGCTTCAAACTAGCACGACGCACATACGACGGCGAGACGCCTGCATACTACTCCTTTCAGGATCCGCACACCAAGGAACACAGACGGCATACATCTTTCGACGCTACGGAAACAGCCGCGGCACTCCCGGGCGGGACAAGGTTCAAGGGGTTTCGGCACTTTCTGTAGAAGAAAAGCGAAAGCATCAGTAGACGGTCTATGGGCGATAGAGAACTGAGAGCATCAGTAGTCCGGTCGGCGTAGGCTCCGAGAAAAAACAAACTACCCTTCGCGCGTCCGATGGACGGGATCGACTCCGTCTCTCGCGTTGTGGCTGTGTGCCTCGCAACGGTGGGCGTGCGCCGAACTCCTCCGGCGAGAGAGGAGGGGGTGTTTGCCCGATGTTCATACCAGCACGGCACCACCCTGCTCCCACTTTCAAACACACCCAAACGAAGGGGCCGGACCCTGGCGCCTCATACTGGTAATAAACTACCTACATACCTACTTGGCCCGACCCAGCAGTTCGGCGCACGCCCACGAGAGTAGTATAAACATCGGGCAAACAGCACGCGTAGCCGCTCACACCGCGCTTAGCCGAACGGACGGACGGACAGACGCCATCCGTTCATCCGTGGGAATGTGTTTCCGCCTTTCGAGAGGCGTAATTTATAAGTAACAATGGGCAGAAATGCGTTCCCGCGGATGAACGGATGGCGTCTGTCCGTCCGTCCGTTCGGCTAAGCGCGGTGGCATGCTGTTTGCCCGACCACCCAGCTCCCATAAACAGCTTCCCAACCGTGCAGAGGTTGTCGCTTCGCGGGAATTTCCCAGTCCGCATGACTAAGCCACGCCGTCGCAACGTGAATTATTTAAGATTCAACAGGGACCGGGGCGTTCATGCCTCGTCTGTTTGTATCTTCAAGGTTCTCTCGCCGGTTACGATGCGCCAACCCCGATTTTAAAAAAAATGCGACAATCTATAAGAGCAGCTTTGCACGGCTTCAGAGGTCAAAGAGATTCACTGGGCCTTGACTCGCATTTCCCACCTTGCTTACATTTAACTCTATATCGCCATCGACTTGAACATCGTCCATGGAAGTTCAACCATGGGAACGTGCTCTGAAGCAGCCTACTTTCGAGTTCGCCCCAAAGTCATCCCAAGCTGTCCAGACAACTCCGCTCGCAAGGACTCGCAACATGAAGCCGTGCAGGAATGCATAAGAAGGTCAGGCCCGTGTCGTTCGCGTTCCTCAAAGTCAAGGTGCTAATTTTGTCACTACTTAGTGCAACATATCGCCGCCGTACTCGTCTGGGACATGCGAAGCTTGTACTACGGCTCGGGTACCTTGCCCGCCTCACAAGGGGAGGAAGTCCAGGAAGAAGGTTACTCGAGCGAGACTTGTACAAGATCCTCCGCTGTTAGGAAGCGTGCCCGACGTCTTGCAGGTGAGTACAAAGCAAATCGTTGGACCCAACTCATACTTGTCGCTCACGATATAAATTATTCTACAGCCACCCTTTCCTTCCGGTAATGAAGCGGCTGAGGTTATCCAGCCACAGATTACTCGTGCGACCGGAGCTCCTGCTATCAATGTCGTCGCTGAGACCTCAAGCGATGATGCTGCAGCGGACCCGCCTGCTAGCCAGATCGGCTTCGATGTCTCAATCATTGCTGATGAGTCGTTCGACTTATTCAACATCTTTACGCCTGGACGAGAGGATTGGTTCAGTTTCTAAGGTCCCGATCTGTGATGTACGTATGTTCCCCTTACTGAGACCATCTTTGTGTATCTGATGTCCAACTCACTCTTTCGTACAGCGCCTTATGAATATATAGGTGTATAGAACCGTTAAAGCTACATACATGCAAATGCACGTTCGTTAATCTAGATGCTGTCCGATTTCTGTGTTTCTCAATGTTTTGTTGCTCGTGGAGTCGACTACTGTGGCTATCGAATTTCGCTATGGAAACCCGAGCGATCTTTTGTGATCGGCAACCTCGATCGTCAGGGCCTAGCCTGGCTGAGCTGTTGAGAATCGATTTTGCAAAGACGTCAAATAACAACATACACGAGAAAAGAAATGCGACAATATTTATTACCGCCATGAAGGCTCGTAGTCATGAGACGCGGATACAAGCACAGCTGTATTGGAGTCCACGCTTCGTACGATTTCGTACATTTATTCAAGAAACATCGACAATAAATCAATACATGTAGATAAAACAACCAGGACGAAGAGAGCAAAAACATTATACAGGATACAGTCAGCGAAGTCGAAGGACAGAAGTCAAGAAGAGAAGTACAGTCGGGAAAGCATGCTAAAAGAAGAAAACGGAAGCATTGTGCAGCAATTGTCGTATACGATGACAGAAGAGGCGAGAGAGATGCCTCCTTGAATCTTGTCCCGCCCGGGAATGCCGCGGCTGTTTCCGTAGCGTCGAAAGACATATGCCGTCCATGTCCTTTGGTGTGCGGATTTTGAGAGGAGTAGTGTGCAGGCGTCTCGCCGTCGTAGTACGACGGTGACGTTGTGCGTTTGGGTGGGCGGCTCGGGATAGTCAAACGGGTGGCCGCCAGGTGCTTCAAAGTCTCGAGACACAGAAAATTTCATTCTCACCTGAAGATAAGCATATCCACCGGAAATAAAGCGAAAACAGATTGTGCTAATAAGAGGGACGAGAACTTCAAGCACATGAGAACAATGCACTCATCGGTGCCTTGAAAACATAGAAGAAATGAGTGCGATCGTGCGTGTTCAAGTTCTCGCATACATTGCACTGGTCCTTCATGCAGTACACGCAACGGAATCACTCGCCCTCGATGCGGTCATACAGCGCTGTGTCGTGGTAGAGCGTCGCGAGATAGGCTGAAAAAGCAGATGCGACTATGTCAGATAACGAGGACGGGTTTTTTCAGACATGGAGGGACCTGCGGGCGCCTGTACCTGACATCCGCGAATAGACATTAGCTCGTGAAACGCAGCATCTGAAAAGAATGCGATGGGGATGTGCAGAATGGCGAACTGCGATTAGATTGGACGGTCCAGCTCACAAGGTGGTCCAGCGCGTCTGCACAGCGGTGCGCAAGGCGCGATTCTAAATTGAGGTATCGCTGCGATTCAAACGCGCCCACCGCGAGTCGTGCTAGTGTGGGACTAAGACTGTGCAGAGGAAGTCCGAGTCCGAAGTCCGAAGTCCACCATAATTGGTTCTCACGTGACGTGGTGGCCGAATCGGGTGCGCTGAACGGTACTGGTAGTACTCCCCAAACGACCGGCGTCTCGTGCGGCATGCCTGGCCTAGGAGTTCGGCGCCCACCAGTGCCCGCTTCCCACAGCGCGCGAACGCGAGAGGTAATAGTTTTTCTCGGGGCCTACGAACGGACTACTGATGCTCTCTGTTTTCTATCGGCCATAGACCGTCTACTGATGCTTTCGCTTTCTCTTCTAGAGAAGTGCCGAAACCAAAGCGAGCTCTTCGCCTCTTCTGTCATCGTATATGACAATTGCTGCACAATGCTTCCGTTCTCTTCATTTACATGTAGCATGCTTTTTCTCTTCTCGACTTCTGTTCCTTCGGCTTCGCTGACTGTATCCTGTACATGCTTACGAATTCTCTCACTCTCTTCGTCCTGGTTGTTTTATCTACATGTATTGATTTATTGTCGATGTTCCTTGAATATATGTACGAAATCGTACGAAGCGCGGTCTCCAACTCAGCTGTGCTCGTATTCGCGTCTCATGACTACGAGCCTTCGTGGAAGAAATGATTATTGTCGTACTTCTTTGTTCGTGTATATTGATATTTGAGGCCTTTGCAGATTCGATTTTAAACAGCTCAGCCAGGCTAGGCCCAGACAATCAAGGCTGCCGATCACAAAAGATCGCTCGGGCTTCCATAGCGAAATTCGTTAGCCACAGTAGTCGACTCAACGAGTATATATGAGCGAAAAAGTATTGGAAAACACAGAAATTGGATAGCATCTAGATTAACGAAGGCGTATTTGCATGTATGTAGCTTTAATGATTTTAAAAATCTATATGCATTTCAAGAGTCGCTGCACGAATGAGTGAGTTAGACATCAGATACACAAAGGTGGTTATAGTAAGGAAAACATACGTCAACGACCCTAGAAACTGAACGAGCCAGTCCTCTGTTCCAGGCGCAAATTTGTTGGATGGCTCGGATGAATCATCAGAATAGATTGCTCCTTCGAAGCCGTAGATAGTCTGGGAAGCAGGTGCGGGGACATTATACATGAAGGCGACCTCAGGGGGTAGTATATCCACTGCATTATCTTCGCTCAAAGGCTCCGCGGCGATGTCGATAGCAGGCTCGATAGCCTCTGGGACTACATTTTCGGAAGGATCTGCCGGCTGTGGTGTGATATAGATATGTTACGCGGTGAGCATTGGTTAGGACAGACAATGTAGTTTACATTCACCTGATCGGCTTTGGACCCCCTTCCGAAAAGGCGCGCGTGCTGTGCACGAATAACCTTCTTCTTGGTTCTCCGCTCCCTGTGAGGCGGACACGGCACCTTCGCCGTATCACAAGCCTCGCACTTCATAGACGAGTACGGTGGTGACATGTTGCACTATAGGATGATATAGTTAGCTCTCTCAGCTTGGGCGGAGTGGCACGGTCTGACCTTCTTGCGCATATCTGCACACCTTGCGCATGCACCCATGTTACGCGCCGCTGAGGGCTGATGTGCGGCAGTAGGAGTGGAAAGAGGATGCCCGGGTTCACTGCTCATATCGACTTTGAAGACGCTCTTGGTGGCGGCGTGTTCCCACGGCATATCTACGTTCGATGCCATTCAGGCTAGTGATATGGACAAGCAAGTAATGATCAGTATAGAGACAAGGTGTGTTCTGCGATGGTTAAAGTACCAGCCGTCTGACATCCAAGTTATATAATGCCATTATGTCCTCGCTTTGGTTGCGGCGCTTTTCTAGATGAGAATTTTAGTAAGAGACAAGAAGTATGAGAACTAGAGAAATAGAGCCAAACATCAAATGTAGAGCACTGCAGTGAGCAAAAGAGATTAGAAAGGAAGGCCGTCTCGACCTTCCTCGTGGGCAACTTTCCTTTCTGATCGTTTGCTCCGTGGGAAGGTCGACCTCGTTTGCCCCGTGGGAAGGTTGCGCAGATGAGATTAGAAAGGAAAGTTGCGCAGATGATGGTTCTGCACGCTATTCCTTTCTAATCTCTTTTGCTCACTGCAGTGCTCTACCTGCTTTTGGCTCTATTTCTCTAGTTCTCATACTTCTTGTCTCATACGTCAATGCTCTACTTGCTTTCGCCGATAACAATGGGTTGACACAAAATTAAGAAAAACGATTATGACAAAAATACCCTGTGCCTTGCTGTCGAAACTAGCACAGTAACTATATCAGTGAAGATGCAGCCAGCACTGTCCAGTCCAATGTTTCAATTTCCATTCCCATGTACGAGGTGCCTCAGGTGCCTCCGCGCGCCATCATTCCGAATCTGCCACCAGTCTACGACGGCGTAATCCTTCCATACAAATCGTCCGACATCCGAAATCTTGAATTTCGGAAGAGGGAACCATCAGGAAGCAAATTGACGTATGATTTGTCACTTCTTATTGTCTCGTGTCTAATCTGGACACTCGTAGAGCACCGTTTTCTTTGCATATGTGCTTCTAGAATCATTCGAGGAAGTATGCGCCCATATGATGGGGCATAATCCAGGTGTAATCCGTCCACGGATTCTCATCCGGATGGTGCCGACTCGAAGACTTCCCACGACCAGGGACTCGTCTCTCCTTCTGGGACCTCAGTGTCGGACTGGAGCGGCGGGGAGGATTAGAATCATCGGCATGGGAACGACAATATTTCTAATAGGAAGATCTCCAAAGACAAGTTGAAGCTATTTGCCTTGGCCGTGCCCGTGACGTGGAGGAACTTGAAGCTCGCCGTCATATTTGTGTCGAGTGGGATGACGACCTCTTGTGCTCTTTCGCCGGTCTCGGACACGATGCACATGGAGAGCTTATCAACGATGAAGCGACCGAAGACCGAATGCACTTTGCTTTGTCTTTTCGCTCATACCCATGCCATGAATTGTACCCTTCTTGCCCGAGCCCGAGACTGAGCCTGATCCTGGCCCCAAAGCGCTCGAAGGGCTCGGCTTGGACATGCAGTGTGCGTGCGGGGCGAAGGTGTACTCGGGAGAGACATCGACGTTGGTGGGAGCATGTACGTGGCTTTTGTTAAAAGTTTCTCTAGTGCGTAGTTCTTTCCTTAGTGTTCTTCACGCGCAAGGGTGTGGACTGTCTCTCGAAGTGGGTGGGGGAAGCCGAACGTCAGCTCCGCCTGCTTTTCGAGGAAGCACGCGACCAGCAACTGTCGATTATCTTCTTCGACGAAATAGACCCATGCGTTCGTCAAAGCAGGACCAAATCCATTTCTCGATTGTCTCGACGTTACTCGCGCTTATAGACCGGGTGGATGGACGTAGGCAGGTTAGTTATTGTCATTGGCGCGACGAAGCGGCCTGACGCATTTGACCCTGCGCTACGACGTCCTGGACGCTTTGACCACGAGTTCTACTTCGGCCTGCCGAATTCAGGCGCGCGCGCACGCAGATATTTTGAGCATAAGTATAATCACTCACAAATGGGAAGGCAGGGACAATTACAGGGAAGGAGACCGTTCAGCGGTTGGCAAAGATCACGAAAGGGTATGGAGTGCAGACCTGAGGGTTTGGTTGTGCGTTTCTGTTGTATGTTACTTCGAATCTATAGGCACTTTGTACTGTCGTGCTCAATACCGTCCAGCGATGTCGACGAACCGCTTACTCCTGAAACCAGAAACCATCGGCGACCAAATTCGCGGTTTCATGATCTCCGTGAAAAGTACGCGTTCCTTGACTTTGAGGAAGGGTGGATACGGATAAGGCTCGCTTGGTTTAGTCATCCTGTCCGGGTCCTCCAGCTCAGGGTCCACATGACTGACAGGATCGCCCAGGCGTAGCCTGCCCGGGTCCGCATGACTAAGCCACGCGTCGCAAAAACATGGATTATTAGTGGGGGGAGGCAATCCCTGCCAAAAGAGTGTGCATTTGTAGTTGCTTACATGTCTACCGAAAACGGAAATTTTGCGGCTCATGAGTGAAAGAAAAGTTACAGAACGATTTTTTGAGCTCAATTCTTCTCCGTTTTGCGAGATTTAAGCTGGTAAATGCTCTGGTGATATGAGGCTGGGAGGTCTCTGTTGTCGATTTTTTAATTTCGCCCTCAAAGTGTCAGAACTACCATCTAAGACCACTATTTTGACGCTTTGAGGGCAAAATTAAAAAATCGACAACAGAGACCTCCCAGCCCCATATCACCCGAGAATTTAACAGCTTAAATCTCTCAAAAAGGAGAAGAATTGAGCTCAAAAAATCGTTCTGCGCGTTTGCATGTATGCGCGGGCATTCCTGTGCGCTGTGGTCACGTGCCAACCGAAAATGTGCTCACCTCCTGCTGTTTTCTTTGCTATAAATCTTTCCGCAGAAGCAAGCTACAGTATATCAAGTGATTATTGTATTTATAGCCTTAGAAAACAGTTTTATGGCTTTAAAAAAAAAAGTCAGCAAGGAGTGGCTGAATTGCGTCAAGTTGACCATCTGTAGGTCTTTGCCACCGGAATTTCTTAAATTGGCATGTGCCGATCATTTGTCAGATTACAAAGCGTGCACACTTTTTCGCAGGCGTTGCCTCCCCCCATTATTAGCCCCCTACAGTTCGAACCCGCATGTTACCCGGCCTGTGCTTTCAGGGTCTTCCGGCGTTTTCCGTTCCCACAGCTGCTGGAATTCTAAAGGTTTCTGGCGACGGCACCGGTCGGCAAATATACAACACGTGAGTATTCGCCAATCCTTTCCAGGTTTGATTTTCATCCGTTCTGCATTTTTTGCATTACATGTAGGGTCAAAATATACAGTCTCAAATAATAGGAAATCTTTCAGCTACATTCAAGTATGGTATATTGAGCACAATAACTTGCTATTGCGAGATTTACTTTTTTTTGGAGGCTTCGGAAGTTCGGGAACATGTCACAGACGTTCCTTTTGGTTCAAATCGAGCAGGTGTTACAGTAGCTGCCGAACGTTGCCGTCGCCAGAAATCATTAGAATTCCAGCAGCTGTGGGAACGGAAAAGGCCGGAAGACCCTGAAAAGCATAAGCCGCTGGAGACGGGCAACATATGCGGGTTCGACCTGTAGGGGGCCATTAAGATTCAACGAGGAGCGAGGCGGATTCATGCTTCCAAATTCATTCTTTGTATCTTCAAGGTTCTCTCGCCGATTACGATGCACCAACCCCGATAAAAAATAATATGCGACAATCTATAAGAGCAGCTTCAGAGGTCAAAGATACACTGGGCCTTGACTCGCATTTCCCACCTTGCTTACATTTAACTCTCTATATAGCCATCGACTTGAACACCGTCCATGGAAATTCAACCATGGGAACGTGCTCTGAAGCAGCCTACTTTCGAGTTCGCCCCACAGTCATCCCCTACTGTCCAGACAACTCGGCCCGCAAGGACACGCAACATGAAGCCGTGCAGAAATTGCGCAGACGTGCATGAGAAGGTCAGGCCCGTGTCGTTCGCGTTCCTCAAAGTCAAAATGCTAATTTTGTCACCACTTAGTGCAACATATCGCCGCCGTACTCGTCTGGGACATGCGAAGCTTGTACTACGGCTCGGGTACCTTGCCCGCCTCACAAGGGGAGGAAGTCCAGGAAGAAGGTTACTCGAGCGAGACTTGTACAAGATCCTCCGCTGTTAGGAAGCGTGCCCGACGTCTTGCAGGTGAGTACAAAGCAAATCGTTGGACCCAACTCATACTTGTCGCTCACGATATAAATTATTCTACAGCCACCCTTTCCTTCCGGTAATGAAGCGGCTGAGGTTATCCAGCCACAGATTACTCGTGCGACTGGAGCTCCTGCTATCAATGCCGTCTCTGAGACCTCAAGCGATGATGCTGCAGCGGGCCCGCATGCTAGCCAGATCGGCTTCGATGTCCCAATCATTGCTGATGAGTCGTTCGACTTGTTCAGCATCTTTACGCCTGGACGAGAGGACTGGTTCAGTTTCTAAGGTCCCGACCTGTGATGTACGTAAGCTCTCCTTACTGAGACCATCTTTGTGTATCTGATGTCCAACTCACTCTTTCGTACAGCGCCTTATGAATATATGGGTGTATAGAACCGTTAAAGCTACATACATGCAAATGCACCTTCGTTAATCTAGATGCTGTCCGATTTCTGTGTTTCTCAATGTTTTGTTGCTCGTGGACTCGACTACTGTGGCTATCGAATTCCGCTACGGAAAACAGAGCAATCTTCTGTAATCGGTAGCCTCGATCGTCTGGGCCTAGTCTGGCTAATCTACTAACCACAGCTGTCGAGAATCGATACTGCAAAGGCCTCAAATAGCAACGCACATGAGCAAACAAAATTATCTGCTCCGTTCACGAAGACCCATAAATTATGAGGCACGAGTACAAGCACTGCTGAGTTTGTTTCGTAGAGGAAGAACGTAGTCCACGTTTCGTACATTTATTCAACTCGAGTGCAGCAAATCTATCGCGCATGCCGTGAGATGCGACTGCAGGTATTCACTCTTTGCAGCAAATTGAAGCCATTAAGTATAAGCTTGCTCGAGCCGGTCTCTTCGGGGACCTTCCGGCACACAGTTTGTGTGCCTTTCCAGGACTTTTCTCCCCTCTCCTTTTGATGTGCGACGAAACGACGGTTCTCGCGTACAACGCACGCACAGCGGACAGGTGCACGCGGATTCGCTTCGGGAGGCCGACGCAGTCATCGTCGTCGGGTCCCTCGAAACACGCGCACGGAGGCCGCTGCGACTGTAAGGCGCTCGACCACGGTGTTACGTGCAAAGGGTGTAATCACAGAATCGTTGGTGTGCGATTCCAGTGTGCCACATGCCGCGCGCCGGAGACGCGATCGTATAGCTCGGTGCATTCTCTTGATATTTACAGAATGGCGCAGGGCTTGACTGGAGTTGGTCCTCGTGCTGCCCCCATTTAGTGCGCCAACTGCGAGCAACGATCGTATCTTCTTCGCGACCCAACGCACGTCTTCAACCTGGCACGTCACTGTCGTACGACGACAGCGAGACGCCTGCACACTACTCCTTTCAGAATTCGCACACCAAGGAACACGGACGGCATATATCTTTCGACACTACGGAAACAGCCGCGGCACTTCCGGGCGGGACAAGATTCAAGGAGGCATCTCTGGTTATCTCTTTCGCCTCTTCTGTTATTGTATATGACAATTGCTGCACAATGCTTCATTGAAAGCGCGTTTTCTTCATTTAGCATGGCTTCCTGGCTGTACTTCTCTTCTCGACTTCTCTTCCTCGGCTTCGCTGACTGTATCCTGTACTTGCTTACTAATTCTCTCACTTTCTTCGTCCTTGGTTGTTGTGTCTACGTGTATTCATTTATGGTCAATGTTTCTTGAATAAATGTACGAAATCGTACGAAGCGTGGACTTCGTTCTTTCGCTACGGAACAACCTCAACAGTGCTTGTATTTGCGTCTCATGACTTACGAGTCTTCGCGATACGGAGAAAATAATAGTTATCTCATTTCTTTGCTCATGTTGCAGAATCGATTCTCGACAGCTTACGGTTAGTAGTTTAGCCAGTCTAGGCCCAGACGATCGAGGCTGCCGATCACAAAAGATCGCTCGGGCTTCCATAGCGAAATTCGATAGCCACAGTAGTCGACTCCACGAGCAACAAAGCATTGAGAAACACAGAAATCGGACAGCATTTAGATTAACAAAGGCGCATTTGCATGTATGTAGCTTTAATGTTCTTGAAACTCAAGAGGCGCTGCACGAATGAGTGAGTTAGACATCAGATACACAAAGGTGGTTATAGTACGGAAAACATACACCAACGACCTTAGAAACTGAGCGAGCCAGTCCTCTATTCCAGGCGGAACGATGTTGGATGGTTCCAATGATTCATTAGGAAAGGTTACTCCTTCGAATCCGCCGATAAGCTGGGAAGCAGGTGCGGGAACATTATACATGAAGGCTTGCTCGGGGTGAAGTGTATCCGCTACAGTGTCATCGCTCGAGGGCTCTGCGACGGTACTGGTAGTAGGAGCCGCGACCGTAGAAATCGCTGGCGGTTGAATAATCTCGGTTACTTTATCGTCGGAGGGAAAATGTGACTGTATATTTAAATTATATTATGCACGTGGTCCAACGATATGCTTTATACTCACCTGCAAGACGTCGGACACGCTTCCTGGCAGCGGAGAATTTTGTACAAGTCTCGCTCGAGTAGCGTTCTTCCTGGGCTTCCTCCCCTTGTGAGGCGGGCACGATACCCGAGCCGTATCACAAACTTCGCAGTTCCCAGACGAGTACGGCGGCGATATGTTGCACTAAATAGTGACAAAATTAGCATCTTGATTTTGAGGAACGCGAACGACACGGCCTGACCTTCTTACGCATTTCTGCGCAATTTCTGCACGGCTTCATGTTTTTCTTGCGTGTCCTTGCGGGCTTGGTTGTCTGGACAGTAGGGGATAACTGTGGGGCGACTTCGGGAGCGGGCTGCTTCATTGCACATTCCCATGGTTGACCATCCATCGACATGACTACATAGACCTAGCTGTAAGCAAGTAACGCAAGACGTCGGCACGGAGATGGGACTCACAAGTTACTGTGCTAGTTTCGACAGCAAGGCACAGGGTGTTTTTGAGATATCAATGAAGGCGCACATAGCTGCTTTTATATATTTTGTGTCGACTCATCGTAATCGGCGAAAGCAAGAGCATTGACGCAGCAAAGAAATCAGTCCCGCCACAATTTCCGTGATTTTCCCACAAGGCACTCCCAGACGAGGTAATTTCCGGGGGTGGAACCTTAAAAAGTCCAACAGCACTTCTGGCGGCTGGAACTTCGATCACAGAAGTGGATCCAAGCGGCTGCATGCCTGACGCCGCGTAAGAAGGGTTCGACCGGGTTGTTGCCCGTTTCGGGGTTTCGACGAGTTCGTGGTCGGGCCTGCATACCAAACAGCTTCAAATAAACTCAATCATATGTTGCCGGCTGACCAGCTAACAGGGAGAGAAAGCGGCAAATTTGAACTATATATATGCTGGATAAGGCTCTGGAACCGGCGCCAACGTGATAGAGACGATTGATAATGCTTACACCGCGCACCAGCGTCTATGATAGTTCGGAATGCGTACAGGTTCTTGACCCCTTCACGGAAGCAGGGTCGACGATTATAATTGAATTCCGATGAAAGATCGATTAATGCGACGCACCAATCTATCTTGCGCGTACAACATGTTGTCGATACTGTAGGAACGGATACAATAATCTTCTGGTTCGTGGCTTGTCGGCGTTGAAGACGGCCAGAGACGACGTTCTGCTTTGTCATCGACTGCTTACGTATACGTATTGTGCTTTGCATTATGTAACGCCAGCCGGATCACAAGACGCGCTCCGTTGATTAAGATCGCCGGGCCGCTGAGTCCGTCACGCCTTTACTTAAAAGCGTGCCATGTCGTGCGACGTCCTATCTTCATCCCCGCACTCGTCACCACTGCCTACTTTTTGTCGCTCCTAGATCCGCTCTAACTGTCTTTATAAGAATTTCTTGCTTGACGATGGCGCAGACGACATTCAAAGGCTACGGTATCACTGGTGCGTCATATGTGCAGCGACCCCCAGTCGAGCGCAAGTCGAGCTGACAGCGACGCAGACGCAACCAAGTGGAAAGACTTCAGCGTCGTGGAGTATCCGTCGAAAAAATGGGCAGAGACCGACGTTGAGATTGCTATTACTCACTGCGGGTACGTCTGACACTTTGCATTGGAGAATCTCACTAGACCCGTCCATGTAGTGTCTGCGGCTCAGACGTGCACACGTTGAGCTCTGGCTGGGGTGCATTCGATGTGCCCCTCGTAGTCGGGTGAGCGTTTATTCCGCACTCACACGGACCGGGTTTATTTATCTATTCATGTCCGTCGGCGTTTCTTCGCGCAGTCACGAGATCGCGGGGATGGCGGTGCGTGTGGGGTCCGCGGTGCAGGGCATCAAGGTCGGCGACCGCGTCGGCGTCGGTGCGCAGATCTCCTCGTGCTACGACTGCACACTTTGCAAGCACGACAACGAGAACTATTGCCCGAAGAAGATCGACACGTACGGCGATAAGTACCCCGACGGCGTGCGCACGCTCGGTGGGTACTCGACCGGCATCATCGCCGACGCACGCTACGTGTTCCCGATCCCGGACGGCGTGACGTCCGCGGACGCGTCCTCGATGCTTTGCGGCGGGCTCACTACGTACTCGCCGCTCGTCCGGAATGGCGCCGGTCCGGGCAAGAAGGTCGGCGTAATCGGCATCGGCGGGCTGGTGCGCTGTCCCACCTGAGCTACTTCCGCGCCCCGATGCTTATCTCTGCCTGATAGGGCCACTACGCGATCCTGTTCGCGAAGGCGCTCGGATGCGAGGTCTACGCGTTTTCGCATAGTAGCAACAAGGAGGCAGACTGCCGCAAGATGGGCGTCGACCATTACGTCCTTGACTCGCCGGGATTCCATGACAGTTTGCAGTACGAGCTTGATATGATTATCTGCTGTCGGGATGCGGCCGAAGGCTTCCCGATGAATGAGTACCTCTCGTAAGCCATCGTCTTTAAGGTTATCTGCTCCATTCTAATAACCATTACCACACATGTGTCAGGATGCTCAACGTACATGGCAAGTTCATCTGTGTTGCGCTTCCTGACAAGCCTTTCCCACCCCTCACCGGATTCACGCTGCTCAACAACGGCTGCTACATCGGCGGCTCGCATATCGGCTCGAAAGCGGAGGCAATTGCTATGCTCAAGCTCGCGGCGGAGAAGAACATCAAACCTTGGTGCGCTCACTTGTTCGCATCTACTCGGCGCCCATGCTGACATACTTTACTTTTTTCTTCTCTGTGTGAAGGATTGAGGAGATCCCGATGAAGGACTGCCACAAAGCGATCGAGGGCGTGCTGAACGGCAAGCCGCGCTACCGCTATGTCCTCACCCAGGATCTTGTGTGATCCTGCGTAATTGTGCAAGAAAATATTGTCCCGTTTGTAGACATCAGAATCATGATTTCCTTTAGAGGAATGTAGAATATTTTAGTAATGGAAAAGAAACACATGTATTTCAGAAACCGATTAGATTGAGAAGCAGAGCGCTAATCAGGTACAGAAGTTGAGATAGACGTCTGTAGGCGCCAATAAAGGGTCTAAGGGTCTAAGGGTCTAAGGGTTCAGTCAGAAAGTTTAATGCAAAGAAGCAATGACACGTTGTGTGGCGATGCAACGGGCTTGGCTTCTTGTGACGTCTGAGTCATCACCTCTGTGACCTGTACATTACAATCGCTTCCGGCGGTGACGACGACGCGACGGCGACGACAACGACAACGACATCGACAACGACAACAAATCAACGACCGCAAAACTTAGAAGTATTCAGTACAGGCTTCAAGGATGACTGCTGCATTGGCAGAGGCGAGCTCGTCGGCGACACACCCGGCGCACGGCGCGGAGGGCTTCTTGCTCCTGTTACTGAACAACGTCGAAGCGTGGTTGCCCGGCGCACCTACCGGCATCGTCGATCAGCTCGCACTCGAGTGCGTCACACTCCCGATTCCCGTATCTGCGCAGGGACAATTGGGGGAAGAGGATGAGCGCGACGTCTGGCTCGTGCTGCGCGTCGGCCCGCACGAGGTCCCCATTGCGCCGACGCAGATCGTGCACCACGTTCGGGCAGTGCGGACATTCATCTTCGATGGCGGAGGCTTGGGACCCGCGGGTGGAAACTCAAACTGGACGATCAAGCTACCGGAACCGCGGAGTCCGTTGGATGTGGAGAACTTAGACACGTTTGAGGTGGTATTGGCGCAGTACGCCGCTGTCGAGGAGGTGGACGTAGATGGGCCGCCTCCTGGCTACTCGGCCTCCACGACTGGTAATTCAGCTTCCTCTACTCCCTTCAAGCCATCCTCTGGAAAGAGACCTGTGCCCCCTCCGCCTCAACTTCCGTCCCAACATCTGTCCGATCAGCCTTCTCCATCCGTTCCTCCCCCACGTCTCCCGCCTCGTTCCCTCCCTTCCTCTTCCAGGCTACCAGAATCAAAGTCAGAAGCTGACTTCAAAGGCAGGCTGGTTCTCGTGGACGAAGATGATGGCGAGGTCGTGGGCACGCTTGGAGAGCAATTCCACATCCGTGAGGACAAGGCGCTCAGATCAAAGGGCCATGAGAAGGATCCGGTTGTAGTCGACATACCCGAGTATGATGACCGGCCGGACAGGCCAACGGAAGTGTACATCCACCCCGTCCCGATTGAGCAGCAAGATACGCTAATGAAAACTGCGTCGCTCATCAGGTGAGCTATGCTTTCCTGATAAATAAAAGGTAATGTGGAGCACATAACGTTCTTTCCTAACCAGCCGAGGGCTCGTCTTCGCTACCAACACGCTCACGACGGGCTTCGGGGCCGCCTCGTCCTACTACGTCGCGCACTCGACGCCCGCCGCGAAGCCGCTGGTCTTCTCCGAGAGCACCCGCGGGCACGTCCGGCGCGCGCACATGGTCTCAGGCAAGGCGGTGACGGTGACTGCAAAGACGACGGCCCTCATCCACGAGGCGCTCGAATACGCCGTCAGGTACGCCAGCGGGAGTGATAAGGGGAAGGGAAAGGAGAATCAACAAAGTGTAGTACGGACCGCGCCGGGCGCCCCGCCTCCACCTCTCCCGCTGAGAAATCGCATTTTTTTGTCGACTGATATGCTCCTTACCACTGTGGAGAACTCGGCGAAGCAACTTATAGAGCATGGCACGCTGCGCACCAGCGAAGCTTTAGGGCACAAGTGAGTTTTATACTTATGCATATGAAGCAATACGACGAGTGGCGTCGATTTCCCCTCGCCGATTCGCTCTCTTCATTTTCTCTGCCTTCTTATCGTATGGATAATATCTGATCTCAGACAGATACGGCAAAGACGTTGGCGACGCGTCGCTGCTCGTCGGGAACACGGTGCGCAACGTTGGCATCGTGTACATCGACGCGCGCGGGGTCGGGCGTCGCGCGCTGCTGAAGAAGGCGGGCAAGTCGTTCATCAAGGCGAAGCTCGGGCACCGTGACGTCGTGCTCGGCGTAGATGAGCGCGGGCAGCTCCTGGGCCCGCAGGGCGCTCCTCCTGGAGGCGGGGGCCCTGTTTTTGATGCGGATGCTCCCGGGAGCTCCTGGGACTCTAAGCGGCAACTATAATACATACGGTGGGGTTGTCTGGGAAAGGACGGGCTGCCGCAGCGAAATACAGCGGATTTATTGCAGAACCTTATACATTGGCATTCTTAAATCGGGTTTTGTTTGGACCACTGTCTAAGTACACGCGGATGCACTTATCGATATCTTGCTGATTCGGATGGAAAGCAAAACTGCAAACAACATGTCTACGATTTCCCTTGGTCTAATTTCGTTATCGGTACACTATGATGTGCATCAATTGTCACGAAATCAGATCCATCAAGTACCGTTCCCAGCTCACCCGGTTTTCGTTTTCCAAAAGTCTTTCCAAGGATTGTCGAGAAACGCGGTGGCTCGGTGAGATTCGTTGTCGTTTAAAAATTCATTGCTATCTACTGATACTGACTGAAGACGATTTATGTGAACAGATCCGAAAACCGATACAAGGTGTATCAAGGCCTTTAGGATCCAACAGACGTACATTACCAATGCGAACACGCGTTTTTTTTATCCAAGGCACCTGACGGTTAGTGTTCGAAGAGAGTGCAATCGTCAACCGACCGTGTAAACGATGATCAAGAGCGCCTTTTGAGACAATTGGTACATGTATATATTGTCCGTCAAGAACTGGTTAAGACAACATGGGCCTCATCAACAAGGGAATCTGTATACCCTGTTGAAGAGTCTGTTTTGCCTTCCATTAACTCGGGCGTGTCGTTTTCGAAAGGCTTTTCGTTCGTGTAATACGTTCCGGCGTCCCAGGCCTTCCGGAAAGGTCGGCAGGATGCATGCAGAAAATTCGGCCCAGCGGAAGATGCTGCAACTACTTCGACTGTCTCGGCCGTATATCCGCGGAAGATCGGGGCGATACAAGTTGAAAGCATCCATCAGAATAGAGGCGCGAGCGAGATAATCGCGTTCCATTTGAGGGCCTCTGCGGAATTCGAAGCGATGATATGCGAGTTGTGCGAACCATCGTGCATGCTTTCAAGAGCTCTCGGCTTTTGTTCGATTCTCTCAGCAATCCTTTCGCATGCGAGCAAGCGCCGGCACATACTCGATTTCGAGATGGGGGTGTACTCACTGGAAATCTCGTCCCGCCCCCATCATAATGCGCTCGCTACCGTTGTTACTGGCCTTGATAAGCTTGCCGTCTTAGAAAACTACAGTCTCCGAAAGCATATGCTCAATATGTGCGCCCGCCGACGGCGAGAAAGATGGGCCGTCATTTTAACCATCAGTACACTCGACACATGCGAAATACGAAGCCGTACGGCAAGTGTTATAGAATTCAGAAAAGGGTATGTTGTATAGAGACTTCTCCAGATAACGTTCTGATTCACTAAGAGCAGTATCCTTTAGTGAAATATCAAGCATTTGTATTCCATTATAACGTGGAAGGATTGCACCAAGGTCGGCCTCACTGCTTGCCCGCTCTGACAAGGCCGTCGTCATAAGCTTCATGTACAACGGGACACTCATACCATATCTAAGACTTTCACCGACCCTGGAGGCCCATCGGCTGCTCGAATGAATGAGATATGACAACATGAAAAAACTTTAATCCGGACATGCGCGTATACCCAGTCTACTGACTCTGAGCGCGCGCGTGACGGCACTTTGCGGGTGTCTAATAATCGGTTGCCAAGCGATCTGGACCTTCGAGCCTCACAGTGGTCGGTCTCGACTCTGGCGTCGTTCCTTTCGTGCCGATGTACTATTTCTTCTCGACCAATCTGAAAGATAGGAGTCATCGGCAGGAGCTTGTATATTGTCAGAATCTTCTCCGGCTTCAATTTCGCGCGCCTCCTCGTATTACACTACACCAAATTCGTCGTCATTCTTGTGAATGAAGCTACCTGTTTAGATGACGGAGGCAAGGTAGACCGAACACTTGGCTCCTATTTACTTGAAGTCCTCGTTCTAGTTCGCTGCGGGTCATCAATAATCAAGCGACCCGGTGCACAAGGGGGCTACTGAGATACCTGATAGGCTGCTTGTCCTGGTCTGGACCAAATTTTTATATGCGCGTCTTGATGGGTGCACGGAAAGAGTTAAGAATTCCTTCAGCGGGGCCAGACTCAATTGCGCTTCTCATCCAATTAACGGCGCCGTACAAGAGCTCTGGAAAAGCACATTGTATTCAGATTTACGAGGCTTCTCTCAAAGTTGGCCAAAAAACTGAAGAGAATAAATCACACCTTTTCGCAAGTTGAATTTTACAGAGAAAATCTCGAAGACATGATCACGAAATTAAGCTTTAGACAACAAGCGCGATGATTTTCGCTCAAAGATCGGCGCGCCACAGTCAGTCACGCAGCTCGCAATCCGAACATAACACCGACGAATGTAGTCGACGAAGTCGGGACTCTCTTCAAGATAGGTATATCTCAGTCTTCATGTCAGATACTACTAAATCCGTTCTGCATGTGGGAGAATCCAGTATCTAATTCACTAGCAAGTCGCGACCAACTCGAGACTTTGAAGCCTGGACACCCCAGAACCAATTATCATTTAAACGCCTCGGTGATAGAGCTTTTTCTAAGCAGTGCCTAGAGCGCATATCGCTCTTCAAAAGATTCCGCTGGCCTAGACATAGTCGTGGTTGATCAAGATCTGCATCTTTCCAACACCCTCAAATAGACCGCTCGGTAGCGAATGAGAAAAGACTCCGGATTTTGCAATAAAATTTCGGGGGTAACTACAAGTTCGCCGCTTCACGTGCCGGTTCATCAGAAATAAAATCGAGGGTGGTAACCAAGCAGAGATGCATCCATACGCAGAGTACAGCTGTATGATTATCAATAGCGGAAGCGTGGTTGTAAAAGTCGTCGACAGGATACATGGTTTCGTAAAGAGTTGGGAGTGGAACAGCAGGTGGAGCAAATCGAGAGCAATTCAATTTTCACTATACTCTGGCGCCCACATCGAATCCCACTTATCGAGAGAATGCTCGGCATTGAACACACCCATATGGTCTTCCTGGACCGTATAATCGGCGAAACATTGCGGTTCTGTCGATGAATGATTCAAAGAGCTTCCGAGATCAAGTTCGGGCGCTTGGTAAGTGTGCTCATGCTCGCGGAAAGGACCCGCCACAGGTCCAGTAGCTGCGACGCTCCAAGTCCCCCCTTCATGCGCGGGGAGAACCTAAGGGTAGACAGGTTAAGCGTTCTGAGGCAAACACAAGAAGCGAGCAAGCAAATACCTGTATGAATGTTCCCTCAATTGTAGTCTCGACGATGTGATCGAAGCCCTTTAGGTGAGGTATTCGAAGACGCTGCTGGCTCCCCGTCTCGCGACGCTTGTTATGCGGAGGGCACGCAGGAATACCGGCCTTAGTACACTCTTTGCATCGCTCGGAGGAGTGCGGAGGAGAAATATCACACTACATGGGTTCTTTCAATCGCTTGTAACATAAGATCACCAAGAATGAAGCATCCTGCACTTACCTTCTTTTGCATAAAGGAGCACCTACCGCACGGTTTCATGTTACGCTTAGGTGCAGGGAGGTACGGAGGCGACGTAGTTGGCGGGGCTGCGTCCTTCGTGCTTGCGATAGAAGGGGACAAAGGCTCGTAAGTTGAGGCTAGTTCTGGGGCACGTTCCATTGTTGGTGATGAATGACGGGGGCACGGGGGACGATTGTATGTAGACTAAGTGTAACTCCATTCGAGAAATTTATAGCTCCGTAGCGTCGCCGAGTCTCGTCTCGGCATACTACTCAGCTTTGCATCGGTGATGCTTCTCTGTAGGGAAGTTAATTTCCATAAGTCTAGATTTTCATTCCGAACTTGTTCAGAAGCCTCCGAAAAGGGTAAAAGAAGGCGCTCTACAGTAACGACGCTTTGAGATGCAGATCAGTAGTTGACGATTCGAAGATTAAAAAAAGTCATACAAATACCTCCTTACGTTCCGGGCCCGTAACCTCGTCATGGGAGCGGATTCATCAATCTATACAAAGCATTGATCCCATTCGAGAATCGCTCGGGTATCCTGACAGCCATAAACCCCGACAAATACAATACAACTCGACCATAGTTTAGAAGACTTACAACAGCGAATCATACTTTCGGAGAGTGTGTGAGAAGCTTATTCGTCGATAGACGTGCTCCTAGTGATTTCCGACCCGACAAGCATATGACAGCTGATCCTTTGGGAGAAGGCGCTTGTGAACGATACAATTCTCTGCTTAGTGCTTAAAATGCAAAGAAGCTGAAATTGTACGGCGTACCAATTGTCTTTAGAGTTACAAAATCCTACCAAGCTCGAAGTAGTTGCTGTGGAAAGAATGTATTTACAAACATGTTCCGTTGCAGTCGGTGACAGTTTTAGAAGCTCCAGAATTATGTGGTCCTGTCATGGAGACTGCGGAGAATTCAATGAATCTTGCCGCAGGCTTTCCAAAGAAGTGTCAAGACTGTAAAAGCTTATATGCAGTAGTGCGGTGTAAAACCTAAGTCGAAAAATGATTCGATCAGAATTTCCTTGGCCCATTGATAGAATTTTCCGCCAAAAATTAGTATTGCTTCGCCATTTCCGCGCAGTTGTTTGATCCTCTATTCATCGATCGTGAGGAGTGTCGACGCCGTTCTCGTCATTTTGTCAGGTGTTGTGATGAGTTTTGCTTGGTTGTGTTATGCCATGAACAGCGCAACAGACCTTGTACTCGCAAATTCTGATGCACGAATTCTCCGACGAGATAGGATCACCTATGAAATGCTGTAAGACACAGTCGCGAAGTCGTCTGGAGAAGCTGACTGATAGTGTCGACAGATGTCATTTGAATACGTTTCTTGAGTCATCAGGATGTCTATCGAGCTCTTCCTTGCTATTTTCGCTCACGATAAATCCTCCGTGTTAGACGGTCCATTTTTCTGTCACGGAGGAAGACACGGAAAACTTGATTTAGCATTTGCATCTAGTGAGAGTAAGCATCATCAACTTTGGTTTTTGGGAGAACTAGGAAGTCGTACTGAGCCATTTCCGTCGATCAGTTGCATGTATAAAACGGTTACAACGTCAGCGGACTAGACTCGTCTCTTTGTAGCAACAGATCACTTCTTTGCCTGTCAGTCCCTTGACAAGTTTTATCAGCATCAGAAGATAGCATGTCAGCCAGACTCTAGTTCATGAGAAAGTATCGCCAGTGACTGAAGCTTATATACTCGTTGAAGCTCGATCCGGAGCCATGAAGAATCGAAAAAGAGGCCATTGTGTAGCTTCGGCAAGCTGCTTTAATCGTTGATGAAGTATCAGAATTGTGGTGTGAACGTAATTGTTAAGTTGCGATATAATTTTTTGCTGGTAAAGGGTCGTTCATTTCCTTTAGATATCACTGAGCATCCAGCAATTTGTTGCACCTACGATTGATGATCGCCAGTTCTGAAGAACATAGCTTGCCGTTATGGCGAACGGTAAACCCGTTGACGTAACGTAACGTCGTATCACTGCCACGTCCTTTCTCTTCTCTTTTCGTCTCGACTACAATTTTCAGGACTAAGCCCGTTTTTGGTTTGGAATTATGCTATATCTTTGACGCTTCACTTTTTCTCATCTGTCATATAAATCATTCGGGATCTTACGATCTGCAGTTTGACCCACTCGGACGTAGGAACAATGTCTCCCAGGCGTTCTCACTGACGCCTCAAGACACTGATGCGTAGCTCCGAAAGTTCTATTGAATCCCAGAGGTGCGATCTTCCTGTGTCCGTCTTCAATCTTACGAGAATCTATGCATCCAGAATATTTTCGGAAACAAAGTTATGAAGTCTGGATACCGTTTGCCGTTTTGTCCGGAGGGAGGCTAACTTTGGACGGTGACGTCGATGTTAAGAATCGAGTTTAAAATACAACTCAGAGAAGACATGACGGCCCGCGCTGAAAGGAGCCAGCCGACAGTACTCCTTTGTATTCTGGTTACAAAACGGGTATTCCTTTGGTATAAGTTTTGATGGTGATCGTGTGAGTACTAGCTCCTTGCGACTGCTTCTCAGGATATACTCAATGGAATATCATTATCCTGGAACTATATCAAACTCAGTTTACACTTTAAAATCACCAGTGACACGGGTTGATTTGACATGAAACTATCCACAACATTCTTCTTCCCCAATGTCTTAGGCCGAAGTCTCGAAGCACGCGTATCTTGTGGGCGATCACATGGAGGAATGAAGCCACCGGCTTCTTCTCGGATATGACAGCCTGGTTATATACTGGGTCGTTTAAGGATCCAGCTATGCGGATTAACCGTACCTGCCCACCGGCATCTATTGACCACTGCTCACGATGAACTTTCTATATGTTTTATCTTTTGTAATGTCTATCTCAGTGAACGACGCTCTAGCTCTATGGCCTCGTCCCCGCTCCCTGGTATCAGGATCGTCCGCAATTAAGTTGACATCCGACTTCTCTATCAATGCAACATTTCCTTCTGTCCCTGAAGATCTTACCGCCGCCATCTCGCGCACTCAATCGTACCTGCAGAACGATGAGCTTGAGCGCCTCGTCGTCGGACGTGGCGCCTCTGATGCCCCCACCGTCCAGGCTGCCCAGGAGCTGGAGCTTTTAACCGTATCCTTGACACCTAGCGGTGCTAATAATACTCCAGAGAGCATAACAGAAGTGTCACAGAAAGCTCTGGGGGATCGCGATGAGAGTTACACTCTTTCCATCCCTTCAGACGGTTCTTCTGCGACTTTGTTGGCGAATTCGACATTGGGTCTATTCAGAGGGCTAACGACGTTCACTCAGTTGTGGTACGAGCTTGAAGGCGAGAGTTATACGCTCCAAGCACCAATCGAAATCGTAGACTCTCCTGCGTTTGTGAGTGGTTTATATCTCCCCTAACTGTTCAATCGCATACGTGCTGACTTATCGATGAAAGCCATACCGCGGTTTTATGTTAGACACGGCGCGGAACTTGTGAGAGCATTGACGTATATTCAGTTTATTTGCCTGATATCAGAAATACACATAGCTTCCCTGTCTTTGACATCAAGCAGACTCTGGACGCGATGAGCTGGGTCAAGGTCTGCTCGCGTCTTCATATTTAGCAGATTTTTGAATAACCGCCTTGTCTTTTCTTCAGATCAATACCTTCCACTGGCATGTCACAGACAGCCAGAGCTTCCCAATCCAGGTCCCCGGTTTCATGGAACTCTCACAGGCGGGGGCGTACTCAAACAACTCCGTCTACTCACTCGCGGATGTACAGGACATAGTAAGCTATGCCGGCGAAGTGAGAGTAGCGTGCCTTTTATTTATTTATTTGTGCTAACATCGGTGTCCGGTTTTAGAGAGGAATTGATGTCCTTATGGTTCGCCGCCGATGCACTATAATAGCGCGCAGTTTTTAATTTGGCTAATGACTTCTGCTTTTCATATAAAGGAGATCGACACTCCAGGACACTCTTCGATTATTGGCAGGTCTCACCCGGAGCACATCGCTTGTTTCGAGGAATCGCCATGGGCGACTTACGCAGGCGGTACGTTGACGGCAAAACTTTTGCTTTCTGGCCCACTCTATATTAACCGCACATAGAGCCCCCCGCCGGACAATTGCGTCTCGCATCCTCGTCGACAACGAACTTCACTGCGTCTCTCCTCGCTGCCGTCGCAAATTTGCTCCCGTCCTCGCTTTTCAGCACTGGCGGCGACGAAGTCAACATTCCATGCTATGATGATGATCCACAGACACAGGCGGAGCTTAACGCTACTGGGCGAACGCTTGAGCAGGCGCTTAACGTGTTTACGCAGGCGACACATAGTGCGCTTAGGAATCTAGGGAAGACACCTGTTGTCTGGGAAGGTGGGCCGTATTAGAAACCACTTCTGATACAGTCGATTCAAGCTTTACTTGCTCAGAGATGGTTCTTGATCACAATATAACTCTGGGAAACGACACAGTAGTAATGTGAATCGCTTTGTCTCCTTATCTAAGTCAAGATATGTTTCTGCTAAGCCAACTATCCTTGTTCGTAGGGTATGGATATCATCGCAAGATGCAGCAGCTGTCGCAGCAAAAGGATTCCGGATCGTCCAAGGACCGTCGGACTACTTCTACCTTGTAAGTCTTGTGTATAACATGTCTGTTTTGGCTGAATATGCTCAGGATTGTGGTGCCGGAGGATGGCTGGGAAATGATGTTCAAAAGTCCGTGAAGAACTTAAGCCCATAGCCGATTTTCTGATTGGATTACGTTTTAAATTAGCATTGGCTGTGATCCCTTCAAAACGTGGCAAAAAGTGGGTTCAGTATACCGGCTCAATCAAATAGCTTATTCTATCAAAATCATGCTAGGCCTACTCATTTGACCCTTACAATAACCTAACGGCGGAGCAATACAGCCTTGTTTTGGGTGGTATGTTCTACTACACGATTCCAAAAAACAAGTGTATTCAAAATTATTAAACCGTACCACAGGGCAGCAGCTTCTCTGGACCGAGCAATCTGGGCCTCAAAACCTCGATCCTATTGCGTGGCCCCGAGCCGCTGCGTCCGCTGA
This sequence comes from Phellopilus nigrolimitatus, assembly GCA_021029095.1. Lineage (NCBI taxonomy): Eukaryota > Fungi > Basidiomycota > Agaricomycetes > Hymenochaetales > Hymenochaetaceae > Phellopilus > Phellopilus nigrolimitatus. The sequence goes on from JAJOHG010000014.1 coordinate 430,789, forward strand.
AGTCTTCTGGACGGGCGGTAGCGTCGCGAGTGGTAGCCTGAACATATCAGAGGCGCTTCCGCGCTTGCACGCGATGCGCTTCCGCATGGTCCAGCGCGGAGTGCGTGCGATTCCGCTGCAACCAGAATGGTGTGCATTAAGACCCGGAGCTTGCGACGCGGATGCATAGAAAGTGATATGGTGTTTTCTTCTGGGCTCAAGGAATCTTGGATACGCAACACATGCATTTGTTGCCCTTTTATAGATTGTTGGATGGCTCTGTGCCAGTGCTCTTCGATCAGAAACATAATTATCGTAGGCTAGCGTCTAAAATCTGGCGCTGATTATGAAGACTGTCTGCAATATACGCCAATGTCTTGTCTAAGCTAGGCGGCTCACTTTTTACGATGAGGCAGGCAGATATATCTCTTCAATCTCATGCGACCGAGAATCCAGCTTTTTACTTGTCGTCAATGGAGTCTGGACGGTCTGAATCGATTTTGAAGTTGCATTCCTGCGAAGAGGCGCACGTGATTGATTCTCACGCCCACAACTCGAAACGCGTCGTCTGCAATTCTGATGAATCCCAACTGCACCACTTTCTCTTGCTTTCAACCGTCGTCAAATTCCGCGCGAGTCTGTGGAAAAGATGGGGGATGATGAGCATCCAACGTTCTTTCGTATGGGAATTTTTGCCTTAAATGTTGATAATGCGCTCAATCATCGGCCGCCACAGACTCCGAGGCCATGAGCCTCGTGCAACTCATCATACCAACGGAAGTCGCCCACGACGCTGTTTATGAGCTCGGCGAGCTCGGAAACGTCCAGTTCAAAGATGTATGTTGGATCATTTTCCTATTATAACTATTGCTAACAAGTAAACAGCTTAACCCAGACGTTAATCCCTTCCAACGTTCATATGTCGCCGAGATACGACGCATCGACGAGATGGCCAGACGGGTCCGTTTCTTTGCGGCGCAAACAGAGAAGGAGAAGGATCCCATACGTGTCAGGCCTTTGTACGAGTCGGCGTTGATGATGATCACGGTCGGTCCGCGCGGCCCTCAGACAATCGACGAGCTCGACGTTCAGCTCGCAGAGCATGAGAAGAGACTAGTGCAAATGAACGACAGCTACCAGACGTTGAGCGACCGCCTGAGGGAGCTCATTGAAGCGAGACATGTTCTTCGCGAGACTGCTGTTTTCTTCCAGAAGGTGCGTATCGACAGTCTCGGTTTGTGGCGTAGAGCGCGTTCACCGACATGCTACCAGGCTGAGGGACACCAGAGCGAAATTCGAACGTCATTCGATGATAGCGCTGCACCTTTGCTTCAGCATGATGATACTGAGAATCAGTTCTCAGCGAGCCAATTTTTGTCTGGAGGCTTCGACTTGGAGTGCGTTTTTCTGATGAACGTTTCTGTCGATTATACTCATCTTTCCACAGATTTGTTTCCGGAACAATTGAGCGCTCTCGTATGCCTACGTTCGAGCGCGTATTATGGCGTGTACTGAGAGGAAACTTGTACATGAACCACACCGACATCGAGGAGCCGTTCATCAACCCTGCTACTGGTGAGGAGACACGTAAAAATGTGTTCATCATCTTCGCGCACGGAGAGGCATTGCTCGCGAAGATTCGCAAGGTTGCGGAGTCAATGGGTGCGACGCTTTATCCTATCGATGCAAACGCGGACAAGCGTACGGACGCTCTGCGTGATGTAAACACGCGTCTCGAAGACCTTTCGACTGCGCTATACAACACAGGCCACAACAGGCGTATGGAACTGAATGCGCTTGGTGACAACTTAACAAAGTGGCAAGATGTAGTGCGCAAAGAGAAGTTGATTTACGAGACGCTGAACTTGTTCAACTACGATGTGAGGCGTAAGACGCTACTTGCAGAGGGCTGGGTTCCGACGAGGGACATCGTAAATATCCAACTTGCTTTGAGGCACGCAACAGTACGTCTTTGTGCTCAGATTTGTAACGTGTTGACTCAACTTCTTTACAGGAGGAGTCTGGCACTAATGTCCCACCGATTTTGCACGAGCTCCGCACGAATAAGAAGCCTCCGACTTTTGTCCGCACAAACAAGTTCACGGAAGGCTTCCAAGCTATCATGGATAGCTACGGTATTGCGACATATCAGGAGGTCAATCCAGGTCTGTTTGCGGTCATCACATTCCCATTCCTGTTTGCTGTCATGTTTGGCGACATTGGTCACGGATCGATCCTCTTCATCGCTGCTCTCGCTATGATTGCGTCGGAGAGGAGGCTCAAGCATGCTGACCTCGGAGAAGTAAGCCGTTTTTGATTTTGTCACCTATACGGCTCTGATTCTTTTCTTTCCTTTTTTCTTGCAGATTATGGGTACATTCTATTAGTGAGTCGCATTTCGCCCTATTTTCTACCTTTTTTTTGATTCCTCTTCAGCGGTCGTTACATCATTCTTTTGATGGGCATCTTCTCCATTTATACTGGATTGATGTACAATGACATCTTCTCAAAGTCATTGCACCTCTGGCATTCCGGTTGGGATTGGCCCGAGTCTGAGGGCAATGAATCTACGGAAGCAGTCTCCAATGCACACGTCTATCCATTTGGTCTCGATCCGGCATGGCACGGTGCGGACAATGCACTTATCTTTACCAACTCTTACAAGATGAAGATGTCGATCGTTTTGGGTGTCATTCATGTATGTGCTTTTCCGTTCTCCGCTGAGAACTAATCGCATTGAACAGTTTTTGTAAAGATGACATTTGCCCTCTGCTTGCAACTCCCCAACCATTTGCGCTTCAAAAGGGTATTCGATATCTACAGTAACTTTGTCCCACAAATGATTTTCCTTCAGTCGATCTTTGGCTATCTTGTTATCTGCATCCTTTACAAATGGAGCGTCGATTGGTCGCAGGCTCCGATTCAGCCGCCGTCTCTGCTGAATATGATCATTGGCATGTTCCTATCGCCAGGTACCATTGAGTCCGACTCTCAGCTGTACCCTGGGCAAGGGATGGTTCAAGTCGTACTTCTGGGCTTGGCCGGTATTTGCGTACCATGGCTGCTGATTTTGAAGCCATACGTGGAGTGGCAGGAGATGAACAAGATTCACAAACAGGGGTACGTTGGACTGAACCACGGGGAGGATGGACCTAGGATGAGTGGTGACTTGGAAGGCGAAGAAGAGGGTAATGGGCGTGTTATCGCAGAGGCCATGGACGAGGATGTTGTATGTGCTGTTTCGGAATGATCGATTTCTCCCACTAAACACTCCATTCATATTCTTTTCTTCTTGACAGGAGCAACACGACTTCAGCGAGGTGGTGGTGCACCAGGTTATCCACACGATTGAGTTCTGTCTTGGATGCATTTCGCACACGGCGTCGTATCTGCGTCTGTGGGCTTTGTCCCTTGCACATGCGCAGCTGTCGGAGGTCTTGTGGTCGATGACTGTCGGGATCGCACTTGGATGGAGCGGGATCTTTGGGACGATTGGGCTTGTCGTGATCAGCCTCGTGTGGTTCACGTTGACGATTTTCATCCTGTGTGTGATGGAGGTAGGCGAACTTCTCTCACACCTCATGCCCGAAGCAGCTCGCTTAATGAACGGCGTTGTAGGGCCTGTCTGCATTCTTGCATGCGCTGCGTTTGCACTGGGTTGAAGCAAACAGCAAGCACTACGAAGCAGGCGGATATGTATGTATTCTCTTTCTTTCTTTCAGGTTAGGAGCGACCCATGACCGATACTGATTGTTGTGTCTGCCACGTTACAGCCCTTCAATCCGCTGAAGTTCTCAGAGGTGGAGTGACAAGAACGCTAGGGTAGCTCGTTCGAGTTCTGTGTAGACAGAGAGCGTCTTCGTTACATGTGCAAATGCAAAGGTTCGTTTGTTGTCGACAGCGACAGCATTGCCGAAGAGCGTGTCGGCAATTTGAGTCGTGCGGGGGACTCGCTATCTACCCCGCATTTATAGCGAGAACAGGTACGAGGCTGTCCAAAACGTTTCCGGTAGCCTGATGAGATCTGCTGGCAACAACACCCGCTTCGGTGGCGCAATGCGTTTGGGGCATGAGGGCTTATCGTCCGTCCACTTCGTTGATTAACGCAAATCGACTTCGGTGAAGACAGGCGGCACCGGGTCGACAAGGTCATGTATCTACTGACCTTATTCAGTTGTTAAGTCTCAAGACCTCGAAGTGTGCGTGGTAACCGGAGAGTGCTGCATCAGCCACAGCATCCCGAAAGGGGGTCAATTTGGAACTCCGCTGTTACAGATGGCGTTATATAAACAAGACACCGCCTGGAAAATTTGACCCCACTTTTCACTTTCGCCCTTGTTAGACGGTCAGTCCCGCCCTCCCGCCGCCGCCGCCGCCCCCGACGTCGTGCTCGTTGTTCTGAACAGCACTGACGATTGATTTGATCCTTCAGGCTTCGGCCTTTTAGACCGCTTTAAAGTGTCACTTTGTTTCTTGTCTTTGCAGCAAGCTTTACAGACGACATAGACTAAAGTACCTCGTCTACCCTATCTTCCTCTAAAGGTGCGTGGCCGTCATCGAATTTTTTGTCGACAACGTGGTTACTGACATGCGTTTCTCGCCTGGCGATTATCATCCATCGATTTTCAGATACTCGAAATGCCCGCTGCGACGTCTGTTGCCACTCCTGCTTCCATACCTTCTCCCACTGACCTCAAAGCCGCCATGGCCTCCGACAGCAAAATCGACGTTGCCTCCCTTTTTGTCTCCGACAAGGCCGCTCGCGATGCTGCGGCAGCCTCGCTCGTTGCGCTTGCCCAAAAAGAAGGCCCCTCGGCTTTTGTCTCCACCGGCTTCAACGCTGCAGCCATCAAGGCTCTCGCCGACAAAAAGAGCCCTGCCGCTCGTGAGGGAGCGGCGAGCGCTGTTCTTGCCGTCGTGTCTCAGGGTGCAGTCAAGGCTCTCGAACCGACCTTCGTCGACTCGGGCCTCTACGCTGCGCTCATCGAGGCTTTCGCTGACAAGATGCCTGCCGTCCGGACGGTGGCCGTCGATGCGGTGAAGTCATACGTCGCTTCTGTGAACCCCTGGGCGTGCGAGCTCGTACTGCCTGCCCTTCTCCACGAGATCAAAACCGCCGGCAAGTGGCAGATCAAGACCGGCTCGCTGATCGTTCTCAACCAGCTCGTCGTCAGCGCCCCGACCCAGACTGCCAAGCTCATGCCAGAAATCGTCCCTGTCCTCTCCGATGCGATCTGGGACACGAAGGCCGACGTGAAGAAGGCTGCTCGCGATTCGCTTACTAAGGCTACTGCATTGGTTTCCAACAAGGACATCGAACGCTTTATTCCGGCCCTTATATCTGCTTTAATCAACCCGGTTGAGGAGGTGCCCAGCACCATTCAGCTCCTCTCCTCCACTACATTCGTTTCCGAAGTAGACTCCCCTACTCTCTCTCTTATGGTTCCTCTTCTTTCTCGAGGTCTCTCTGAGAAGCTCACTGCTACGAAGCGCAAGGTCGCTGTGTAAGCCCCGTATTCCTCGTATTCCCCTATTTGTCAAGACTAACCTTATTCTATATTAGCATCGTTGACAACATGGCCAAACTCGTCGACTCTGCCACGACCGTCAGGCCTTTCCTCCCGAAACTCCTTCCGGGACTTATCAAAATTAAGGACACTATCGGTGACCCAGAGGCTCGTGGAGTCGTTGAGAAAGCGATTAACACACTTCGTCAGGTCGGTGAGGTCCCGACGGGCGATGGAACGAATTTGCCGCCACTCAAGAAAGCGGAGTCGGCTACTCTATCGGGCTCCCTTATCGCTGTCTACAAGAAGGCTGGTGCGTCGCCCGTCCCGTCTGCTTCCGATGTCGTTGTCAAGTACGTCGGTAGCCTTGCTGCGGCTCTTGTCAACCTCAAGGAGTTTGACAACGGCGAATGGCAGTCACTTTCCCCGTACCTCGCGTTCGTTACGTCATCCCCCGAGCCCGCAAACATTGCTGCAGAGTTCATGGTTCGCTCGTCGACTGAAGAAAACGAGGTGGAAGATGCTGATGAAGAGGAGGAAGAGGGTGAGGACCTTTGCGATTGCACATTCTCCCTTGCGTACGGTGCGAAGATTCTGCTCAACACCGCAACGCTTCGCCTTAAGCGTGGCCACCGCTACGGTCTTTGCGGTAAGAACGGTACCGGCAAGTCGACACTCATGCGCGCGATCACGAATGGCCAAGTCGAGGGCTTCCCGTCTCCTGACGAGGTCCGCACATTCTACGTGGAGCACGATATCGATGGCAGCGAGGCCGACACGTCCGTTCTTCAATTCATTCGTTCGGACAAGCGTATTCAGGCGGACGAGACTGAGGTCATTGAGACTCTTGCTTCCGTCGGCTTTTCAGACGAGAGGCAGGCGCATGCAATTGGCAGCCTGTCTGGTGGTTGGAAGATGAAGCTCGCGCTTGCCCGTGCGATGCTTTTCAAGGCCGACATTCTCCTGCTCGATGAGCCGACTAACCATCTCGACGTCATCAACGTCGCGTGGCTCGAGGCCTACCTTACCGGTCTCAAGACCTGCACGTCCATCATCGTTTCGCACGACTCCAGCTTCCTTAACAACACGATCACTGATGTCCTTCACCTGAACCGCTTCAAGCTGAGGCGCTACAGGGGCAACCTTGAGGCGTTCGTCAAGGTTGTGCCAGAGGCCAAGTCATACTATACGCTCGAGGCGGCCGAGGACTACAGGTTCAAGCTCCCCGACCCGCCTCTTCTTGAGGGTGTCAAGACGAAGGAGAAGTCTCTCCTCAAGATGCGCAAGGTCGGTTTCCAGTACCCCGGTACAGCCGTCCAACAGCTCCAGGAAATCACGCTCCAAGTTTCACTCTCGTCTCGTGTTGCCGTCCTTGGTCCTAACGGTTCCGGTAAGTCGACGCTCGTTAAGCTGCTTGTCGGCGACAGTGAGCCGAACAAGGGTGGTGAGATCTGGAAGCACCCGAATCTGGTCATCGGTTACGTTGCGCAGCACGCCTTCCACCACATCGACAACCACCTTGACAAGACGCCGCTTGAGTACATGCTATGGCGTTACCAGACGGGTGAGGACTTGGAAGAGATGACGAAGGCGAACCGTCAGATCTCGGAGGAGGAGATGCAGAAGATGAAGGACGGCGCGCTGATCGTCATCGAGGGCCAGAAGCGTCTGATTGACGAGATCGTTGCGCGCAAAAAGCTCAAGCAGTCGTACGAGTATGAGGTCTCGTTCAAGGCCCTTTCGTCTTCGGAGAACATCTGGTTACCTCGTGACGACCTCATCAAACGTGGGTTCGAGAAGAAAGTCATCGAGATTGACACTCGCGAGGCGCAGCGCCTCGGTCTTCTCCGCCCGCTTGTTCGTCGCGAGATTGAGAAGCACTTTGCTGACTTCGGTCTCGAGGCCGAGTTCGTGTCGCACAACACGATGCGGGGTCTTTCCGGCGGTCAGAAGGTGAAGATCGTGCTCGGTGCTGCGACATGGCGCCGGCCGCACGTCATCTGCCTCGACGAGCCGACGAACTACCTCGACCGCGAGTCGCTCGCTGCGCTCATTGAGGCTCTCAAGGTGTTCGAGGGTGGTGTGCTCATTATCACGCACAACCGTGACTTCTCTGAGTCTATTTGCAAGGAGTATGTCTACTTTTCGTCTGTCATCTGATTATGACTAACTTGTCTTGCTTACTTCAGAGTCTGGGCGATGCGCGATGGCCGTCTCGAGGCGTCCGGTCACAACTGGGTAGAGGGCCAGGGCTCCGGTGCTCGTATCGACAAGGACAAGGGCGAGGACGAGGACCAGTACGACGCGATGGGGAACAAGATCGAGGTCAAGAAGCAGAAGAAGATCACGTCGGCGGACGCACGCAAGCTCAAGAAGGAGCGGATGGCGCGCAAGAAGCGCGGCGAGGACGTCGACGATCTCGACGACCTGTAAGTCGGTCATCTATCGCGCGGGCGCGAGCTCGCTGGGGATTGTTGTAGGAATGGTCGCCGTTGTTCATCGTGTTCTATTTCTTGTGCCTTTAATATCTCTACGTGTATATGCGTGTTCTTGGAGCCCGCTGTACTGTCTACATTTGACATTAATACTATCGCACCTCGGACTAGGGGGATTCTGTTTTGTTTCTTCAAACTTCGGTAATCTTAAATATCAATGAGGATGACTCCGGAGAATGCCGATCCGGGCTGAAACCATTTTTCCTTTTCCTTGACTGTACATATACCATGTCTGCCAATACTTTGTCTCCCGATTATTCCTCTAACATCTATTTAGCCGTGTCTGTCAAATCTTCGTCCGTCTATTCGAGCACGCCGATCTCACTCGGCCCCTATCCCTTCGTATCAGACGTGGGAGTCGTGGGCGAGCTGCCTAACGTGAAGCTCCTCAGCATCCCCAAGGACGAGTGGCAAGGCACCGGGGAGGATATCCTCGATGTATTGAGAAGCGACAAAGAGAATGTGCTTCGCGTGGACGTCCAGAAGCCGAGAGTGAGGACGAAGCGCGGGGATCCTGGACGCGATGAGGGCGATCCGGGTCATGACGAGCTCTGATCATGATGACTCGAGCTACGGGAGACGCAGCGAGCGGTAGGTACTTTTTTGCTTCTGATGAATGCCGGTAGGCTTCCGTGCATGTCTGAAGTTGATGGAGTGCTCTCTTTTGCAGATCTGACGTACGTGCATTGGTGCGCAATTTGGTCGATCTTCTGAAACAAACTCGTTGTATACAGGTGGCGCCAAAAAGTGTTGACGCACCCCCAAAAAAGGAAAGCGATTCGCATCCGCCATCCTGGGCACTTTTTCTCCCTAGTTCCTTCGTATATACAGCATGTTTGCTTGCTATATGCATGAAACAGCTTTTCCGGTGCTCAAGCATTTTTTGTGGATGTATCTAGCGTGTGTAACTGGACGAGACAGCCAAGCGACAGCGTGATGCGCGTCTCACAGGCAGATGTGAATCACCTTCCTTTTTTGGGGGTGCGTCAACACTTTTTGGCGCCACCTGTATATGCGGACCCCAACTTGCAACGTCTGTGGTTCTCCTTGTCGTAACCGAGTGTGGAGGTCCCGATCTGTAATGCTCAGAGTAAGGCTGAAGCAGACCTGATGTGTTCGTGAAGTGGCCTACCTCCAGCGAAACGCTTCGCCCGAGCTAGTCAAATTTACCCTCGCGAATAAGTTGCGGATCATCGTCGACAACAAGCACGGCATCCATGACACAACTCGGAGCGGGTGTCCTTGCACTGTAGCTGAAGACTTCCTAGGTATCAGTCACTCCGCCTGATGAACAAACTTTGCAAAAAGACAATATAAACGCATAGATACCGCTAGAAACTTCAAAGTATGGACCGACAAGAGTACTTTTCAACAGTTGTCAGGTTTCCCAGTGAACGCGGATATGCTACTTCTAAGGCTCCTGCTCTCGACAAAGCATTTATATTGTTAATTCTTTGTTAGGATCTGTGACTGGGCAGATCGTCTGGAAGCACGATGACCAGAAGAGTTGCAAAATAATCAAATAAGCACCCAAATGCTCGCGAGCATCCGCACATTGACGCCCGCGTTTAACCCCAATCCCGAGTATTGGATTTTCTGTGTAGTCACAAGTTGATTTTATTTACATGTACACAAAGTCAACATCGAAGTCTAGCAATACAATACCAATATTCCTGCTCTCGGTATGCGTGAAGTATTCTGTTAGCAAAGGAAGATCGATCTGTCCATGAATCATGCGAGAAAGAAGAAAGAGAGGGATGTGTCGAGAAAATAGCTTATTCCGTGAGATATGGATATCTAATGATGGACAGAAAATGGGGGGTATGTATGGAAAAAGAAAAAGTATGATAGATAACTTGACCTCAATAGATAGCTCGATTTTAGGTCACTGGAATGCACGAAGAAAGGCGTCAGCGTCGCTGGATCATAGAGTCCCGTGCCGCCCGACGCTCGACGTCGCGTGCTCGGCGGGTCGCGCTGGTGATCGCCTTCCTCCATACCGCGCAGTCTTTCGGCGAGTTCGTTTTGAAGGCCATGGCCTCGCCGCCGCGAGGGTAGGCGAAGACCAGTTGGAAGCCAAGCTCGTCTGAGAAACTGGGCGTGAGATCCGAAATCCGTCATTGGCAAACCAGAGCCGCATACCTTTTCCGGGAAGCTCCTTGGCTTCGACTTGATTGAGCTGAATAGGCTAGGTCACGACGGAAGGCATTGAGCGTCCGTTCAAGTTGTCGTTGACCCTCTCGTCAAAGAGGCTTACCATTTTATACAGACGGCTGACTCTGTCGTCCGTCAGGATGAGCATGTCGTTGCACAAGAACGCACGGAGTTTCCGCCCGCTTTTGTACTTCATCAACGAGCCCTCTTTCAGCAGTTTTCGCGGGCCCATGTAGCCCGTGCTCTTGGCGAGGTCAAGCCGGCTGCCATCGCATAGTCGTCAGAGCGACGAAACATTAAGGCGTGATAGAAGGTACGCACCCTTGTCCAACATAAAGATTCCTAGAGACGGCTTCGAGTCGTGCTCGGCCCTCCTGCTCGCGGATAGCCTCGTTGATGTAGTTCAGGACACGTTCGACAGAGGCGAGCGCCGAGTTGATCTGCTTTCGGTCTGCCTCGACCTCAGAGTGGTTGAGGATCTAGATGAAAAAATGCTGAATGTAGATAAACACCAACTAAGGGCTAGCTTCGCACCTGCTTCATGAGAAGCGGATACCGAGTGATACGTTGCACTAGATAATGGTCGAATTCAGAATGACAGAATGCTGAAGATAGAATTTCGTACTCGGTGCGAGTAGGTAACTCGAGAGGTCCAGGTTTCGAACGCTTGGATCTTCGCGAAGCCGCTGCACAATTTATCAGATCAGTTTCAACAAAGTTACCGGACAGCGAACAGACCTGGAGGTGTGCTGCGACCTCCGGTCTCCTTTCACGGATAGACTGAAGAATTTTGATGGCATTGGCCTGATTGATACAATAATCCTGAAAGGAATGAGGTGTGAGTTAGACCGAAGACCTACTACAAAATAGTTCACTTACCGCATAGACGCCCATGCTGACCATATGTCTGTCTAGCAGATCGCCGATACTGTCAATGTACAAGCGGCATTCCTTCTGGCGCTCCTCGAGTGAGCTCAAGAAAGTCTATATTGCGGTGAGTCTATGAAATTGAGCAAATGCAGAGAACCCAACATACAGTGTTAACGAGAAGTAGGTCTTCGATGTTCGCGAATACGACCGTGACTTCCTTTTCGTCTAGCAGGGATAGCATGCTCCCGTAGAATACCTGATCGCGAGAACGCACATCAGGACAACGTTCCATCTCCAAGCAGGCGCGCTTACTTCTACTATGAGTTGTAGGTCCCGCACGTAGGCAGCCTCCGTATTGATCACTTCGAAGATGGCCTGTTATCCGTAGTTTAGAAAGGGTGATTGGGATAGCCACTTTGAAACTTACTTCCTGACGTTTTCGCTCTAGGGGTGGGATTCCCTCGAGGGCGTCTCTTCCGAGCAGGCTCGCCCATGACTGTTCGCATTTGGTTAATAAGAACATCTGGTCGGAGAAGTCGATTCCGAGTACGCTTAAGGACTTACCGAGCCGAAAGCGGGGCTGCCTTCGCGCGCCGGGGCGTCCATAGAGCTGCCCGTGTTCATTATAGGGCTCGATATTTGTAAGCGCGGCCTCTCTGGTTCATGCACGGGTGTCTTGCTTCGCGAGAGGAAGTTGAAAATGTTTGAGTGGCTCCGGCCCTCGCCCTCCTTTGACGGTGCCCCTTCCTTTGACGGTACACTTTCCTTTGACGGTGTCGCCGAAAGCGACGGGGGTAGGCCTGGCGACGGGGGTCCGGTGTCGATAGACGACATGGACAGCCGGTAGTTCTTCGAGTGGCGGTACGCCTCGTAACGCTCGAACGCGTCGTCGACGTGCAGCACCGAGCTGCGCGCCCCGGGCGCGTCCTGCTCAAAGGACACAGACTCTGCGAGCGAGGCACGGTTCGGTGTCTGCGGAGGCGTGCGCCGCCGGCGCGTGGACCTCCGGCGCGCGGGCCGTTGTGGGGGCGGCGCGTCGTCCGCGTCGTCCGCGTCCACTTTCTTTGCCAGGAGGCCCGCCGCCTCCAGCACGCGTTGGCGCTCGAGTTCGCGCGCCTGGTGTTCTCGCCTCTTGTCGTCTTCGTCGCGCGCGGGACCAGACTGTATCGCGTCTTCCGTTTGCGACTCGGAGTCGGATTCAAAGGAATGATACTCTTCGCCGCTTGAGCCATCGTCGTCTGAACTGTCGTGCAGATCGATAGGCATGCGCATGCGTGAAGGTGAGTCGGAGTCTATCCGCCGGCGGACTGGAGTTGATGGTATTGCCGATGCCGTCGTGTTCTCTGGCGCACCTTCTTTACTATCTAGAGATCTAGGGCCGCCTCCACCTTTACGTGCACCTCCACCTTTACGTGCAATTCAAAAAAGCATGGTAGATTGATTATAGATTTCATCATTGTGTGGTGTGTTCATATACATGCAAAAAAGAACGCAGAAGAAAGACTTTAGTCTATTGCCACCGTCATAAGCAGAAAAGGAAGGACTCAAGAAAAATAGTATTGAGTCTAAAATTAACGTGACGACACTAACCCTCAATGACTTCCAGGTAAGACGCGGGCACGATGAATATAACCCCTCCTTGCTCTGTTTTCCACCAATCTGCCTCGCTGCGGTCGACAATAGGAATTACATCGCCTTCGACGAACGGAAGCTCGTCGGCATTTCCGCCGGAATACGAATAGAGAGCTTTTGCTTTGACTGCGGAAACAAACATTTCAGTAAGGAAGATAAGCAGTAAGATGATGATGGTACCATTTTCCAACTCCTGCACATACGTGCTCGGGAAGAAGCCAGACTTCCCGTCCCTCGCCGTCACACCATACCACCAAGCGCCACCAGATTTCGACGGGTTGGCTATAAGGATGACGTTTTCTGCAAAAGCTACACGAACAAGTTGAGACTCCAGAACGCTAGGCGGCAAGCATCTGAATAAAAAACTCACAAAGATCCTCCGGCCTTTGCCCTTCATACGCATATAACGTGCGAACTCGGTATTCTAGACGAAAAGGAGTTTAGACCCGTTCCACAAATTTGAATTAGAGGAAACGCCGTTGATTACCTTTAAACTTATCGACGTCCTCCAGTGGATCGGCCGACTCCTCTGCCGGCGCTTCCTCGACATGGATGTCAGGAACAGCGGATCGCACCGGCTCCTCCTCTTCCCTCTCTTCAATCGTGGCCGGGAGAGGCGAGACGGCACCCTGGTCCGCCGCCAGACCAGCATACCAGTCCACAGACTGCCTATAGTTCGAGCGGCTGTCCGTCTCTTCGGGCGCATGGCTCAGGGGCACAGGCTCGGGCCTTGGCGCGGGCGGGGACGCAGGCCTCGGCGCTGCGTTGATGTGCGGCGGAGGTGCAGTATCGCCGAGCACCTGCCCCGCGACGGGCGCGGAACTGCGGTCGTTCGTCACCGTCTTTTTCAGCCGCGCGCCAGCGGTGATCGAGCTCAGCAGCGCGCTGCGGCCGGCCGCGGGGGCAAGCAACTGGGGCAGCGAATGGCGGGGGCGGGGCCATGGGCGCGGCCGGTGCTGGAGGCGGCGGTGGTGGGGAGAACGCCGTCGGCGTCACAGGTGCCGTTACGGATCCCTGCGGCATGGGAGGCGGCGCCGGCGGAGCGGGAGCCGGGGGTGCTGAGCGCGGGGCGGGCGTCTGCGGCTGTGAGACCGGGCCCGAGCTCGCGGCGGACTGTGGGCGTGCGATGGACCCGCCGAAAAGCTGCTCCGCGAGCTTGTTGCGCGCATTGCGCGACGACGTGATCTCGTCATCGCTGCTCTCGTCTGCCTCGAGCTCGTTCGCGTCGCCCCAGTCGTCGTCGTCCTCCGGCGGCGCGGTGTGGTACGCCGTCTTGACTGCCGGCGGGGCGGGGCTCTGCGAGGTTGGCGGCGCCGAAGCGGCAAGCGGCGGCTGGGGCGGCCTGAAGAAAGGATTAGTGCCCCCGGCGCCGCTGCTCGACGGTGTCGAGGGAGCTGCTGCTGCCACACTGCCCTGACCCATGAACTTGCTAAATGGATTCGTGCTGGCCTTTTCACTCGGCGTCGGCGCCAGTGGAGACTCCAGGCTCGGCGGAGCAAAGGCTGGTGGGGCCGGCGGAGCTGGGGGCGGAGGCGGGGCCGGCGGAGGGGCTGTCTGCATTTGCGCAATCTCAGGAGCGAGCGGCGTGCTCGGCGTCGAGTTCTGCTTCTCCGCCGCGGCGAGGAAGTCCTTTCGACGATTCTGGTACTCTTCCTCCGCACGCCGCGCCTCGGCTTCCTCCTCCTCGAGCTGGCGAAGGCGCGCCGCGCGTGCTTCGCGCTGCTTCATGAGTCGCTCCTCGCGCTCGCGCAGCATCTCCTCTTCGGGGTCGACTTCGGGCGCAGCTGGCGCTGGCGGGGCAGCGCGCACAGCGATTGGAGCCGGGGGAGCGGGCGGCGGGGCTGGGGCCGGAGAAGAGACCGGTACACGGGGTGCCTGCTGGCCTCTCTTCACTGGTGGCGGGGGCGCCGGCGCGCGCTTATGCACAGGAGGGGGCGGAGGTCTCGCTGCAGCAGGTGCTGGAGTAGGCGTTGGAGCTGCAGGAGCCGCGGGAGCGGGCGTTACCGCACGTCCTCCCTTCAGGGCGCGCTCGCCCTCGAGCCTTTCCGATCTCGCCCGCTCGCGCTCCGCCGCGTCCTTCTCCGCCTGGAGCGCCTTCGCTTCCGCCTCCTTCTTCTCCCGCGCGAGGCGGTCTTCTACCGTCGTGTCTACCGCAGGCGACCCGGCCGCCGCCACGCCCTCGCCGCCGTCAACGGGCGCGGGGGTGACGACGCCGAGTGCGCGCATGCGCTCCTGCAGCCGGCGCTGCGCCTGCTCGCGGATGTACGCCGCGCGCTCCTCACCGGACATGCTCTTGACGTTCGGCGCAGGCGATGCGGGCGGCCGCGGCGGCGCGGGGGCCGAAATGGTGATCGTCGATGCGGGTGCGGGTGGTGGAGGTGGCGGCGGCGAACGCGCTGCTGCAACTGCAGGCGGGCTACGCGGTCTGTCTCGACCATATTCCCTGTCCCTGCCATAATCCCGGCCGCGGTCGTAATCCCGAGCTCCGTCACGGGCTCCGTCTCTGTCCCTGTCCCTGTCGCGATCGAATGTGCCCCGCGTGTACCCGCCTTCATCGCGGTCGCGGTCGCGGTCTCGGTCTCTGTCATAGCCATAGTCGCGATCGCGATCGCGGTCGTACCCTCGGTCATCGTACCGGCCGAAGCGCTCGTTGCGCCTGTCCCTATCGCGGTTCCACTCTCGCTTTTCACGCTCACGGCGGCGCTCGCGCTCCTCCTGCTTCTTCTGCACGTCGGGGATGCGCTCGTGCATAAGATGCAGCAGGTCACGCTCCAGCTTGCGGCGTTCCTCGTCTTTCGCGGTGCTGCGCGGGCCGCGCGCGACGTACTCGAGGTCCTCCTGGATGCGCTTCACGCGGTAGCGCAGATCATCCATCTCGCGCTCGAGCTCCTCGTCCTCGCGCGTCCGGCCCGCACCCTCCGCCGCGCTGCGCTCGAGCAGCTCGGCCGAGTGTTCGAGCTGGCGGCGCATGCTCTCGAGGTCCTCGCCGGGCGACTCCGTCCCCGTGCGCACGTTCCGCCTGTCAATGTGCCGAGCCCGGCTCTGGTAGTACGCGCCCGGCTCACCATCTTCCGTGTGTTTGTATACCGTCGCGTCTTTGCGCCCGCCCGCGCCAGGCGCCGCGGAATCGTTAAACGAACGCACCTTTCCACGGGAAATGGCGTCGCTGCTCGCCGAACTTGAGCGCGACGTGTCGTTCTTGAGGATATCCTTAAGAAAATTTACGGACGTGTCCAGATCGCGGGAGGACGGGGGCACGAGCTCCGGTGGGAGCACATCGGGAACATTTGTCCCATTAAGTCCTATGACAAATGAGATCAGAGGAAGCCCCGGTATATAATGAACGCACTTACTGCGATAAATGAGACCCATCGCGACGTGAAATTCCGCGAGATTGAGCTTGCCTCTGTTGTCAGCATCGGCGAGGGCCCTGCCAGCACGAGTAATTAAAACAACGCAAGACAAAGACTAAAAGCGAAAACGCACGCACCAGATCTTCGCAAGCTCGTTCTTATCCAGACCACTCTGGCCAAACACCTCAAGGGCCATCTGTCCACTGATGAACCCGGTGCCCTGCGCATCCCACGCACGGAATATCTGGTCGTAGTTCTTCTTCTCTGCCTTGGTGAGCGTCCACGCGACGCGCGGTTGGGAAGGCGCTTCCTGGTTGTATTGCTGGATAGACTGTTGAAGGGACGTGCCCTGCTGTCCGCCCGGCGCGCCTGCGAACTGAGGCACGCCGCCCGCGTACGGCATGGCGGGGTTGGCGGGCATAAATGTGCTCGACATCATCTGCAGCCGCGGATCGATGTAGCCGGTCATTTGCGGGACGAGGGGCGACGCTCCACCAGCGCCAGGGAAGCCGGTCATTTGGGGCGCGAGGCCCGAGCCGCCGCCCCCGAACGCTGGCGATGGGTTCAAGAATCCCCGCTGAGGAGGCGGGGGCGGAGCACGGAGCTGCTGCTGTTGTTGAGGCGGCTGCTGGCCTCCGAGAAAGCCGCTAGCACCGCCGCCAAAGTTGCCAGGTAAAGGCGGGACTGGCGGGATCTGCTGCTGCTGAAAACCTCCTCCTCCCGGCTGAAATCCAGTCTGCTGCGGTTGGAGACCGCCCATCCCTGGAAAACCCGTCTGTTGTGGCTGCTGGAAGGGCGGACGCTGGGCGGGGAAGCCTGTCGGCTGCGGTGCGATACCTCCTCCAAACCCTGGCTGAAATTGGCCCGGATTTCCAGGAAAACCGGTCTGCATAGGATACTGGAAACCAGGCTGGCCAGTGCCCCATTGCTGGGCCATTTTTTGGTGACAAGTCAAGAAGAAAAGAAAGAAAGAGAGAGCAGGTTGTCGTCGGTCGATGAAAGGAGGAGCGGGTCGTGCCATCATACCATGCTTCAGCGTGAGAAATTATTCTGTGACATGCGACAATAAGTATTTGGTTTATAAAAATGTTTTATTTTCAGCATTTTCTGGATTTTTGGTTCTTGTTCTGAGAAACAACTCTCTTTTTTAATCGAATCTGCTTGTTTTAGCATTTTCCTAGATAAAATGCTCAAAGAAATATGTCACCAAATGTGATCCGCCTGTTCTAGAATAAATACCTGGGCTTGTCATACAGTCAAACATTATTACTTGTATGGATACTATAAAAGGCGATAGAAGCTCCCACTTATGATCGCGAGCAGCGATGTTTTTTATGGTTTCGAAAATCGTCCAGATGAGTCTGAGATTTTTGGTTACTGGAAGTCGTCCATTATTTGGATTACCACATCGTTACTAGCCCGCCGCTCTTCTCAAGCTGCGTTCTATACATGCATTTGGAGGCCTGTGCCAACATGATATCTGGCACGCATGGAAACCCGATACCCCAAGGTACGTATCAGAGTTTATTACCGCCATTCATGTCTCTATCATTAAAAAGACCCTAAAGTTACATGATGTGCAAACCCGAGAAATAATAAGCAAAAGTATGCGGTTCACGTCTACATGAGAACTTTGCGAACAAGCAGGGTATTGTATACAACAATGCAATAGTGAATAAAATGAGCGAACAACACAAGGCGTCGAGAGAACAGGTGCAAACAGTGGTCGGAACTGTGGCTGTGATGTACGATAGTGTGGCATGTAAGATATTTCAGGTATGTGCGGGGAATAAATGAGGGACGGAAAATGACGTGAAGGCACTGGGAGAAGAAAGGAGAATTGCGTATATACCGATGCGCGGTTTCTATTTCGACACGGAAGGGATCGAGAACACAAGCGGAAGAAAACCAGCAGTGAATGGGAGATGAAAATATATAGACCCGAAGAGAGGAGAGGTTAGACGGGGAACCTGGGAAAGAAGAAAAGAGAAAAGGGGAGATGAAGGTTAAGAGGAGTTAGACGTAGGGAAGAGGGGAAAGTGATCAGGAAGACGGGGGAGGCGAGGCGCTAGAGCGGCTCCAGTTCCTGGCTCGCCACGCTGTCTATGTGCTCCTCATCGAGTAGCATGCCGTCCCTCCCCGCATCCTCCTCGTTCTCCGCGCCGCGCCTAGCTGCGCACAATGGAGGTGCGGGCGCGCCCTCCTCGCGCAACCACAGCTCGTCCCACAGCTCGACCATTCGAGCGCGCCGTACCGGGTTGCGCTCGAGCAGGCGACGTACAACACGCTTAAGACCGGGGGACGCGAGGCGCCGAGCCGTTGCCGCGGGAGACCCCTTTTCCTCGACCTCATCAGCGGCATCGTCCTCATCGTCGTCCACAAACTCGTCCGGCCAGTAGTACTCGCATTGCGCGATGCGCATAAGCATGTCTCTTCTCCTATTTCCGACGCGCCTGTGCACACTGCCCGCGCTGCGATCGCTTTTTACACTTCCCGTGCGCGAGGGCGCGGTGCTGAGAGGGAGAGGCGGCGGTACGTCAAAGGGGAGTTGTCGCGTTGCGAGTGCGTAGAGCACGACGCCGCACGCCCATGCATCCGTTTGACGACCGTCATAGTGGCCTCTTGGTTCGCCATTAGCGGGGGTGTCGGATTCGCTAGAAGTAGCACTGGCTCCGAGGACGAGCTCCGGTGCTGCATATGACTCAGAGCCACAGCGAGTGGAGAGGAGCGGAGACGAAGGATCGATGAAGCGACTCAGGCCGAAGTCTGTGAGTTTGATGAGAGGGGTATGCAAAGGCGGAAGCGGTTCGTCTGTAGCGAATATATTCCGTGTGAGAATGATGTCTGTCAAAATCAGAAAGTCAGAAAGGATCAAAAATTGAGTATAATTGCCAAACACATACTCTCAAGTTTGATATCCCTATGTACAAGTGCGACGCCATGCATCCATCCGACGGCACGACATAGTTCGCCCCATATGCGTCGTACCGATGCTTCGCTCGCGCGGATGTACTGCACATCGCAGTTGACGAGGTCGAAAAGCTCTCCACCGCCGACATACTCGAGCATGAGACAGTGGTGCATGTGCGTCGTGAATGAATGGAGATATGACACGATGGAAGGGTGCGCGATATGCTGCAAAGCGAGTAAATATCCCAGTTCAAGTTCGCACTAAGACCATATGATAGGATGAAATATAAAAGACATACCCGCAGGACCTCAACCTCACGCACGAAGCTAATACGTGTACGATCATTCGCGTCACATAGGGCGCGATTCATCATCTTCACCGCGACAAGTCTCCCTTTCGAGTCGTTTACGAGAAAGGAAGCGTCAGCCGCCGCGCTCGCACCCTCGCCATCCTGCTCGTCTAGTAGTTTCCGCGAGAAACCACTCCCAGCAGTCACTGGCGGAGTAGGTCTGAGTCCATGCAAGCGCGCATCCCTCCCCTTTTTTGCCCAGCTCGAGCTCTTGCGACGCAGGCCTGGGCGCGACGATTTCGCATCGCCGCTAGCCGGAAACGTCGGCGACGCCAATGTGCCGCCGTCATCTGCCGCGAGCCAAACACTGCTGAACGCGCCTTCACCGAGCACGCGCACGAGTGTCACAGCTGCGTGGCCTGACGTCAGTCGAGTTCCGGCGCTCAATGCGGGCGGGCTAGAGATTGTCTCTTCAAATCCAGAGTCGCTACTCCCCCGTGTCGCGCTTATGATATTCCCCTCCCGTTTAATTGCATTATCATGATGCGGGTTGGGAAGACGAAGGTATTCCATAGGAGGAGGCGACGTCATGAACGACGAAACATTGCGCTTTGTGTCCGTTGGACTGCTTGACAAAGGAGGCGACGGAGATCGCGAATTCTCCGCATCCTCGGTTAGCTGCAAGAACTCGCGTTTAAAAGATGTCTCCCAATCCGATCCTGCTTTCCTATGTTTTGACAACTCTTCCTCTCCCTCTTCGAGCGTGGGATCTGTGGCATATCGCGAAGGGAAGAACCGAGATAGGGGTGGGAGACGCGGTGGGGAAGGTTCCCGGGAACTGGCCGAGGACTTCATGCTTGGTGGCGGGGTGGGGCGCTGACCCAAAGCACCCATAGCAAAAAAGTCGGCCGTGGCAGAACGCGAGGGGACGGTTGGCTTCCGCTGATATGTTACATCTGCCGCGAGTGTCGCGCTGCGCAATGGTGCGGCCGGCGGAGCGGGCGTCGGCGGGCCGGCAGCGGCGAAAGGTGAGCTGAAGAACGCAGCGGTTTTGCTACTGCTGCTGCCGTTCGGCGAGTGTGAGGGTGAGAGGAGCAGACCGTCATCTGCCGAGTACGAGGTGCCAGCAGATGAGGGAGAGCATATACTGAGCGACTTCGGGCTCAGATCTGGCGAGACGCTGTTTGATGCGGTGGAGAAACGGCCGTGCGGGACGGGAGTCGGAAGACGTGTCCAGGCGAGCATAAGGTGCTCACTGTCGTGATCGATGTGGACGTTGTCGATGTGGTCGTCGTCGTTGTCGAGCTGGGGATGAGCGACGCAGTGCATACTATTATATACTGTCGCGGATGGGTGCTTCTCCACTTCCGCGCGGACCTACGGATGACCACTGCTGTGGAGAAACCCTGCCAACGTGTCTCGGCTGCTAGAGACCATCCATCTGCAACATATGAGTGTCTACTCGACATGTATGACGATGAGCGCATACGCGTACCATAAAGACAGCGACGGACGACGTGGGGGGCGAACAGAAGTTGCTTGACAAACGGAATACGGTCTTCAGCAATTTTCCTCTTCCGGCTGCAGGCGTGAGAAAGATGACACACGTTCATCATTTTCCGTCTTCCGAGGCTCTTCGCAAAGTATCAGATCAAAATCGAGAATTCTGGAGGTGGTATCGTCGGAAATCTCCGACAGGTGGGAATAGTTCCAGTAACCAATCAATTTAAAATAAATGCGGAACGGAACTTAGTTCTTATTCAAAGCACAACTATTTATAAAAATCCGGTTTGACTCCAGGAATTTATTAAAGGAGGGTAAGCAAGATTGGGACAACTTGGGTAGTAATCAAACGTAAATTGGGGATCAGCGCCGGGCAACGAATAGACGTAGATGATAACACAAAGTGGAAACTATCCGGGGAATCCAGATTCCTCAAAGGTGTGTCGTCGATCTGTCGATTCCCGTTAATTCATATGCAGCCACAAACGTTTTGGGAGAAGACATGAAAAGTAACAACGAAAAGACAGAGGAGATGAGTCTACACTGCACACATATAATACAGTCGTGGATCGGTCCTTGAGACGCCACGTCTTGATCGCGCACCCTGACCGCCCTTGTTCGATTTCTCCATGAGAAAAAATATGATGGTTTTCCTTGTTCACTCAGCAACATTTAAGCAAAATTTCAGGGTAATCATTCTTTGAGACACCACGTTTTTCACGGTCAATTTCAATGTCTTTCCTGGTATTACGCATCAAATACAGAGAAAATTCTTCGCTAGAGAGCACTATTGCGTCTCTCAAAAGACGGAAAAAATGAACCAGTTCGGCGAGTTCGAAAGGACCGTTTACGCACCAGCGTCACGTGACCGGGTTTGGGCCGCGCGCTCGGCCTACGCTCCGACTCGGACACGAGCTCGAGCGCAACCAATACAAGCTTACTGACTGCCAGTCTTGTGGAAGAGCAATTCGACGGCTTTTCAATTTTATAAACGGACTCCGATCCTCCCGCTCCGTTTGCATTCGCATCGTGCATCGCGTCTGCATCCACGCCTCCGACCTCAAATTTTGCAAAGAAGCACCTGCTTTTCAAGGGATATTCTCATGGCCACGAGATGCTTACAAGCAACCTTCCAGCTCGGTGCGGCAGATCGCAAGCAGGCAAAGGCAAAGAGGAGGTTACGGGAGGGGCAGGTGAAGAGGAGGAGCGCAGTCAACCCTTCTATCGCAATCTAACACTTGGCTGGTCTTCTGGCGAGGAGTACTAATTGGTATGGAAGGAAGTCCCATTGGAGTATGGACTAATATCGCGGGGTAATTCTGTCAATCTTCCAATGTCTTAGTGTATCCAGACAATCAACACGTCCTCGTAGCTCTGTCGACGTTCCAGGCACATTCGATGGACTTTGCAGCCTGCGCCCTTCATTTACTGTCTTCCCTTGTGGGGTCCTGTTGCAAGCTTGGACTCCGTACCAGGTATACTTGGTCCGATGACAAATTCGCATCGGCCGTCAAGGCATTTCGAAGGCCACGATTGACCTCAAGCCATATACCAGGGATCCTATTCTTTCAGGAAATGCTGCAAGTCATCCAATTTTGCTTCGTAAGCACTTTGCTGAATATATTTCCTGACAACAATGGGCATGGCTCCCCTTCTGTATGTCTGCATCTGTGCTGCCTCTGCTTTTTCCTCCCGTGCACCGCACCAGACGTCGGGATCATTATGGCCCAGTTCAAATGTCTGCCCGCCGTTTCCTCTCCAGTCAACAAACAGCCGCATGCTCTCTGCACGTGAAGAGGATGCCATCTTGTGTGCGTACGCCACTGCCATCGTTCTCGAGTGCGCTCAGTCTGCCACGCTGAGCAAAGACACAGACCATGGCGGACATGAGAAAATGAGATACAGAGCGTGTGCCTCTTAGCCGGTGCCCGGAATCGCCTGCTGAAAAGGACCGTGAGGCCGGAAAGATCAGTTAATGACCACAATGAGTGGGTTAGATGGCCTACTTGTGTTTCGTGGAGATAGGGTAGAACTGTAGATTGACTTGCGACTTCAGCATCACGCAGGGTTCTGAGATGGTGTAGTACCACATGGGACAACTCGCACTATAGCATTCGAATTATTAAAATTATAACTAGGCTACAGTCTCCGCCTAGCTTGAGCACGTTCATTACGAACCCTGGCCCAATATTTTGTTATCGCTGTACAATATTTCACTGTCTCTTCTGCCTTGCTACGCTCTTCTGAGCCATTTGGAAGGTATGTACGGATGTCTCGCAGATTGTCCCGAGCAACCTTTTCAATATCTGTAGCAATATCTACTTCACGTATTGCAAACATGTACCCTTCGTGAGCGGATAGGGAGTAGGCTTGCTCGTGTCTTCGCTTTAATTTGTTTTCATCATCTTGTGAAAGTTTAAATTCAATGGTGCTTGCGTCAAACTTCATGTTAAAGTTTCTGGTAGGTAGTTGTGTTTGTGCAGGGCAACTGATAGCACAGTGCATCTTATATACCAGCAAAACGTAATTTTACTTAAAATGGCTTATTTAACTTGTACAAGGCAAAGCATGCATCAGCAAAATGTAATTTTACTTTAAATGTCTTATTTGACTTGTTCAAGGTGCGCAAGGTACTAACGCATATCGACTTCTACGAGTAGAAAGCCTGTTTACCCCCGCTTAGCGCCCACATTTCAAGTCCACAAGACTCGATTAAGATACGTAAGACGGTAAGCGCTCTAATGCGTGTCCAAGAAAATACGGTGTCGGGGCGCGGGGAGGTGATGTGTCAGAGAGTACGGAACAAGTGCTTGAGGGTAACGCTGGCGAAGCAAAGTGAGATGTCGGTGAACTGGACACGAATGCTCTCTTCTCCTTCCCTCTCGCAGAGAACTTCTCAAGGCATTTTGTTATTTTAGAAGCATTCGTTGACGAGACTGGCTGCCCAGATGAGTGTAAAGATGGCGCCGGTGCTGGCTCATTCCATGAGTCGTCCCAAGCCGAGTCCTCCGATACAGAGTCCTCCGGAACTGTGGGTATAGGTGAGTCGACATTGTGCCCGTTCGTTTTTGACTCCGAACCTCCATCGTCCCACTTGGTGCAAGCGAACTGTCGTCCTTGTGTTCCGCACCGGTTCCATCTTCATCTCTTCAATCCCACGCATCCGAATCGTCTTGAACCTCATCTCCGTCAGGCTATTACGAGTCTTGAATGGCCGCCGGAGGTTCTTGTGAGGATGCGCCGTTCACGGCATATTCAAAATCCCACCCGTTCTCGTCCTCTGAGTCTAGCTTTCCGTTCGCGGCTTCATTTTGACTTCGAATACCCATTTGTCGCGACATCGCCACCTGCGCTAGCTTTGGCATCGTCGAAGTACTAGTCATTCTCGCCGTCAACTTCATTTCCGCCACCAATCTCACCTTGCACGGGAATAACATCCGGGGGATGTGTTGTTGGGAATAGAAGGAATCAGAACATCCCGGAGAATCGCGACCGTGGTTGGTGTCTAATTAGCGATTGTGAAAATGAGGTGAGTCAAGAGGGAGGCAGGCTGGGGAAGGAGTTAGAAGTAAAGAAATTGGAGAGTGTTTTGAGGTAGTTCATTACAGGTTTGCGAAATTCGGGATAGGGTGGGACGGAAAAGAGTGATAGGCAGACGGAAGGCGTCCCATCTGCTTCCGGAGTTCTGGATATGTCTGAAGAAACGGCCTGCTGCAAAGGGAAGTCGATGAAATGCCGGCGAAGCGAAGCAAGATGCGAATTCAATGAAATGGTCGAGAGAGAAAAGAGAATATTTTGAAGGCCAATAATTGTCTGAGATTGTCGCACTGTGCGATTTTAGACGCGTGAGGTTGACTAATAAGATGTATAGAATAGCACACCTTGCACTAAAGAGAAAGATTAAATTTATTGAAATATAGAAGCGCATATATGCAGCTCGGGTCTCGCCGCAGTGTCGAGTACCCATTCCTTTTTCAGTTATTTGTTTAAGTAAGCCATGTCTCGGCTGACAATATTCACAATTTTCCTGGCTATATGCGCACCTCGGTCTTGTACCGTGTTGACTGAGCCGGAACTCTATTTGCAGAATAACTTCAAAATTCGGTTGAGGAAGCGCGAATACAACGCGAATACGCTTCACTTAGCTGTTCGCCTACGCAGTCTTTGAGTGACCGAAGTCGTTGCTTTAACAAAGCAACTTTAGAATAAGGAGGTGTGTTTCGCAGAGGTACACACTTCACGCTCAAGTCCCTCGTTGAACGTCTCTCCACACCACACAGTCAAGCCGCTCAGTTCGTTTTTGATCTTTCGAAATCATACACCAGTCTGTCCCTTAGTTTCTTTATGATCATCCCATACTAATTATCTCGTTTTCCCTCTCCTCGTTCAGTGCTTTCTGCCGAAGCTATCGACGAATACATTCGCTTTGCTAGGAGCTACGAGGAGGCTCGGAGCTCTGACAGCGACCTTACTATCTCGCCGACCACCACCGCGTCCAGCGTCTCCTCTCTGGGCCTTGGCGGCGACGCCGTATCCAGCTCTACTTCCTACACTCCTGATGCGCACGCTGTCTCCAAGGCGGAGGCTCAATCCTACTATGCAGGCCTTCCTTCTGAGCCCACGTTGCTTTACCGCACGGGCAAGGAGAAGTGGTCCCCGCCCAGGGGACCTGAGGCCCAGCGTCGTTTGAAGAAGCTGCGCGAAGTCTTCAACCATCCGATTACGAATGTCTGGAACCAGGACTTGGGCTGGAAGGTTGTCGCGGTTATGGACGCTCACACGGTTAGTTAATAGGCGTTCATCGTATCGTAGAATTCCTAACTGGGATTTCTAGATCCGCTTTACGACAATAGACGTCGTTCGGTTCAAGATGGTCGAGGTTGACGAAGCGCCTGAGGACGAAGGAGACGATGAAGAAACGGTAGAAGCTAAGAAACCGGTCGTCGGTCCCGTCACTATTTGGATTGGCGTCTTCCCCGAGTCTACCTCCGCCACGGCTGCCCGCGACGCGGCTCAGGACGTCCTAGCCCTTCTCAAGGACTACCAGATCACCGACGTCGACGTCGACTTCCGCGAGTCCTTCTACACGCGCGAGGCCGGTCCTCAGCTTCTCGAACCCGTCGATGACCTGGACCCACTCGTCGACGTCGTGAGTCCCCTCACTCCCGCCCTCGGCCTCCGCATCGCTACCAAGGCCAGGCCCAACGCTCAGGGAACGATGGCCCTCTACCTCGCCGAGGGTGGCGGCAGAAACAGGCTCTTGGGCCTTTCGTGCCGTCACGTCCTCATCGGATCGAGGGAAGGCAACATGAACTATGTCCGCCGCCTTAGTGGGTCTCGTAAAGAGGTCCTCCTGCTTGGCAAGAGAGCCTTCACCAACCTCGTCGATTCGATCAAAGTCAGGATCGGCCGACACGGCATCATGGTTAAGCACTGGAGGAAGCAGATTGAAGGGTTCGAGCAGCGGGAGAAGGGCACCGAGGCTGTCGACGTTGAGAAGGCCAAGGCGGCCCGGATTAAGACTCAGGGGTTACTGGACGAGGCGGAGGAGGCGATGGGGGCACTTGGAACGTTGCTCGATCGGGTCAACAAGGACTGGAAGAAACCCCACAACCGCACCATTGGCCATATCCTCCGCTCCCCACCCATCAGTCTCGGCGTCGGTGAGCAACGTTTCACCGAGGACTGGGGAATTTTCCAGGTCGACCGGGCCAAGCTCGGTAACGGCTTCCAGGGCAATAAGATGGACCTCGGTGCGTTTTGAACTATCCGACTAAGACCGTCTACTGACCTATATGTTATTTATATCTAGGGACAAAGCTAACGCCCGACGAGTTTACAGTCAAATGTTTCCCCTGCGGAGACGCCAACGGGGAGTTCAACTATCCCGAAGATCGTCTGCTTCCACTTAAGGGCACTATTACCGACGACTTGATGCACTCCCCCGACATGTGGGACGCGGACGGCGAGCCGTGCTTGTTGGTCGTCAAGAGCGGCAATGCCACTAACACCACCATCGGCCGCGCGAACGGCGTCTTCTCTATCGTCCGCGATTACTTCTACGACATGGCCGTCCACCAAACCTCCATGGAGTGGGCAATTATCAACTACGACAGCAAGTCGGGCGTCTTTTCGGAACCTGGCGACTCGGGCTCAATAATCGCCGACATCCGTGGCCGCATTGGTGGTATGCTTACCGGCGGTTCTGGCAAGACGGAGTCCCCCGATATGACCTATGCCACGCCGTTCTGGTGGCTCATGGAGCGTATCAAGGCCAATGGGTTCCCCGACGCGCACCTCGACATCGCTATTTAGGTTCGTCTCGTTTCTTTACTCTCCTCCCTTCGCGCAACTGATGGCCTTGACGTTCAGGTCCCATACGACTTGGCATGGTTCGCTGGACTGTCGGACGCGCTCGCCACCTTCGAGCGGTATCTGGTAGGCATATTACGCATGCGTCGACGCGTTTTACTGTAGCTTCTCGTTGTTCGGACACTCACAACCTCACCGTGTACTGTTTATCTATCTTTATTCCTTTTTATCGTCCCCCCTTTCTTTCGTAGTGTAGAACGGCTTTCCGAAAAGCCCGCAAACCCGCAGTATGAAAATACTCTTCATTTATTTGCCCGAGGCCGGAAAGATTAGTTGGTGACCATAATGTGTGGATTAGATGGCCTACGCGTGTTTCGTGGAGTAAGGATAGCTGTAGATTGACTTGCAACTT
The DNA here is from genome assembly GCA_021029095.1 of Phellopilus nigrolimitatus. Taxonomy (NCBI): domain Eukaryota; kingdom Fungi; phylum Basidiomycota; class Agaricomycetes; order Hymenochaetales; family Hymenochaetaceae; genus Phellopilus; species Phellopilus nigrolimitatus. The sequence goes on from JAJOHG010000014.1 coordinate 458,206, forward strand.
TAGCATCACGCAGGATTCTGAGATGGTGCAGGGTACCACATGGGACAACTCGCACTATAGCATTCGAATTACTAAAACTTAACTAGACTACAGACTCTGTCTAGCTTCCGCACGTTCAGCACGAACCCTGGTCCAAAATTGTGTTATTGCTATACAATATCTCAATGTGTTTTCTGCCTTGCTAAGCTCTTGCGAACTATTCGGATGCATTTTACTGAGGACGTCTTGCCGAGTGCGCCAAGCAACGTGTTCAATTTCTTTAGCAAAATTTAGCTCACTGAGTGCTTTATAATACCCTTCGTTAGCGGGCAGGGAGTAGACGTGCTCGTGTTTTTGCTTTAAAATGATTTCATCATTTTTTGGAAGGTTAAATCCTATGGTGCTTGGGTCAAACTCCATGTTAAAGTCTGGAAGTGTGCTGTCCCAAAGGATGGACATGGATGAGTCCGCGTCCAGAGAGACTACGGATCAGTCAGGTGCTCACCTTGTTTCTGGTAGGTAGTTGTGTTTGTGCAGGGCAACTGGTAGCACAGTGCATCTTATATACCAGAAAAACGTAATTTTACTTAAACAATGGCTTATTTGACTACAGCAAGGTGGCTAAATCGCATATGTGCGTAATGTGCTAATACATGTCGACTTTTATAAGCACTTGGCGCTTACCGCCCATATTTCAAGTCCGTAAGACTAGAATAAGGATATGTGAGCGCTCTAATGCACGTCATTTCCAATCAAGCTGAAATTTCAGCCTTGCTGATGTATATAGAAAATAGGCCTGCAAAGCAAAACACAGACAAAACGTCTAGGATGCAAACAAAGAGCAAACCTCTCAGAAGCGACCAGTGCTCGAGACACTCTGCAGTACAGCGTCTTGCGTCCGCGTACGACTCCATCAAAGAAAAGGCACCCGCCATTGGCCGTCTTCAGAGCGAGAAGTCGGAGCTTGAGCATCGTCTCGTAGAGGCCGACAACCGCGTGAAGGAAGCAGCTGAGCAAGCTCGAGCGGAGGAACGAAAAGCTGCTGAAGACGAAAATGCAACGGCTGCGCGAGGTGATATGCAAGCTTAAGATAAACGACGAAGCCCAGAAGAATGGAACATGCGGGCCAACGCCGCAGTCGTCGGTGCAAGCCACCAGTGCAAGCGCTCTCTTCGCCGGCGTGGACGATTCTTTCTCTTTCTCAGCCGGCGTGGAAAGCAATGATAACATAGACAAGGTGGCTTCTTTCCAATGCTTCGAGCTTCTCTAGTCTGACTGTCTGCGCAGGCCCTTCAGCCTATATCACAAATGACATCGACCGCCTTGCTATCGGACCTAGACCTCATGCAAAACGAAATGGACTCAAAAAGGATGTAACTTTGTGCTTCTCTGAAATCAACCACCGATGATCGTGTATTCTGTACCCCACCTCGTTCATGGTTCTGTCGCTCGCTCGTGCTCTCACCTCTATATGTTTTACCCTGTCCTGTTCTCAGCAAAGACTTCGCGCTCGCATATCCATACTCCTGTGGCTTACATCCTTGTGTTTTGATACCGCCGATAATCCTGTCCGTGCATTTGTAAATACATACTGAGCTTCGATGCGTATAACCGATCCGCGTGGTGCGCATCAGTGTGGTGGGCATGTAGGAGGCTGTTTGTCCCGGACACGTTCGCGCACCAAGAAAGACCCGAGTTGTGGTCGTCGAAAGCCGACCACAAGGGAAGAAGAACGCAAGTCAGAAACCACTGAGCTGCTAGAGTTGTGTCGAATAGTAATCCGCTTACTGTAGTTCAGAACCCGCTAATATTAAATGTGAATAAGATCGGAACTTCGAGAGCGTGTCCCAAAGCCTCCGTAAGGGGAGAAAACGCGTGGCTGGCGTATATGCGAGAAGACCTTTTCTGCGATCTGGGCTCCGTTGAGTGTTGTATGTACGTATGTGGGTACATGGCTCTCAGGAGACAGAGGGGGGAACTAGGGGAAATATCATCCGAGAGATTCGGCATTTCGAGTAGGAGGAGACGACGAAGACGAGTGAGCGAGCGATAGGCTCTTCGGAGCAAGCTGGGTGTATTTGGCCGGCTGGAGGAATGGACCGTGGATGGCGAGGAGAGAGATATAAGCGAGGCACAGATTTTGTCAGAGCTCTGCTTTTTTTTTTTTGTACGGGTAAGTGAGTTCGAGTGTGGGAAAGATGCCGCTGGCCAGTAGACCTGTCTCCAGCAACGCTGCCCAATTTCGCTTCTCTTGGACCTTGGACGCACGCGCACGCATGGCGAGGAGAGCGATATAAGCGAAGCACAGATTTTTTCAGAGCATTGTTTTGTACTGGGAAGTGAGAAGAGGCCGCTGGCCCCGGCGGGATAGCTGCCTGTGCAGACTCGACTCGACGCGCTCGTGGAGCTTGATGAAGTGAAATTGGGCAGCGTTGCTAGAGACGGCAGGGATAATGCAGCAGAGATGAAGATGAAAACGGAAAAGCGATGTCGGCGACCTGAGGTGTGGAGCCACGGTGGGCGATGCACGAGAGACGATGAGAGGATGGGTTAATTGGTAGTTGGCAGGCATGCGTATAACAGTCGGTTGAACAGGTACTGCGACCGACGGTCCGGCGTAGGAGGGGCTTCTCGTCAGAGATTTTTGTGTCGGCGTTATAGGCGCAGTGTGTGCTGGGTGTATTTATAAACTGGACAGAACGTAGGACCGAAAACTGTCTTCGGGAGATGACATTTTAGAAATGAAATAATGAACGCAGAGTGGTGATATGCCATGCACTTGCGATATGCTTGGCCAACTATCTTTTGCTACAGGACTGCATAATATCAATAAAATGCAGACGCGAGGATAGAGGAAAGAAAAAGAAGAAGCAAATCATGGACAGCAAAGCACTGTTTACGGCTAAATAGACGCTGTGCCGGCATGGCCAGCGGCAAAATCTATATTTGGGCCGGCTAAGTATACGAGTACGCGCTATTCCTGGCTCAGGCTGCCTGCGCGCTTTGCTTTCGCTGCGATGGCACGACGGCTGTCTTGTGAATAGAACGATGCGCAGACTGGGGCTATGTTTTCCGCAGACGATAAAGGGCGCCCGGCCCTGGCGCCTTGCCAATGCCATTCATTCACGCCGAGTTGGTTTCAAGCCCCGCGAAGCAGCAGCGTCTCGAGCTATTCAATAATCTCGCCATGAGCATCGCTGACAACACGACCGTCGTCGAAGGCTGCTCTGATGCGTCTGAAAAAGGTACCGGAAGTCGCGCCGCGCATGTTAGCAAGGCCTCGCGCGAGAGGGCGCCGCGGAGGGCACCCGTCCTTGACACCTTCACGCGGGCCACGGACATCTTCGCCGAAGACAGGCCGTTCTTCGTCATAATCGGGAAGGAGGGCGTCCTTGCTGCTCTCAAGAAGCTGGACAGCCAGCTGACAGCCGTAAGTGACGGCTGCTGCGCCTTTCCCCCCTCCGACGCAGCTGAAATTATTTTTTCTTTACGACCAGGCGGGCCGGGATAAAATCCTGTCCTCGAAGGTTACTTTCTTCCCATCTCTCACAATCAGTCGCCCGCTAAATAAGTGTATGGACACAGACCCCGACGGACTGGATTGGCAGACAAGTCTCCCCCGGCGAACTTGGACTGATCAACCACGGCGGGCTGCCCAAACTGCTCGTCAAACCCGGGCGCTATCCGGGCTCCCCCCTCCGCAACTGGTGGGCGCGTAAATGGAACGGGACACAAGGAAGTGCGTCCCTTCCCCTCCCCCTCTAATTATATCGACACTAACTCCCTCGCGATCCACTCGCTTTGGCAGTATCCGACACAGTCATCGAGCACCTCGGGCTGACCATCGTGCAGGTGTCGCAGAACCAGGCCGCCGTCGTCAGCGACCCGCACAACGCGATCCTCGTCGTGCGGCACGGCGGGTTCGCCGCGCTCGCGGCCGCGGGCGCGTACCGGGTGCTCGCGGTCGTCGACCAGACGCACCTCGCGCACGCGGTGACGGACCGCGTCACGCGCGCGACGCTCGGCTGGACGCAGGAGGTGCGCATGACGAGCAATACGGGCGCGGGGAGGAGGCAGGAGTACGTCGTCGCGCTCTTGTGAGTTCGAAGCGGTTTCTTCTTTTGTTGGCGAAGAAGCAAACTTCATGGGGGGTTTTTTTTAAGCCTCAACGTCCCGGCGAGCAACTGCGCGATCCTCCAGAGGGGCGACGACCTGGAGCTCCTTCCCGCGGGCCAGCACTACATCACCGACGCCAGCGTGACGCTGCGCGGCCTCTTCACGCTCGGCGAAAACCAGATCGAGATGCCCACGAAGGACATGTAAGCAATAAACCTTCCTCTTTCTGGGTGCGTGATGATGATAAGAGCTTCTGTAGCTTTACTCGGGACCAGGTGCCCGTTAGCCTGACGATATACTTGAAGTGGCAGCTGATAGAGCCGATGAAAGTCGGTGGTCCTCATTTAGTTCCTGGTATTTCTGATCTCATAACCTCCTCCTTCACGAAGCTCGCAACACATGGCTACAGCACCCCATACGACGCGCTGAGGCAAGTCACGTCTTCTTCTTATTAATCAGTTAACGCGCTTACCGAAAGGTGAAAAGGGACAAAGCCCAGTCCGTGCTCACCCAAATCGTCGCGCACCGTAAGCGCCGTTGCCGTCCTCCTTCTCCTCCGAATAGTCGAGAGTAACAGCGCTTTTTAGTGGACTACTCCTCGATGGTGAAGCAGCGCTCGCTGGGGCCGGACAGCATGGACAGCGGGGGCGACGACGCGTCGTCGTCGTCGTCGGCGTTCATCGACGCCCTGCGTACGCGGGCCATGGACGACCTGCATCTTGCGGCCCTCGAATACGGCATCGTCCTAAAGGACTTGGGTATGTGTGCTATTATAATTATAACCTAGTCGATTTGTTTGCTGAGGAGATGGATGGGCCCCGCAGCGGTCATCGACAGGCAGTTCAAGGGCGAGATCGCCGCGACGATGGACAAGCTGACGACCCGCGCGCTCCAGGCGCAGGTCGAGGCTGCGGTAAGGACGCTCAAGCCCTCCATTTTTTCCTTAGTATTATCTGACACGGGGGGTTTTTTTTTCTTCTTTCGCAGAACGTAGACCGCGAGAACAGCAACAAGGTCAAGAAAGAAGAAGGCGCGTTTTCGGTGGCCAAGATCAAGTCGCAGGCTCTTAACGTTAGCTCCTTCCACCAACCAAAAAAACGTTTCGTCGCTGACCAACCAGCTGTCGTCCCTATTCTCTAGACGCAAGCCGACGCCGACGCATACAAAGTCGTCGCGGCCGCGCGCGCCGCCGCGCAGGCGACGCAGATCGCGGCCGAAGCAGAGGCAGAGGCGACGCGGCTCGCCGCGCGCGCGGAGGCGGAGGCGGTGCGCAGCAGGGCGGCGGCCGACGCGGGCGTGCAGGAGCCGTTTGCGCGCGAGGTGCTGCTGCGCCGCGTCGACGTGCAGCGCGTCGCGGCGTATGGGGACCGCGCGGTGTTCGTGCCCGTGGGCGCGGGCGGTGGAGGAGCGAACCTTGCGGAGCAGGCGGGCAACGCGCTCGTGACGGGCTTCGCGGCGGGCTTGGGGGCTGAGAAGGTTCAGCAGCGGTAAGTGCGGGCGTGGGCGTGGGCGTGGGCGTGGGCGTGGGCGTGGGTGCTTTCGTATACCCGGTCGAGATTTTTTTCGAGATTTTTTAGTTGAGCCAGAAATAATAAGGACTCTGGGTAGGCCAAGCATAGTTTGGCGCACACACACAGGTTTGGTCAGAAAGAAAAAGGTGCATTTTGATACCCTTTTTTCACACAAAATGCAAAGGCAAATTTATCCGAAACTCCGGGAACGCAGCTCAGTTCGATCATGTACTAACTCGTTAAAACACCCAAGGTGGTCCCAAGTTGTTGTGGAGGCAAAATATGAAGGGTGTCTCAACGCGGTCGATGACTGTAGATTCTGAAGTTTTTACTCAGCATATTCTAACGAGGTTGGGGGTTTTTCTTGAGGGTCCCGATGCACTCATCAGCTCTTTCGCGATGGTTCGTGGCTGACAGATCAGGGAACACATAATTTGGTAGCATGTGTATTAACAATAAATATCATACCAAAAAACCTTAATGTTACGGACTATGTATATGTTTGTGCAAGAAAGTTGCGCCCCCAACTCGGCAACACCCTTTTCAGTACCTATGAGTTTTTTTATTTCATTTTAATGTGTTAATAAGAGGTTTGCATGCTAGACGTTTTGTCTGTGTTTTACTTTGCAGGCTCATTTTCTATACACCAGCAAAACTAAAATTTCAACTTAGTTGAATTGACATGCATTAGAGCGCTTACGTACCCTTATTCTAAGTCTTATGGACTTGAATTATGAGCGGTAAGCGCCAAGTGCTTATAAAAGTCGACATGTATTAGCACATTCCGCACTTATGCGGTTTGGCCACCTTGCAGTGCCTTGCACAAGTCAAATAAGCCATTGTTTGAGTAAAATTACGTTTTGCTGGTATATAAGATGCACTGTGCTATCAGTTGCCCTGCACAAACACAACTACCTCCCAGAAATAAGGTGAGCACCTGATTGATCTGTCGTCTCCCTGGACTCGGACTCAAACATGTCCATCCTTTGGGACAGCACACTTCCAGACTTTAACATGGAGTTTGACGCAGGCACCATAGGATTTAACCTTCCAAAAAATGACGAGAACGTTTTAAAGCAAAAACACGAGCACGTCTACTCCGTACCCGCTGACGCAGGGTATTTTATAGCACTGGGTGAACAAAATATTGCTGGAGAAATTGAAAGTACCGCTCGGCGCAATCTGCGAGAAGTCCGTGCAATGCATCCGAATAGTCCACAAGAGCTTAGCAAGGCAGAAAAGACATGGAATATTGTACAGCGATAACACAATATTGGGACAGGATTCGTACTGAACGTTTTGAAGCTAGCCAGAGAGAGTAGTCTAGTTATAGTTTTACTAATTCGAATGCTATACTCGTTCAACCGTCTGTTATACGCACGCCTGTGGTCGGCTCTCGACGACCACAACTCGGGTCTGTCCTGGTGCGCGAACGTGTTCGGGACAAACAGCCCCCTGATGCGCGCCACGCGGATCGGTTATACGCATCGAAGCTCAGTATGTATTTACAAATGCACGAACAGGATTATCGGCGGTATCAAAACACAAGGATGTAAGCCACAGGAGTACGGACGCGAGCGCGAAGTCTTCGATGAGAATAGGACAGGGTAAAACATATACAGGTGAGAGCACGAGAGAGAGACAGAACCATGAATGAGGTGTGGGTACAGAACACGATCATCGGTGATTGATTTCAGAGAAGCACAAAGTTACATCCTTTTTTGAGTCCATTCCATTTTTGCATGAGGTATCAAGAAGAGGGGGGTATCCAGGTTTTGCGTCGATTAAGAATACTTGAGTAAGAAGAGTCTTTTGAGTAAAAATTTGGAGTCTTGAGTCTTGAGGTGGAACGAAGAGACCAAAAAAAGAACGATAGAGCCAGGTATGAATCGAGATCGTCACATGAAGTTGAAGAGCGTTGGAGGGTACGAGTTGCCGTTGCAGTTGCCGTTGACGCTGACGTGCCCGCCGCCGGCGTCAGAGCCGTCCACCGTCGGGAAGTCCGAGTTGCCCCAACCGACCTTCCAGCGCCCGCTCTGCTGGCACTTGGCGGCCTGCTCCATGATCGTGTGGTAGAGTCCGGAGTTGAAGCCAACGCACTGCAGGCCTACGCATGCGATCTTGAGCGCCCCCGCTGCGTACAGTTGCGAAACCTCGTAGTGTACGGTGGGCGACGTGTTCTTGCGGCCCACAAGCGTCTCTTTAACCAGCATCGACGAAGCCTAGATGTGCGTATGAGAAAGGGGCACGCAGCATGTGTTAGCAACGACAGCATGAAGAAAGCAAACGCAACCGAGCCCGAGTGTACCTCAGGGTCTAGCACCTCCCATTCTTTTGTGTTGAAGTCTTCTAGGCGTAGGGCGACGTATTGACCAGCGTAATACCACTTTCCTTCCCTGTTGAAGAAGCATTCTAATGATTCATAAGAATACAATTAAAGGCATCGTTAGGAGTAATCGGGTAGTTCACCTGTCGCTTTCGTCATTCGACCCCTGGGATCAACCTCGCTCCAAGTGTGAGCGGTTGGGACGCGAGGTTTGGTTGTGCACTTATACAGTGGAGTAAGAAAATATCCGTGCTCTTCGCGTTCAGAGCACCAATACGTCGTTTTGTCGTGGAAAGCACGATAGCCCGCGAGACTACAAGACGTTAATTGAAAGGCAAGAATAAGTGCATTAAAAATCTTGACCTGTTCCTGAGCGACTGTAACAATTATTGAGAATGAAGCGAGCAGCCGATTCGAAGCCACACTTACTCCTGTTGTGTTGCCCAGAAATTCATGGATCGTGAACGGTGCTGGGATCATAATAGGTTTGAGGACGTCGTCAGGAATCCCAGAAGGTATTGGCAAAGAGGCTAGGACTGCGTCTCTCGCTCGCATCATGTCCGCTGGATCACGCGAGTTCGAGCTCACCTGCATATAATCATCATGACAAGAAACCTTGGACAAAAGGAGCACTAACCATGTGGAAAGCGTGGCTGTCGGCGAGCTTGAGGTACGGTGACGCAGCAACACTAGAATTGGTCCCATGAAATGCAGATACTGAATGGGGTCTAGGTCCGATAGCAAGGCGGTCGATGTCATTTGTGATAGGCTGAAGGGCCTACGGAGACAGTCAGACTAGAAAAGCTCGAAACATCGAAAGAAGCCACCTTGTCTATGTTATCATTACTTTCCACGGCGGTTGAGAAAGAGAAAGAGTCATCCACGCCGGCGAAGAGAGCGCTTGCACTGGTGGCTTCCACCGACGATTGCGGCGTTGACCCGCATGTTCCATTCTTCTGAACTTCGTCGCTTTCCTTAAGCTTGCGTATCACCTCACGCAGACGCTGCATTTCGTCTTCCGCAGCTTTCCTTTCCTCCGCTCGAGCTTGCTCAGCAGCTTCCTTCACGCGGTTATCGGCCTCTATGAGACGATGCTCAAGCTCCGACTTCTCGCTCTGAAGGCGGCCAATGGCGAGCGCCTTTTCTTTAATGGAGTCGTACGCGGACGCAAGACGCTGTACTGCAGAGTCTCGAGCACTTGTCGCCTCTATAGCGTGCATCTTCTCGACCTGCAGCTCAATCGCCATATCTGCCGCGCGAAGAGGATCCTGGCCGCCGTGAAAAGTGTAAGTCGAGCATATGACTGGCAAGAACATTCACTTACCATCAACTTGAGTAGTTCGATCTCTCTTCTCGCCTGCCTAAGCTCCTCGAAAACGTCCGAGCCATTGCCACCGCTCGAAGGACCACCGGGAGGTGGAGGCAAAGGCGACGCACCGCGCGACGGAAACCCAGGAGGAGCAGATAGCAACGAAGGACCCGTATACTCGTCGGGACTTCTGTCTGGCGGGGTCAGCGCGTCGTCGAACATGGTGCCAAATCGAGCTCAAGAGCGCGTCGACGTTGTGGCAAGTATCAAGAGTTTTGGACGGACGCGTTTCGCCAGCGTTCCTGAAACGTCGAAGTTTCTCACACTGCGCGCCTCTTACCATCACAATCACTATACGTACGAAAAATACACGATACATATGTACGTACTACCCCCTCCCTGGAAACCAATACTCATGTCTCTCATACTGAAAGCTAGTCTCTGAAACTTGTGTCAAGGTTCCTTCCGTTTCTCCTGAAAGAATCTACCCTGCAGATGCTTGGATTACTGGAGTCTGAAGATCTTCAACATGTCTGCTAACCAGCGCTAAGCTCGAGTCTCATGTATGTAACTCGTATATAAGCGAGAACAGAAAAGCTTGCTTCGCGGTGCTTCTTCCAGATGGGACTTCTCAGTCTACCAATCAGTATCAAACCGCCCATCCCCATCATGAATGCCGAACGGCATGATCATTGCGCGTAACCCTGAGCGCTGCCTCGCCAAACAAGTGTGATGGAGTTTAGCGCTGGGCCAACAAGAAAACCAATCGCCCGCAAAGCCGCAGATCAACTTTGTCCTAACAACCCCCTCCCGCCCGTCCTCCTTCTTTGCCTCTTCCACCCTCTAGACACGCCCCACTGCAGGCAGTCCTCACGTTCTTTTCTACTCCTTTCCCAGGAGCTACGCTGTAAGCCTTTCTACTCAAAAACGTACTACATACTGTCGCTAACGAGGGGCGTCATCTAAACTGCAGAAAGAATGCGGTCTATAGTGATATATCTATATCTCGCATCACTTGTACCTCGTATATCAGCGATTCTCGTGAATGTGACGATCGATGACCAGTTCGGAGACCCGACGAATGGAGAGCAGATTACTTACAACCCACCATCAGCATGGCAGACAGGCCAAAATTGCCAGCTCTGCACAGCCAAGCCTTCGCCAGCGAGCGACGCATACATGGCAACATGGCACGACGCCTCTTTCAACCCAGCCGGGACGGCGACGAACAATGTAGCCGGACAGATCATCCAAGCGTCTGTGTCTTTCACCGGTGAGCCGTGCAATTTGTCTGTGCCACCCCGCGAGAGAAAGTCTCCTCACATTTCGAAAATCGCAACGCCTTAGGCTCCGCCGTGTACGTAACTTGCATTCTGACTGGGTCGAGCGTCTCTCCCGATGGGAACACCGACATGACCTTCAAGATCGACGGCGTCGCGGTTGGCGTTTTCCAGCAAGCTCCGAACAATGATACCTCCTACCACTTCAACACAACCGTCTTTTCCACGAGCGGCCTTTCGAACTCCCTGCATAATTTTACACTCGAGTCTGGTCATGCAGGGAATAAGGCTCTTGTGATGCTTGACTCTATCACGTATACGTAGGTCTGCGCTCTACTCCAGTTTGATACTTCTGACTTACCCGGTCGTGACAAGCACGGATAACGGCTTGGGCGGGAGCTCCACCAGCTCAAGCAGCCCCACAGGCCAAGCAGACAGCTCTTCGAGTAGCTCCGGGGGCTCAAAGATGCCAGTGATCGTCGGAGCCATCGTCGGAGCCATAATTGTCGTGGGCGCTGCGATCATCGGTCTCTTCGTGTATATGCGCAAGCGACGGCGCCCGGAGCGGGGCGCGCGCGTCTCCATTGATTCCTCCCCAATGGCTTCTGCGTTTGAACGCCCTTTGCCTCGCGACCTCGTCGCAGAGATGCGGAGCGTGCCGTACGTCCTCCCGGAGACGCCCGCCCACATCGCTAGTGCCGTACCGCGTAGCATGCATCAAAGGGTGTATTCCGGAGCGGCCGCGGGTGTGTCACATAGCGGAGTGAACTACGCGCGCCAAAACGAGTCTGACGTCCGCCCGGAGACGTCCACGCACAACTTCAGTGCTGCGTCACACGGCATGCAATATAGGTCATATCCTGGAACGGCTGAGGGCCAAACCGAATCCAATAGATGGACGTATTCCGATGCTTTGTCTTCCCAGCGTGCGAGACGCGACTCGATTACATATGTACAAAATGGCGCAGTATCTGACGCGGCCGCCTCTGAAATGGACGCGGGCATCAATGCCCCTCCTGCTTATAGCGCCGCTGAGTCCATGACCCCGCACGCGTACTTGCCGGACCCTCACCACAAGTCATAGCATGTAGTGTTCTATATTCTGGTGGAGATCTTGTAAATTCCGTGTACTTTCTCTGTGATTGATCTTTATCTTCTCTCTTCCGGTTCTTTTCTCGTTTCAATGGATCCATAGCTGGTGTGAATTAATTGGACTTATAATATATAGTACTCGTTTGGTTGTAGAACGATCGAGCGGAAGCGTATCGGATTACTTCTGTATCATGAATTCTTAACGCGTTTATCTTCCAGTACGAGGGTCATGATAAAAGAAAACCAAAAGATAAAATCCACATTAAATGTCCTCCGCAATCTTAGATACGCCAATGCATTTGTTCGTATATGATCCACTTCCGTGCTCACAACTTCGCAACCGGAGTAGTTGCACCCTTTCCCGCAAGCGTCGCGCCACCGTCGAGAAGAATTTGAGCTCCCGTGACGTACGCAGACGCAGGCGAACAGAGAAAAAGTGCTAGTCCAGCCATGTCCGTTGGAGCTCCTAATCTCCCTACGGGATGTAACAATGATTATCAGCGAGGGCGCATTTTTCGAATGAATAGACCAATTGAGTTTCAAAAATAAAAATAGGTAATATTCGAAAAGAAATCAATCTGATGAAAATCCATGCGTACCTGTCGGTTGAATAGCTGCCATTTTATCTTCGCCCGTGGACTTGAATCCGAACGCGGTCATCTTGGAGGGAAACACACTATAGGAGCAAGCGATGAATGCGTGCCCTTAAAACAATCACAGAGTTGAAGACGGAGTTCAATTAGAACTCCCTTTCTTACCCAGGCAGAATGGCATTAACACTGCAAAGGATTCAGACTGCTCAACACGAAGGATAAAATGTGCAAGCAGAATGGAGGACTGACGTGATAAGTCTCCGGCCCAGTGTGTTCGCGAGCAAGGATGTCAAGTGATTTACTGCAACATGTCTACATGAGTTATATGGCATGGGCGAAACGGGTCAGAAGAGAATAGCACACCAGCTGCTTTACTCGTGTTATCTTTCACAGAAAAAAACTCAATTAGTTGTCCCGAACCAACCCAAGTTTATTAGGGGGTGATCTTACAGCTCCACAAGCCCGACCCCTCAGCAGCGAGGGAGCTTCCTTCTGTGTGCGCGCTGACTCCGGCAACAGAAGAGATGTTGATCACTCGGCCTGGGTCTAGGGAGGTCGCGTCCTTTGCTAGGAGATCGGCCAATCTTAACGTGAGAATAATTAATACCCAGTTTTCTCTAAGATTTAGATATAGATAACTTTTAACATACCCCGCGGTCACTTTAAAAATTGAACTCTAATTTTAGTTCTAAGTATAAGTTCAAAGGACAGATAACACGTACTATAGAAAACGGCTTTGACATTCAAGGCAAGGACGCGGTCCCAGCCTTCCTTCTCTGGGAAGTCCTCGAACCGTCCACCCCATGTGACGCCGGAATTGTTAACGAGAATATGTAGCTTCGATTCACGCTTCTTTATCTCTGAAACGAGCGCATCGCACCCCGATTTTGACTAAATTCTTAAGAGTCATCGTGTACTCAATAAAATAAATGAGGCAGAGATTTACGAACCCCTAAGTTCGCGACTATGTAGAAACATTTGCCAGGTCCCGCGGTATTCAGTTCATCGGCAACCTTTTGAAGTATCGGGTTCAGTTATGCAGAATCTCGTGTTTGGAAGCACGCTTACAGCTTTTAGCTGTCCTTCCTTGCGTGCAGCAATGTATACATTCGCGCCGTTCGCGACAAGTGCAGCTGCAATCATCTTCCCAATGCCAGAACCGCCTCCGCTGACGAGGGCTGCAGTGCAATAGATAAGCACGTGTCATATAAGAACGATATCACATTCACGCGCCTATCTTTCCTTTGACATCGAAGAGGTTCTGTGTCGTGAGATCTGCCAGACAACCCGTTAGACGCGAAACAAACCGGAAAATAATGTCAATAACCTTGCAGCGACATTCGGAAAATTTGTCTCTTGCTTCCTTAAAATAATTAAGGAGAGCTTGTCTGTTAGTGACTTGAAGTATAGAAAGTGGTGGTGGTGGTGGTGGTGGTGGTGGTGGTGGTGGTGGTGTAAGTAGCTGAGTGTCTGGGAATCAGACGCGAGTAAGTAGCGCGTTTCGGCATTACCGGCTATGTTACGCGGTATTACATAAGCACACATTTCCGTTCCGTTCAGTTTACGGTGATGGAGCTGCAACCTCTGTGATTTGCTGGTGCTTTGAACGTGAATTTGAAATTATGTTAGTCTCTCTTATCACTTTTATTTTTATGCTTCAAATTGTTCGAATCAAATTCTCCTGTGCTCTTTTCTGAGATGCCTACTCAGTTTGTTTCCAAATCGGTATCTCTCCTCCGCTCTTCCTCACAGGTTCCAGCCCTGCAACTTCGGCTCGCTAAGCAGCTTGACTTGTTATAGCCACAATTTTGACCTTTATCGCTAGACTCCTTGAGCTGGCAGGGGCTTAAAATTCTGACAGAAACTCAAGCTAATAATGGTCGAAAATACAAGAAAAATTCGAACTTCCGCACTATCGCCCAAACAAGAACGGAAACTGGTAGAATATGTCGAAACCAAGCTCCTCGATATCACACGCAACTTTAAAAAGAGGCGAGTCGGCCAGAGATCATTATAACTTAGAATTTGAACTTCCGCTGACTTTCTAAATGTCTGCAGATCCCATCCCTCGTCGACACTCCCAACTCTCGAATCTTATCTCGACACAACGTACCCAATTCTCTCTATCATCCTGCAGATCCCCCCTCTCGCAGTCCCCCAGGCCGCTCTGCGCACCGCGCTCCTCCTGCGGCTTACCGGGGAGTTCCTCGGCGCCGTGCCCGCATACCCCGCGTCCGCCACACCGCTCCCCGCACTCCTCGCGACACTCGACTCGCTCGACCGCGGCTGGCTCGCCGTTCTGCGTGTACAGGCATGGGATACCGAGCGCGCCGAAGGCGTCGACATCGAGATCCCGGCGGACAGTCATGACGTCATCAACGGGCGTCCGGAGGTGGACGCGGACGCGGACGTGTCGCTCAGCGCGCTCAACGCGGGCGGCGCGCCGCCTGTCAGCCAGACGGACCGCGCGCGGCTGCGGAGTCTTATCGTGACGGGGACCGCGAGGCTTGAAGAATGGCTCGAGAGCCTCCGTGTCGAGTCGAATAGTGGTGCCTCTGATGCTGAGCGGGACGACGACCTTGCGAGCGCACTCGAGAGGCTCGGGCTGCAGCAAGCGTTCGACAGCGTCTTCGAACGCACGCTCAGTGAGATGGGTGAGTTTGGTGGAGAGATTCTCAGCACGGGCGGGGAGATAGGGATATCCGGCTGTTAATTTGGATCCTCTGAATCCGCCTAAATGTACATTTAGTCAGCTATGCTTGTATTACTGTAACTCGAGTTCTAAAATTTCGTTTTTGCGAAGACAAAACAGAATGCCAGTCGCTAGTGTCTAAAAAAAAAGGAAATGAGTAGTGTTATAATAGTAGAAGTACATACACGATATTAATCCATAAAAACCATAAATATCCAACCAACCTGTCGGGACATTAGAACTCAGCCTACAAACACAGTCTACACGTTCTCCCATTCCGAGATCCAATCCCTCCTTTCTTCCGTGCTATCATCTCTACTCAACGTCTCCTTTTCGGGGTTAGCTCCGCTCTCGTCCATACGCGCTGCGCTCGGCACCACTCCTTCGTGCAGCCGCTCACTCTTCTCCACATCCCCACCCCAGTGCCCCAGTGCTGCTCCTATTGAAGCCGAGCCCTCTGCGTCGGGGGAGCCAAGCTCCGAGCAGTATGTTACGCTCTGCGCCTGCGCGTCAAATTTGGCTCGCGATAGCGCACTCGGGTTATCGCCGAAGCGCATCATCTCAAGCGTTGCGACTTCGGCCGTGCCCGCAGGCGTGCGCGAGGCGGAGCCGGAGACGCGCAGGTTGAGGATCAGACGGGAACCCTAAGCGTAGCGGATTGAAGGCGTTGATTAGTGCTACTGAGTCACGCAGTGCTCGAAAACAAGTGTGTCGAATCGAGAAGAAACGTAGCTGATGGTAATGGATTTAAAGTAAAATAAAAACTCACCGCTATCGAAAACACGGTGAGTTCCCAGCTGCGGCAAGATCACGAGAAAAATCAGTTTATGCAATTAATCATCTTATACGTTCGAAGAGCGACCGAAGTGTTTCTTACCCAATCGCAACTTGAGCCAGTGCAGAGTTGACGAGCTCGTACAAAAGAACGTTCGTCAGGAGGGTAACTGATTCACAGGCGGCATGATTTTAGTAACTTCCTGACCACTCGCAGTGCGGGCGAAATAAACAAACCGAATATCCTATACACGGTTATAAGCAGGCCTGATGAGCTACCGTCCCCTGAGAATAATCCGCAAGCTCGTTGACTTACACAGCGTAGTAAACAGTACCATCTCGAAAGAACTGATTGAGGAGCGGGATGGCCGTTTTCTGCCCACGGATGCATCGGACGAAGTTGATGGTCATAAGGACGAAGAGGATGCCTGATCCGAACAGAGGATCAGAAGCAAGAATAAATAAACTCTCGCATATGATTGACGCACTCTCGAAAATCAGTGATGGGATCCTAAAGGATAGCATTAGATCCACCGCTTAAAAAACTGAAAGAAATGTCAAGGAGATCGCTCACCAGTATGAATAGAAGTAGCTAGGCACGTATTCAGGGAAGCATCCAGACAAAGGGAAGTCCGCGGGGAAGATCCCACGGAGCGGCGCAATAGAGACGATGCGCCGCAGGGCTAGGCCGAGAATCACCGAGAGCGCCTATTAACTGTTCTGTGAAAAGCCCTGCACGAAAGTATAGAGTAAGTGATCATACCGTTACTTCGCCTGATGTACACAAAGAAAAATAAACATCAGGATTCAGGAAATGAAATCCGGCGAGTAAGGAAAGCAACGCATACTGATGTACAAGAAGACGATCAAAGCGAGAACTGATGGGATAATCAGACGATAGATAGGATGCAGAGAATCGATGATAACTCACTTCGCCTGTCACGTTTGTACAGCGCGTACACCCGCAGCATGAGCGAGATTTCAACACCCATTATAATCAATTGTCCCGCGCTGCGGTTGCAATTAGTGAAAGGAACATCTCGCACGAGCGAGTCTAAGCTTACACCCCCTCAAATATTGTCCAGTTGTGACAGCTATCCGCCAATCAGTATGGGGGAGAGCGAAAGAAGATTGAAGGAAAACAAACTACTGTAAGAATCAATAAAATTATGGTTGAATTTATTGTCCACAGAATTTACGGATTATGACTCACTTTGTCGGTCACCAAGAAGTTCATCGACTCTAGTGTCGTCGGTGAGTTTCGTGCAAGTTATTCGTAAAGACTTTCAATGCTTACCGGCCATATTTACACTGAGAGGAAAGGTTAGGAAATAGTACAAGATACAAGATAGTAGACAGAGCAACGGACATTTGCACGACCAAGGAGAAATACCGGGAAAATAAATACAAGATTTTGGGCGGCGTCCAGCCCGACCTGAAAACAGCTTTTAGGAAGGGGACGCCTTTGGCCTCTGAGAAACTCACTTCCAGATGTGTTCCACCTGTATCCGGTCAATAACCACACTCATTAAATGTCAATATTGACGCACTTCTTGGTCCCAGGTGATGACAATGTCATAAATCAGACAAGCAGTTGCAGCAACTGGCGACAGAGTCGAACTTTAGTGAGTGTTTTCCAATTCAGAAAAAGTGGTACACTCACCTCCACTGCGGTCGACGGTGTGCGCGTCGCGCACCAAGGGGATGAGGCTCTCGATTGGTATGGCCGCGGAGGAGCTCATGGTAAACAGTCGCACCGTGTAACTACTTCTGTATCTGATTTATATATGAAAACAGCGTGCCGTAATTAGCTGCGCGTTGGCAAATGAATAGCTGAGAGCGATCAGAAGCTGTTGATGATTGCGGTACAAACTATACTTACAGAACCCAAACAGTTTCAAGCTTGGCCGGTCTTCAAGTTGGAATCTCGAGCGTACATATCATACTTACATAACACGGACGGTTTCAGGCTTGACCGATCTTCAAGTTGGAATCCCGAGCATACCCACAGGCTACAATCGGAGCATTCAGAAACGGTTTGCGTGGGTTGCCCTTTTGATATCAGCTCCATGTCCATGACATAAATAGGAATTTTCGAAGTAATCAACGATGATTTCGGGAATACCTGGCGAATCTGATGAGCAGAAGGTGCAGTGAGATAGCGAAGGTTAAGGCCGGAACCGACGTTCGTGTTTAACAGGGACCAACCTGGATCAACGCGGCTTTACATAAGAAGTTCTCACAGCCACATTTACTCATGATCGCCGTCCTCTTCGGCAACGGCAACGACGGCCACGAGCTAATGAGATGAATACCGGCGGCGACGACAGCGACGACGGGCACGAGTAAACATATTGCTTCTCGCCCTTTGTAGCTAAATTTTGCGCAGCAATTCCCATTCAGCGGGTATAAATCCTGCATCTCGCGCCCGTCACCGCGCGTTTTTCATCTCATACTTCCACCCCAACCACCATGTCCGAGTCCTCGCCAGCCCAGCGTACGATCCTCGTCGTGGGCGCGACAGGCAAGCAGGGGCGCTCCTTCGTCTCCGCGATGCTCTCGACAGGATCCGCGGTGGGCCTCCGTGTGCTTGCGCTCACGCGCTCTGCCGCGTCCGCAGGCGCGCGCGGGCTCTCCGGTGTTGAGCGCGTCGTGCTCGCCGAGGCGGACCTCGACAAGCCTGACACGCTTCGGCGGGTATTCGAGGACGAGAAGGCGCGAGGAGAAGGCGGCGTGTGGGGCGTATTTATGGTACTTGCGTTTCCTGGCCTCGGCGCGGACGCAAGCGGGGAGGAGAGACAGGGCAAGGTGCGCGCGCTGCTTTCTTTTTACATTTTTTATCAAACATTTAATATCAAACGTGTGCGCAGCTGGTCGCTGACCTAGCTCTCGAGTACGGTGTGCAGCACTTCGTGTTCTCGTCCGTCGAGCGCGGAGGCGAGGGCTATGACGACCAACTCACACTCGACCGTCACGCGAAGGTGCAAATTGAGCGGCACATCAAGTCTCTCGACGGTCTCCACTGGACGTGCGTATAAGCAAAGGATCGCTACCAACGCTTTTAGCTTGTGCACTGACGGCTCTTGTTTTGTATCTACCAGCATCCTACGGCCTGCGTTCTTCATGGAGAACTTCGACGGCACCATTGGACGCATCACTGCGACAGTGCTGCGTGTCGGACTGCAGAAGGACACGAAGCTGCAGCTCATTGTGCGTCTCCCCTTTTCACCCCACATCCTTACATAAAGTAATAAAGTAAAACGCGGAAACTTTTGGCAGGCCGCAGATGACATCGGACACGTCGCGCTTGCGGTGTTTCAGGCGCCGGATGCACATACAGGAAAGGCAATCACGGTCGTCGGCGACGCGCTCACCCCGCAGGAAATCGCGGACGCATATGCCCGAGGGGCGGGACAGGCGCTGCCGGGTATACCAGCGCTTGTCGCGCGCACACTGCTCGCGATGAACAAGCACACCAAGGGCTTGTGTGTATTTTCCTTCCCCCTTCTATCGCGGAGTCAAGAACTAAAACCTATTTGGCTGCGTTAGGATTGCGGACATCGAGCGTGTGAACAGGGACCGTGCGGCGCATTCTGAAACGAACGAGGACCTCATCGCGCAGTGCAGGGGGCTGTACCCGGGCATGCAGACCATGGAGGACTGGGCACGCGCCCGAGGATCGCGCAAGAACCGCCAGAAAGACTGGAACAAGGTCTCTGTCGGCGAGCTTGTGCAGGGCAAGCGATAATGGAAGAAACGATCCGGAATTGAGTATGTATACCCCTGCAAATCGTGCATTGTTCTCTGTGTTCTGTTCCACTAGCTGCGTGTTTTCCACTTTTCTTCATTTGGCGTTTTTAGTTTTTCCCACGGGCATGTTGTTTGTTATATCATTGTATCGTTGTCGCTCACTTCAGAATTTTGCTATGTTTGGATATACCGTATTTCCAGTTGCTGTCTTTTGTTTGCAATGAGCTCTGTTATAAGTTAATTTTTGAATTCTTATGCATTCGGGGAGTGCATCTTACTACACGTATGCAAATTGTGCTGTACGACACCTTTCTAGATGCACCAAACGATCGTAGAGTAGCTCCGGCAGAATAGTCGGACGTCCGATTAAAAAGTGCGTACGCAATCGACATGAGTAGTACATCTCTCATCAGCGCCTCTTTTGAGTACGACGAGAATCGGCTAAGAGAGAAGTAACAAGGATGTGAGTCCGAAGGGTCGAATAAGAAAAGACCAACCGACGCACCTTTTGTCTTCGCCTTCTTCGGGGCGCCTTTGCCTCTGTCCCTGTGTTCTTTGACATCGATTCTGCGGCGCACCTCGTGCACATCAACGAGGTTCCAGCCAGGGTACTCCTTGTTGAGTGCGCCGATGGACATCTCGTCCCGCTCCGGGTAGTACGCGACCATAGACGGCCCGCGCATGCGCGAGCGCAGATATTTAGCACCCGTGCGCTGCGACCCGGGGTTGAACGCCGTTTGGAAGATGGAGCAACGCAGGCGCGTGAGCGACTTGAGGAGGCTGGGCGCGACGTTGGCCATAGTCTAGTCTTTGACTGTCGCCGTCGGTCGATGCGCCGTCGAGGTCGTCGTTTGACGGCGATGAGTTGAGGAAACTCGGAAAAGGAAGGCTTCACAAAACAAAATACATAGAAAAACCCCGAAACAGACCATAATGTTACATTATGTCACTGATTCTCTATAAAATCCTTATACGGAAGTAGCGGAGTGTGATAACGTAAGTAATCTATTTCAGGTAGCTCCGACTCAGAAAAGGAAAGAGTGAAAGAAAAAAGGCAAGTCAAGCTTTCCACCGTCCCTCACCGCCGACGTGCACGTCGTGCACACTCATGCCGAGCACAACACTATCGATATGTGCTCGCTGTCGTCGCTCTGCTCTCTCGGAATTGCTTACGAGGTCGCGTTCTCAACCTGTGAGGAGCTTCCGACCGTCTGCCATTGCGCAAAGAGGGTATCTTGCGACGAAACCATCCCCACCTCATCGTCCCCCTCGTCCCTCTTTGGCATACAAGAAGACTTCGGGCGATGTGGAAATTACGCCACACAAAATTCACCGGCGGACCAAACGCGACAAATTAGTTGAGGGACTCCCTCTCTGGACACGCTGGACCAGCACCTTAGAGCGTCTGGAGAGCATGGGCGTCGAAAAAGAGCATGCACAGCGTTTGCTCAAGATGTTTGAAACCGACGAGCCGTCCACGCATGGCGGCTGGTTTCCGCCCAAGGAGGACGAAAAGTGGCAGATGGACCGCATACGGGAGGAAATAGAACATGACCTACCCGGCGGCGTCAGCAGGGCCTACACCCGCCGCTTCCTCGCTTGGGTGCTTGACGTGCGCCCCGACTGCGTGCCACCGTCTGTGCTCGAGGCACTCGCCGCCGTGCAGGAAGTTGTCGACTACACGCACCCCGAGGAGTGGTACACCTCCGCACGCATGCATCGCCGCAAGGTGTACATGCACGTCGGCCCGACAAACAGCGGCAAAACGCACGCCGCACTGCGCTCGCTCGCCGCCGCGCGTCTCGGCGTATACGCGAGCCCGTTGCGCTTACTCGCACACGAGGTCTTCGACCGCCTCAATCAAGGCAAGATCGTTCCCCTCGGTGCGGACCCAAATGCGCCGTCTGAGACGCACAAGCGCCTGTGCAATCTGCGAACCGGTGAAGAAGCACGCATCGTATCCGAGGAAGCTGGTCTGGTGAGCTGCACGATTGAGATGCTCAGCATGCGGACCCGCTTCGACGTCGCCGTCGTCGACGAGATACAGATGCTCGCCGACCCGGATCGTGGCGGCGCATGGACTAATGCCGTGCTCGGGTTGAATGCAGCTGAGATCCACCTGTGTGGCGAGGAGGGTGCAGTACCTCTCGTGCAGAGTATGCTCGAGGGCGTCGGGGATGAACTGATCGTTCACCGGTATGGACGCCTCACGCCGCTTTCCGTCGAAGAGGAATCGTTGAAGGATGATTTAAAGAATATCAAGAAAGGCGACTGCGTCGTAACATTTTCGAGGAGTGGTATTTTCAATTTGAAGAAACGGATCGAAAAGGAGACGAATATGCGTTGTGCGGTTGTCTACGGCCGACTTCCTCCGGAAGTACGCGGTGAACAGGCCGAGCTCTTCAACAATCCCGACAGTGGCTACGACGTGCTCATTGGCAGCGATGCGATCGGCATGGGTCTAAACTTGTATGTGCAGATTTCGTTTTCTCTTTATTTTACTGACTTTTTTCTTTGTTTCTTTTCAGGAAAATCAAACGCATCGTTTTTGAATCTACGTCGAAGTTTGACGGTGTCAAGCAGACCACGCTCTCACTTTCTCAGCTTAAGCAGATCGCAGGCCGAGCAGGCCGTTACGGGCTTCTTCACGAATCCGATTCCGGTGGCACTGTGACGACTCTGAAGGACGTTGACCTACCCATTGTCCGTAAGGCCGTCGAGATGCGTGCCATCCCAGTTGCGAAGCGCGCCGTCCTCCCGATGACCTTGCAGATGTACCGCGACCTCGAGCAGATCGTACTCCCGCAAGGGAGCTTCGCCGCCGCATCAGACGTCCAGCAGCACGCGGCGCGCACGCGCGACTGTTACACGCTGCGCATCACCTCGAAAGACGACGAGGTTGTGCAGACCGTCGACTCGATGTGCGAGGACTACACCCTCGGGGAGCGTCTGCACATACTCGTTGCGCCCGTGGCGTGGCGCGACGAGATCGTGCGCACTGCCGCGCAGCGTTTCCTACACATGTACCGCACGGACATGTGCGTCGACCTGCACACCGCGTGCGCGGGGCTCGGCGTGCTCGAGGCGCGCGACGAGGTGCAGCGCGCACGCGCCGCTGCGACCGGCGACGGCGACGCGAGCGTGCCGCCGGACACGCTTATGAAGCTCGAGAGTCTGTACCGCATCGCGGTCCTGTACATGTGGTTCAACATGCGATACCCGCTCGTGTACGGCGAGCGCACGGAGGCCGTATCGATGAAGGAGGAGTGCGAGTCGGCGATCGAGTGGTGCATCGAGGGCGTCCGGGTGCCCCGAAAGTTGAAGCTCGGGCAGGCGCAGATCCGTGACAGGAAGGCGCTGCGCGATGTCGTCGCTCCCGACATTGGCGAGCCTGCTGTCATGCAGACTCAGACTCTGGGGACGACTTGAAAACTCCGTTGACCTTCCATAAATATAAACTATTGATGCATTTATGCATGCGTCTGGTAACAATCCTCGCATCGCCCCTTAGCCATAGATCATACATTGTAAACTATCATCATTATTTTTCTCAGTCTTTAGCAGCACCTGCCAAATAATGAACCACTCATCCCTGCTTTCCTCGAATATCAAGACACATAGAAATGTATATTGCCCGTCCGCCAAACGCTGGAGAATAAAAATAAGTCTAGTCGAAACACAGGTGTACACAATTCGCTTTGTAATATCAGATTTCTAGAAACGCGCTTTGTCTGCCTGTCAGCTATCTGCCTCGGTCGTAGGCAGAGGTAGGATCTGCGGGAACCAAGCGCAGACTTTCGGATTCCACTCGAGCACCGCCGAGTCATCGAGCTGCGCACCGCTAGCAGCGCTCGCCCCTTGCTTCAGACTAGAGCAGGCAAGCAACAGGCCGCCCAAATGCTAAATAACAAAGTCGTGAGAATCCAAAAATGCAATTTATGCGAAGGAGCGGGGAGGCTTACGTGCTGCGTAAAATCCACACGGCACAGCTGGAGGGAGAAGTCAAGTTCGGCCGCCAGCCCTAGGTGGACCAGGTGCAGCAGTGCGCTGTCAAACAGACCTGCAGCCCTCTTCCATCTCTCGCTCTAATTTACACCGACCAAAGACCAAAATAAAATGAGACCTTGTCGGGCCATATTACAGCTAATAAAAACGCGGATTACGCACCGGCTCCACTCGAAGCGTCTTCCTCTCCTGGCGGAGGTACGCCCGGAAGTCAGGCAGGAACGGGTCCGGCGTGAGTATCGCCTCGAAGTCCTTCCGCAGCGCCCATTTGTACCGCACCGTGAAGTTTGTCCACCGCCGCGCGGCGTCGAACTTCGGCGGACGGCACAGGACCTGTCCGAATTTAATGTCGTAAGTACGTATACGTGCATTGTTATGCCCGAAGATGAGAACGACCCCTTACAAGAAAGCAGCCGAGCGACATCTCCTTCAAGACCGTGGCGTACTGGAACTGCACCGTGAGGTGGCCGTGGGCCGGCGTATCTGGAGTCATCACATTGAGAACGTTTCTTAGAAACAGGAGGACATTCGCGATAGTAACACGCACCTTCTGGAACGAGGTACAGCAGGTCGCGCAGGATGGCCTCGTGGCCACTGAGGACGCGCGCGAGGTACCAGTACGCGAAGGGCCGCTCGTCTGGCGCGTACAACGCCAGCTCGAACCCAGACAGCACGATATCCCGGAGGACGTGAGCGCGCCAGTGCAAGACAGCGAGTGGGATGCACTTCAGCACTCTCGAGTCCGAGACATCCTTAATTTAATTTTATTAAGTCTTGCGGTAAGTGGGAAAAATCGGAGCTTCGACTGGTGAACTACCCACTCACCCGAGGAGCGACCTTCGCGACCAGCAGCAGCGCGTTCTCGTAGATGACGTGCCAGTCGAGGGACGTCTTCATTGAATGGCGGCGCTGGCGGGGCCGGTTGTGATAGGATGCCCAGATGTGTTGGAGCACGAACTGATGCTCCATGTTTAGCTGAAGCCCGACGTGTCAGGGAAAAATAAAAGAAATTGCTGACTCTTGCCAACGTATTATGGAAGTCCTCGTACGCCTGCGCCGCCGCGCTGAAGGGCCGGTTTTCGAATAATGATGCGAGGTGGCCGGGAGGAATATGCGCCGTTTCGAAGAAGAACCGCTCGACGAGCCAGATAATGGGAAAGCGATCTAGGATATTTATGCCACCGGAAAAGACAGTCTGTTCATTTTTCTCAGCTCGATTCTTCCTCGAAAGGGAGAAGAAAAGAAAAGAAGTACCTGCACCACCGATCTCACGAAGGGCAGCCGACTCGGCGTGTATTTCGGGTTGCTCGCGCGCACGATTCCCGCCGCCTGAAACAAGAATTCCAGTTCATACGTCGTGAATCAAGAACGAACTGTGGAAAGATATTCACGCTCCAAGCAAGCAAGCTCTCGCACCCCGACAGGCGGAACACGAGCTCCCAGCCGTCCAGCAGGCCTTCGACGGCACGCCACGCCTCTTCCTGCGGGGGCAGCACCAGGGGCCGCAGCGGCATGATCGAGTGGAGTTGGCGCGTGATGTGCGGGTCGAACGCGGCGTGTGCGCGGGAGCATACGCAAGGCGGGGGCACTACACGGAGCCGGATCGCGGCGAGCAGGGCGCGCGCTTCGGTTACGAGCGGGACGATGGAAGATGTTCTGCGCGGGAGCTCAAGCGCGTAGAGCCGGAGCAGGGCCTGAGTATGTAGTGTTATGAAGGAAGACAACGGTTTTTACTATCATTGGCGTGTAAGGGCTCACTTTGCGAAGCTGGATCCTGTGGAGCAGCTCTTCGCGGAGGGGCAGGTCGCTAGCTGTCGGCTCGTCAGAGGCATTCGTGTGATGAAGAGAGGGTAAATGAAACGCACTTTCATCTGAGTATAGCCACACTTCTGCCTCTTCCAAAAGGGTAACGATGTGCTGCGGGGCGATCCCTTCGCACATGGACACGTCTGACTTCTCGCCCTGCCAATCTTCACACTAACAAACAAACAAACAGTCTATGAGCGGGGGCCATGAGAAATATATTTATTTTGCTTACGTCGTGCACGTTTCCTTTGGTCAGCTCCCTGTACGCCAGGTCGCAACACTTCACCATACCTGCGATTCCTGGGCGCACGACGCGCGTGACGAGCTCTACCGCGCGGTCCGCCACGCCTCGCGGCGCGTCGGAGACGAGGGCAGCCAGGTGGTGCATGTACAGGCACGTGAACACGGTCTGCGCGAGCGCGTTCCCGGCGTGCCAGTGCATCTGTGTTTCGCAGGGCATAAACATTACGGCGGACGGACAGACGGCCGCGGGGGGCCATTTACCTCGCACGTCAGCGCCCGGTCGAGGACCCAGCAGACTTCGCCGGGGAGCAGCGGGGCGAGCGGGTCGAACGGCGGATGTTGCTGTGCATCAACTGGCAGCGCCGCGCCGCTGTCCATGCGGGGATCACCAATCTAAGTAGATCGCTAGTTTGAGACGCTATACTCAAAGAAAAAAGTGTGGGAGACGCACCTCGACGGCGCTCATGGCCTCGTTCAGCGTGAAGCCGTCCACGAGCAGCAGCTCGTCCAGCGCCATGTCTGCTCGCATTTTTAGCACAAGATACAGGCCGTTGCAGACTTTGTAGCTCAGACGCACCTTCCGAGGCCTCGTCAAAGAGATGTGTAACATCGTCAAAATGCGGTCCTCCAGGCAGATTCATCTTGAATGCGAGTGAAGCTTTTGGTACAGACAGTATACAGGAAATAAGTCAGCAAAGCACAGAGCAGATTCAGATTTTAGAGGAAATCAGCAGCATTGACGGGTGGCATAGAGACGAGCGCAAGACGCGTGAGTAGGACGCGGCACGCGCGAGTAAGTATCGCTGTCGCCGTCGCCATCGTTGTCCACACTTTCCTTCGCGCAACCACCGAGCTCTCGAAACAGCCTCTTCCCAGAGAGATAAACCATATCAATTCTCAGACAATTCTGCAGACAATTTCTCGGATGGCGCGCAAACGCTCCGCGTCCACGGCGCGGCTGAGCCTCGTCGCTCGGCCCAGCCCGTACGACGCCGCCGTCACCCTCTTCGACGCCGCGGAGACAAGTCCCAACGGTTTCGCCAGCCCGCGGCGCTCGACGCGCACCAGGAAGGTCGTTGAGTACGCGGAGGTGGAGGCGGAGGAGGCGGAAGACAGCGAGGACGCCGCGCCGCCCGCGCCCGCAGATGTCTCACCTCAGAAACGCAGGCGCGCGAACGCGGGGCGTCTCCCGCGTGAGCAGCCACCGCCGCCGTCTCCGGCAAAGAAACGCAAGGCGGCCGTCGCGGCCGTGAAGGTGGAGGAGGCAGACATCGAGGACGCCGTGCGCCCCGTGCCGGCGGGTGTCTCGGAGCCGGCGCGGACGGCGTCCGCGTCCCCGCGGAAGAGCAAGCCGCTGCGCACCGCGCTCGCCGCGCCGCATCCCGCGCCGGCGCGCTGGGAAGAGGCGTACGCCGCCGTCCGCGAGATGCGCGCGCGCTTCGTCGCGCCGGTTGACACGATGGGTTGCGCATCGGCGCAGCTGCACGAGATCGACCCCGTGGTGCGTCCCTCCTCTTCGCTTGCCGTCCATCCGCCTTTTCATCTGATTCGGTCGCCGACTGCGCGTGTGCGTGTGCGTAGGGCCGGCGGGTGTCCACGCTCGTGTCGCTCATGCTCTCGTCGCAGACGAAGGACGAGGTCACGGCCGCAGCGACAGAGCGGCTGCGCGCCGCGCTCGGGGGAAGCATCACCGTGCCCGCGCTAGTCGCCGCCGACGCGTCCACAATCTCCAGCGCGATCGCGTCCGTCGGTTTCTGGCGGCGCAAGACGCAGTGCGTACCTCCCAGCTCCCCCGCACTCCGCATGTCTCACCCCTCACCCTTTCCCAAAATAATAATGAAAAACACCGCAGGTACGTGAAGCAGGCGGCGCTGCGCCTTCGCGACGACTTCGCGTGCGATGTGCCCCAGACCGTCGACGAGCTGTGCTCGCTCCCGGGCGTCGGGCCCAAGATGGCCTTCCTGTGCCTGCAGGCCGCATGGAACATGTGCGTCTCCCCTCTCCCCCTCTCTCCGAAGCGAGACGACTAAAGAAGTACAAACGCAGAAACGACGGCATCGGCGTCGACGTGCACGTCCACCGCATCACGAACCGGTTCGGGTGGCACGTCCCCCCGTCCAAGAACCCCGAAGAGACGCGGTACGGCTTTCCAGACCTGTCTCGTAAACAACGACAACTGACGGTGCGCCCTGCGGGAACAGGCTGAACCTCCAATCCTGGCTGCCGAAGGCGCTCCACCCCGAGATCAACCACCTGCTCGTCGGGTTCGGCCAGGCAAGACTGCATTTCCTCATTAACATTACTCTGTTCTAAACTGTCTCCCCCTCCCCACCGCCGCAGACGATCTGCCTTCCCGTCGGTCCGCGCTGCGCCGACTGCGCGCTGAGCTCGGACGCCGGGCTCTGCCCGAGCGCGCAGGCGCCGCGGGCGAAGCAGAACCGCGCGCGCAAGGCCCTCCTGCTGCGCGCGGACGCGGACGCGCGTGCCGTCGGGCTCAAGGCGGAGGAGGCGGAGATGTTCTCCGCACTCGCCTTCGAAGTGCACGCCATCAAGGACGAGAAGGAGGAGGAGAAAGAGCTTGGGGGGACGCTTTCCTGACGGACGGTCCTCCAATTTACTTGTGTAAATTTAAAATTATCCTATTTGGCTTTCTGTCTGCTATCGATCGAACGTACTGTACACACCGCTCTTCCTTTCCGCTTTTCGTTACCTTTTCTCCAGATACATATACACTACGCCTATATTCCTGCCTATTTTGTTTTGAAGACGTTCACGACAGGTCCATCGCCATGTCCCAGAACTGCTTCTCGAGCAGCGTGCACTTGCCCCACGTCTCCGTCCACTCCGCGAGGCGCCGCGGCGACGGCGGGTCCTCAGCCGCCGCGCGCTCGAGAAGGTCTGCCACAACCACAAAAGAAGAAAAAATGACGAAGACAATCAGTACGACGGGATCGCGAAACGCAACGGAGAGGGGGACGCACCCAAGCCCGTGCGCACAGCGGCCTGGTAGGGTGCACCCGCGTAGTCCTCCATCCACTTGAGGTACGGGTTGCCCGCCCACACGACCCACGCGTCCGCGCCGCGCCTCGCCTCGGCCGCGAGCCAGCGCCCGACCTCGCCGTACCCGAGCAGGCACGCGGCGAGCGCCACGAGCAGCTTCGTCTCGTCGCCTTTTTTACCGTCCGCATTTACGTTTTTTTCCAGTTCGGGAGGCGTCAGGCGAGTCAAGCGGAGCACACAGAAGCGGGGCTAGGGGCGGCGCTCACCGTGCAGGCCCACGTCGAGGAGGTACGCCCCGTACGCGGCGGTCGCGGGCGACTCGGGCGTGCCCGTCTCGAGCTCCGCCTCGCCGACGCCGAGCGCGTCCGCGCAGTACGCGCGGTGCAGCGTGACCTCGCGCAGCACGTTCTGGATCGTCTCCGCCGCGCGCGCGACGTCCGCGAAGCGGCGCGCCTTCGCCACGAGCAGCCCGTACGCGCGTGCGTAGTACCGCAGGTACTGGTAGTCTTGCCTGGCGCGGGTCGTCATCATCAGTTTTTTTTTTCGGAGCTAGGGAGGGGGGAGCACGCACTTGATGAAGTGCAGGAAGTTCGCGCGCGGGAGCGTGCCCGCGCCGAGCTGGCGCACGAACTGGTGCTCCACGTACGCCTTCCACACGGGCGCGTTCGAGCGGATGAGCAGCGCCGTGAACGGGTACGGCGCGGCCGCCGTCGGGCTGCGGGGGAAGTGCGTTCAATAAGTGTTCGTACTTCGGGAGAAAGACGCATACAGCGGGACGCAGCGCGGGACGATCGCGTGCAGGTGGTTCAGCGGGCCGTGCGCACCCTTTCCGAGCGGGGCCGCCGTCGCAATTGCGCGGTGCGTGAACTCCCCCGCCGCGCGCACCGCGTCCGCGAGCGTGTGCCCGCGCGCGAGGAAGCATGCCGCCGCTGCGCTGAGCGTGCACCCCGTGCCGTGCGTGCTGCGCGAGGCGAGGCGCGGGCGCGCGAAGACGGTGTACGCATCGGCGCCGCGCTCGTAGAGCACGTCAACGACGAGCGGCGCGTCGTTGTCGCCTGCGTCCAAATCTGTGTCCGGGCGCAGGATTTCCATGTTCTGGTGCGCGCTGCCGGCCCAGTCGACGCGCACCGCGCCGGCGCCCGCGTTGGACGCGGCGAACGCGCGCATGTCGCGCGCGGACACGGCGAGGTGGCCGCCCTTCAGGAGGACCGCACGCGCGCCGAGGGCACTCAACTTGCGCGCGGCGCGCAGCGCGCCATCGAGCGAATTGATGCGGCTCTCCGGCTGCGGGCTGGCGCCGGTGCCCACATCCGCGAGGAGCAGCTCGGCCTCGGCTATGTTCGGCGTGACGAGCGCGGCGAGCGGGAAGAGCTCCGCGGCGAGGACGCGCACGGCGTCTGGCGCGAGGAGCGTGTGGCCGGAGGTGGAGACGCATACGGGGTCGACGACGAGCGGCGGCGCGTCCGCGCGCGCGGCGTAGAAGGCGCGCAGGGAGGCGGCAACGGCGCGCGCGGCTGCGGCGTCGTAGAGCATTCCCGTCTTGAAGGCGGCGACGTCCATGTCGCCGAGGACGGAGCGGAGCTGGCGGTTTAATATGAGCATATAATACACACGCTTAATTTATGAGAATATATTGTCTTTGTTTTTCTAATAAATGTTTTTGAAAACAATATGTTATCATAGGCCCATTGACACCCGGGACGAACCTGCTGTTGGATGAACTCGGGCGGGGCCGGGTGTACGGCGTCGACGCCCGCTGTGCTCTGGGCTGTGAGCGCGGTGACGACGCTCGTGCCGTAGCACTGCAGCGCGGTGAACGTCTTGAGGTCGGCCTACGCGTGCGTGCGAGCGTAAGAAAGGTGCGAGCGTAATAAAGCAAAGCGGGGCGTGCGCGACGCGGAACGCACCTGGATGCCCGCGCCGCCGCTCGAGTCCGAGCCGGCGATGGTCATCACGACTGGCGGGATGCTTTTCGACATGTCGAGGGCGAAGGCGGTGGGGATGGGGAGAAAGAGGATCGGTCGGCGGAAATTTAGGCTTTACGGACTTTCGGAGTACGCACGTCATCGTTAGACCGTTATTGAATCATCTTTAGAATAGCTCTATCTAATAAATCTTCGATCTTACATAATAATACCTAAGCGAAACCTTGAGAGCGATCTCTGAAAAAAATCTTGCCGAGCTGCCATAACTTGACTGCGTACACTGTAGTAAAGCTTAAATTTGACGAGTATATGTAAAATCGAAAAGCTTTAGTAGACACAGAACTTGGTGCAGTGATCGTTATGAGCTCGACATTTTCTCAAGATAAAGAACAATGCACAACGAGAGTCGGGTCAGATACAGAAAATAAATCACGATACATCGCAACGTAAAAACACTCTTTCCTACATGAACGAGTCCCCGCTTCCAGGTGCAAAGAGGCTGAAGATGTCTAGCCATTCATCAGCAATGATTGGGCCATTGAAGCCGCCGATATGGCTAGCAGGCGCGTCCGCTGCAGTGTCATCGCTTGAGGTCTCAGCAATATAATTGGTAGCAGGGGCTACGATCGCACAATAAGTCTGTGGGTGGATAACCTCAGCTACTTCATTGCCGGAAGGAAAGGATGGCTGTAGAATGACTTATATCAGACGCGATGGATAGGGTTAGATCCGATGATATGTTTTGTACTCACCTGCAAGATGTCGGATGCACTTGCAGACAGTGGGGAATGCTGCACAACTCTCGCTCGAGCAACCCTCCTTCTGGGCCTCCTCTCATTGTGAGGCGGGCAAGATACCCGAGCCATAGCACAAGATTCGCAGTTACCAGACGAGTACGGCGGTGACATATTGCACTAAAGGGTTGCAAATTTAGCCTATTGATTTCAAGGAACGCAAAAAACACGGCCTGACCTTTTTACGCATATCCGCGCAAGTTTTGCACGGCTTCATGTTGCGCGTCGTTGCGGGCTGAGGTGTCCCGGTGCTAGATGGCAGCTGCGGGGAGACCTCGAAAGTAGGCTGCTTGACCGCGCGTTCCCATGGTTGACCTTCCATCGACGGCTCCAAGTTAATAGTTAATGACTATATGGACCTGGCTGTAAGCAAGTAGCGCAAGACGTGGACTTGGAGATGAGACTCACAAGTTACTGTGCTAGTTTCGACAGCAAGGCACTGGGGTTTTTTTTTTTTTTTTGAGATATCAATGAAGGAGCACACAGCTGCTTTTATACATTGTCGTGTCAACCCATCGTAATCGGTGAAAGAAAGCAGTCCTAAAAGAAATTCGCCATGTCAAAATTGCGTAAGTAGTTGTCCGAACGATCCGCAGTCGTTTTGCGGACAACCATGGCTACGCACACGCAATCGGGATCCGGAGGAGGAGTGCCTCGAGGCGGAACAGAATGTGTTACCGCATTCATCTAACGGGTGAAACAGGCACAATAAACTTTTTTATGGCCTTGGCGCCAAACAGAACAGAGTGAAATACCCCCACCTCCGCACAGGCAACTGCCACGCCGACGAAAGGAGGGGTCGAATAGAGGCCTTTCACAACCAGTCCGAAGGGCAAATATCAATTCGAAGCTGCGCTTTGATCGTCAGGTGGGTCAGAAAAGTCTTCGGCCCCCCCTAAAAAGGAAGGCAGTTCCCGCCTGCGTAGCGCACGACGGTGTCACCTACGGTACCCTGCCAGCTCAAATCATCTCTAAAAAAAAAAAAAACTTAGTTTTTTCTTCTCATATGTATCTAGGGCAAAGGTTCGCGTAGTTTCACAATATTTTTTGACCTTTTTGTGTGAACGACGCGGACGAGCACCACCTTCCTTTTTTAGGGGGGCCGAAGACTTTTCTGACCCACCTGTAACATTCCCCGGCTCTGCGCCGGACTTCGATATCTTGGCATAACGTAAAATAGGTCGCATTAATAATCATAGAAAATTCGCCACTACCAAAGGAGGCACTTTTTTCGCCATTGACTCATACTCATGAACACAATATTGAACTATAATTTAATGGAGGAAAAGCAAAGATGTCCTTGTACATGTATAAAATAGGCTATGCGAGCGATCGGCTCCGTTAAAATGGAAAAATTCGACTCGTTTTCTCCGGCATCGTTCGATTACCACTGTCGGTCGGACCCGCGCTAATGCGTTAGTCAATACTTCACACGCCACTCGCTTATCATCGTTCCAGGGAACGTTCGGTTTCAAGCGGAGGCAAATCGAACCTCGGATTAGTTGCGAAAGACCTCTATTGGCAGGTTGATCGTTCGCCGGTCCCGAAGTTCGCGCGCGCGGAATCAATTATGAACTTCAAACACCCACGAGGCAACACGATGCACCGAGACGACCCTGCCTCTGTGGTCCGGCGTGCTATATACATAGTATAGTGCCTCGTTCCATAGGTAGTTCTCAGTAGCTGCAAGCGCATTTGTTTTAGATAGACTGACCGCGCTCTATAAATTTACCAAAAACAATAATAATAATAATAATAATAATAATAATAATAATAATGAACTTCAGAGCACTTGCGTCAACGCGTGCGAGTCTTTCTATACGACATGCCGTCATATCCTCCGAACTCATGCATCGCGACGTACTCGACATATTTCTGGGCGCGAAGGAACAGTTCCGTTCATCTGAACGTGAGATGAAACTCCAAAACAATGAGTTACTTTTCGGCGTTCAGGATCCCGTCAACTTAGATCCGCCCTTCTTGAAGTTCGAGTCTCCCCGCGCTGGCCGCGCCGGCGCCCTAACACGTAGCCCAGTTCTTAATTTTTGATACTTCTGGCCTTCCGATGCTTCCGTTTCGCGTCAAGCGCGTCGTTTGCGCGCGATGTCGACGCTCGGACGTCTCGCTCCTCGCTATCTGCGCACCGAGACCTTCGACGCAACCGAACAGCGCGGGCACAAGCGCAGGCGTGGTTTCGGGCACCCGCAGGAAGCCGCAGCACGGCGGAGCCGACACCTACTACGGGCACGAGGAGGCCTCCGAGATCTGCTTGCGCCTCGTTGCCCACACCTTCAATTTCAGCTGCCCCGAGCTCCTCCCCTCGCACTTCGTCGCGTACGCCTTCCACCGCACGCGGCTCCACGCGTCCGTCACCTTCACCGCGTCCGTACTGCTCCACCCCCTCAAGATGCGCTTCCCCGTCGCGTGCGGCTCGTCCGGCCATCGCATCTTCCTCACCGGCTTCATGATCGCGAGCAAGGTCGTCTACGACGACATCTACTCCAACAAGTCGTGGGCCGTCGTTCGCCAGGGCCTCTTCGCGCTGCGCGAGATCAACCAGATGGAGCGCGAGATGTGCGCGTACATCGAGTGGCAGCTCAACATCCCCGGCGAAAACCTCCGCGCGTTCGAGGCAGAGGTCCCCCACATATACTGCCGCCCGCCGCCCTACACCCACTACGTCAAGCAGTCCCTTATCTTCGGAGTCGGCGGCACAGATGCAAACTCCACGGACACCACCTTCGCCGGCGCGTCCGGGCTGCCCTCCTCGAGATCTTCGGCGTGCCCAGCCCGCAGGACACGGAGCCGCCTCCCACCACCTCGTCGTCTTTGTCGTCATCCTCCGCGTCAAATCCAATACCCATGCCCATCGACACCACAGTCAACAGGACCTCGTCACCATCTTCCTCCAGCGGTGCCGCGCCGTACCCGTTCGCTGACTTCGCCGCTGTCGATGTCCGCGTCTGCCGGAGACTCCGCGAAGTACCTGCCCGACGTTTAAATTCAGCACCTTCTATAGCTCGCACAGATCCTGAAGGACAAAACAAAATGCCCACATATTATAGCCGGCCGTCTCAGTGCTCCTGCGAGGCCGGTCAAGCACTTTGCCCTCGCTCGGTGCTGTTTATAAGTAAACCTATGTCTTCTATGGTACAAGTAGGCTAAGCATGTAAATTATATGATCTTATAATGAATTGAAATTGAAGAATTATTTCTTGTCCCCGAGAAAACAAAGCTAGCTGATACTTGCCTGCTTTCCTTCCTGTGTATGCACCTTCCCATAAAATGTTTGAGGGAGTCTGTAAAGCGCTCGCTTCTGGATATAGAAGACAAATAAATAGAACTCACTGCCGGCTACTGGTTAAATATCATTGCTCGCTGCTTGTATCTTCATCTCAGTAGGCAAATCTCGAAGTTAAACTCCGCAGGTTCAGGAGGCATGGACAGTATGCGGTGATTTGCGTTCTCGTCGCCGCTGACTGAGAAATATACATTTTCTTCGTTATGCTACTCACCCATTCACTTACATAAATCATACTACTTCTTAGCTTACTGGCCTTCGTTTTGTTCATTAAGATAAGTATAATACAGGAACAAGTGTGCAAGCACTACGCACGCGCGGTTATTCACATACGACGAGGCATTCGCTATCCCTCATTATTCTGTCACCCAGCTCTGGCTCGCCCTGACACCAAAATCTTGCCTTTCCTTCTCTGCGAGCTCTGCCACCTTCCGGACCACTTCGATAGCATAGTGCAGATTGCAGGACACTGCACGTCTTGCGCGAGCGTCGGAGTACTTCATGCACGAACGTTTTGATCAGTACGAGGTCCTTTTCGGCGACGACCGTGGCGTTCGCAAAGTGTTCGTTCAAGAAGCCGGATGCGACGCGCGGCGGGTCGGGTGGCAGAGATGAGTGTTGCGTTGACGGTAAGCAGGGTGAGGAGAGCGCGAGCGCTGCAGCCCGGGGCTCTGCGTCTGGACGACGCATCATAGAGGCCGAGCTGTTGCGGCAAAGTACCAGTCGCGGTAATTGGTCAGTGACATCGAGAAAGACCTGAGCTATGGCTGGCTGGTGGTGGCGGCAGGGAGGTGTCGACGAACGAGCGCGAAGGGAACACGCGTGTGCTTCGAAAGTGTCGCGTGGAAATGAGTCATCTCTCACCCAGGGTCTTAATCGCCTTTTCTGGACGTGCCTAGCACAGGAGCGTATCCAAGGTATAAGCGATCGAGCCACAATCGCCATACGAAGCGTTAAACGCAGCGAAATAAGCTTTAGTATTCGCACAGAAATGATTATTTTGAGTGAATATAGAGCCCCAGACTCGTTATTAAAAACGTTGTATAAAGAGTCGAGTCAGATAGTACCAAGAGGTATAGAAAATAAATCATGATACATCGCAATTTTAAGACACACTTTCTCGAGAGATCCTATATGGATGAGTCTACGCTTCCAGATGCAAAGAGGCTGAACAAATCGAACAATGGGTCAGGGAAGATCAAGCCATCAAAACCGCACAACTGGCTAGCAGGCGCGTCCGCTGCAGCGTCATCGCTTGAGGTCTCAGCGACGACATTGATTGCAGGAGCTCCAGTCGCACAAGTATTCTGTGGCTGGATAACCTCGGCTACTTTATTGTCGGAAGGAAGGTGTGGCTGTATAAGTAAATTATATTATGCGCAGTCAGTAAAAGTTAGGTCCAGTGATATGTTTTGTACTCACCTGCAAGGCGTCGGATGCACTTGCAGACAGCGGGGAATGCTGCACAACTCTCTCTCGAGTAACGTTCTTTCTGAGTTTCCTCCCCTTGTGAGGTGGGCAAGGCACCCGAGCCATAGCACAAAGTTAGCAGTTCCCAGATGAGTACGGCGGCGACATATTGCACTAAATGGTTGCAAATTTAGCCTATCGATTTCAGGGAACGCGAAGAACACGGCCTGACCTTCTTATGGTTGTCCGCGCAAGTTTTGCATGGCCTCATGTTGCGCGCCGCTGCGGACTTAGATGTCCCGGTGTTAGATGGCAGCTGTGGGCTGACATCGAAAGCAGGTTGCTTGACCGCGCGTTCCCATGATTGATCGTTAGTCGACGCCATTCAAGCCAAGTATCGAATTGAACGAGATGCAAGCAAGCAATGCGAGATGTAGAGTGAGTCGATGCGCTGGTCTCGACAGCAACGTACAGTGTATCTGAGGAGATACAGACAGCCATTCCCAGCTGCTTTTATGTCGGTTTGTGTCCTTGTTTTGGTGTCGGCACATTGTAACTGGAGAGTTGCTCTCGTGTACTGAGCGCAGATGAACGCAATTACAGTATTACGAGACGCCGCACGACGAAACATCCAGATCTGCAGATAAGTCTCCGGCCTTCACCATTAGGAAGCCCATCGAGTTATCATCTCACTTCTTTGAAGTGCGTTGAGAACTCAGAGGAAGTCCCTGGTGACCGTCGCGTGTGGTCCAAATCTTTCTGAATTCGACATCGACATCGTTCCGCCTTTCCTCAATCAACCGTCCAAGTTGGCTATCGAGCTCGTTCAAGCTTTCCACCGATCGGCGTACCAGAATATGCGCACTTCTCTCCGGATCCTAAGGAGCGGCAGCCTCGAAAGTAGCGAGCAGCCACAAACTGTAAACGTCGGCACGTAAAAGTCGTTCATCTGGCACGGTTCTATCTTCTTTCCAGTCATCTGTTGAAAGAAAATAAGACAATTCTCGTTGTTTTGCGTTAGGTCGACGCACAAGCAATGACATCCATCCCTTGGATTACTGCAGTTAGCTTCGGGAGCGAATAACTCAAATAGTGTAGGACTATTCACTTGGCGGGGCGGCGATCGCGACGGTAGTAAGTAGGTATGTTTCCTGAAAGAGCTATGCACCAGAGCTCAGGACGCTGTCCGAAAGTCGGTGTGTAGTCAAGCGAAAAAATCCCGCAAAAGATATTGCAAGTGTTCCATATTTGTTGTGTATTTTTTTACCAGCAACTTGTCTTTCGCTTCCCGAAACTATTGTCTTGCATCTCCATCCACATCAGATGCCAGAAAAATAGAATTTAGGGCCTTTCGGAGTACGCGCGTCAGTCGTTAGACCCTTATTAGCTCGTCTTCAGAATAGACTCTACCTATCAAATCTACGGTCCTAAGCAAAGACCCGCACGTCAACTCAGCCCAACGAGCCGCCGCACGCGCGCCAGCGTGCCCCTTGACATCTCCCGCGCCCTCTCCGCGCCACTTCGCGCCAGCGCGTCCAAATGGGCCGGCTCCGCGCGGAGCCTCAAGAACTCCGCGCGCGGGCCGCGCAGCGTCTCCTCCACCGCGTCCGCCACCGCGTCCTTCAGCGCCGCGTGGCCAGTATCCCGATAGCGTGCCGCGAGCGCGCGCGCGTCGCTTCCCGTGCAGCCCGCGAGCAGCGCGAGCAGGTTCGCGGTCCCCGGCCGGCGCGCGGGGTCGTACTCGATGGTGTGTTCCGCGTCCGTCACTGCGCGCCGCAGCTTCGCGCGGACCGCGGCGGCTGTGTCTGTGAGCAGGATGCGCGAGCCCGCGTCTGGCGCGGACTTGGACATCTTCGCGGCGGGGTCTGTCAGCGAGAGCACGCGACGCGACGGGGCTGCGCGGGGGGAGCTGGCGTAAGCTGAATATAATGGGAGGGAAGACAAATTGGGGTAGCCCGAACGCACTGAAGACGGCCTCGGGGAGCGGGAAGAGCGGCGCGCGGACGGTGCGGTTGAAGAGCGCCGCGAGGTCGCGGCAGAGCTCGAGGTGCTGCTGCTGGTCCGCGCCGACCGGGACGTGCGTCGACCGGTAGGCGAGGATGTCTGCCGCCTGGAGCACGGGGTACGTGAAGAGCCCCGTGTTCAGCAGCGCCTCGTCGACCTCCGACTCGGCGTTCGCGTTGCGCGAGACGGCCAGCCTGCTCTGTGCGCGTAAAATAAAATAAAAATAAGATGAGACGGAAATCAAGCTGAGCAGGAACGTATGCGCACCTTCCACGTTGTCATGCGCCGCAGCCGCCCGACGGGCGTCACGCAGTTCAGCAGCCACGCCAGCTCCGCGTGGTCGGGGTTCTACTCAATCCACAAATGTCATTCGTTTCTAAACCCACACAGGGACGGCACGGTTACCTCGTCCTGGTGGAAGATGACGCAGCGCGTGGGGTCGAGCCCGACGGCGACGAGCGCGGCGAACATGTCGCGGCGCGCGGCGCGCAGCGAGCGCGGGTCCTGCGGGAGGGTGAGCGCGTGCCAGCCGACGACGGCGAAGAGCAGCGTGTCCTGCGCGCGCGCGGCGCGCTGCATGTGCACCCACGCCTGCAGCGCACCTAGGTAGTTCCCGATCTGTGCGCGCGGCTCAGCCCCGGGTGCGGGCGCGGAGAGAGGGGTGCGGCGGACGCACGTGCGGGATGCCTGTCGGCTGGATGCCGGAGAAGATGACGCGGGGCGGCGCCTCGGCGGCGGCGGCGGCGGCGGCGGCGGCAGAGGAGGACGCGGCGGCGGGGTCTTCTGGCTTGAGTGTACTGGCGTGTCGGGACAGGCGGGGCGCTCTTGAGAGAAGAGAGCGCGCTCTTTGCATGGTGAAGGCAAGGGAAAAAGACGCGCCTCGCCAAATTTACTCACTTTCCATTTTCGGCTCTCCCGCCCACTCTCCCGCTCGTCATGTCCACCTCCGTCGCCGCCGTCGCCGCCGCCAGCAACAAGCAACCAAAAGACAGAAAACCCAAAACAAAGTCAAAAGGCAGCGCCAAAGCCAAAGCCCGGCCCAATGCGCTCTCCAACGCGTACGTCGATTCCGACTCCGATCTCGAGGCGCCCGCGCCCGCCGACACGCTCGTCCCGCCGGGCTCCGTGCTCCTCTCGCACGGCGCCGCCGCGGACGCCGCCTTCGACTACGACGCGCTCGCGGCCGACCCCGACCTCGAGCTGTGCGTCGTGCGCGTCCCCGCCGGGGTGCGTCTCCTCTCCGCTCTCCATTTTTTCTAAAATAAGTTACTCACGTCTCTATGTACATGTGCATCCCCCCGGTGCAGGTGAAGCCGCGCCACCTCGCCGGCGCCTCCGTCTCCCTCGCCCCGCCCGCGCGGGGCACCGGCGCGGCGCCCGTGGGCACGCTCTCCAAGAAGGGCACGGCGTTCGACTTCTGGTCCGTCGTACGCGACAGTGACGGTAGCGCAGGTGCGGGCGGGGCCGAGCTCCTCGGGCTCACCTGCCTGCTTCCGCACCAGGCGAAAGACGGGCGGCTCTTCTGCTGTACGCGCCTCTTTTCTCCCTCTACCACGCGCACTCTCCTCACCTGTCTTTCACCCCCCACGCAGCGCCCAAGCCCATCGCGCACCACCTCGTCCTGTCCGCACAGCCCGCGCTCCCCACGCCCCCGCCGGACTCTTCTCCCTCCCCCTCCTCCGCCCCCGTGTACGCAAGCCCCGCGCGCTACCGGCACCCCGCGCACCTCCTCACGCACCGCTTCCTGCCCGCCGGCACCGTGCCCGCGTCACCGCCCGACGCCGAACCCGTCGCCGCAGATCCAGCACCGACGACGTCCCAAGCCACCGCCGTTCCCTCTTCGCGGAGAACGGACGCGCCCGCGGCCGCCTCGCCCCGGAAGAAGCGCAAGGCAGACGGCGAGGCCAAAAAGGCGAAGAAGGCGAAGACCGCGGCGTAGACGACGCCGACGATGGTGCTGAGAACTATGATTCTAGCTACTGCGAGCAGCCATGCGCTCAAAGGGGTCTGCTGTCCACGGCTTAGCCTGTGTAGAACATACAGAGGGCTTGCTTTACCCTCTAAAACTCTGCATGTTGCGATTATATGATCACTTGTACTGTAGCTTGGGTCGTACGGGCGGTATTTCAGGACACTTCCAACTGTCACCCGGTTTCTCTCCAGTAGTGGCGGGAAAGAAGGAAGGCATTAGGTGTAAATCACGAATGTCAGTGTACAAGTACAGTGCGAAAGTGCGAAAAAAAAATAGTAAAAACGGGGTACCAAAAATTTCTCATAACGTTACAGCAAAATAACATATAACCCATCCGCTCAAAACCACGCCGCTACATCCCCGAAGAAGTCCCCGAAGAAGTCCCAGACCCAGATCCAGACGGCTCGTCCGCGCGCCCTAGCGCCCTGCGCGCCTCCTCCTCGACTGCAGGGCCAAACACACTGCGCGGCGGCAGACCCCGCACGCGCCCGGGCCCGCGCGCCTCCACCTCCTCGAACCCGCCCCCGATCACGCTGACCCACTGCCTCCGCGTGTCCACCAGCTGCCGCAGCGCCTCCGGCACCACCAGCGCGCCCTCCGTGTCCGGCCCGAGCCCCAGCGACGCCGGGTTCGGAAGCGGCACCGGCGCGCCGCCGCCCGCGCCCCCGTTTCCGTTCATGCCGTTCGCCGCCCCGTTGCTGCCCGCCGCGCCGTTCGCCGCACCGCCCGCGTCGCCCTTTTTCTTCTTCTTCGACGCCTTCGGCCCGTCCTTCTTCTGCAGCTTCGCGAACATCGCGTTGATGTTCTTGTCCAGAGCGTCCCGTGTGTCGACGTACTCCTGGTACGCGAGTCGGTCGCGCGCGATCTCCGCGAGACGGGCCCGCCGAGCCTTGTTTGTCGCTGCTACTTCGCGCAGCTGGCGCTGTGCCTGCCGAAGCGCCGTCGAAATCGGGTCGTCGACCACCTGCGAAAGGTCGGGCTGTTTCGTTCGCACGTCATTAATCAATCGAAGAGAGCTAAACGAACACTTCACACGCACCTCGCCATCAAGTAGCCCATAGAAGCGGATCGTGTCCTTGACCCTCTCTTCAAAATCAGCGACGAGGATCTTTTCCTTCGGCAGCGAAACGCCGTTGATGCCTGACCCGGAAGCGATCCGCGCCTCGTACGCATCCTCCGCCTCCCTCATGTTTTTCCACGTCGACTGGTCCGAGTTATGCAAAAGCGCCGTTACGAGCCGCTCAGTCACCGGACCTAGTCCCTTGTCCGTCACCAGGTCCGCCTCCGTTAACGACGACGCATCCCATTTCGGCAAGGGCGTCCCCGGTGCAAAGCCGCTGCTCGATGCCGCCGCAGCATTTCGAGAATTTGAGAAGTCTAAAGAGGAGGGCACGCCGCCGTAAAGCGCTGTATCCTCCTCCTCCCACTGCTCCGTATAATGCCGCCCTAGCTCAGGTGTCACGTACGGCCCTACAGTATCCCCGTCATACTCTAGCCATCCGACGTCCTCTTCTCGTATCTGTCGTATCCAAGGCTCGACTGATGCGTAAAACGTTGTGATCGGCACTTGAGAAGGAGGCGCTTTTGCTTTTGAGAAGTCCTCCTTAACTTCTATCGGTTTTCTCGGCCCGGCTGGTAGAGTAGGTATTGATACGGGTCGCTGAGGTATGAGCGGATGTGCCGTTGGTAAAGTCCAGTCCAATCCAGAACCGGACTTAGGAGATAGAAGTTTAAAAAAAGTGAAGACGACTGTTGGAACAAGACTTTTACCTTTGAATGAGAGACAGTGCTGAGTTTCGAAGGCTTGTAGTGATGATCTTTGTGAGCAGTTGGATGTGGCGAAACTTTTCGAGGCCGTTGCATGTCTGCTCGGATCCTGTCAGTCAAAACTCGGCAAAACGCCGTCGCAATGAACTAACCATGTTCGCCATCACTCTCCTCGTCTCTTTTCCGCTTCTTGTCCTTGTCTTTTTTCTTCCTGTAGGCACAACAGTCCATTAGTGAC
Source organism: Phellopilus nigrolimitatus (assembly GCA_021029095.1). Classification (NCBI taxonomy): domain Eukaryota; kingdom Fungi; phylum Basidiomycota; class Agaricomycetes; order Hymenochaetales; family Hymenochaetaceae; genus Phellopilus; species Phellopilus nigrolimitatus. The sequence goes on from JAJOHG010000014.1 coordinate 500,093, forward strand.
AATGCTGAGGTCATTCTAAAGTGCACTCACAATTTACGCATCTCCGGAGGAACTTTCGAAGGTAGGGGAGTGGTGACATTTATTACGGGCACGGCGCTTGATGAGGGAGCGCCTACTGAAGTTGAAGGAACGGACGGAGAGAAGCTGCGTTCCTCCTGGTCGAGACTCGGGGTATCTACATCATGCGTATAGTCGATGTCCAGACATATTTCCCCGCAAGATTATGTCGTTGACAAAAGTAGAAGGACGAAGAAGCCGTTCAGGCGATAAAGGCATCAAAGGCAGAACCCGTTGAAGGAGCGGGAATAGAATGAACAATTCGGGTCATAAGCGCGTCAAGGCGAATAAATCAACGAGCAGTGTCAAAAGCGCGTATGTCGGCCAATAAAACGGGAGAGTTCGTAAACACAACATACGTCCACAAACACCACAAAGCAAGTAAGCCACGGAATGAAGTTGGCCGAAACGAAGAACACATAGCAGGGATGAGCAAATTAAAACTCGGTCAGCACATATGTCCAAAGCCACAAAAATACAAATCGCACACATACAGCTCGGCTCGCGCTTGACCTTGTGCGGCGGCAGCGCACGCGCCTTGCCCTTCTCCAGGTCGCGCATCTTCTTCATCTCGCTCTCGATGATGCGGAGGTCGCCCGCCGCCTTCCGCGCGCGCTCGAGCGTGAGCTGCTTGATCTGCTTCAGCTCGGCCTGCGTCGCCTCGAGCTCGTCGACCGACGGCACCGCGTCCGGCGGCATCACGAGCAGCGGGCTCCGCAGGGGCGGGTGCGTTGAGTCGGGGCTGTAGGACACGAGAGGCTGTGACATAGTTTCGGTGTGGCAGCTGAGTTTGCGTTGGGTGTTCCGCACGCGCGAACCGACGAGAGACACATGAAACCGGTGTTTGTGAGCACGGGGGACGCGAATCTGTGCTCAGAACATGGGCACAGGTTGGCCGTTGGCGGGGAGTGGCAAGTCGTCGGCGAGCGTCGTCGTGGTAAGAAGCACAAGCTCAAAACGGAAAACTTAGGTATCCTAAATCGGTAAGCGGCAGTGCCACAATAATAGACACCTCAAAAATAAAATGGATTAAGGATGCTATGCAAACATCCAAGCTCTACGAGTACAGTGTATACAATAGTAGCGAATAACTTTATAATGCATGTCTAGAAGCTACTGTCCAGGTTTCGCCTCTACTGGCTGACCCATCAAAGACACAATCTCGAAGCAAAGGACAAGCAACAGCTGTCCAACAAGATCTATCACGGAGGAGTGTATAGGCATCGCGTACATATCTGGATCGCGCTCTCGTTTCCATAGGAAGTGGGTGAGAGCCTGCGCGAACCATAAAGAGAACAGAACCTGGGCGTGCAGTGTCAGCAGTGAACAGCTAACGACAACATGAACACTTACAGCGATGCAGAAAAAGATGATCGAACACCCAATAAAAACGATCGGCAACGCTAACCATCCCACTCCCCGCAAGGTGGAGAGGAAGCCGATCTCGACAGGGATCGTTATGAGGAACAGTGTGATCATCACGAGTTTGAGGCTCGGCTGTGGCGGTGTCTCGTGCTTATGCGCAGATGGAGGAAGCACTGACATCGCTGCGGCGTGAAGGTTTGTTGAGATACGTGAGACGGCCACAGAACCAACAGAGCCAGGCAGACCTTCAAGAGAATATAAGATAGTCGATGCTACTTGTTCTGCACAAAAACGTACCGCTGATTATGACAGCCAGGAGAGCAAATCCGCTATAGCGGGAAACAAAAAGATCTAGGATGATGCCCGTAGCTGAGCTAATCATCATGGCACCAAACAGAGGTGTCCAGCCCTGCGTTATCAAGGGCCGAACAAAATTATTTCGGCTGACGAGGTAAGCAGAGAGACACGCGGATAGAACGAGTACAATACAGATGATGAGAGGTAGTGGCGTGTTGACGAAGTTTATCAGGAAAGTAGATGTGAGACCAAGGAGGCAAAGCGTGATGAGGTCACCCAGGCAGGCAGCGACGGGAGGGGCAATATTGTCTGTCTTGATGTCAGCACATTTTATTTCCAATGATACTGAGACCACTCACCTGGATTAAGCGAGAACTTCCTGCAGAAAATAACGAGCGTGCACATGAAAGATCCCAGGAGTAAACTAGACAAACATGCCGAAGCCATGCCTGTCGATGCCACCATGATGAACCTAATTTGGTGGTTAGGCCATTTAACGGATTGCCTAGACAGGAAGACTCACTCTGCGATCCCAGACTTCGGTTTCCTCGGATCATATGGCAGTTTGGGGTGCGGTCGTCGGGAGTAAAGGAGGAAGCGTGAGTCTGTACTCGCTTCAGACGACGAGCCCGATCTTGGCATAATCAAGCCCAGTACAAAGGATAGTATGGCAGCGATGAAAGAAACTAGAGTCGCTTGAACCTGGAGAAGTGCCATATTTCCCGAGAGTATCCCATAGCGGCTGCTCCTATCGTCGAGTCCGCCGACATTCGCCTTTTATTCAACGTCAATAGAAAGCGTAGTCTCCAGTAGTTGTCAGACTTACAGCTGTCCCAAGTCGGGAAGATAAATTCATTTCCAAATTTCCTTTTAGGTTCAGTATGACTGGGATGATTATTATGAGCTCGTCTATTTGCCGCATAGCTTTCCAATGCTAATAATATGATGATGAGCGACAATCAATTGGGAAGTTTGTGTAAGGGCCTACGGAAACATGGTCTAGGAGCTCTCCAGTGAACAGTAATCCTATGGTTGTAAAAAGGAGTGTAGGTGCTGTCTGAAGACGCGCCGTCAAGGACCTACACGAACTATAGAAAGCATGCCACATACTTCGACCACAATATCCTTCACCTGTCTCCAAGTGCTGCCCACTTCCTTAGTCGACAATTCACGCCCGCGCGATTGCCTTTCGAGTCCTAAAAGCGCGACATCAACCTCATCGTCCGAATCCGACGCCGAGCCATTGTCCGATCCGAAATCCTCCACTGAAGCCATCACTGCAGCAGCCCTTCTCTCCGAGTCATCGTCTACAGCGGCCATTTCAATGTGGGATTGAGAGTGAGAGGCAGATAGAGCCCCTTCAAGCGCCGTGTCGAGCATGCAAAGTAGGGCAAGGCGTCACTTTGCGGCCTTCGCGATGCGGTGGCTGATGGTTGCAAGACGGCCATTAATAAAATCGGGTTACACTCGGGGCTTACTTGATTAAGGACTCTGATGATGTCATCTACATAGCTTGTACACTTTTGTACACTTGTATAAGAAATGCTTTACTGACTGCGGATAGCGATCTCTCTCATTGTCACACTACGACATGCAAGAATCTAAACCGAGTTCCTCTTCCTCGAAAGCTCGAAATGAAGGACACAAGATACGCTTGAATCCTGACATAGGTTCGTCTTCTGTGTGATCAAGGCCTTATCGCGCTCGGAAATTGAGCTATTTAAAAGACTACAAAGACTACGCTCAGTATGCTATAACTGGGAAAGGACTCGCCTCAGCAGCACATCTCGACGATGACGGTCGTATATCTATCTCGTTGGACCTCAAGAGAGTTCTGCCAGACTTGCCCGAGGACTATGCCAGAGACGTTCTTGAATCCGCCACGGACAGCATCAACTTCCGCTCGCCTCCGTGCATGAACATAGTCATAATGATTGTCGGAAGCCGAGGTTCAGCGGTTCATCATATACGAGGGTAGTGTATGCTGAAATTGTGTTTGAGGCGATGTGCAGCCCTTCCTGGCTCTCGGAAAGAAGCTGCTCAAGGACGGGCACCGCGTCCGTATCGCCACGCATAATACCTTTCGCTCATTTGTGACAGAAAATGGTCTCGAATTCTTCAACATTGGCGGAGACCCTGAGGACCTCATGAGCTACATGGTAAAGAGTGAGACAGATCATCGCTATGTCGGTACGCAGTTCTTCATTGATCTTTTTGCGAAGATCCTGGTCTTGTTCCTGGTCTTGAATCCCTTACAAACGGGGACATCAAACGCAAGCGAACTATGCTGATAGAAGTGTGTGTGGTATATCCTATATTTTTTGTTTTATTGAAACGTGTTACCCAGATGCTTGAGGGCTGCTGGAATGCCTGCTCCGAAGCTGACCCCGAGACGGGGAGAACGTTCGCAGCCGACTCTATAATATCCAACCCGCCGGCCTTTGCCCACGTACACTGCGCGGAGGCACTCGGAATCCCGCTCAGCCTTTCCTTCAGTGAAAAACTCCTCTCTTCTGAGCGCCAATACTATGCTTAACATCTCTTTTGTTTCAGCGATGCCATGGTGTGCGACGACGGATTTCCCTCACCCTCTCGTAAACGTCAAACAGACAAACGCGAAGAAAGGACTAACTAACTATTTAACATACGCGCTAACGGACCACATGACTTGGCAAGGGTCTGTACCATTTTTACGCGATGTTTTTGCGAAACATCTTTTCCTAACTTTACGGCGCAGGCTGGGGGACATCATTGATGAATTTCGCGAGAAATCGCTTGGTCTTCAGGCCCTATCCGTTCGCCACGGCCCAGGAATTCTGGACAAGCTAAAAATTCCTTGGACGTATTGCATGAGCCCCGCACTCGTCCCGAAGCCCAAAGACTGGAAAAATCATATCGGTGAGCTAACTTCAAGCTCGAACTCGAAATTAAGTAAACAAGCAAACCTACCTATCACACAGATCTTGTCGGGTTTTATTTTCTGGATCTGTCGACTAATTACACGCCACCTGCGGACCTTGCAGCCTTCCTCGCCGCTGGACCGCCCCCAATATATATTGGGTGAGTCGCGCTTCTTTCCGTGACGAACTATCTCTTCCTGACCTTCTCCTGAAACCCACACAGTTTCGGTTCCATCGTCATCGATGACCCACAAGCATTGACGTCGATCATATTCCAAGCCGTTGCACGTGCGGGTGTCCGCGCGCTCGTCTCTGCTGGATGGGGCGGCCTCGGCTCCGGGACCGTCCCAGAGAATATCTTCATCCTCGGAAATGTCCCACACGACTGGCTCTTCGACAAAGTCTCCGCGGTGTGCCACCACGGCGGTGCGGGGACGACGGCCATTGGCCTGAGCATGGGGAAGCCGACGATCGTCGTGCCGTTCTTTGGCGACCAGCCGTTCTGGGGTATGTTATTAGCTCCTTAACTTTTCTTATTTGTTTCTTCTGGAATTTAATCTCGCTTTCCTTTTCAGGCAACATGATCTATAAGTCTGGAGCTGGTCCGGAGCCTATTCGTCAGAAGAAACTCAACGCCGAAAACCTTACTGCGGCGATCCAATACGTGTTGAAGCCGTCCGCACAAGCTGCTGCTCATCGGCTAGCAAGCCAGATCCAAGCTGAGGTGAATTTTCTCGAATCTAGCGCATTATTTCATGCTCAACTACATGTCTGATGGAAGGATGGAACAACAAACGGTGCATTGTCGTTCTACCGCCACCTCCCCCTTCTAAACATGAGGTACGGTTGTACGGAGTTCCCATTATACCTTTGTCTAAACGATGGTGACAGATGCGATCTTGAGTCGAATCGGACTGCTGTTTGGTGGTCGACGGACCATGTTAGTCGTGATTATGATTTTGTTGGCTTCTCTCTGCTTACTGCCTTACAACGCAGTGCCTCAGACTCAGCGCATTTGCTGCACAAACACTTGCAGATGAAAGACTTATTGACTTAGACTCGCTGGACCCGCACAGTACGTTTGATTCTAAAGCAGTCTTCTCAAAATCCAATGTGATTTTTTTCCCTCTCAAAGGACCAAGAGAGTTTGACCCAAAAAGCAAAGTAACAGACCCAATCTCGGGCGGGGCGGCAGCGATTTTCTGGACTGTAACGAATTATTACTCCGGCATCGCCCAGATATTCTAGTACGTGTGGTCTTTCTGTGCATCTTTACGCGGAAGAGCCTGAAAATTTCTGCACAGCAAACCGGTCAAGGGTGTGATCAAGACGACAACAGCGATTCCTAGAGGTCTTGTTAATCCGTTCCTAGCCATGACTGATTTCTGACATTTTTCCATAGGCGTCATGAATATCATCTTGTCTATCCATGAAGGCTTGCATAACATGCCTCAGCTTTACGGCTCTGATATCCGCGAGCGGGACACCGTGGATGGGTTTGCGAGTGGCGTGAAGACAGCTGGAAAGGCAAGTCTACAACCCTTCTGTGTTGTAAGTATCCTAACTTGTGTATACCAGGGCTTGTATTATGGCTATTACGACGGAATCACCGGCCTCGTAAGGGAACCACTCGAGGGCGCCAAGAAAGAGGTAAGCAACCATTCACTTCAGCTGACTTACCATCCTAGAAGCTGAATGTCCTGACACATTCTAGGGTTTTGTGGGGTTTGTAAAAGGAGCTGGACGCAGCTGTACGTGCTTGAAACCCCTTCAAAATTTACTTGGAACGCCGCGCTTATCCTTTCTTCCTACAGTCGTCAATGCAACTGTACGCCCTGCGGCAGGAATCGTCGGCGTCGTTGCACACCCACTGTACGGCGTTTGGACCAGCGCCGCGAAGCACTTCACCAAGCGGCCCATCCAGATCCAGCGGGCCACGCGCATCAGCGACGGGCTGCAGGACGTGCAAAACAGCACAGAGGCGCAGCGCCTGCACGTCCTGGCCGCATTCAAGAAGGCACGGGAGTCCGAGCGGAAGAGGAAAGAGGACTACAAGCAGGCGGCGAAGAAGGTGCTGGTGGAGGCGCAGGAGGAGGAAGTATCACGTGCGCGTGAAGAGACGCTTGCTGCGACGCCTGGCCCTTTGGAGGCGGCGACGTCGTCGACACCGGGATCACCTTCTGCTGCTCGGCCTCCAGCATACTCCGATTCTACTTCAGGATCACCCACAGCGTCCGTACCTGCATCTAATCCACGGCTTGGCGAGGTGGACGAAGCCAACGCACAGTTCTTGGCGGACTTGGAGAAAGCGACGCAGCTTTCTTTTCGACCTTCGTCGATAGGCGCATCGTCGACTGGTTCCCCCACATCCACGCGTGTCGATGACCTCTCTGTGGAGGATCAAGAATTCCTAAGAGACCTCGAGAAAGCAAAAGAGCTCTCTCTTCAGTGATCGACAGGCAACAAGTGCAGGAGTAAAGCCGATAATTGAAGACCTTTCACCCTTTTAGTATATGCCACTATCTTACATATGTATACCAAAAAACATTGTAGAAAATAAAATATACCCCGGGACAACTATGAATCGACGTCAAGATCATTTGAAGCTAACCGCGTTGGTGCTTCTGGTTCAAGCGAGGGCTCGACACTTCCTTCAAGCTTATCTTCGGTCGCCGCATTTGCTTTTCCTCTTCCCCTTCCCCGTCCTCTTCCGCGCGCGCGCGTCCGGCCTCTCCCGCGGACACGCGAAGTCGCAGCAGCCGTCGAACCCCCAGCTTCGTCACCGTCATCGCCATTCTCTCCTTCTATTGGCGTCACAGCGGCTGATGCAGTTGCGGTGGCCCTTCCCCTACCCCTTCCACGACCCCGTCCCCGCGCACGCCGAACAGGAGCGGCGCCGCGCTGCTTCGCTATAGTGATGGCCTCCTCGTCCTTATCGACGTCTGTCTCGCTATCGAAGAATTCATTAACCGCCTTCGGCGGCGGCACGCGGAACTCGCCAGCAGGGACAGCGCCGCGCTCCTCCGATTTCTCTTCCGTGTTCAGTTCCTCCGACGCGAGCCACCCCGCAAGGTCCGGCGGGATCTCCTGCATCTGCACGCTCGGCGCGCCCTGCAGATAGCGCAGCTTCTGGCGGATGTTGCGCGTGATGCGCTGCAGCGCCGCTGGCGTGTTCTGGTTGTCGACGCGGCCTGCAAGCGCAGGGTGCAGCGTGTAGTCGTCCGCGAACCACGCATCGTACATCGTTTGCGGCAGCGCGTCGGGCACCTCCGCGCCGACGAGTACGGACGTTTCGTACGTCCAGCAGCGGCTCACGTTGTGCACCGTGTAGCCGCCGCCCCCGACTACGAGCATGGGCACGTTGAACTTGCGCACGAAGTTTACGCACTCTCCGTGCGCGGCGATGGACAGGTTGAACGCGCCGAGGCGGTCGCAGCCCAGCGAGTCGGCGCCGCACTGCAAGACGATTGCGGATGGCCGGAACGCTGTGACTGTGTCCCCGATGATGGTCTTAAAAATCGCAAGATAGGAATCGTCGTCGATACCGTCCAGCAGCGGCACGTTGAGTGCAAAGTGCTTTCCTAGACCGCCGCCGTTGTCGTCAAGCCGGCCTGTCCCAGGAAAGAAATCGCCCGTATACTTGTGGAAAGACACCGTCATAACACGATTAGAGTTCCAGAATGCAAGCTCGACACCGTCACCGTGGTGAATGTCGATGTCAATGTACAATACTCGTGGATGATATCTATTTGACAATCAAGCACTTAGAATCTTTATTTTTGATAATTGAAATGTACCGAGTATACCATACCTCAACAATTCTAGGATAGCGAGAACGATATCGTTGATGTAGCAAAAGCCACTTGCTTCCCCGCGTTTTGCATGATGCAGGCCGCCAGACCAGTTGATAGCAATGTCCGTCGTCCCGGCACAAAGTTTTCTTGCTGCTGCCAGCGAAGCGCCGGCGTACATGCGAGTGAAGTCGTACATGTCGGCAAAAACGGGGCAGTCTTCTACGCAATTGAACGAGTCTATGAGATGCTTCATCTCATTCTGGTTCCCAGGAGTCACTCTGTAGAGATATTTTAGTTTCGCAAAGCCGATTACGGGTATGATGATTTACCTTGACAAAAAATCAATGTATTCAGAATCATGATAAACCTCAAGTTCCTCTCTAGTAGCAGGGCGGGGGTTGTAGAAGTTGTGGATCTGCTTATCTAGACCGTACCCGATGACTAATGCGTTCGTCAGGCTCAGTCGGTGCGGCTTCATAGGATGTCTTTCCTGTAAAAGTCGGATTACATATATTGCAGTTTCCGACTTTCAAAGAAAATGAATTTACCCCATAGTGATGCTCCCCGACGCCTTTGGGGAAATAGTAAGATACAACAGGACGGGAATGTGGCTAGTGAACAAAGGACGTCAGAGACAGATTGTTTCCTTCGGAAGAACGAAAGAACGTGTACGTTTATGCGCTCCGTGATAGGGTGAGCGTACGGTTTTCCTCGGCGGTCTTCGAAGTGCTTCGAATCCGAAAACGTGTGTAGCAAGGAACGAGCCATTTCTGAGTCGTGTCCCGGATTTGGAGGATCAGCTAGCTAAGCTTCGTTTTGAGATTTGGATGCGCAGCGCCTCAGGAGATAGATAGATAGATTATACAGGTTGAATAATAGCGTCGGCGAAAGGCAAGAGTTCAATAAAAGTACAAGCTTGACTCCAGGCAAAAATAATTGAGTCTGAAATGCTGGAACGAGGACTAGATGAAGATAGCCCAGAATTAGGCTGCAAGACAACCAGGCCACAGATCAAAATATAGCTATGAGAAATGCTTGTCAGGGATAAGAGAGCGAGAGTTTGTGTTCACAATGGTGGTGGTTTCAAGTTAGGAGATGGAAAATTTCGCAATTTCTCTGTGATCGCTTAGTCATTCATTTTCCGGATTGTCTATACAGGTGGGTGTAGAAAATGATGTTGATCGACATGGACATCCGAAAAAGGAAACATATTCATGAACCTGTCTATTGTTTTATTTTTTTCCGTGGCAGCTTGAGATTGAGGCTAGTCAAATTGCGAGCAGCCAACAGAATGTTTCTGTTTTGCAAATTAAGTCGAGTTTTGGGCATGAAAGGTAGGATGTGGAGGTTTTGAACGGTTATCTACAGTGCTGAGACTCTATTTCCTTTTCCGGATGTCCATGTCGATCAACATCATTTTCTACACCCACCTGTACTAGTAACTCTCCAGCAGAACTGGTCTTTAAAATACGACGGAAACAAATAAAAATATTAATAAAGCTGTACGACTCTAATTTACTCTCAAGCTTTGTATAAACCGAAACAAAATCAACATCTAAGCAAACAAATTAGCATACAGACGCCTCTTTTACAATTTGTTTTCAGAATGTCTAATAAACCCCAGCACCGCCCGCCCATTCGCCGAACAGCAGCGAGATGCTCTCGCCGTTGTGCGTTCGGCGAATGCTCTCGGCAATCGTGGGCGATACGTCAATGACGACAAGCTTCTTCAGCCCATCGCAGTGTTGATTTTGCGGGATCGTGTTTGTTACCTGCCGCAAATAAAATGAAAATGAAAAGAAAATGCAGAGGCAAGCAAGAGACGTACAACTAACTGGTCTATAGGCAGGGAGTCTAGGAGCGAGAAATTTGTTTCTGACAAGAGTCCGTGAGAGACGATGCAGTAAATGGCTTTGGCACCGCCGTCTTTCAGTGCTCTCGCAGCCAGGGCCAGTGTGATTCCGGTGTCAATCATATCGTCTACAAGAATGGCAACCTGGAAGAAATCAGGAGGGGTCCAGATATGTAGCAAATCAAAATACCTTGTCTCGGACATCTCCAACGAGGATATGCATTCGTTCCGGTGCGCTATTTGATTTGCCTTGGCGGTGAATTAGGGCGAACTCGATACCGAGTTTGTCGGCGATGGCAGTTGCGCTGTCATACATATATGAGCCTCCTGCAAGCCGCACCAAAGAACAAGACGCACCGCTTGGCGCCTCCCGCATCTGGGCTGACAACGATCCCATCCTTCCAGCCATCAATCTCGCCTTTGATGTACCCAATCATCAAAGGTTCGGAGTATAGGTTATCGACGGGAATGTTGAAGAAGCCCTGTATTTGGCTTGCGTGGAGGTCAAGCGTGATGACGTGGTCGCAGCCCGCGACGACGACCATGTTCGCAACGAGTTTTGCAGTGATGGGTGCTCGGGACTTGTCCTTCTTGTCGACACGCGCGTACGGGTAGCAGGGGATGACGGCGGTGATACGGCGTGCGGAAGCAGTCTTGCATGCAGAGATGAGAATGAGGAGCTCCATAAGGTTGTCGTTCACGTCGCCGCAGCCACTCTGGAGAATGAAAACATCCTCCTCGCGCACGGACTCGCTGATCTTCACGCTCGTCTCGCCATTCGAAAACTTTTTCACGACGCACGGCGTAAGCTGGATGTTTAGTCTGGGACGTTCGCGTAAATATTCGATGGTCGCGAGATGGACCTTTGGGAAGTTACAGCTCACCGCTCGGCCACGAATTGGGCGAGCTCAGGATGGCTATTCCCTGTATAGAATTCAGCATATTACTTTTGGTATCAAAACGAATATACATACCGGTGAGGAGCTTGATCGAGTTGCCGCGAAGCATTTCTGCCTGTGAACGTAGCTATATACAACTACGAGAGGAAGAGAAGGTGGGGACGAAAGAGAAAGTAGAAAGAGTGAGCTCCGAGTGAGTTCCTGCTGACTCAGCCAAATTTTGATCTCGAAAGAGCATGCGTTCCCACGGCTGCTAATACGCATGTGTACCAAGTCCAGTAAAACGCTCGGCACTCTCTTGATCTTGCACTTCCATCATCGGGTCTATAAGCTTATTGCAAACCGCAGCTTCGTCTCTCAGCGAAGGAAACCGAATAAGGATGATATGAGACCTAACGCTGGCCAAGAGTCTTGCAGATCATCGCTTTTTCTCAGGCAAACTAGCATTTAGTTGATTTGTCCCATGAGAATATGCTGTGTCAAATTTCTTATCCCTCCGCAGTTCCTACCAAAAGATACTGGGACTTGCCCACGGACTCCACGTAGTGTCGTATAAATCAGGGCCAATAAGCTGTCTTTCAATTACTTAACCATCGCGGCGACCCACTGGTAGTGCCCTCTTCTCCTCAAGCCCTTGAAAACTGAATACCATGTCTCAGCGTCTCTCCCTTACAACTACCAATCTTCAGAATGTCGTGATCTCGAACGCATCCGATATCATCTACTATGAGGTGGTCACGCCAAAGTGGGCACCCGCGGTGACGCGTGTCAGCAAGATGGACCCGAGGAGCCGCGAGCTGGAGGTCGTTGCGGAACTGCAGAACGATGTCTCCGAAAGGACGAAAAGCGCAGGTATCGTACGTCCAACTGCCGTACGCCTGCGCGGGCAGCAGTTCAGGCCTGCCGGCGAGTTCTGGACGAGGGACGGCGTGGCGGGGACGTGAGCTACACGATCCCATTTTTATTCCTGCAGCCGCCAGATTGACGACCTCTTACTAAGAGATGCGCGATTTCGAGGTAAAGATGGAAAATATTATCAATGGAGAGCACGCAAAGGCCGTCTTGAGGTGGGTTTTGCGCCCTCACACATTGCATCAAAATACTGATTCCCGAGTGCAGCTTATGCAAGAGCAAGAGCCAGACGGTAGACCCGTCGCTGTCTACCACAAGCACCGTCGCTACCTTTATGTCCTCAAGGTATCTCGTCAGCCATACTTGGAGGTCCATCAGTCGGTGATGGAGACACTCGACTCACTGATTGGTATTTCTGTTTTACTCTTCCTATCTTTTAGCGCCTTCCTGACGAGATTACCTCTTGTTAGTTTCGTTCCTCCTTATGGAGCAGAAACGACGAACTGGATCGAAGGATGACGAGTGATATATGAATATACCCGATTTCGATACGCAAACAACCTGTATTTCTTGTCTTGTACTTTTTCTATCTTTGCTCCCTTCAAAAATTTCATCTTGATTATCTGTCATACATCTCTGTGCCCTTTGAAATACACACTCATTTTTTTCCCTGTCGTGGTGGTGAGCAAAATGGAACTAATCACTGTGTACTTGATCATTTACTCAATTTGAATTTTACCCGGCGAAAAGAGTGAAAACCGGCTGGGACCAGGACGAGACATAACTTGGCGAAGATTAGAAAGTCCAGACGTTGCGAGAGTTTATTGCTGAAAGAAGAAGTAATAAAATTATATTGAACTGTGCGAGATGATGCTAGGGACAGAGATGAACATCATACTCTTGGCGGAGTCTAGGCACGGGAGAGGCATTACAGGTACAGGAGCGCTCTGCAACTGAAGTATCACAAATCGTTTTTAATTGTCTTGATAATTCAGGATAGGTATCGTAAACCAAGAAGCAAATCGTGAGTCGGAGAATCGTAAAGGGGTAAGAAGAAAAACCCTCACTAACGCTTGCATCGGAATCTGGAATTGAGGGTCAAAGAAAAACAAAAAGAATTTTAGGACGTCAAGATCGTTTGGCTGCGTCGCAGCTTTAGGCTTGAAACAAATCTAGCCGAAACTTCAATGAAGGTGATAACCGGCGGAGAGGATAGGGTTGTCTTGTCCTCGATTTTTAGACTTTCGATAACAAAAGGAAAATGCAAGCATATAGCATTCTGTGCTAGACGAATAGAACGAAGATCCATTGGAATGCTTGAAATCAAAGCGAGTTACAGCCTCTCCACCTTCCATCCCTCATCCAGTGCGTCCTCAATCAAGAATCTATACCAGATGGCCGCAATTGGCACCGTTGCAGCATGCCACAGTGCATGCGCGTCCAGAACGCGCGCGAGTGGTGGGAAATCGAACAGCTCTAGCGACATGGCTGCCATAGTCAGTCCGACGCCAAGCGCCGCCTTGGATGCACAGCGTGGGCGGCGACGTCGCGGCGCCATAGATGGTGGGAAGCGGCGGATGATAGTGAGCGACTCGGGAAGGGAATAGAGCACCCAGAGAAGATTGTGTATCAGGCCGATAACGACATTGAAAATGATGTTGTACGTGTAGTCGAATCGAGGAAGGAGGGTGAGGTAGGAGACGTGCAGGATGTAGACTGCGACACAGAGCCCCGTCCAAAAGGCGTAATACGTTCTGCGGCGAGGACGGCCGATGAAGAAGAATCTTGTGACGACCACATGCAAGGCTGTGATGAAAACAAGTGCAGCAGAGAAATAATCCAACTTTTCAGTGAAAGGCGTGTCTGCAAACCATTCAGAACATGTCGACTTAGATAGAAACATAGCAGAGCGCACCTCGGATATGAAAGATCGTTGACCACACCCAAGCGTTCATGCTCACCACAATCCACGCCAGAATAAACCGCTTTACAGGATGTCCATCTGGCACCTCTTTTCTCACAGCCCTATATCCTCGCACATACATCCAAAGGTTGAGCAGAGAGAAGAGCACGGCGGCAGGCTCCTGCATCCCAAATAACCGCCAGAACGGCCATTTTCCATAATACTGTAAGATCGCGCTCCCTTCGGCCACCGCGTCGTTTGTGATTGCGTGCATGCACGAGTATTTGCAGTCGTCGACGCACGTCCATCGCGTGAGGCGCAAGGAGAGCGGGAGAAGAGGCCACTCGGCATCATGGGTGCAGTTCTGCCAGCTGCAAACGTCGAGACAACGTTGAAAAGACGGAGTACGATCCCCTGCTGAAGCGGTGGCTATAATAGTCCCATAACGCAGAATACAGAAAATGAGAAACAAGAAATTACAGCAGTTCATCCAGATCACAGTGTCATGAAGCAAACGCGTGCTCTTGCGTGCGGAAATTGCCAAATCTAACTTGACCTCGAACCACGACGTCGACGTCCAACGGTACTGGAATGCACGACAAAATCAAGCCTTCCTTTCCAACAGAAATCTGATCCGACATATTCGATTGGGCGACATTCATCTCCAACGTTTTCGACACGCACGCGCCCGACATGTTCGCGTGTCCTGCACCGTGGACTGTAGAGCATATTTAAGAAGGGCTTCGTTAGACCCTCTTAACAAAGTGCAATCTCGTCCAGGTCTGCAAGGCGTGGGCGTGGTTTGCGCTCGCAACTTGCTTTCTTTATCAGGCCATTATCCTGCGTTGCGCGAAATGCATAAAGAGCTTGTTGTCTGCAACTGTTTCGACAGACACCAATCTCGCACAAGCTAGCCTTGGATTCTGGACCAAGCGGTTGGAATTGTCCGCCCTTGAAAGTCACAAAACACCTGACAGAGATCTTGAAGAGCTGTTGAGCATCCTTCCAAATCCTGTCATCTTCGTCGTACGGAAAAGACTGTCCCCATCCACTTTTGCATTGGCAATCTTCGACGTTCTCGCTGCGAAGACTACACGATCTCTACGGGTATTTTGCCGGGATTACTTACGTACTGCACGTCTTGTGTAACGTCTTATGACTCACAATCTGCTGCCAAATCAGGTGAGAAATTTATCGTCCTTGGTCCCAAAGACGTTTTCATATTATACTTTCAGACTCTGGTGAGCTCTGCGGGGCAGGGTTCTCTCCCAGACCTAGAGGCAACTGCACTTCATTATCGTCCCTCTCCATCTAACCAGGAAAGTCTTGAAACGTTCTCCATCAATTTCGACGAAACCTGGTTCCCCGCGTACTCGTTTAACAATACAAAGGATCGACCCTTCGACCTTCTGAAACGCACTCTTTTGTCGCTTCTGGGCAACCTGACCATTTCGCTGACGATTGGTCTACAACCGGAATCCGTACTCGTAGATGGTCGAGAATTCTGAATGCCATATGTACGTCGCATGTGCGAAGTCTGCATTTGCGCAAAAGGTCGCGCAGAGACAAAACGCACGATGCACATTAACCTCTGTGGCTTCTTCGCCAGATTGACGAACCGTGACGCTCTTCTGCACGATGACAGCTGCTGCGGTTCTGTGGTTGAATGATTGTCTAATTACGGACGCCCCAATGAATGTAATTGGTCTGATCGGGTTCTGGAGAGCATCTTGCACGCGCAGACTCGGTTCAGCGAAGGTTCACTTGGATTATTTACTCAAAAGGCGGGTGATGCTGCGCTTATCGCTAATAATGCACCTCGGTGCTTTCGCGACGCATCGAGAGATAAGCAAATGGTGGACGCTAGCCCTATGCGGAGTCGCGGCTCCAGATCTGAAATGCGCAAAGCGCATCTACACTTGTTCTGCTGCTCTTTGCCGCATTCATCGGTTTTGATATTGATGGAGACATCATAGTTTAACCAGCTCTTTATTTTGCACAATTTTGACGGCCGGTCACTGGCATGTAAACCGCTTAATCTCGTAATGAGCCTGGATATATTTTTTCTATCCGGTCTAGTGGGAGCCGGAGGTTCTCAAACGGCCCATCCCGGAGTCGCTGGCATGATACCCATAACTGACACTCGCATACTTGCAACTTTGCGACTCTGCCACTCTGCAATGCTGTATACAGCTACGCCTCGTTTCCAGCCCGGACACTTTTCCATCTGGCCTGGCAGGTCGAAGCTTCGGAATCGACCATCCGGAGCTCGAGAGGTCACCCAGGTTAGAATACACCGATCCCGCCGAGATTTGCCATGATACATCCAGAGTGCAAAAGCAATCGGGTAAACATAAAGAGATTCGTGCGAAAAGAAATTCTTCGACATAAATTTCACTTTACATGTAACTGCCTTATACCTCGATGGCCAGCCAACCGTTGATACACGTTACAATCGCACTCGGCAGAACCGGCGCGTCCAAATTATTTTAACTCCGGATGGTTTGAAAACCTTTGGCTTTTACCAGACCGGATAGATTTTTATATCCGAGCTGGTTACGGAAATATCATACTGCGGCGATATAAGAACGAGCTCAGGATTATCCAAATGTCAAAACAATCAGCACAGAGACATACGAAAGGTGCGTTTTTCGTAGATACAGAAGATCCGTCAAAACGTTTACAGCCTTGGCCTTTCAGAATGCCTTTCCAAGGAAATATCGAGGGCTTTAAAGGCTCGTTAGAGCCCATGTCTATTTTCGCTGTCTCCCTGGGCGAAAACTCAGGGTCATTGAGGATCCTAGTCGTGAATGGTCAACAGGAAGATCCCGTCGCAAAGCTCTTCAGATTCAAGGTTGAGGCCAGGACTGGGAACGGAGAACCTTACAGGTACTCTATGCCAGAAGAGTGCACAGATATCAAAAGCATCGCTCGCCTCGGGCAGACCGACCTGCAAACCGCCGTCAAGCTTAATCTTGAGCAGTTGAAGCCTGACGACCTCGAGAAGGCATACTCTGCGCTGCCGCCAGACGAATACAAGCACAAGCACGTCTTGCCGACTTGGAAGTCACTTGAGCACGGTCTTGAGGCTTTCCTGTGTCGGATGGAGTTCGACTTCCAAGTCATTCCGAAAATAGACGAGAAAAAAAATGCCGAAATGGTTATCAATTTTATGAAAAAACACAAGGCCGTTTTTCCGCTTCAATCGGTAATGGATAACGTGAACCCATTGCAGAATGTGTTCAAAAGGATTCGGAAGTAATAGATTCGGTGTAGGTCCAATATAACGGTGCCTACAAATAAATAGACGTCAGACGGTCAATAAAGAGGCTAGATTTTCGAAGTAAATAAATGAGAATAGATCCAGAAAGGGGGCAATGGAGTGCGCGCCAGGCGTCTGACTTGCTCGTGACAAGAGAAGATGAGGAATACACGACAAGCCGGCTTCGGAAAGCTACCTGTAGAACATAGGAGTCTCTCAGACCATGATAGCGAATGCCATCATGCGGTTGACCCCTTGCTGAATTACTACTCGCGGGAGACATAAGCATCAACAGCGCACTTCCAAATGTTGATTTCCAAGTGCTTCAATCCTCTTCAGAAGAGCTTAGAAGATCTAGCGATCATATAAGAAAGATAAATCGCATTACAATCAATAGCAATAGATACATGTGGGAATCGAGCATAACGGAATACAAAGAGTTCTCGATAGTACAAATCAAAAAAGAAATAATGATACGAATCGGTCCAGCCTGGGTCCAAGTCATAAACAAGCGTGCAGTCATAATCACAGATCCGGAGAAGAAACAAATAGAAAAAGATAATACTCCTTGACGGTCCTTGATACTGCTCCCCATCGGCGCGTCGTCCACCATTACAACCATCCCTTTGCCAGTGGCCTCCCTACGCACTATCAGCTCACGAATTAGAACACAGGGGATTCACCCTGGCTTTGAGGTTCACGCGCGGCGATCCTTTCCTAAAGCATTTTGGCCGCGACGTTTAACGAGGTTGCGGTCATCGTAGCGACTTTAATCGCTGGACGAGCCGTTGTCTCGACGTTCAACACGGCTGTGGTCCTCGCAGCAGCGGTAGCCGCTCGAAGGGCCTTGACCTCGACGGTCATTACGGCCGCATTCCTCGCAACGCCGACTATCACTTGAGTTTTCGCTTCCAGAAGGTCCATCATGGTCATTCGAGTTGGGGCGCGGGTGCAGAACATTGTCGCCACTACGTCTGTCACATTTGTCAGGAACACGTCGCTCATTCCTGGCGGCAGCGTCGGCCAGGGAAGCTATAGCGGTAGACACAGACATCCTAGGAGACACAGAAGACTCAGAGGACGCGTCATCAGGGGTTGAAGCCGAAGAATCCCTAGCAGGCATAGAGGGTTCGGAGGGCGCGATGTTATCAGAGATCGGCACCGAAGAGATTTTAGGAGACATGGAGGGCTCGGAAGAAGCAACAATATCAGATGTTGAAGCTGAAGAGGCTGAGGGCGCAGCATTATTAGGGGTTGTGGCCGGAGAAGCATCGTCCGCATCATCCCAGAAAGGCATGTCCTTGAATATCGCGACGCGTTGCTCCTGAGCACGTTTCCGAGCAGGTCCTCCGCCGCCTCGCCGGTTGGCAAGTCTCTTCACCCAAGCAACTTGCTTTTTCGCGACCTCGGGTATTCGCGACCTCGGGTACCTCGTCGGCCGTAGAAGGAGACGGAGTAGATTGCATCTCAGCAGGAACCAGAGTAGACGAGGGCTCAGACGGCAAAGTTCCCGCGTCATTTTCAGGAGACGAAAACGAGTCAACGCAGGTATCAGAAGTAGAAGTAGACGAGTCTGCATCACAAAGCGCCGAGTCCATGACGATCGCGTTTTCAGGCGACGGGAAATCTGGGAGGGTCGAGGCGTCCTCGAGATCGACGACCTTTCCTTCTTCGTTCACCGACGATTCCAGGGACGTGGCTGAAACCTCCGAGTCATCAGAGTCCGGAATGACGCTTTCCATAGGGCCGATTTCATTCGAGACTTCCAGGGGTTCAGTGCTCTCGAGTATCACCATGAGCTCGGAGGTACCAAGTTCAGAGTCGGCAGCATGCGTGCCTTCCTCAATCGAAGAACCAGAAGACGAATCACCCGCTGCAGACAGCGCATCGTCCGAGAGCACCGTCGAAGATGTCTCACCGAGCAAGTTGTCGATGTTGACGAGTTCCGCGTCTTCGTCTTCGATGTCCGAGTTCTTCAGGTTATCAGCGCTCTCGAATATGTCCATAGGCTGAAGGGTACCATCAGGCTGAGAGTCCACAGCGTGCGCACCGTCCTCGATCGAGAGACCAGGAGCCAGGTCAACCATTACAGATAGAGCGTCGTCGCAGAGCGTCGCTGAAGATCCAAAGCTGAGCAACGACTCGCCGTCGACCGCGTCGATGAGTTCTGAGCCTTCGACTTCGACGTCATAACCAGTCGACAATCCCATCTCCGCCTCCTTCTGGTCCGCTTTCTCGTACGCGAACACGACCTCAGATACGACAGCCACAGCAGCGTCATCAGCAGGTGCCTCCGGTGCAGAGACGACGTTGCTCGACAAAGACATCTCCGTTATGTTCGCGTCCTCGTCACTCGAAGCAGAGGTTGGAAGAGAAGTAAGCAAGATGGCGTCGTCGACAGTAATCTCATTAGCAACAGGTCGCTGTAAAAGGTGTAAGCAGAGCGGACTGAATACGCTTATACAAAACTTACCAGAATGCCATCGTCGATCGAGTCTTTGTTCACCATAATAGGAACGTCGTCTTCCTTTTCCATATCCGAAATCTTGATTTCTGACACTTCCGCAGTCTCTTCGGTCTTTCGAGAACCAAGATAGACAGCGATATCCTCGACGAGACTCCTGAAATTGCTTGTACCCTAATAAAGGCTCATCGATAAGCGGATGCTGCTATCCCATGAAGATACGTGCTTACCAAGACGAAGCAAAACAATGCGTATATCTCGCCTTTACTCGAACGCATGATTAGAACACACCGGATGATCTAGTACATGGACGCTATCAGGACTGCATTCGAAAGGACGCATTGCCTATTAACGTACCTTGTAGATCAAGGCTGCGTAGCCTTTACTCGAACGCATGATTAGAACACACCGGATGATCTAGTACATGGACGATATCAGGACTGCATTCGAAAGGACGCATTGCCTATTAACGTACCTTGTAGATCAAGGCTACGTAGCCTTTACTCGAACGCATGATTAGAACACACCGGATGATCTAGTACATGGACGATATCAGGACTGCATTCGAAAGGACGCATTACCTATTAACGTACCTTGTAGATCAAGGCTACGTAGCCTTTACTCGAACGCATGATTAGAACACACCGGATGATCTAGTACATGGACGATATTAGGACTGCATTCGAAAGGACGCATTGCCTATTAGCGTACCTTGTAGATCAAGGCTACGTACTGAAAGAGCGAGCTGAATGTTGAAACGATCCACATCTTGAGCATCAATGTAAACTTTGAAGCCTGCAATTGCGGCTTGAACGTCAGCAGGCCCTAGATGCGAGCCGGTTGTAAACTCACGATGACTCCAAAAGAAACCAGAATCGCTTTAAGAAACACTCCGATAACAGCGAATCCCTCAATGATTTTTCTCAATTCTGGACTAGGTGACTGCGATTGCATCGAAGGCGCGAACTTTGAGTCCGCGCCTGTGATCTCGATGGACGGCTCGACGTTGGCGGCCTTAAAGACCAGCTCTGCGTCGGCGTCCTCGGTGTCATTCCCCGCGTGTGCGACAATGTCTGCAGCAAGTGTTGGGATCGACGGCGTGGCAGGTACGTCGGCCTTGAGACCTGGGTTCCGCATTACAACCATGTCCTTGCATTCCGAAAGTCGGACACGGGCGTAAGAGTCGGTAAACATTACGCAGCGGTAGCTGTTGTTGTCAACAGGAGCCTTGGAGGACGTGAGCAGGAGCCAAGTGGGAACAACAGAAACTTACCATGGTCGCCCCTGGTTTCTCATCCTCGCTCAGGTTGTCGTGGTCTGCGTTTGGAGATGGGTCGCTGTCCGAGTATGAAGTTTCGATCTCGCCTTCAGATTCTCTTGATGTCATGATACGAGAGGACGCGTTGGTGACCATTTCGGCACGGAAGAGTGATATGTCTTCGAGAAAGTCTTTCTGGTATAGTAGGGCACCATACATTAATACAGCGATCGCTGCCTAAGAAGCCAGGTCATGTGAGCGGACATTAGACTATCCAAAGATGAGAACACGTACAATGATACAGAGCGATGCCAGCATAGTCTCATAAGTCATAGTTGCCAGAGAAGAGACCTATCGCAAACGAAAGCGTGAGCCGTCGAATACAATAGATAAAGCGCATTTGAATAGCTCACATGGCGTACAACAGCTGCGTCGTAGACATAGTATGCGATTGATCCAAACCGATAATAAATGCGCTCTTCGATGACAATAGCGAGCTTGAAGGTTGTTAAAGCCTATCACCGCAGCGGGTATGTTAACAGATCATGGTAGCACGAAATGGAGCAGACGCACGATAGTCACAAGGTGTACTCCAATTGCAGAGAACTCATTAATAATTACTCTGACCCCTGAGGCGAGTGACTGCACTTGCAGTGGCGGCGCGAACTCTGAGTCCGCGCCTGTGATTACGAAGGACGGGTCGACGTTGGCGGCCTCAAAGACCAGCTCTGCGTCGGCGTCCTCGGTGGCATTTCCCGCGTGTGCGACAATGTCCGCAGCAAGCGTTGGGGTCGACAGAGTGGCATCGGACGGCGTGGTGTCGGACGGTGTAGCATCAGACAGCGTGGCATCGGTAAACGCCATGGGTTGTTCGACGTGAGCGGCATACGCCTTCTCAACGTCGGCAACCCCGGCGGGTATACCCATGCCAGCGTCATCAGAGACCGTGATAGATGTGTAGTTACCGTGTGCGCAGTGTTCGTCGACTGACTCCGGAAGCTCGAGGAGCTCGATGACGGGCGGGGACGAGAAGCATGCGGGGGTGGCAAAGGCTTGTCCAATATTGTCGTACGGCGTGTATTCCGGGTGCCTAGATGCGTAGTCCGATGCGAGGGTAGAAGACGGTGCAGGGGTGGGTCCGAGGGAGGTGGCAAGGTCCTCGCCGCCGCATCGGAACAGGGTGGAGAGGAAGTCCGCGTTGACTGACTGGGTGGCAAGGTCTAGCACCGGGTCGCTCTTGAACGACTGCGCACCGTACAGGGTCTGTGCAAACGAGTACGAGGTGTCGAAGTCATACTTGTCCACATAGCCGGGCTGGCGGACGTGGAGGGCGCGGTCGTCGTTGACGGGGGGAACGAGGGACAGGACGAGGGAGAGAGTCGGGGCGAATCCCCGGAGGAACACCATGTTTCCCGGGCTGCTGTTGAGAGTGCTTCGAGTGGAGAGTGGTTTCTGCTGCTGGGGGAGATGGGAGAACGAGGTCAAGAAAGGAATGAGGGAGACGGGAGTGGCAGGCAGGTATTTATGGGCAGCGAGAATTATGTCAGGAACGCGCTCTCGGAAGCGCAACAAGACGCGTCGGTGGCGGGAATTTCCCTGTTTTGGACAGACTTCTTCCACTTGATGACATGCATGACGTCTCCCGTGACGCAGGCATTCGATCACGATGGAACGGAATCAAATCCTCGGACTTTGCGAGACTGTACCACTTCGGTATTGCCATGTTGCATGAAGCACATTTGAATCGCGAGTGGAATAAGAGTGTTAGAGCATATCGCAAATGTAAAGAGTACGTCAAAAATCACTAACCATTTCGTTCATCTACGACCAAAAATTCAGCGATAGATCTCGAGCTTACTTGAACATCTGCCTGCTCGTTCGCTGCTTACCACTGCTTACTGGAACGTTTGCCCCTTCTTTAATTCACATGGGACCGATGCACGATCGCTCAAGCTCTTTCGATTAGATATTTCACAGCAACCCAACCTGCATATATCCTACAGCTTTCCATTCATTCCAGTTCGACTCCTTACTTTTTGAAGGCAATTCCGGCAGTTGTGCTCTTGTAGCTAAGGGAAAGCGCGAGATTAGACGATACAAAGCTGTTGCTTGCGCAAAAACGGTATTTCGGCTCACCCGAGATTCTCCCATCCAGGATCAATGAACGAGCTAAGATAGTTGACAAGGGTCGATCAATAAGACGTGACCCAAAGCTTGCAAGGGAAGATAACGCACATGTATCCACGATCGTCTTTTATTCCCAATTTCTCTCCGAAGAAGCCGAAGAGCGCCTTGCTATACTTGATGTTCGCCTGCGAGTTGATATTTCCCAACGATACTTAAATTGTATCGAAAAGGGTCGACAACATCCAGAAAACGCCAGAGCCGATAATCACACATGACTCACCACATTCAAGAGGAACGCAGGTTCAAAGGTGCCCCCAAAAGTGAGGAACTCATCGTAGTTGTAGTTGACCGAGATGAGCGCCTCGGACTTCCCCGAGAGCCTCTGCGGCAACCTACATACGATCGTATCGTTGAGATCGCTCAATGACAACTTGATAGTCTGAATCTTTACTTTGGAGAATTCAAGTGCGAACGACCTCGCGTCATCAATCTGGGTGCGAACAGTGTTCGCGCGATGAAGCTCTATGGTCACGCGTGCAGTTGGAGGGGCTTGCCTTAACGTTGGTTGTAAGCTGGAGACCGGGCATGATGCGGGTGCAGCAGGGGAACGAGTAATGTGGGTTGGATGATAGGTGAGCTTATATACTAGGGTTCCAGGGCTGACCTTGAGACATCCAACCATGTTGGACCTGAAGCTCACAATGTTATCCCTATCTAACGGTCTTCTTGACAAAGATAGTCTTCTCGGGAACAGTGTAGTGTTGCCAAAGTTTGGTTTGGTCCGGTTTTCAGCCTTTTTGCTGAAAACCGAAACCGAACCTCCGGCTCGGTTCGGAGATTTTGGCCAAACCGAACCAAAGTTACCAAACCGACCCAAACGGTTTGGGTTGGTTTGGTTCGGTTTTTAATCGGTTCGAAACAGTTTAGCATACAACTTTTGTAAGAAAGCTAGGTAGATGTATTATTTTCAAGCTAGTGCTATGTCAGTAGCATTGGGAGAGCAAAACCGTCAATTTTTGATGGTCCGAGTAAGTCAAGGTAGAAATCAGTTATTAAAAGGATACGTACTAGAACCTGTGTCAACCTCCACTTCAAAAAGGATCACTGGCCCCATAGCCGCCACCCACAAAGCAGTAGAAATTATTCCAGCCTTGTACCCGCCTTCAGGATTTGGACAGGCATGCTTGTTTACAAAAAGTTGATACAAAAAGGAAGCTTTTCATAGAGTAATCAGAGCTCAGCTCGTTTCAGACATCACATTGTCGGTGGGTGCAGCTCAAAATAAATTGGCCGGTTTGCGGTTTAAACTCGGTTCTCAAACGGTTTCCAAAAATTCAAAATGCTCAAACCGCAAACCGAACGCGCGGTTCGGTTCGCAAAATTTGGCCAAACCGAACCGAAACCCTCGGTTTGGTTCGGTCTCAAACCAGATTTGGGTAGATTTGGGACCAAACTATGGACAGTGCACAAATCTCAAGTTGTAAAAATGTACAGAGGCTAGAGGGAGACCGCAAGGCCGAATAAAGCCGGTATTAATATTTACAGTCGTGGGAATGTAATTCTGACTCGTCAGACGCGTCGAAGCGCGTCACAATCCACTCCCACCTCGTTCTATACCATCCAAAGCGTATGGCGCGAAATAAACATGGGACACTCCCTTGCACGATCGTTATAAAACTAGGTATATCCGTGCAAATGTCTTGTTGTTTTGCTTTGATCAAACCCGTGTCTGGATTGCAGGCACCTCGTCTATCGTTCACGAGACTACACACCAGCCATTACTCTCCAGGCTCTCTGCGATAGTGGAAACCGTCTTGAGACTGAAATCGGAAGGACATAAAGTTGTTCTCGTTAGCTCGGGAGCCATAGGTGTCGGGTTGAAGTCCATGAATCTGGGTAGCAGGCCGAAAAACCTTGCGGGAGTCCAGGTACGTCACGGTCGATCTGCAATTGCTACAAGTATACTAAATGAAGCATCAAAGGCCTTAGCAGCCATTGGCCAAGGCAGACTGATTGCACTATGGGACAACTTATTCGGCCAGCTTGGCCAGCCTATTGCCCAGATCTTGCTTACTCGAGGTGATATAGCTGATGTTCGTAACATCGCCTTGCGAACAGATTTTCTTTCTTATATTGAATGCCTAGAGGACCAGGTATCTGAATGCCGTGAATACCCTCTCGGAACTCTTGTCCATGGGTGTTGTACCTATCGTGAACGAGAATGACACGATCTCTGTCAGCGTAAGTCTCTTCGTTTTATAATCTATGCCGAAGATGCGCATACATATGCGGTTTCGTATAGGAAATAAAATTTGGAGACAACGACACTTTGTCAGCTATCACGTCGTCGATGCTTCATGCAGACTATCTCTTTTTGTTGACGGATGTCGATGGCCTATATACGACGAACCCTCGCAAGGATCCATCTGCGAGGCCAATCGATGTTGTTACGTCTATACAAGATATTCGCGCTCAAGGTAAGCATCTCACACGAAAACTAAATTCATATCTCAAAGACCGCCACAGTTAGCACAAAAACGCTTGGGTCGAAACTCGGCACTGGTGGGATGGAAACTAAACTTATTGCTGCTGAAATTGCCACCGCCGCTGGCGTCACTACCATCATCTCTTCCAGCGTACACCCCGAGCGAATATTTGAAATCATCGAATACAATACACAGTATGCCGTTGCCTCGTCTACTCCGACGATGCTCCAAGAACCTCTCTCGGAGCGCGCAAGTCCCGTGTCCGAACATTCTACTCCGAAAAAAGATGATGGCAACCTCTTAGCAGAGCGCACACCCTCTCCTCAGAGAGCCGCAGTCCCTCGTCCACCTCACACCATGTTCACGCCTGCAGAAGCACCGCTCCGAGATCTCAAGTCTTGGACGTCGCATACCCTGGCCCCATCAGGGAGCGTTATCGTCGATGCGGGAGCTCATCTCGTCCTTTCGCGGCGCGATTCAGGTGGGCGGCTTCTCCCAGCAGGCGTACTTGATGTCAAGGGCACATTCGCATCTGGCCAGGGTGTCCGGATTGTGGTACGGAGGAGGCGTGAGGGCGCACCGCCTGTCGAAGAAACAGATGTGACCACTGCTCTGGCAAGGGCAACGTTGGCGGCATATGCGCGTGGCTCACCCATAGAGACGCAGCCTAGCACACCGACACTGCTCCCTGCCGCATCCATGTCATCTTCGATAATGTCTTTGGAACAATTCTCCCGTTCTGAATTGCCAGATAGCACGCAAGCCGTATCAACGCAAACACAATCCTCAACGGTGTGGGAGGATGAGCATCATGATAAAGAAGAGGAAGACGTGGACGATGGATGGGAACTATTCGAGGTCGGACGAGGGCTTGCGAATTACAATTCGGCGCAGATCAAGCGCGTAAAAGGGATGAAGAGGTGAGCGTCTCCTGTAAAACACTTTCTACACATGCTAAACGACCGTTCAGTTCAAACATTCCCCATGTTTTGGGCTATGCGGACTCTGAATACGTAGTCGAAAATATTACCATTAGGATATCTCCATGATAGAAAGTAATGTTGCATCCGTCCTCTATCAGAACACCAATGTATCTGCTGCATTCCTGACTTATTTCCGTTAAAGTCGCACTAGCATTTGTTTATATCGATACAATCATATTCCATTGACTTAGGTGTCTGCTCAACCTGTGATTCCGGTTTATCAATCCACGGGGGCGGGAGCAGCCTCCGGTTCGCCCTTTAGGGTCTCTTCTAATATCGCCCCTGCAGC
This sequence comes from Phellopilus nigrolimitatus, assembly GCA_021029095.1. Taxonomy (NCBI): domain Eukaryota; kingdom Fungi; phylum Basidiomycota; class Agaricomycetes; order Hymenochaetales; family Hymenochaetaceae; genus Phellopilus; species Phellopilus nigrolimitatus. The sequence goes on from JAJOHG010000014.1 coordinate 526,881, forward strand.
TCTTCGCTCTCCGAGAGACGGTTTGGGCGCCTTGGATGAATAGCCCACGCCTACGAAATCCAGTGAATGCCATGATATCTCCAAGAAAAGCCGAGCAAAACTTACCGAGGCTAGGGTATTGGAGGGGAGTCTCGATGCTCTTTACAGGAAGGGTCGATAGATCTAAAGGAAAAGATGGGCCTATCCAGGCATTGCGGATTTCATGGTCTCTTTGATTAGTAGTCAGTCAACTGTCGAGCTTTCATGGGGGTGCGAAGAAATTTGAGGAAATTTGGACTTGCTTGCGCTGCTCGTTCAGGTATCATTTAGGTTGTGTTACGCGAACGCATTCGGAGGGTCAGGAATCCTTACCTGCTCCCTTGTCAGAGAGTGGACCAGGACGCTGTGCAGAGATTGGAGTGCATTCGAGTTTGAATCGTAAACGAAATGCAGGCTATTGTTTAAATCTGACCTAAGATCGCCGCGGTTCAGGCAAAGATACGAGAAAACAGCTGCGAAGGATTCGGCTGGACACCAGATCTCATATGAGCCTGCGAGGATGGTTCAATCCTTGCCGAACACCTTCTATGTCAGTCTAAGTTTTATTACCAGCTGGGTGAGGCCCGATGGGTCCTGTGTTCACTCGATGAAGAGGCACCGCGATGAATGCCCCGTCACGCCTGAGACGCAGAACAGAGTCGCGAAGAGCAAGAGCGGCCTTGTGTTGCGCGTCATTGCGCTGAAGGAAATAAATGTCTGTCGATAACGAGTCAGATCAAAAGTTTATTCATTTTATTTTGGAATACGATAACCTCGATTAGTCTCTTGCATCCACAATGAGTAACAGAGAATATGCTCACGGAAGTGCCACTCCCTTGCCAGTGAAAAGTATTATTAGCAACAGTACCGCATTTTGGCAGACGATTGGAGAAGGGAGCTTAAATACAAAAGTCACGGTAAAGCTCACTTAATTTCGTTGTCAAGGACATATTGTACGTCGGAAGAAGGTGCTTGAGCCATGTTTTCCTCACCGACGAGAATCTGCATTTTCGAGGTGAGCTATGTCTCTTATCTTTGCAGCTGTTGACGTTCTGTAGTCAAGCAGAGATGAAGCGGGCGCCGTCTCGAATGCGTGAGGATACGAACGCGTCAGAATTGCTCTATATGGATTAAGGAGGCGCTTCGTCCGCAGACCGGGTGGACATGTAGATGGTGCAATTGCAAACGCGCCTCGAGTTTCTGAGTTCAAGGACGTACAACAATTTACGATTTGTTCTCTTCCAAAACCCATGGAATCGAGCTCTCAAATCAGTGGCGTGGGAAAAAATAGGTTTGCTGCCAGTTGTGGAAAGACTGCTTCTTCCCGACTTTATCTTGTCTTCGGCATAAATATCTGCGTTCTATCCTATAATTTCTTTTTAAAGAGAGAGGGAGGTTCACATATTTATCTGGCTTTTCGAAAGTCCTTCATGTCGTTTCTACTTTCCCTTCTCACTAATTGAATCACCGCTGCAACATGGCACTCGCATTGGCCTCAGTAAAAATTTGCTTCGCAGAATTTCACAGCTTCATTGTGAATCAGACTAGCCATGCCGTAGCAACAGACTCAAAACCTGGCCAGCCTCCCATTTCCTCCATCCATGTTGTATGGACAGTCCCTTCAATGAGAAGAATACAGAAACTTCTTCTCGCAGGCTGTCTAGGCCTATCAGCTTCTTCATCTCCGCTCAGACGCATCCATCTTCGTCAACTCTCGCCAGTTCAAGTTACATGGGTCACGTCGTCTATTACAGCATCTTTCGAAGCTACTACTACCGCCATCGACATCGTCACACTCAGAGAACCAGCAAACTCTCTTGACCAAATAGGCGGCGCAGAAACTCCCTTTCTCGTCGCACCTCCTTCCTCGTCTCCACCTGATTCCGTGTCTATTTCCATCGCAACTTCGACAGCGACGCTATCAGAACTCCTTACGGCGACGATCTACGAGCCGCCCAAGACAGTCACTTTGACAGCGGCTCCGACAACTGTTACTGACACGATCACTGTCTCAGAGACTTTTGTAGCGACGCCTGGAAGCTTCTGGGCCGCCCCCGAGCGATTCTCAGATCTCGACTCCTTCAAAATCTCACACTTTGCCTGCGGCGAGAAGAACTTACAAATAACTCAAGGTGTTCCCGCAAACGCTTCTGATCAATCTCTTGCCGTGGGTCTGGCAAACGTCGATGACTTGGAATATTTGTATGACGAAGACGATTCTGCGAACAACTCATCTGTACTGCAGTTATTCTACCCAGCGAATTCAATCAATCCTGAAAACTCGCCTCAAGGCGGCGCGGATTTCTATGCGACACCGCTACCTCTCGACGGTGCTTCCAATGTGACTCTGGAATATAGCGTCTACTTCCCTGCGGGCTTTGACTGGGTTTACGGAGGCAAGCTTCCCGGGCTGTACGGCGGACACATGACTTGCTCTGGAGGGGACAGCGCGACGTCGTGTTTCAGCACGCGCATGATGTGGAGAAATGATGGAGCAGGAGAACTTTACCTGGTGAGTACAGGATGCATCACGTTTTTGAAGTTTCGGCTCTGATAACAATTCCGCCCAGTATGCGCCGAAGGACAAGCAGACCGACGCTCTATGCAATGCGCCACCAGAATCCGTCTGTGACGCAGCATACGGTCTTTCAGTCGGGCGCGGATCCTTCAGGTTCACACCAGGCGCCTGGACGCGGGTTCGTCAGACTGTCAGCCTCAATACGCCGGGGAAGCAAGACGGCGGCTTCCGCCTCGAGGTCGATGGACGACTCATCATGGATCGCAAGGATGTTTTCTATCGCGACGTTCCCTCCACGACGACCACATCACCTTCCCCGACAAGTACGGACACAGACGGGGACGCAGATGATGGAGGGCTGCTTTCGCCACTGATCGGCGGCGTGCTCCCCCCACTCGGTGTGAATGGGAGCGTACTGCCTCCAGCTTGGCAAGGGCTTTGACTCCCCCGTCGCAGATTCGCTGCCGTTGCAGCAGCCGTTCTCCGGCCCGCCCGCTACCAACACCGCAGTCTCCTCGGTTTATCACAACCTGTTGGCCTCCCGCTTGGACACGATGCCTGCGACCGTCACACAGATGGCTCCGCAGTCAACAGTTACTATCGCGAGTTATCTCTGGGCAGATGTTATGAATGGTGCAGGAAAGGTGGATGCTTCACAGGACACTACAAATGCTCCCGAGCCTGTTGGATTTTCCGGCCTTTTTTTCAGGTAAACTTTTGCTTCAGAAAGTGTCACTGTGAAATCTTTGACTAACCTGTCATTATAGTACGTTCTTTGGAGGCAGTTCAGAGAAATATGCGACACCGATAGACCAGTACACATGGTTCAAGGATTTTGTTATCATTATCAACTCGTAGAGCAGAGTTTATTTGGAAAGAATAGACACATATATTTATCCCTATGAAGAAATCGGGAGTTTTTTTTTTTCTTTATTTTATTTTATTCTTCTTGCAGGATATTTTGAACTTGAAAAACAGACAAATTAGCTCATCAGTGCAAATCCGTTCAAGATAGCGAGCGAGCTTCGTACGAGACATACAGGAACTTTATCTTTTGCAAGAGTCTTTGGGCAGCCAACTGCGGTCTTCCTTTCATACTGGAGCGGGCACATCATGGAATAGGCAGCCTGTGCGGTCCTCGAAACGGATTTTACGCTCCGAGAAAAGGGAAGCCGACGTCTGGCACACAGTTCTGAAACTACCTGCATGATGTTTGGCAAGGTCCTGTGAATTCTGTTTGCTGAGAAACCGGACGACTTTGATGCTGGGTATCTGTTCGAGAACCCTAGGAAGATTACCGCAGACAAGGACTATCCAAGCCTGCTCGGAAAGCGTGGCTTCACTTTTGCGAGTTATTTTGAGCCCTATATTGCTGATGGGCGGAAGGTCATCGCAAGATAATATCGTAGGCATATATGTTATATCAGCGATCACGTTGCGGAGATTTGGCGACGCGGCAATTAAGCTTGGTAAAACTCCAGAGCCGAAGGGGAGAAAATCCAATTCTAACGTCGTGAGATACGGTGCGAACATCGAGTGACTGTGAACAGCGGTGTCGTCGTCGGCGGCGATGCTGATGCCTGATAGCGAAGTGCAATGACCGACGAGTAGTCCATTTCCTATCGTCTTATGCGTTGCATGTAGAAATTCAATATGGGGAATCAACGCTTGCATCCAATGCTCGTCCATCGAAAAGCAAGGATCAACCCTCAATATGTGCAAGGGTTGCCTGCTGAGAACAGTATCCGGCACCACATAGGATCGAAAAGGTATCTTGAAATTGGTGGCGATGTCTAATACGCGTAAAGATCGCGTCGTCATCGCAGCGAGAACGTCAAAAACTGTCAGTCCAAGGGTGAATGGCTCCAATTCCTTCCGCATAACGAATATTTCGAGATTCGGAAGGATGCTCAACAGCTCTTCAAGGTCCCTGTCGGGTGTTTCGTATTTTTCACAAGAAGACAAATCCAGCCGCCTTGTCCAGAATCCAGGGGTAGGGCTAGCCTGCGCGGAATTGATGTCTGTCGAAGCAGTCGCAGACAACGTGTGCAACAAGCTCTTCATGCTTTTCGCGTGATGCAGCACAACGGCCTGATAAAGAAAGCGAGTCGCGAGCGCGTTCCAGGCCTTACATACCCGGACAATATTTTGCTTCGTTGAGAGTGTCTGACGAAGCCCTTCTTGAATCTGCTCTACAGTCCACGGTGCAGGATACGCGAACACGTTGGGCGCGTGGGTGTCGAAAACGTTGGGGACGAACGTCGCCCAATCGAGTATGTTGAGCCAGATTTCTGTTGGAAAGGAGGGCGTGATTTTGTCGCACATTCGAGTAACGTTGGGTATCGACATCGTGATTCGAGATAGGGGCATAATCGTGAATGCAACGCCTGCCAAAAGAGTGTGCACGCTTTGTAATCTGACAAATGATCGGCACTTACCAATCTAGGAACTTTCGGTGGCAAAGGCTTACAAATGGCCAACTTGACACAATCCAGCCACTCCTTGCAGAATTTACTCTAGCAAAAGACATAGAGCCTATTTTAAGGTTATAGATACAATAAAAACTCTATATAATGAAGTTTGTCCATGAAGTTAAATTGGTAGCAAAGAAAAGAGCAGGAGGTGAGCACATTTTCGGTTGTCCTCAGCGCGCGCAGAAATGGCCGCGCATACATGCAAATGCGCAGAATGATGTTTTCAGCCCAGTGCTCCACCATTCTGCACGACTTCAGTTGTAAAATCCTCGTGTGACATGGGGCTGAGAGGAGTCTGCTGTCGATATTCTCATTTTTCCCTCAAAGTGTCAGAACAATGGTCTTACATGGCTGTTCTGACACTATGAGGGGAAAATGAGAAAATCGACAGCAGAGGTCTCCCAGCCCCATATCACCCAAGTACTTTCCAGCTTAAACTGCGCAGAACGGATGAGAATTAAGCTCAAAAAATTGTTCTGTAATTTGTATTTCACTCATGCGCCGCAAAATATCCGTTTTTGGTATATATGTAAATAAAGACAAATGTACACTCCTTTGGCAACGTTGCCTCCCCTCACACAGAAGTTCGGACCGCAGACAAAGGGCGGAGCAGACATGATGTAGTGCCTAAACTCTCTACTCAGAGTACTCTATGCTTGTGCACTGCTGGCAACGCCCCAGTCCAAAAACAGTGTCAATCCCATTGCCACTAGCTAGACTGTCGCGAGCCACATTCGAATGATTACTTAACTCAGTATCTGGATGAAAGCGACTCTGAATAATTTTTCCCCTTGCTACTTGGTATTTATTTTCGAAAGGTCTCGTATCAGAGCTTAGTCCCTTGATTCAATACAGATACCTAAACCCGCGCTTTCTCTCCATGATCTCCTCGAATGTGACGCCCTCCAGACTGGCAGCTTCCTCAATGCGCTCGCGGTTCTCACCATTGAGCGCACTGAAATCGTTCTCGTCAAGTTGCCTATTCTCACGTTTCAAAATGCATCGCATGGCTGACGAAGCAACGTCAGCGTTACTCCCGTTTGTGAGCCTCGCATGAGATGACATCTGGCTCACCAAATGCTAGGGCTGTGCTTAGAGAAAGCGCCGCGATTCCAATCACCATTGACTGGTGGTACTGCGGGCCCCATTTCTCCCTCCAGACGTATGCGCCGGTCCTAGAAAGAGGAAAGCACCAAAATTAAAGCTCAGTGGTAAGTACGAATGAACGAGACTCACAGGTTTCCTAAGCTGCCTATTCCATTAACCACGGCGATCGCAGCAGCGCGTTTTGCAGGTGGCCGAGAGACGGTGTTGGATACCCAAACCATGGTAAGGGTGTAGCCTAGTATCCGATAATTATGAATGGATCGGGGAGAGATGGAGGCCACGAGACTAACCAGCTTCTCCACTGGCCATCAGAAACAAAGACGCGTAGCGACCGCCCACGGAGAAAGTCGAAACGGCAATAATATAACCGACGATTATACCCCACCATGGCGCTACGACGTGGAAAAATCGTTCTCCAGTTTTATCTGAGGAATTAGCGATTGACAATTGACCGTACGAAGCCGAAAGTCGTAGAGCGCCTACACACCTGCATGGTAGGCAATTGCGCAGCAAACGATGCTAGCCCAGATCCACGGTGGTCTATTAATTAAATCAGTTGGACGTTTATTGTAAACGACAACGACTTGTCCGGTATAGCGTTCTAAATCAGAAGACTGACGCAGCCAGTAGTAATGATACTGTGGTATTATATCCGAGCGTACTCGTTAGCCTGTGAAACTAGTCACTTCTATGTCCCGGAGCGTTCAAATCTCACTGCGTACGTGGGGAAGAAGTTTGTGAAACTCAGACCCAACACCTCCGCTATCGCCATGACAGAGAAAATAAGAACTTTGGTATCCTTAATCGCCAGCTTAAGGCCTAACCATATGCTAAGAGGAAAGGTAAAAATAAACCAATGATTTAGGGTTTGCTATAAACGGGTACTTACGAGTCTTCAGCGCGATCTTCATCCGTTTCTCCTGCATCCTCAGCGAGTCGCACTTGAGCAAGATGCCGTTCAGTATGGGTCAGCCAGCGAGTATTATTTGGCTGATTGATGTTAAAACGATGATGCTGAGGCAAAAGAAAGCGACTCACGAAATCCGGCAAAGACCACCTGTGAATGGAATCAAGTTCTTGCTAGAGTTCAAAGCGGCAGAAATCTTACATTGACAGAAAGCCGATCATGATAGTAATTGCGCCCTTTATAATGGAATCACAGAACCATTGATGGTGAGTAGACTACTCAACGATATACCGAAAATGTCAACACGTGCCTCAATGAAAAACAACCTTTCCTCGCCGAAATGGATAATTCCATAAACAACGACAGTGAATAAGAATGATGGTTACTTACCACCTCCAGCCTCTTATTCCCCTCACGCCTTCCATACGCGAAAGTATTCCAGCAGCCATCAACTACAACAGATTACGCTTGAAATAAGATGGTGCACAGCCTCAATGAAGAGCTCACATTTCCAAATGCATTTGACATCATTAATCCAGCATAGAGAAGAGAGATCCGGAAGGCGAGCTCCTAAAGAGTTTCAATAAACGCGGACAATATTCAGTATAAGAAAGTCCATCGTGCCTTTCGGGTGTACCATCGAGAAAGCAAATAAATAATGCCTGGAAAATAGGCCGCCTGAAGCATGCTCAAGCTACAGTAATCATGAAGTATTGATGATGACTTGCTTCGGGGAACCCAATGAAGACTCTGCAAGCAAGGATCCCGGAAAAGTTGTGCGTGATCTATGACATTCATTGAGAGAAATTCATTGAGAAGTGTCAATCCCATGTTCTCAGTGTCATATTTAGACCGGCAAACCTTACCCCCGTCATGGCACTTGTCAAACCCCAGACGACTACGCACGCTCCGATGTACAGCGAAGGCCTGGTGTGCATGCATTTCAGTTTCAGACTTTCACCGAATAAACGTTGTATGGTCAGACCTCGAGATCCGATTTAGCAGCTTGAGGGGAGAAAATATAACGTCTCATAGAACGCATACACACTCTCGCACATTGGACTGACCATGTTCGAAGGAATTTGTGCTGTGCAATAAGACACAAATAAAATGGCCACGACAGTGTCGTACTGGATATCTATGATAAGACGTATTGAGGCCAGACCGCGACTGAAATAGACAAAAAATGCACCTGAAAGATGGAGATCTTGCTCGAGGCCTTTCAACCTTGCTGCCGTGACGGAGGTACGCTGAGGAGTAATTCATATCGTAGAAAAATTCGGACTCATTCAGTACGGAAGCGGTTCAGTCTAACATGGCGAACGCAAACTCACGTCAATAATGTTCATAATGTATACGAGTATGACGGTTGGGACCAGGCGAGTATCAAGTTTGCGTAGCAGGCTCCGTTCCGTAGCTGCGCGCTTCGTAACGTCCAATACCACGTCCGAGTTGCTATCACCTTTCAATCCGGCTACTCGCAACGTGTCGATCGCTCGAGTGCCCTGAGATCTTGGAGAATCTATACTCTCGATACATGCCTGCTCTGAGGTGGATTTCTCCGTCTCCAGCCTTTCAGAAGATTTTGTAATGATTAAAATCGAGGTCATGATCGCAAAAATTCAGCACCAAGCAAGCAGTGAGAGCAGAGAGCAACATGATGCGACAGTCTTCGGGTTATATCTAGGTTTCACGAGCGCCTCATTCTATTTATTCCTAGACTACAATGGTCATAAGGATGCTTGGCACGGACGAGGTTGATGCTTCTCTCACAATTAAGGCAAGTCCTCTCGAGCATACAGACATTCGCGTACTTTCAAGAGACGGAATTTGCTGATGACTTAGGCCTAGATCTGAGACTATTCCGCGCGGAGCTCTGAGCTGCTTTAAGAGGATGTTGGATCAAGGCCTAGTATATCAATCAAAGGTGTAGTATTCAAAACAAAATTGCCTGATGAATTAAAGTCAATCACAACAACTTAACTTTCGTCAAAGATTCGTACTCACATGTGCTTTCCATCACCGAATCGACGGCGGAAGCAACTCCTCATGTACATTGAAGAACCTAATGGACATACAAATTCAAATAAGAATCTCAAGCAGGTCGAGAATCGAGAATTTACCTTTGTACCTTTCCTTCCCCGCGACAAACTCCTTTTGTCCCGTCGTCGTTCCACAATACGAACCATCGTCCCAGCACACGTCCTTGCGCATTCATGGTCTCCGCTACAGTTTCCTCCGTAGGGACTTCCGATCCCACTTCACTCAATCGTTGCAACACACGCTTTCCGCAAGCTCCCATTTAGCGAACTGCCGTTTTGTCTCCGCTATAAATGCAGAATCGAAGACGGTCGTAAAGCGGGGCCGCAGCGTTAGCGTCCGAGTCTCGAGCTGGATGCTTCCAATTCTCGGCGCATCGTTTTCATCGAGCTTGGAATCACTTATGTCCGCCACAGTGCGAATCGTTGTAACATATGGATAGCCGCACCATCCAACAAGATCAGTAGACACCCCACTCGTGGCCATGGCTGTCGAGGCGAGTGCAATGCGCGCTGCGAAGGGTAGTGATGTGTCTATTATGAAGAAAAATGGACAAAGCGCCGTTGCCAGACCCATAGACGATAGCGAGAATTTTTTCAACGGGCGAATTTTGCGCGCCAGTGAGCCATGATAAAAGACCGTCGGAGAGATTGGCCAGTCGCTCTTTGCATTTTCAGCCGAACGTCTCTGAGAAGTACTTGAAATTTGACGTGTGTTCGACGCACCTAGCGAGTGCGGAATTGATGATTTAGAATAATGCGCCAACCGCTGTGGAGTTCGAGAATCTAGTATATTACGCCCAATAAGTTTTGAACAAAGTGTCAGCGCACATTTCGAGACGAAGGAGTTGACAGGCAGCAGCATTATGAGTGCCGGCACAGGGGTAATAGCAAACTCACGTGATTCATGTTCAATAACATCCTAAAGGAGACTAATGATTGCAAGCCACGCCGAAAGGTCTACTAATGGATGTTGACGCCTATATTGCCAGTGACCGCGAATCCGCAGCACATGCATATTCGGTTAGAGGAGGGCGTGTAACGATATCTATCCAGTAAGGAACTGCGATTTGAGCACGAAGGCTCGACGTTAACTCAAGCTGATTCTGCAGAACGTTGTTGAAACCACCTTCTCCTTGTCTCCCGATTTTACATTTCAACTCTTGTTTATTCTCTCAATCTTACTCGGATAAGGACTAAATTGCCTGGTGAACAAAAAAAAGCCCCAGAGGACTAATCACGTATGCGGCATTCAAACGATGAACCTATAAATCAAATATGCAAGGAGAGAAATCATCACAGCCAAAAGCACGTCCGACGTGCAAGAAGAGTCCGCGATAGGCCCCATGCGCACCGCATCACGCAGCGCCTCCTGCAGGGCCAGCGCCATGGCCTCCATCCCGAACAGGCTCTCCGCGCGCACCCGCGCACGATCCCCGAGAGCCGCCCGCTCAGCCGCGTCAAGCGCCACAATCTCGCGCAGCGCCTCCGCCCACGCGTCCGCGTCGGGCGGGACGAGCCACCCCGTGCGTGCGGCGGACGGCGCGGTGACGACGCTCTCGGTCGGTCCGCCGCTGTCGCACGCGAGCACGGGCACACCGCACGCCATGCCCTCGACGGGCCCGATTCCGAAATGCTCGTTCGTGGGCGTGTACAGCAGGGCAAGCGTCGATGGCGCGGTGAGTAGCGCGGAGCGCTGTGGTGTGGTGAAGCTGAGGAGGAAGAGGATGTCTGCTGCGGACGCGTTGGATGCGGAGGGTGACGGGAGGTTTGGGGGTGTGGTGTGAGAAGGCGTGGTTATCCAATAGCTGAGACCCTTCGAGTCAGCTACTTCGATAAGCTCCTTTAGAGTTTCGAAGTTGTCTTGTATTCTGGGGTCGTAGCCACCTGAATTTCAGATAAGCAAGCTTTGAGGATTTGAGGATTAAATTAGGATTGAATTTACCAGCAAGAACGAGTCGCAATGTGTGAGACAATGCAGGGCCAGAGGCACTTTGGCGAAGCAGCGCGAAGGAATTCAGTGCCAAAGCAATGTTTTTCTTTTTTTCAAATCGATTTAAGGAGAGTAGAGTCGGACGATCCCTACTCTTCGCAAATTATGCCTTAATCCATTTCAAAGACAAAATTCGAAGTACGTACGAGATGACTTCCTGCACGTTCGGGTCATTCGACGATGAAGGGGGCGCGTATGCTGATATATTGATTCCAGGGTATATCACACGTGGTTTGCGTGGTATTGAAAAGAAGGAATTGAATACTCCTGCTGTGAACCGGGAGTTGGCTAACAGTACGTCTGCGCTGCCTATACTATCATAAGCACGCACTTCCGACCACAGCTGAGCAGCAAACGTACCGGTTGTCTTCTCTTCAAACCAGTCCATCGGCAAACGGTACAGCCTCTTCAACGCACTCCCCTTCCTCCGCCGCGCGGTCCCGCCGACAAACGCGCCATCCGCAAGAAGCTTGTCGGGGAAATGGCAGTAGAATACTACGCGCCTCTTCGCGTACGTCCGCAGGAAAGGCACGCACGTCGAGAGCTGGTCGACGAAGTACACGTCATACCTGGACGCGTCCGTGCGCAGAAGGTGTGCGGTCAGATGCAACTGGCGCAGGTGCGCGAAGAGGATGTGAAATTTATCCTTGTACGAGCGAGAAAATGGAGACTTGACATGGTGGACACGCAGAGTCCCTGGCAAGCATAGGAATAAGAGGTGCGTAGGTGACTTGACATGCAAACCAAGACGTACCGTCGCGCGTCTCGTCGAAGCAGTGTGCTGGGTCGTGGTGGGACGTATATATGTCTACAGAGTGCCCGAGACGCTGCAAGCCGAGTGCTGCGTCGATAACGAGACGCTCAGCACCGCCTAGATTGAAGACTGTCAATGCGGTCACCCGTGTGCGGCAACTTGACACGAACTCACCAATTCCAAGGTCAGGGTGTATGAACGCGACTTTCAGCTTATCGTTCATTGTGCACGTTTTGGGCACTCTCCAATAACTACTCTTTCTCTTTTGTTCTGTAAAACCGCCAGAGTATCACTGCAGTTGTAGTATCTGGTGAGCTGTCAAACGCTGATCTAATTGGAAGGTAACGATGGCACTGTCACACAAACACGAGCTTGAAACGTTCGAACCAATTGACTTGCAACATTCGAACGAATCGACACTGTTGGCAAAAGGACAGATTACATTGATGCGTATGCGATGGGAATAAGTACATGCTGGGAAGATTGCTACAATTCTGCGATTTTAGGTTTGAAAGGCAACTTGAAATGGTGCGCATAGCGAGAGGACTGATATACATGAGAAAGACCGAGTGGAATACGATTTGATAGTGTCCAAGGCGCAAAGTACGAATGGATTAGAGCAGTCAGGAAGCATGAAAAAATAAGCTTCCGCATAGTTGGACCTGCAATGGTAAGGTAACGGACACTGGAAATAGGCTCAATCAGTACGATGTTCATCTCAACAATGACACGAAGCGGGTAGAATCAGAATTAAAAAAGGCAATATCGGTTTGTCCGCATCCCTTTGGGGGTATCGGTACAGGTCTGATATGTGATCATCATGGAAGGAAGGGCACAAATGGTGCAGATACTAAGACAAGGAAAGCCGACACTCACTTTCATGAAATAATTCAGACTGACGCCGGCATCGGCGGACGCATGGTGTGGGCCGAAGCGAGCTGCCGCGATGCGATAGAGCCACTATAGAACCAGCCTTCCTCTTGGTATGACGTGGTTGACTCCTCTTCTGCACTATCCGAATCGCCGCAGTCCTCGACGTACACGCCCACCCCCGGACCCTCCTCTGGCTCGATGAGCACAGAAACGGACGGCGCGCCCGGCTGGTCACGCTCCTGGGAGACCTGCAGCTTTCGCAGAGCCATGATGAGGTCTTCTGCGAGCGGTGTGTTGTTTGGAGGTTCTTCGCGGATGGGTTCCCATCCGACGGGCGGAGAGCCCGGTGGAGAGATGAGGAAGTTCTTTTCTATTGCCGGTGGACGAAGATGGTATGGGGAGAACCCTGATCCAGAGGGCTTAGGAGACGAGCTCGACGAAGTCGGAATCGGTGTAGGATCGGCACGATAAACACGCAGGACTGTCTCAGGGCTGTCAAAAATATAAAATTCAGTGAGGGAGAAAATGTGGCGCAAGAGGAAGAAAATAATACCTATCGGAAGTCGCTTCAATCGTCAGACCGTCTGAACCCAGTTTAGCACTCTCAGCATCGTCGTCAGAATAAAATACCAAAATGACGCGCGCGAAGGCTCGAACAGGTGCCCACGCATAAACTTCGCCATAGGCAGCAAAATGTTCGCGGAGCACGTCAAGGACGAGGGGATGGAAAAATGCTGGCGTCAAGCCCGTGACGACGAGCGAATTAGTGCGCTGCCCCACCGGAGGTGTATTGGACAGAGGCGGCGTCGGGGGCGGGGAGATCATAAGTGTCGAGTTCGATGAAGCCATTGATGCTTGTTAACTCGTCGTCGTTGTCGTCTTGTCGATGGAGAGGAACAATGCTGGACGATTGCTGAACGACGTGCGATTTTTATAAAACTTCCCCTCCCCAATTGGGATAGGTAACATCACCGCCACCTTCCTAATTCGAATATTTCGCAGTGCTGTGGCTATGACGCATTCGAACAAGACACCATTTCTTCCCAGTCACCGCCATGCGTAGCGAGCACTGGGGCATTTCAAGATGTACTGCTTCATTCCAATAATATTGAAGTCAAGCGCTGAAAAATCAGCGTATTTGGACGGCATCGGACTCGGCATCACGGGCTACCAGTACAGACTGACGCTACAAGCTAATTGCGCGAGGCTATTATGTGAGGCTATAGACAGAACCTGCGGCTGGTCCGGAATCGCGAGAAATTACTCATGCGTAGTTTGGCTGTGATGATGGTCTTTTCTTGTGGATCTTGTCTCGTCGCTAATACATTCGGGGCCTCCGAGACTGTGCTAGGTAATCATCCTTGGGCCAAACGTCCACATTATTCACCCGAGGGCCTTATGCTGTACTCGCCCTGCTATGTTGGTCTTGAAGATGTCTTGGTTACTGGTAATTTCTCACCGTTCTTGATTACTGTTCATGAAAGCGTGCTCAAGAAATTGTGCGTTTACCATTTATTGCATGACTTTTCGCAGGAACTGCTAAAGTCTCACAACTGTTAGCGAGTCGAGCTGATGCTTCTTTCTGCATGTCATCTATAAGATATACTCAAGTCTCCACTGTCTTCGATTCCAAATTGTTTTCCAATTCTTGAATCATTGATTTTTAAGACGACTTTTTTTGTTTTTCGACAAAATGATCATAGGGGAAGTATCTATCACACATTTCACTTCCAACAAGGCTGTGCTTTCCTATCTGTAGTTGTTTCACCAGCCACAGTCATAAGTTCCGATAAAGTGTCTTAGGCGAAATAAAAGCAAATCCCGAAATGGAGCTGCTATCTCAATCTTCTGAGATAGAACTTGGTGATTGGGTCACTGGCCGTAGACATAGCTTATTCAAGTTGTATGACACTTTATGACGACTGTCTACTGCTGTCATGGGGGTGCAGAGCAGGTAAGGCAAACCATAACGAGAAGCCAATATGTGCGTAAAGCAAAATGTCAGACCTTTCTCTTGTTATGGAGTGGCTGTAAAGATTATGTAATATTGCCTCTTTGGTAGGTATTTCAAAAAAGGGTGAAACGGCAGCGATTGCCCGAAGCGTCGTTGAAGTGTTCTCGCAGAGCAACTTCCACTCAACTTCGATGTCGACAGCGGCGATGTTGCCTCCTGTCTCTGACATCTCCCCTGGTCACCTTGTGAGCAAGAGAAAGAGGTATGTGTCGCTTTTTTCTTAGGTTTTCTTTGTGCAAAGTCCTGACTTTCGGATCATACAGGTCGCGCTCGCGTTCGCCAACGCACGATGCTGCACCTCCCCCTCCTGCAAACCGCCGGAGGTCTATCTCACCCTCGGGAGGAAAAGCCAGAGTTGAGATTCCGAGGATCGATGATGTGGACCCCGTGCGAAGGAGAGAGCGTGAGCGCCAGTTGGCATTGCGTATGGTGGAGAGCAACCTGGACGGGGACAAGGAAAAGGAAAAGGAAAAACCTGGGAACGATGCCAAAGCCGAACTCGCAAAGCTCATGTCGCGCTCGGGCGGTGTCTACATCCCGCCCTCGCGTCTCCGTGCGATGCAAGCGGAGGCTGCAAAGGACAAGACGAGCCCGGAGTACCAACGCCTCTCGTGGGACGCGCTCCGCAAGTCGATTACGGGTATTGTCAACAGGGTGAACATCTCGAATATCAAGGACATTGTGCCCGAGCTGTTCTCGGAAAACTTGATTCGCGGGCGTGGCCTCTTCTCACGTAGCATCATGAAGGCCCAGTCAGCCAGCTTGCCGTTCTCCCCAGTTTTCGCAGCACTGGTCGCCATTCTCAACACCAAACTGCCGCAAGTAGGTGAGCTGGTGCTAACACGGCTCGTCAGCCAGTTCAGACGTGCTTTTAAGCGAAACGACAAAGTATGTTCGTCTCTGACTTGTTGTTTCGGCTTTTACCTAATTATCCCTCGTCTACAGATTGTTTGTCATTCGACAACTACCTTCCTCGCGCACTTGGTCAACCAGGGTGTAGCACATGAGATCATTGCACTACAGATCCTCGTTCTCCTGCTCGAGCGACCCACTGATGACTCCATCGAAATTGCCGTGGGCTTCATGCGTGAAGTGGGTGCTTACCTCGCAGAGAACTCGCCGAAGGCCAACTCTTCCGTGTACGAAAGGTTCCGTGCGGTGTTGAATGAGGGCACTATCAGTCAGCGCGTGCAGTACATGATCGAGGTGCTTATGCAGGTGCGAAAAGACAAGTACAAGGACAACCCGATCATTCCAGAGGGCCTGGACCTTGTTTTGGAAGAAGAACAAATCACTCACCAGATTGGCTTGGATGACGAGCTTCAGGTGCAGGAGGGCCTTAGTGCGTACTCGTGCGTTACTTACATTGACGACTGTTGCTTATTGTCCTTGACAGACATCTTCAAACTTGACCCAAACTATCTTGAAAATGAGGAAAAATACAAGGAAATCAAAGCAGAAATTCTCGGTGAAGGATCTTCTGATGAAGAGTCAGACGGAGAAAGCGAAGAAAGTGAGGAAGATGAGGAAGGTATGTGTTTAGAACTATATAGTTGGGCTTCCTTGTCTAATTCCTTGCTCAGCTGTCGCAGAAAAAGAGGGAATCGAAGATCGCACGTCAACAAACCTCGTCAATCTTCGACGTATCATCTACCTGACAATAATGAACGCCCTCAACTACGAGGAAGCCGTCCACAAGCTACTAAAAGTACAAATTGAGGAAGGTGATGAGGTAAGCCAGGATTCTTCAATTTTTGCCCAACGTCCCACTAAGTAATCATTATAGATTGAGTTGATCAAGATGCTAATCGAGTGTTGCTCTCAAGAGCGATCGTACTCGAAGTACTATGGTCTCATCGGAGAGCGCTTCAGCAAGCTTAACCGGGTGTGGACTGATGCGCTCGAAGAATGCTTCCGGGAGTACTACGAGACTATTCACCGCTACGAGACGAACCGTCTGCGTAACATTGCGCGCTTCTTTGGGCATATACTCGCGACCGACGCGGTATCTTGGGCCGTGCTCGATGTTATCAAAATGAACGAAGACGACACGACGAGCAGTAGCCGTATCTTCGTCAAGATCATGTTCGGCGAAGTTGTCGAGGCGATGGGCGTCAAGCAGATTTCAGAGCGTTTCAAAGACCCTGAGGTAAAAAGGTTCTGCGATGGCATGTTCCCCATGGATAACCCCAAGAACACGCGTTTCTCCATCAATTATTTCACGAGTATTGGACTTGGTGTTGTCACTGAAGAAATGCGCGAGTACCTTAAGGTATGACTAATTAATTCATTTAGTAGAACAAATCATAACTCTTGTTTGTTACAGAACGCCCCGCGCCTGATCATGGAACAGCGACGAGCGCTCCTGGAAGAAGAGTCTTCATCGTCGGACTCGGATTCAGATCCTACTTCCTCTGACTCTGATTCGGACTCGGACTCGTCAGCGTCTGACTCATCGAGCGATAGGTCACGAGGTGGACCGCGCAAACGGGCGAGCCCGCCTTCGCGTTCTCCTCGCAGACGTTCGTCTACCCCGCCTCGTCGTGATAACGGGCGTGTGCGGACTAAGGCCGACTCCCGTTCTCGTTCACCCCCGCCATATCGGGGCTCAGGACGCCCTCCTCGGGCCCGGTCCGATTCGCGCTCGCCCCCGCCCCCGCCTCGCCGGGCTGGAGGCGACCGAGACCGCTATCGCGAAAGGGAGCCGGAGCGCGAGCGCCCGCGGAACTGGTCGCCGAACGGGCGACATAGGGACCATTCCCCTCCTCCACGCCGTTCACCGCCACCACCACCGCGCCGCGACGAGCGCAACGGGTATGGCAGGCGTGGCGGACGGGACGACTCGCCGGACAGGTACAGAGGCTCTGTGCGGGACCACGACCGGTCTCCGCCGCCGCCGCTTCGAAAACGGGATCTCTCCGAGTCTCCTAGGCGAGACAGAATCCGCGGCCGCGCACGCTCGGTCTCCTCATCAGATGCGAGCTCGCCAAGGGTGCGCCGCCGGTCGCCTATGGACGAACGCATCCGCGACCGCTCCCCTCCAAGACGTGCTCCGCGAGACAGGTCGGAATCGAGGGACAGGTATAGGGACCGGGAGTTAGAAAGGCGCAGGAGGTGATAGCTTATTTCTGCTGGAGCGCTGCGGCTAAAAGGAGGCCAATGTGCATGAAGTACTCGCTTAACTCAGCTTTACTACTACCTCATTACTTATGTATGCATTCTTGCATTTGCGTTTTTGATGACGATTCAATAAATGTTGTTGTCCGAACACTGCAATGCCCGTCTAGTCAATAAATCTGCTGTCGTCGAGCAAAAAGACCACCCAGTTTGAGGAAACTCATGCATCATGCGGGAATCGAACCCACGTCGGAACCTAACGATTGGGATGAATTCCTCTCTTGGGAAGATTCCATGATAACCACTACACCAATGATGCATAATTTGTGTTGATATGTGTAATAAGATGTAGGGTTATCACATTTAGTTCAGCCTTTTTTTCTCTCTCCAAGTTCATTAAGCCCAATATTGTTTCTCATGCTGACAACATCCCCGATCAACACCAAATCTGATCATTACAATGCAAAGTCAACATTGGATACAGGTTGGTTGCACAACAACTAGCAGTTTAAAGCCAAGAAATAAAGTCCACAATACATATGGATTACAAAACAGGTAGTATCAGCAATGGAAGGTCCTAAAAACTAGTAAGAAATCCATAGCAACGTGACTATGTGATAATGTAAGTATCGCAAAGCTTGTAAACTGACAGATTGAGACGAAATAGAAACATAGATATGTAGACTCTATAACCCAAGAACAACAAGGAAAGCTGTCGATGCGAGCGACACCAAGTAAACCGCTGATGTCGAGAGGGACGCGGACGGGAAGCCTGCGGACGCTCCGGGTATGGGTATGAAATGAAGGGAGTCTTGTTCTTGCTGGGATTCCGATTGCTGCAGAGCGAGGAGTCTTCAGGACATCACGTGATGGGCGTGAAATCAGAGGATAAGCTCACCTTGAACGCTGCGAGTCCGACGACAATCCCCGCGGCGAAAAAGCAAAATGCAATGATGAGCCAGATGACGCCCCAAACTAGACGTGAAAAAAAAATCATTAGGAGCTTCTCAGAATCGTAACACACACGAACGAACCTTGCGAAGGGCAGCAGCCGCAGATGTGAGCAAATGCCGACGCATCGGATGAATTCACCTTGCGAGCGATTGTATCGTCTGGGAGAACAAAACGAGAGGCAGAATTAGCAGTTATTAGAGGATGGATAAAGACAGGCAAAAAAAGAAAAAGACGCACCGATGACGTCCCAGAGGACATACATACAAGACATGACCCCAATGAAAAGTACCTGACGGGAGCTCAGAGATCCACGCACATGGACTTTATTAACTTCGAGCACTTACAAAATATCGCAACGCAACGCCACCCTTAACAAACCAGAACAAGATAATGATGGCGGACATTCCCAGGATCAAGGCCCACGTTCTACACCGAGGAACGCAGTTCAACATCCGTGCGGCCAGATAGCCTAATTATAGGAGACGTACAGCCAATTTCTCCGAGCCCACCATAGTGTGAAAAGAAAGAACGCAGCCAAAACGATACAGGCGACTTTGCTCGCATCAATGTCGAAGCCGCAGGCAATTAGACACGCGCCGATGAACGAGGAGCCAAGGTAGCCCGCGGGAAGCGTTATGATAGGAACTCCTCCTGACATACGCGTCGCACCACCTTCATCAGCTGTTTTCAATGAGACACAATGCAGAAAATAAGACGTTGGTTATGATCTGAGGAGTAAAAACGCGTACGGTCAAGCTCAATGGACTCGATGTGTGCGCAAGTAAGCAGGCCGGCGATTGCATGGCTCATCTAGAGTCATATATATTAGAGATTTTCAGTGATTCATCCTAGGACATACCTCATGAAAGCCAACAGTAAGTAGCCTATGTTGATAATAAGCTTCCTGTTCGAGCGAAAGGATTGAAACACACGCACTTGAACGGGTAGACTGTACAAAACCACCTGGTTAGTTTAAATAACACCTCGATCCTCACTCAAAGACGCACTTATCCAGTTCAAAACTGGCACATGCCTAATTCTTCATTGTCAACGGGCATCAGCATAAAAATCCAAGACTTTCGTACCATAGAATAGCGATGGCAATAACGTAGCATCCTGCGACGATCAGCGTGGTTCGTTGTGTGGCGGACGGCGTCAACTGCGATCTGACATCCCTCGGGAAAATTTGCAAAAAATCGTGAGCATCGTGTTCATTCAAGGCGGGCATTACACAGGTCGTTCAGACAGCGTCAAGAAAGAAAGAGATGGTGGTGGTTGAAGGCCAAGGTCCTAGAGCACTTGTGCCGCAGCACGCGCCGTGTCGAATGTCGCCAAACTTGGAAGGCCGTCTATTCACGGTGCATGGCGGCTGCCCGCAGCGGCGCAGCCATCTCTTCATGATGCATAGCTTTTGAAAACGTTTGGACACTGCTCTCAGCTCATGGTGTATATGCTCATAGTAATTTGTCACGAATTACGCTATAACTCGGCAAATTCCTACCAGGAGTTGAGCTCGAAATTACTTCTCGGTATACTACTGGGGGCAAGGTAGTATGACTACGTCTCATCTAGACCGTGCAGAATTGTTTATTCTCGTTCGACTTGGGCTCTCGACGAGGTAATCATCTGAATCTCGTGCGCAATCCCTCGACAGTTTCTTGCCGCCGCACTACTTTACATAAACCTACTTGAGTCTCAAAGCAAGTTCTTTGTTTCGTTAACTCTTCTTGAGCCTACTCAATCATAGTGATCCTCTCAGCTTACTTGCTTTAACCCAAGCAGAAACAACTATCGGCATGTTCTTCTTTCTCACTGGTATATGCTCAAGGGCGAATCAGTAAAGTACTCAAATCAGCAAAGCCTACAACGCATTACAGCGCTCATGCTGTTCAAATCTCTCATCGGAAGTGCTGTGCATCTGGCCTTTTTGATGCAATCGTGCCTGCTAAATTTACATTATTGTAGACAACTGGGAGTGTTATGCTGCCCCCCCTCCCCTTTTATCCACAGGTAACATATCGAGATCACGCCAATGGGTCAGTCTCCGAGCTCAACCCCGCCTCATGCGGCGCAGAGAAAGAATGCACCTAATGAGCATCCTCTACAGGTGAGCGGTCAACTAAGCTATATTGTCTATGTTACATCCTAAAGTTATGCCAATAATTGTAGAATCAAAATTCTCAAGCTATCCAACAAACTCGGTCCCTTCAAACACGGGTCCCCGAAACACGTTCTGCCCAGATGCGATCACCTCATACACGGTCTCTCCAAACGCGGTCTTCTCGTCGTGGCCGGCGTCTCTACTCATGTTTATTCTGCCACCGCTACTCCACGACCAACCAGGGCTTATTAGAAGTATGTATAGTTTACTTGACGGGTTCTTGGTTATTGACGCAATGATGGGTCCACTTGGTTTTTTTTTGTTAAGCACGCTCGCAGGTCACATCTCTATGCTGTCGAATCTCTGGTGGCCAAAGACGCATAGGGGCCAACACGCGGCTCGACCCCTCGGAGCGATTTTGTGCAGTATGCAATTGTCCGTATACGTGTGGGCTTGAAATGGTGAGTTCCAGTTTCGGCCGACATTGACTACCTAATTTTCAGCTTCAGTATGTCAAATAGCACCTCAGATACGCAGCTTGGCATAAAGCGCCCATTTACAGTCGCAGCAGGCTTACCGGGGAAGGTTTATAAATAGACCGGAGCTATGGTGCGAGCCTGTGAACTGCAGTTCACGCACACGGACAGGAAGCGCAAGGCAAGTATTTAGATATGCTCTTCAACTGAAAGAGCGTCTAATTTGATAGAATTTATACTTATTAGCATGAAGAGGAAGTACATTATCATAACTCCCGCTTCTCTATGTTGAGTGAAGCAACTCGGCACGACGCCAATGTCGACTTGTCAATATTCGAGCGGCCAGGGAATTTGAGCCGCGTCGACATCACTGTCTCCCCGCCTGAAGAAAGCCTTTACTACCGTATCTATCCCATGCGACAGATACTTTGCGACCGCCAATGCTCTGGAACAGGTACGGCTGAACACGTCCATGCTTGTAAAAAACGGTTGATTAAAAGTGAGCGACGATACGACAGCACCAAAACATTGAACGGTGTGGGTTTACCCTGGATCAGCAAGAAGATGAGGGCGAACAACCAAGAGTAGGTCCGAGCCAAACGCTATTGTCTCAGCCTAGCCCTGCACTAGTCCGTGCGGCCTTCCTTCCGCTCTTCTGAAGCACACCCAGACGAGTCCTGAAACCGCAGCTCGCTTAGAAGACGAACTGCTTCTACCATATGAAGTCGTTGGCCCGGTTGTAGGTGATGACCTCAGTACCCTCCACATCTAGCGCCCCCAAAAGAGGCAGGAGCGCACATCCGCTCCCCGCGTTTCCAGTCGCATTCTATGCGCAAGCTGCCTGCGCCGCCTCCACCCAGGAAAGAGCAGAGTCCTGCTCGGCCCTCTTCCGGCACTGCGTCCACGGGAACGCGCTCGGGACAGGCTAAGTCCGCGCGCCTCACAATCGAGTGCACACTCTGCCTGGAACAGGAGGATGATGTGAGCGCATTGTTGTGCGGCCATATTTTCGGGTCTAGGTACGAGTTCTTCATGCTTGACCGTCAGGATGCGAATTAACGGCGGGTGCTGTCTTCAGAGATGTATTATCAGCGCGCTACGCGATCGGTCGATATCCGCTCTGCCGCAAAGCTTCGAGGTTGACAGACTTGCGAAAGATCTTTTTATGAGAAGTAACGAAAGTCTGTTCCTTCCCTTTTCCTTCGCATTGTCTTCGCATATTCCAGATACCCAAATCATTCCATCCATGATCTTTACAAGGAAAGTAAGAATCCACCATCATTATTCGTATTGAAACAATGTCCTAGTTTTTAATGTAGTCTAGGGAATAAACACAAAAGACGTGCGATGGATATACAGATGTAATGCAAGACAACTCTGACATGCACAGTTCGTCGAGCGGCGTAGAAAGTACACGGGGCAGCATAGAACAGACCAAAAAAAGGGAAGGAGAAGAATTGTCCAGCGATCTACATAATGCAGCAAACGTTGCGATCCTTTGGGCACATTTTATCGCATAGATCCCAAAAGCTGGAGGACGCAGCGATCGCGCTCGCTGTTGGGTCATCGGCCAGCCTGATAGGCCCACCGACACGATTGATCTGGATCGTGTGCTCCAGGTCCGGCGCGTCCTCAGACGACGGCACCTCGTACCACCACCGCAAGTACTGGCCTTCGATCGACCACTTGCCAGATGATACTTGCACATCGATGTCAACAAGAGACGACGTGGGCAGAGTCGCCGACGATTGTAACGACGCTGGAGTCTCGGGTGCGTCATCTGTGGGGGAAGTCTCTGCCTCTTCGTTGCCTTGCATATAGCCGGCGGCGCTCCTTGCGATGATGTCCTGTCTCGCAAAGTGGACCAGAGGAACGAAGATCTCCGTTGGAAGCTCTGCGTATGCGTCATCCTTAGCATCCGACATTTGCTGGGGAGTTGAAGAACCCGACGCCGAGTCCTGGATACAATTAACTGGTCTGTCTTCTGCTCGTACTTTCACGGTGAGCTTAAACTCCGCCTTCACAATGTCGAAAGCGATGTGCACAGGCAGACCGACCACAGCAGCCGGGAAAGGCCGACAGAACGCACGAACCGCGCGCGCTCCGTCAGTCAAGAAATCGTAATGGTTCGCCCAGTGCGGGTGCGCTGCAAGCGTGCCGAGCGAGTGATGGTTGCTCTTGTCAAGGTCTTCGTCATCATACGACGGTGCGATTGATGCTTCGCCCAGCGTTGTCAGAGACACCGCAGATGATGAGTGTGCTACCTCTTTGACACGCACGAAAGCTTGCGCAGACTTTTTCTTGATGAGCGCGGCCTCCGAGTCAGCGTTGCGCATGCGATAGCTATCGATGGCCGGAACGTTGCGGAGGTCATCGGTCGACCACAAACTAAGATCCTCCATATTCCACCCATCGCCCCATTTATGTGAAGAGTCGGGGCAATAAGTCCAGATGGTGTAGTTCAAAGCATTTGGCCCGTCTGCGGCGTTCAAGCTAGCATCAAGGGCTCTTTGTTGACTCGAGTAGTCTCCTGCATGCTTGCCCCCGTCCGTCCAGCCGTACGATCGCTTATTATCCATATCGAAAGGTGTACCGATTTCGCCAATTATGGTAGGGTATGGTCCTAGAATCTCCGCGTCGCTCTTCAGCATTGTTAGCTGCTCCTGTAGCGATTGCCGAATGGCGCGCTCGCCGAACTTCGCAGCCATCCATGTCGACTTGTACTTCCCTCTCAACAAACCCAGAGCATCTGCGTTAAACCAGTTCCAATGGCGTGTAACAAGCGTGAGTCCGTCGTAGTAGTGACCGGAATAACAACAGCGCCCGCGCAAGTCGTCAGGTTCGTCAAGAGTAGGCGGCAGGGCAAACACAGGCGGCTCGATGAAGTGAATCCCTTCCGGATGTGCTTCGCGAATGCGTGCGGAGTATGCACGCCAATGTGGCCGCCAGTAGTCTGCCTCAAATACTACGGGGCGGTCCGGGTCGAAAGGCGGACAGTGAAAGTATGCGGGTTTTAAGACGTATCCGGTCTCGATATCCCATACCCCATGTAAAGCCCAAATGCAAGTGCCGAGTTTCCATCCTGGATCGCGCGTCCAGCCCCATCGCTCACTGAATCCATCCACTTCAGTATCTGGGTCTAACCACATTTTAATGCCTTTCGGATCAATGGTGACCGTCCCATCGCGTTTAGGACCAAATTTACCGAAGGCCCAGTGCTCGACTGTCTGCTCTTGACCCATCCCGAGGCGCAATGACTGAGCAGGCGTCGGCCGCGAGCCCTTTCGAAGCGTAGAGCCCTGCTCCTCGGGGACCGTGTTGAGGTTTTCATCTCCACAGAACCCTTCAGCGGGCTCGTTCATGCTATCCCACCCGATAACACATTCGTCCATTAAGTCGCCAGCGTCACGGATGCGATCGGCTAATTCTCCGAAAGCCGCGATAAAATGTGATTGGAGGTAATCCTGAATGTTTTGTCCGTCTATAATGCATTTTGGAGCATAATCCTTTCCTGCAAAGAAGAGCGTGAAAACCGTCTGTGTAACTAAGCGGCCATAATTCGTTGACCAGATCATTGCAGGTAGTGATTCTGGTTTAGGGTCATACGCAACTGGGTATTCGGAGTGTAAAATGGCACACTGGGTTGCCGTGAAGTTGAGCGGATTCATTCCGCAAGCAAGTAGCGTCCAATATGGTGCGCCCGAACCACCCGAAAACCGGGACCACTGAGAATTGTTCAGTATAAGGCATTTTTTCAGAAAAGTATTGTTCCCTGCTTACGACGTCCTGGTGGGGATCTATATAAACCTTGAAACCATACTCCTTGCATTTCCGGAGAACGCGAATAGTATAATCCATAAATGTATAATCGTATTTGCCACTGCGGCTGGTTGAGAGAAATAGTATGGAATAAATGGGAACGGTACTTACGGTCCCTCGTGTTCCAGCGCCTCCCAAGTTACGGGAAAGCGTAACATATTGAACCCCCACCCTTTTAACCTCGCAAGATGCACATCCGCCGAGCCATCTTCCAGATTCAGAGGCCTCCCCAGAAACGACGTGTCACCATTCTCGCCTGCGTCCCAAAGCGCATCGCGACAGTATGTCGGCTCATCGACGGGAGCCTTGGCCGAGCCAGAGAGGTTGACGCCTCTCAAGAGAAGGGTGCGCCCGTTGTTGTCAACAAAACTACTGTCGACGGTGTGGATAAAATGCGAGTTTGCTGGTTTGCCTGTCGCCGGCGACACAGACGGTATTCGAGGCATGGGGGGTGACAGAAGAGGCGTGGAGCGCCATCTCGTACGACTTGTCACTATGTACATATCCGAAACGGGGAAACCGGGGTAACTAAATTTATACACGTAGATTACCCTCGGCTTCCACGGCACTTCCCATTTCTAACTTGCTTGTATTCCTGTACGTACTTCGCTGGAATGGTAGTAATCTTATGCAGGACAACGTCGGGAAAGCGTGATGTTTGTACTTTTGATGATTCCGCAAGAGCTGGTTTTAAGCGTAAATACGCGCAATATGGACTTCTATATTTGTGGATCAACAATGCAGCATAGCTATACAGCCTTTGCATTATGCATGATACAGCATGTGCTTCTGTCCAATATCATTTCGACTGTCATCAGTGAAATGAAAGTTCCATCAAGGACAGCCTCGGCCTGATGCGCATGAGGAGCTCCAGTTATTTTCGGATCGCCGCCAATAGTCCATTTACATAGCGCTAAAAATAAAGTTAACGACTAACCGGAGTCCCTATTATCGTATAGCTGCAGAAATCTTATAAATCAACAGCGAATATAATGCTGTACGGGGAAAAACTGTCGGCTGTTTATCGCACGTTGTTGATGCTTCAGATCCCTCTCTTCTAGCTGGGGCAAAAGATATTACATATACTGTATATGGACAATCATCGCAAGTATATTCATAGTAGATAGCTGTGGACCTTCAGACACTTACAGGTTGGACCGGACGCTGGTATCTGCAAGCCGAGCCTGTCATTGTGGACAAAAAAATGACAGCACAGTCTGCGGAATACCATGCGCGCTTTGGCCTACCAGCCACCTGGGATCTTGTCCCTTCTTCGAAATTATACACACTTGCCCTCGTAGTAAAGGATGTAGGGACGCAGGCCTGAATCAATGGCGTCCCGCTGTTTCATCCAAGACCAGTAGCGATAGGACGCACGTGCGCTCTATAATCACTTTTGTCAAGGAGTTATTGGTATTCTTGCTTCAATACCACGATGAAGGTAGGTGTCGGTATGTCGGACTCTAACAAAAACTGAGGTCCTTACCGCCTAGAGGGAGGTGAGACTCTTATTTTTTGTAGCGTATATTCGCAACCGACAGAGCAGCTTCAAAGTAGTTACATTCTGCCTTGCACTTGGAGAAAAGGGTAAGTCATTTAAAATACAGAAATGATAGCATTTTCTCACTTTAAAGTTTGTTTTAGGATCCAAAAAGGGGACTTTTCAATTCCAACACAATGTTCAAAGTCGAGTCGTCGGTGGCAGTTTGGCCGCAAAATCTCCTGATTTCAGCGACTAACGAACAAACCCCTTGAAAGCTTACAGTTGAAACCGTCTTCAGGTTCGTTGCCGTGAGATAATTGGAATATCTCCTTGTTTTTTCGAGGATAGAAACACGTATGCTGCAGTGTGCACATTGCAGGAAGGGGATTTCCAACCAGCAAACCTCACTGTAATTACGTAAATTTTGATAGGAAGGCGTGTGAAACTACTTTTTCTGTCATGCCATGACAAGCTCAGCTCTCTTCCACCATGGCATTCTCATTGTCTACCGAGAAATGTCATCCTCATAGATTTTGCTCACAGAAAATTCTCTCATCATTCTCACATTGCTTTATTTTGCTACGAACTCGTGCGGGACGAAATTGTGAGTGTTCGGTTTGCACTTTGCGTATCTCAACGTTATGAATGCCCGATAATTAATTCTCAGACTTCTTCATCTGACAAGTCATTATACATTTAGCCTACAGACCTTGGAAAAGACGCCGCGCTTCGATGAAAGCTGTTACATGAATATCGGTGTTTTATATTGATGCGACTTCCCGGTATTGATGGAAAGTTCGCTCACTTTGCATCGATGGTTGCATTGCGCATGCGAAGTTTGTTTTTCCTTGTGCATAATCAGCATAACAAGGATGCCAGAACATAAAGCAGTTCAAAGGGAATAAGGGTGGCCCGCTTACTCCCCACCTCTGCATGAACGACAGTCTTAACTCTGGTAACGTACCGGAGGGAGGATATTCTGAAGCAATCCCTTCTTTATCTCATTTATCTCCTCCTTCCACAGGCCAAACAAAAGGTGTCGCTCCAAGCGATGCACCATCACATCCTATAAACCACATTCCTTTGGAAATCCTTACTGAAATCTTTCTTCATTTACCACGCAGCCTTGAAGCAACCGAGGCGCCGCTTATCCTCACAGGTGTGTGTCGGAAATGGCGCGAAGCTGCACTTGCATGTCCCGAGCTCTGGGACACGATCATCCTCCCGCTACCGTCCAAGGGCATGACCACTCGAGAGAACAGACTCATCAAGATGTTCCTCCAAAGGTCAGGAGCCCGCCCGCTCAATGTTGACCTTGGGCTAGTGGTTAATGTCTATTTGCGGGGCGTTCCGAAAAGCCACTATCAGCTGGTAGACATGGTCGTTAATAGTCTTGTCCCTCACGCGGGCCGGATCAAAGTTTTGAACCGTGTTATGCCCTCGCATTTCTTACACCAATTCTCACTTGGAAATCTTCGTCGCCTAGAAAAGCTTCTGATTTGCAAAGACCAAGACCCTAGTCATATAGACCGCCCTGCTGGAGAAAGGCTTCCTGACAGCCTTCGGAGTCTTAATCTGTACGAAACATCATTCAACATCACTCAGATGTTTCCCCTGCCGCCGCTGTCGCAATTGCACCTCCGGCGACCCCGTGGAAATGGAAAGCTGTCTGTGCCTCAGATTCTTAATGTACTGTCAGAACTGCCTCGCCTCAGGTCTTGTACGCTTGAAATTAGTCGCTCTTCTGCAACGCATCCAGAAGAAACACTGAATTGCTTGACACCTATCATCTTGACTGACCTCGAAGAACTTCACATTACTTGGTCGAATGGCATCGACGTCGGTGCTTTCCTGAATGTTCTCGAGACGCCAAGTCTCGTCAGCATAGTCTTGCATTGTTATCTTCCAAGAAGCTGCCCATGGACAGAGATAATTAATTTTATCAAACGCTGCAAACCTCCTCTCAAGATCTTCTCCTTCAAGTTGGGGGGTCATGGAACTGTTCCTTTAAGCTTTTTGAACTGTCTCAAAGAATGTGGAAAATTGGAAGACCTGTCGCTCATCCGTTTCAACATTGACAGCACGTTTCTATCTGCGCTCACCTTCGAGCCCGGCAGAGAAAGACTGGTACCTGTTCTGAAGTATCTCGACTTGGAATGGTGTCGGTTTCCTGAGTTCACCTCTTTGCTGAAAATGCTTAAATCCCGCGGTTGCGAGTTGCTGGATCGCGACGGAAGACTAAAATATCACTTCAGGACGTGCCCTAACACCGCGGCTGGGTCTGATTCAGAGTTGTTGAATCACTGCAGAATAGAGAATCCAAAGATGCGTCTATATTGATCTTGTATTACAACAAGTGACAGCAAAGTGTATACATGAACGTAAGTACTACAAGTGTTTGTAGTAGTAGTTCCGTCAATAAACATTTGTACATTCAATACTTACATGTGTAGTTGCTCGATAGTACAAGAGGAGAGACCGGCCCTAAACACCATTGCGCCAACTTTTTTTGCGTCGGCACTGCTTTCCTCAACTTACTTCCTCCTACCTTGGACCCTTTACTCTTGGGCATCGTCCCTTTGCCGTTCTTGTCGTTTGAAGCATTAATTTGCTTCAATCCACCCGCGTCAGCTCCGTCAGCGCCCAACATGTCCTCGCCGATGTCTCAACAATACTCATGTACGGTCGACTTGATGATCTTATGGTCTAGCTGAGACTTACGCTTGTGCTGCTAGATCGGTCGCAGAAGACCCTTGGACTTGTAGGCGGGTCGCCTGATTACGAGTCTGTCAAGGGTTTTGAGGCGCCGACGACCACCTCGCGCATGTACAACTACAGTCCGGATGGCCGTCTATATGCCTACGTTCTCCCCGAATGGTATGTCGTGATTTTTCTTTTCTTTTATCGTTGTCGTGCTCTGTCCGCTGATATACATGTATTCTCTGTTGAGAAGCGTTCGAATCCATTATGCGGAGAGTGCTGAATTGTTGCGAGAGTTACCTCTGCGGAACATCGTGGAGATCGGTTTTTCGCCGAGGGGCACGTACATCTCGACATGGGAGCGCCTAGGTGTGTGCATTCGCATACCATCTTCGATTTCTAAACATGGTATCTACAGTCAAATTGGAGGACAACGCCCAGCACAAAAATCTGCGCATATTCTCGGTCTCGAGCGGCGAAGAGCTCACGTCATTCACGCAGAAAGCTCAGGGCGGTTGGGAACTGCAGTTCACGATCTCAGAATCGCATGCTGTTCGCCTCGTCGGCCAGGAAATACAAGTGTTCCAACCCGCAGACTGGTCGAAGGGCGTGGTCGACAAGCTCAAAGTCGAGGGTGTGACAACTATCTCCTTAAGTCCGGGCCTCAACCCCTCTTTGGCTGTATTTGTAGCCGAAAAGAATGGGCAACCCGCCAATATCAGGATTTATAGTCTACTGTCCTTGGCCAGTCCGCCGGCGTGTCAAAAGTCGACCTTCCGGGCGGAGCACGCGCAGTTTAAGTGGAACACGATTGGCACACAGGTCCTTGCGCTCATTCGGACAGACGTCGACGCGACCAACAAGAGTTACTACGGCGAGACGCGGCTGTACCTGCTCAGTTCATCAGGAAACTTTGATTGTCAGGTCGCGGCGCCCAAGGAGGGGCCCATCCACGACTTTGCGTGGAGTCCGAATTCGAAGGAGTTCGGCGTCGTCTGCGGTTGTACGTGCCTTCATTCGCCCATCCCGTACTATCGGTTCTGATGTCTTCTGCCTAGTTACGCCGATGAAGACAGTGATTTTTGATAGTCACGTTCGCATCCTGCACGATTTCGGGACTGCGCCGCACAACTTCATATCTTTCAACCCGCAGGGGCGCCTGATTGCGCTTGCAGGGTTCGGTAATATGTCCGGCAAGCTCACTATCTACGACAGGCGTTCGCTTGAAAAGATTGCGACTATCGACGCGCCGAACACGACTTTCTGCGAATGGTCACCGGATGGCCGCTTCATCTTCACCGCAACGTTGTCGCCGCGTTTGCGCGTAGACAATGGCATCAAGGTTTGGCACTGCTCCGGCCCACTTGTGCACGTTCAGCTCGTAGAAGAGCTTTACCAGGCTTCGTGGCGGCCCATCCCCGTGGACGTAGTTGGGCCCTTCCCACAGGCCATCCCGCCTCCGCCCGCGCCGAACCCGAGCGTCGCTCTTTTCAATGCGGGTGCGAAGCCTACTCCTTCGAAACCCGTTGGAGCATATCGCCCACCCGGTGCGCGGGGATCAGACCCATCAAAAGTGTACAACCGTGGAGACAGCGAGCCGCCCAGCGGTGCGAACACGCCGACGCGGCCGTATAACCGAAGTCCTGCCCCAGGCGTGAACGGCAACCACTCGAACGGCTATGGGGGAGCAGGCCGCGGGCGCGGGCGTTACGTTCCTGGTGCGGCGCTCACTTCGCCAAGTCCTGGGCGCGACGAAAAGAAGCCGATAAAAAAGAAGGGCAAGGGCAAAAAGCCAGAGGGAGCCCCGAGCGGGGTAGCAACGCCTATTGTTGGCGACGAGGGCGCCAAGCCGCTCACGCAAATTAATATCGTGGAGCTCCAGGCTGCTCCAGCAGCCGGAGACGCCGAGACTGTTCCGCTCACTCCCGGTGTGGACCCCGCCCTCGATCCCGTCTCGAAAAAGATACGGAATCTCAAAAAGAAGGTTTGTTGTCTTTATGTACATTTCTCTAAGTAACGCTGAGTCCCTCTCTACTCAGCTCAAGGCCATTGGTGATCTTAAGGAAAGACGCGACAAAGGCGAGAGGCTCGAGGACACTCAGGTCAAGAAGATCGATGCTGAGGACTCGATTCACGAGGAATTGGGAAAGCTTGCTGCGCAAAGTGGCGTTTCCATCGCCGATTGACCATACTGCACTCTACTAGACTTTCCCGTCCGCTCTCCTGTTGTTATCGCCTGTATTGTTTTCTGAGGTCTATTGGCATATTTGTATTTGTCATTCAAATGACAATGTGTTTCTGTGAGTTCGCAGGTCTATCCCATTAGTGCATGAGCTTCTATGGTTGATCATGCTATGGCCAATCATGCTATGGCCAATCACGTCAACTTCGGTATCACGCGGCGGTATCTCGCCGAATGGTCTCTTTCTTGAGTCTGCTTCTCAATTCTATAATAAAAACGACAAGACGTGAATGTTTCCTGTTCTGAAGGCAGGTCTTTCGAGCCTAATCGCGGGTTTTCATACTGACCTAAGGCCATGCGAGGATCATGGAGAACCCCGGTTTCAACCTGAAGACGGGGTACGTAACGTGAGTGATTGAAAAACGCGTTCTTAGTTTGATGTGACAAAAATCTTTCCGCCTCCTTCCTTTCCGCGGCCAGGTCAGTGAGAAAAAATGGTCAAAACATCCTGAATCCAAATTTCCTGTCCATAGCGGCACATCATCGAAAAATGACTTAACGAAGATGAGAGCCGTAACGTGGCTCGAGGCAGGCACATGCGTGAATCTCTGATTCTTCTCTTCTTCCCCTAGAAATTCCATATTTCGCTATTGCCCTCGTGTCGGCTGGGTTTAGCTAGCTGCTTCTGGGAAGGTTCCTGCGGGCCTACGGGTGATGAAGCCACATGGTTGTCCAGCGAACGGTTCGCATTGAGTGCATGGTACCCCCGGCGCCACATTTGAATGGTAGATCAAAGCTGCGTCACGCCTTGCGGCGCAGACGAAGCAGATATCTGCTTGTTTCAGCAGCCTCTTACCGCACCAATTGAATTGTCCTCTAGGAGCTGCCTTATGTACTCCCTTCCCAAAAACATCAGCAAGAATACCGGGACCACAGTATTGATCTTCGATTAATCGTTTTACCACCTAATGTCCTTTGCTCTAATGTCCTTTTCTTCTCTATACAGTCTGTGAACCTCTGAGCTTTCCATCAGTCGAATCTCTGATATCCAATGCTCAGAAGTCAGGATAATAAGAAGATCATACCGCGCAATGAGCGTACAGGAAAGGCAGCGACAGCTACTCGAAGAAGGACACGAGACGACAGAGGACTCCTTACATAGCTCCTAGGGACCATGGAGGCGGATACTCGAAAAAGGAGATGTGTAAGGGATTGCTTTTTCATTGTCAAGCTGATACACGGAAAGGTGATCTGGAGCTATTTTCAGTTCAGGGATTAATATTGGTTTACAGAAGGAAGGGACTGCTGACTCCATTTCTGGGAACCCCGCGCCACGGGGATACGTTCTTCACTACACACGCCGCTCACACTCTTAGATAAGTGTTTTGCCACGCTAATTCCGGTCTTACGTCTGGTTTTTCTGAGTTCCTGGTAGCAAAGACCGCCGCGTTTTTCCCCTTTCGAAGAGCGTCTATTGCGAAATTATAATATTCGATCTCTAACCCTGATGTACTCATCAATTCTTCCCTTTCGCTCGTGTTCTGAAGAACCACCGCTTTGGCGTACGGTCCGATACAGCAAAAGGCCTTCGATTATGGCTGCGTTTGACTCACAGATTCGTCAGGAGTCCTGGCGCCGAATCTTCGCTTCTATTAACCCTGTTTGAAGTCCCTGGAAAGCACATCCGCAGATGAGGATTCATGAGAGACTTTGGTCCAACAAATATGACCGCAAAAAACGGCAGACAATCCTTGAGTATACCTATCGCTTTGAATTACCCGCACATTGCTGATACTATCGTGTTTAATTCCAAATTCCCTGAGGTGTCGTTCCTCACATACAAGAACGAATAGTCAATTAATTGGATTGGTTACTATCGGCATAGAGGCTCGACGATAGATACTCCATGGCTTCTAGTGACCAAAATTTTAGAACCTAGATTCCGGCACAGATGCTGGCACGTCGTTACAGACTCATGCAATCAGGTATATTAGGATGGAAACTCGGTATTGACGTTTCCTTTTATAAAAATACGATCTACACCGTCATTAGGAAGGACTCAATGATGTCTCTTCCTACCCGAGGGGCAAAAGCCAATCAGATTAACCGCCAAAATTAATGCTCTCGTTCACTCAACGTAGTTCGGTTTGAATTCGGCACGCATAAGCTTTTCCTTCCTGTGATCTAATTGTGGCTGGAGCCGTGTTCCTGATTTCCAGCCTATCTTGATCTCGAACTCAAGGAATTCTCTGGATTTCTCTCACGCCATGTATTAAAACGGTCATTTCGCACAGCAAATGCATCTCGGATATTGAACGCCGCCTCCATCCTCGATTGCCGCCAACAAATCCAGCGTGTACGTAAACATATTGGTAATTTTCTCATATTGGTATGCTTACACCTTGCTTTAGGTGATCTCTATCAGTTCCGAAAGAAGGACACTTCATGGACCAAGGTTTTTCTTCCTTCTTTTTTTTTTCGACTGTCGCCCAACATTCTGGCCAAGTCCATGGCCACTCTTGTGGTGAGACCAAGGCGCACCAACACCTTCACCTCGTTGCCGATGCATCGGTCGTCTCCTGACTTTTATGTCTCTTTGTCGGCGACACACATATAAGTGCTCGAGTTGATGCAGCAAAAAAAGTTCATGTTGAGTTCCTCCCGTCTCCTCTGACACAATGGATAGCACTCTCCAAGGATTCTTCTCGTTCTACGGCGTATCTTTTTTGGCAGCTGGTCAGATTGATGAAGGTGCTCTGTTTCCCGTGTTTCTTGGAGCTCTCCCCGTCTCATCAAAGGTTGATTTTGAAGATTTTTCCCTCGACCAGCTCACCTTGGACTCCGAAATATCGTCCAACTCCCTGGATGAACAGGGCACCGAACCTACCATGTTGACCAGCACCAGCGTCCCTGTACCGAGGGTCGATGACTCGGTAGACGTTGCTCATACTGAGCCCTCACTGGCTGCGCCCAACGCTAGCCAAGACGTCGTGACTCAGCAAGCAACTGACAACCAAGGTAAAGACGCACAGGACCATCCCTTTTCTTCTGGACGGCCTTCGAAGAACAGAAGCCCATGCGGGCATTGTAAGCTGAAGAGAAAAAAGGCAGGGTCTATGACATAATCTCGCTCAGCAATTCGCGACTGACGTGGCTCGTCTCCTCTACAGTGTGTCAAAATTCGCGAGCACCCACCATTGTGCGCACGCTGCAAAGATAAGAAGCGTAAGAGTTGCGAGGAACAGGACCCGGTACGGAGCGTACGCATGCATATAGACTTAGTTCACTCACTAACTATCGCTTTTGCAGCCGACCGACAATTTCATACCGTATATTGTGCACAGTTAGATGCTCCTCGGAGATAAACGGGATGTTTGCGTTTCCGTGAGTTTATCTGCTCCTTGTTTCCGCTGGTAGGCACTGATAAATCGCGAACCGCTCTGTTCAGCACGAAATCGTCTCTCTTCCTTTTTCCATTCTAGCTAGTAGCTTTTCGAGGTTACGTATACCCTTATTCACCATATCTTTCCCTTCTGTCGTAAGACCGTTGCAGAATACGCGCGCTCTACTATTTGCCTGCTTAGTATGTTGTATGCCGGCTGTGTACTTTTCAATTTTGCTCTTAGCTCCGGGCGCACATACCCTAGTTATAATTTACCTTTTAACATTGACATTGCCTCTTTCATATTCTGCTTGTACAGACTACAGTGATACGGATGCATTCATATTGGGTTTCATGTTGATCCGACTAACAGGCGAGTTCAAAACCGAATTCAAAGTCATGTAATTGAGAGGTACGATGATGGGAATACGTACATTTGATGAAGAATTATAAGCTGGTTGTAGCTAACGGTTGATCAGATCCATTGTTGAATGGCGAAGCTGTAGCCGAGTTCTGAGGGAAAACAGTAATCAAGTAAGTTACAGATTCGTGTGTAAAACCAGAAAAGCGGTAACTTTAGTCATTTACCTATTGATGACATCGCTATTTGTCTGGATTCCATAACTATAATCCTGTAACCTATTTTACGTAAGCGTACATGTCCATCCAAAACCCACCTGGGAATGTGGATGGCATCCACATTCCCAGGTGGGTTTTCCATACTTTCTTTTTCATCAAAGCGTCGAATCGCAAGAAATCATCCTGGAAGCAGCTTTCCCTCAAGCATTTCCTGAGGTAATACGCTAGATCTGCATATTTGTGGCCGAGGAATTTGGTACCTCTCTTTCGCTACAATTGCCTACGTTTGTCATGGCAGATCAATTCGGCTCGAAATCATTTGGATACTGAGGAGATCAAGATCAAAAGAAAATCGCACGTAAGGGGTCTGAGTGAGCGCCGCAACGATCTTGCTACCAACTATAAGGCATGTTTATTCACTTTACTTGAGAGAGCCTAATGTATCATCTGGTACGACTTAGTCAATGAACTCTTGGGCTTTTCCGGTGCTTATTGACGAGGTGACGAGTGTTTGTTGAAAAGGGGAAAAACACGCTCGGGAGTTTTAGCGAGGGGAGTTATCGTCTGACCGTATCGTCGGTGGGAAGCTCTGTAGTGTGTTCCTTCTATAACATTTACAATACATTCGCCGATCAGAGCATCTTCCTGGAACTACACTTCTGAAGATCCATTCGCCGATCAGAGCAGTACCGTGGTTTTCCGAGAATAATCATCCAGAAACTTTATCTCGTTTAATACCTCCGCAAAGTTGGAACTTGAGTAACAATAAATGATTCCCATGTGACGCCTGACTCGTGCAGCAAGTAACCTTGGGAACCTGAAGATAATCTAGTATAGGACTACTGTAAGGTTGGATCAGAATCTCAGAACGGATTTAGTTTTGACTCACCGACTGCTTCTCTTCACTGACTGCTTCTCTTCTTCCTTCATTTCGCGGTCGTCCCTGCAAATGCAGGAGCGAGTCCTCGAGTTCGTACAAAACCGTAAGTGACGATGCTTCTAATAACTGATCTTCGCGCCAATCACGTCTCAAGCTGCCGAGTCGGCTAAGGCAGAGGCACATCGCTCTTATAAACTAATGCCCCACGGGTTCTCGTATTCTATGCAAGCCATGGTATCTAACTTATTTTTCAAAAAGGTAAAAACTCTGAGGAATTTCCGTTATCGATGTTGAATATACTGTACGATATATCTATTCTAAACATTGCTGCTAGTGTTTCAGCAGTTATTATTCCTTGACTCCTTTCCCACAGTTTGGGAACTTGTACTTCTCGCGCGGGCTCGGGACTCATTCCGTTCGAACATGGAGCAGCAGACAAATTGGTGACCGTTTCAGAGCAAGCACTGAACACATGAGGTGACTAGCCTCCCTCTGTTTTGGTCGATTATTGACTTATAAAGTCATTTGTCGCCGACTCTTGACGTGAAGATAAGAACAATTGAGCGTTGGGGTTTGAGCTCCTCATGCCTTCCGCCCCAATGCCGGCACTCTGTCCGTTTCTCAAGCCACTTTTGCGCTGTTTTAATCGTTCCTTCTTCCATCCCCGCGGCATCTTTACCAGTTGCGCTAGTCATAATACCTAAAAGTTGTTGTCCAGGGTTACGAGAAGTCAACATTGAGCGACCGGTCGACTGAAGAAACAAACTTTTAAATACATATATTTTTAGCCGTGATTGAAGTACTTTTCAGATCCAAAAATTTCGAGCGCAATCCGCCTATGATCAAATAATGCTTAGAAAAACTGCCTCATGGGGAGCTCGGGTACGTTATTTGGTTTGACTGGAAGTGGGACTTGAGTGGTCGAGTGAGTATTATGCCGGATCCAACTTGAGGCGGACGTCCCTGTGCATCATTAGCATATCAACAGCCGCCAATACTTATACGGGTGCCTGTCAATATCAGTTTATAAGATCCGCAATTCTCCGCCGCCGGATTTGTCGGTCCATCCTTTCTATTTGTGACCTGAAAAATTCGCACGCTTTATAATAGCACGCCTCAATGTGCAGGCCGCAGCGATCTCGAACCCGTCTCCAGGACTTCAAGGATGTAGAAAGAAAGAAAAAAAAGAAAAAAAAAACTATGATCTTTATAAATTCTTGGACATCTCGGGATTCTTTGTACGTTGCGTGATTAGCTCTAAAGACCTGACTGGTCAATTGAAGCTCCATGACAGTTGGAAATGAAAGATAGGAAATGAGAATGGGAAAGAGGGAAGCCCAGGAAGCGCACTGCGCATACGACGAAGTCATCATCGTAAAACCCGTGCCATGGAATGAATTGGCTTGCGATGTGAGAATCAGAGCTCCGCTATGGCCATTGATCCCGCTGTTTCGTTTTTCGCTTCGATGATCTGGATTCGAATAAATAGGTGTCTTCTAGTCACAACTTGCATACATAGCAAGCCACGTTTTTTGGGTCCGTCCAGTCGACATCGTGGCGTTGGGGATCATGGCAGGTCTGCGGCAAATCACACTCGAAGATCAAGGATAATCCGCATGGCTGAAATTTGAGTACGTTCTCCAATATAGTTCATCAAATTTGGATTGAGCTTGGGTATTGTTGAATCTCGATATGTATTGACATCAGGGGCTTTCTCATGCTTCCCTCAAGAAGCCTGTGTTGTTAGTAATGACGCGCGGCGTCGCAACGGTCTGTAACTTTGTCTCGGTTTCGTCCGAGATCTTATCCCAAAGAATTGTCCCCAGCTTGGGTATGAAATTCGAACTTCCTTGTTATGGCCTGCTTATCCCCTCCGAAACTTCTGCCTTCAGGTTGATGGTGACCTCGTCCGCGACACGTGTGGAAGAAGTCTGCTACGCCGGCTAGATCTCATCTGATTTCGTTCGTTTTCGTCTCTGAAAATGCGTCGATAGAGCAGAGAGAAGGAAGACATAGGAGTTTTGCAGATCATAAGCTCTGGTTGTGGCTGGTGGCGTGTCGATCCATGAATTTCTAAAAACGGACTCGGCAGATAACCCTCGGCTAGCGAGACTCGGAGGAAAGAGATGCATATTTGATACCAACAGTTTTCTGACAACACTACTCGTGGGATGAATTAGTCCCCTCGTAGTCTTCGTCTGGTTGAAGCCAATTTCGGGGCCTCTCAGAACGAATTCTGAACAGAAAACAGAAGTACTTACTACTATGACCCATTGAATCCGAGACTGAACTCTACTGACCAAAATTGTGAGTCCGAAAAAAATAAAGCAAGAGCTTATGTCTTTCTAATGCGAGTAGGTAGCTGCTCTATGATACGGATGGTAGCGTCTGTAGTGCGGGGACACTGCCAGGCCAAATTAAGTCCCACGCCGACGCGTCTCACTACAAGCACGATTAAAATCGCGCTACGTGATTGAGCCGTCTTGCTGGCAGCATAGACACCGCGTTATCATTTTCTATGAGCCTAGCGCGTTTATATATTGATATCACTTTGCAGGACTGGCCATCAAGCCCAAATCGCACGGGGTGACTCCTCGTGCAAAGAACTGGACGAGCCCGTGATCGTCTCCAGTGTGAGGCGCGATTGCATCAAAACCTTCCGTATCTTACGTTCGATTGGTGTTGACCATTTTGAGCCATTCGTCGTTGCACATATATAGTCACTTGGGAAGCGACGATGTTAGTTTTTTTCAAGTTGAACCCAACCCTCCTCGAACGACGCGATGGACTCAGACGCACCCCAAGGACCTCCTCCGCCCGTTGGGATGTTTTTATGGGCGGCAGGTGAAGGTATTCGAGTGGTTCTTTGCCCTTTACTGTTCTTCTGATTAAATCCATTTCCTGCGCACGGCTCAGCATACGGGTACTCAGCCGGAAGGCTAACAACTAACGTTGACCTCAACGAGCGCGCCAGCGAACCAATGGTCGCCCAGAGAGATGATATTTGGCCGTGCTCAGAAGCTAATGGTTTCCTACGCTTAGGCCCTGACCATGTCTCTTTTTCTGTCCCTATTGGCGACGCTCTTGATACCGGCCAGAGCGTGGAGGACGTCGTGGGCGAAGACCGGGGACAGGCGGCATTGGCAGGTTGGCATTCTTCGCTCTCTTATCTTACCGCTCTCTTTATGCCGCTTCCTTTGTTTCAGGCGTGGCGCAGCCAACGTCCGACCAAACACTTCCAACCAACGGCAGTGTCGACGTGCATGGTGATGGGGAGATGGGCACTCAGTGCGACATGGATGAAGCTTGTACGGAGGCCCGTGGCTCGAGCGACATGATTATGCTTGATGGTCGATGGCCAGGCCGTGCCATTCGTACTAACCTCCCTTGCATCATTGTTGATGCTCATCACGACGTCGAAGACGCGTTGGTCGGAGACCAAGGGCAACCGGAGACGCCCTCGACCCAAGAACAACTTTCAGACCGTCTGTCGACTCCCACGACTGCGTCTGGTCCTGAGGACAGCCCTTCTCACGTCCGTCGACAGGAGAGGAACAAGACACCGTGCGGGGACTGTCAGGCGGACAGAAAGAAGGTGAGGTCTTCCTATGAACGTGCTGAGTGTCACAACGACCGCTCTTCAAAACCACTCTCCTTACAGTGTGTCTCCGTTTACACGGAGTGGCCTCTTGGGCCATTGTGCGTGCGTTGTCGCAAAGAGGGACACAAGGTT
This sequence comes from Phellopilus nigrolimitatus, assembly GCA_021029095.1. Classification (NCBI taxonomy): domain Eukaryota; kingdom Fungi; phylum Basidiomycota; class Agaricomycetes; order Hymenochaetales; family Hymenochaetaceae; genus Phellopilus; species Phellopilus nigrolimitatus. The sequence continues at coordinate 566,984 of JAJOHG010000014.1, forward strand.
TGCCCAAACCCGCATCGTAAGATGGGCCGGGCAGGTGACACGGCTGACACTGGCCATGGGCAGGTGCGATCCGCATGGGGTCCACAGCAATCGACGTGAACGTGCTGGCTAATACATATCCATTCCTTTAGTCCAAACCCCGTAGGTTCATACCCTACAAACCAAAAGTCCCTCGTACTGCTCGAACAAGTCCGGGCTGAAGCTCTTCTCCCATCACACCGCCTGGGAAACGTCAAAAATAATGTTCGCTGTTCAAATTCCGATGCCTACTAGTATACCCTGTGACTCGTCTCTTCGTCTACTGCATCTATCGCTTTCACGCCTCGCGTCAATATTGCATACATACTATGTACCTGCGGCCTGCTCTGTTGTTTTCGTCTCGACTCGACTGTGCTTCATTAATTCTGTATTGAGCTTTCGGTTTGCAGTTGCAAACGTATCGTAATTATCTTACTTGTAAAGCCCCACTCCGTGTTGTCCTCTTTTTCTTGTTTGTCAAAAAAATCATTAAATTATGATCACTATATATGCCCCCAAAATGATGCGCGGTGACCCTCATTTGAAATTGAATGTTATATTTAAAAAACAATAGAAAAAAACCCGCTAAGGAACTTCTAGAAAAATAGGTCTAGGCTGCGCAAGTCGATCAATGGTCTGGGGTTGAACTGTCGGGATGGGATCACCATCTACACCGCCATCCATATCGCATTCTAGACAGACAAGCCACTTTAAAATAAATATATCAAAATGCTCATACCCATCTTGTTGGAATTAATTTAATTAATTAATGGACATACTCCGAAGCCCCCGGTGCGAACTGAACTTGGATGGCTACAGATCATGCTCGGCCTTGGACTTTGGGTATTCTCCAAATTCCCAGTTATAACAGTCCTATGAAACACTTATTAATTAAACTCTATATCTACTTCATAAGGGCCTGACTCACCACGCAGCCATCCTCCTTCCCCGGCTCAGGGACCTGGCGTCCGGGTGTTCCATTGCTCGTCGGTTCCCAATCCTCCGCTAGCACGGTTTCGATGACCTTGCGAATGGAGTGCGTGCGGATGTCAACCGCCCAGTTGAGCTTCGCTACTGTGTCATATTTGATTATATTGCCAAGATGACATCTACAGAGACCGAAGTTAGCAAGTACACTTTCTTCTATCGAAGTGAGGGGAAAGATCGGGGGAAGCAAAAAGGTACGAACCTTGTCTCCAAGGCATAGCCGCCAATGGCACAGAAAGAAGTAACACCATTGCACACGCCCATAGCTATCGGGTCAGCCGTGTGATAGACATGCGTGATATGATGAGTCGAAGGCTTAAGTGACAGAACTTTATTAAAAAGCTGATCAGGATGAGACGAAGAGAAGAGCAATATACCGGAGAAGGGAGATGAAGCCGCGAGGCCGCGAGTTTCTCTCCCGGCGCTTCAAACGCGACCACTGGTACGCCGAAGGTAGCCCCAACTAACGACGCGAGGGAGCCACCGAGGGAATGACCTACGAGGTGAACACACGTTTATAATTACTACATAGCGTGATTGGACGAAATAATCATAGGTGTCTTACCGGTTATCCAAATATTTGCGTCTGGATACATATATGTGATATTTTTGTACAAATTCTAAGCAAGAAGACCTTTAAGTAAAGTTCGATCAATTTACAAGGCAGTTGTCGAAAGAACTAACAATTGCGGTGCTATAGAACAAGCTCTCCTTCGTCAAAGCGGTTTGCACGCAACTCTGGTCGCACTTGTATCCGCCAGAATAACAGTCGCATACTGTAGACCATGTAGGGCCAACACGAGCACAGCAGCAAGAGAACAAGAGGTTGTCATTCAGCTTATCCTTCTTCACAGTTGGACCACTGTCGCCAATGAGCCAACCAGCCGAGGTTCCCTTAATAGACAGTACAACCGTAGAGTTATCTTCCGAGACAAAGACGTGGCCCCTGAATCCATCGGCATCGGGTTCCCAGCCGAATGGGTAACTCTGCGAATAACATGTTTACAAAAAAGATCCGAGAGAAGCTTATTCACCGACCGTATTTCCCCAGTACGGGCCTAGTGTGTACCAGCTCTTATCCGAAGGTTCGAAGTACGCGTTATTAGTCATTTTCGCTAGCACAAGAAGTGTTGCACGATCCTCGACGTTCGGGGCAGGGATGATCGACTGCACCCATAAATTAGGATCGCTTTGCATGTCTTGCAGCGAGATGCGCCGCGCATTGGAAAACGCCCCATAAGATATCGGCCGATGGGTCTGTATGTCTCTGGGCTTGAGAGAGTGTTGAGACGTCTGAAGGGATGGTGCTACGTCCGCGAAGAAAACGCGCGAGTCATTGGCAGTAACATGCTGGTGCCTGAGAGTAAAGACCAAAGCTGGATGCTCGCTAATCGGCGTCGAGAGTTCATTAGATGCTTGCGGTCGTGAAAATAGTAAAATAAGAGGGGACAGAAGTAGCTGAAGCGCGCTCGGTAAGGCCGGGAACATTGTGGTCGGGAGCAAGCAGCATGTTCTGAGAGACGCGTTCCGGGAAACCACGTGCTTATAGTTACATAAGTACACTGGCAGCTCGACCTGCACTCTCAAGTTCTCTGGAATTTACATATAACAGCAGCAGATCTTTGTCTTGTATTAGTACATCGAAATGAACGTCCTAGGCAGCGTCTTCCTTGGAGATGCGCAACGACACCGTGTTCTCTCATCGCCATCCTCTCCGCCAATGAGTCCACTCCCGGTGTCGTTCAAGACGGCAGCACCTCCGCCCATTGACCCTACGCTTTCTCTGGAGCTTCGCGTGCGCTGGCTTGAAGTTTTACTCCTAGGGGTTAAGCAGGAAGCTATAGGCCAGAAGGGGAAGGCCAAGGAAAAAGAAGGCAGCAGACATGATGGGGACGCTCTTGTCCTCAAAGCTGAAGAGATCCAGAAGAGATTGGATGGCATCGTCCAGAGCAATGACGGACTGAAGAAATTCTTAGACCGCTGTGAGCGAGTCTATCTTCGTTAACTACGCGAGTGGTCCCTTACATTTGCTCAACTAGATGACCAGCACGCTCAGATCCTCACACCTGCATTCGCGCTGTCTGGCGCGTCGGCTCCTCCATCCTACTCGTCTATGAGCTCCGAAGAGTTCGACGCGTTTGTCGCGGAGATGGAACCTGAGATCAGAGCCGCTGACCGGGATCTACGCGAGATTGATATACTCGAGAAAAGAGGCGTTCTTGGGGCTGGGAAACTTGCAGGTAAGTTGATGTTTACTTGAATATACTGTTTATACATCCACTCGCTTAAATAAAATAACAGACTATGAAGCTCTTACACCAAGGTTGGATGCTCTCAAGAAAGCACATGAAGAGGATTTGACTACTGCCGTAGACCTCGAACGACGAATAGCGGACGTATTGAAACGCTACACAACTCGCGTGCGTTTTTCTTTCGAAATTCAACTTCCTCAGAATAAAGATTAAATTGCCTATAAAATCAGATTGACGCTCTGTCAGAGCTGTTCGTCGAATGGAATGACGTGCTAACTGCTACCGAGGACAAAATTGCCCGTCTCGAGCGAGAGAAAGCAGAAAAGGTCCGGCTCGGGTACGAGTCGTAAGAGCGCTTTGCAGTTCGGGGGAGATTCGAAGGTCTTATTATTAAAAATTCGGGGATTCTGAACCAGCTCTCCTGCATCTTACTTTGCTTTTGAGGGCCTTCCGGACCTCCTGCCAATATACCCTTCTAAACATTATATTCCACGATATATGTACTTGTACTTATCGCTAGATGTTCGTAACTCAACAAACCCGAGGTGCAGCTATGCAATCCTTGTCAAAAAAGTAGTCAAAACATAAAGCAGCCAAAGAAAAATCAAGAAAACAAATCGTCGTCGCGCATCAACAGCTCAATCGCCCTTTGCTTTATGGCGGCCTGACCTCTCTTTTCGATGATTGCCCTCATTTCTGGATTATCCTCCCCGCGCGAAAGCAGGGCATCCTCCTCCGCCGTCCATGACGAAGACTTATATAGTCCGGTAGGACGCTGGAGGATGTCCAAAGGACGTTGTATCTTCAGGTTACTTCCGTTCATGACGGGAGCAGATGCCGGCGTCGGTGTACCCTGAGCGGCGCCTGCGCCACCGATGTTTCTGAAAACATCCGCTAGTGCTTGTGGGCGTGTCAAAGACATCGATACTTCCTCTTCCTCCTTGTCGTTGTCATCATCGTCATCGCCGCTATCATCGCGCACCTTCAACTCTACTTCCGCATCGACGCTGGGCTTTAACGGGCTGCTCATGCCCGAGCTCTCGCGCATTCGCTTCCGCATATATTTGGCGGCCCGCGACGCGCTTGGTGGCACGTACCGTTCCCGTGCGCGCGCGAGCGTCTTGTCCGCTTCAGCTGGGGTATATAGCAGCACGTGACGCTGGCGGCTGTTAGAAGCGGACTGATCGTGCAACAGACTCGAGTCTATTTCCCGCTCTCGAAAATCATCGACATGCGAGCGTGCACCAAGACTGTGGCGAGAGCGCCTCTTTACTGGAAGCCGCTCTGTGTCCGAGACATGCTTGTTGCCATTCATATCAATTATCCCTTTCTCTCGTTCGAGTGCCTCGTCAAGTGCGCGTTCTGCTGCCGCACGGATTTTAGAGAGGACGCGGTCCGTGCCTGGAAGATCGCGCCGCTCATTGTACACCCGGCGCACCCAATCCTCCGTTAAGCCGTGGTTTTCAGCCATCGCTTGTACAAAGAAGTGTAGCCCCACGCGGTTTACCAGCACCTGGTCTGCAGGGGCGATCGGGGCGCCCGGCGAAGGAAACTCTGCTGTCAAGTCGATCGTGGATGCAAGCGACGTCCGACGGCTTGACAAATGCTCCTTCTGCTTCGCAAATAATGAGTTCGAAGTTGAGAGTGACCGCCGCGCGGCAAGTGTCGTGGGGTCGGCCGCGAGACTGTTGCGTCCAAAGCGCTTTTTCCGCAAGTCGATCTCTGGTATGTCTGTCGGCAGTGCGGAGAACCCGCCAAACGTCATTCTACGGTTCGCGCTTGCATCCATCTTCTCTTTCTTCTTGTCCTTTTCTTCCTTGCGCAGGCGATTGGCTAAGTTAGTCGTCACGAACGGATCACTTGCACTTGCTGTCGAGACGCTTGAGACTGGGACTTCTGAAGCGGGGGTCTTCATGCGCCATGCGTCAATTTCTGCAGCTTTCTCGACTGTCGCTGGGGGAGGGTTTGAAGCTTGAATTCTAGATGGACCGGCCTGTGGCTCTGGCTCTGGCTGAGGGTGGAACAGCTCCGGATGAGTTTCATCTTTGACAGATGCGAGCATTGCCGGACGTCCTCCGGCGGATTCCCTCCTCTTGTATGCCTTCGTGACAGAAAGAGCAAGCGGGGCGCTCTTTTCCTTGTTCAGTAACTGCACCCTCTTTTGTGGTGCAATGTCAGACTTGCCCTTCGTCTGCTCCAATGCGCTTTCATCCTTTCTTTTCGGCGAGGATGCAGGGACAAGCGCCTCCTCGCTCTTCCTCGATCTCTTTTCCCTGGGTGGCGGCCATATTAAAGCAGCTGCAGAAGTTCGTGTGCCTATCTTCGATTCGGTATTAATGCTGGAGTCAGAATCGCTGTCTAGATCTGGCGCACGCTTGTACGACGCCATGCGGCCATTCACATGCGTGTATGTGCCTTTGAATGCGCCGTTGACAAGCCGGGGAGGATCGCGCTTCGGCAGAGTCGGCGCAGGCGCGACGGCAGATGGGCTGGTAGAATTGGGAATTCGAGCCTCAGCTTCATTCTGGGGATTAGAAGTACTTGTTTGTGGCGGCGTCGAAGGGTGTTGTTCCGGAGATACAGATTTCGTAGGTGTAAGAGGTGGAGAAACAAAGAAATCCTCATGATTGTTAATCTTTCGTCTTGGAGGGCGCGAAACAAAGCCACGTTGTACGGGGACCGAGGGACTCGAGCTTGGGTGCTTAGGAGAATGAAAGTCAGAACTTCGGGCGGTAACGTTTACCTCCTTGCGCTGGCTTTCCGTACCGGCAGTATCTTCTGCGGGAGGGGTCGGCACTGCGTCGCGGTCAACATCCCAAGCACCTGGGACCTGTGAGCACTTGGATTCTGGCCTGTCAACCTCTTTGAACTCCGATAAGTCCGGATAGAGTGGTCGATAGTCGACCATAGCTGCTTCATTTCTTAGGCTAGCTTTGTCAAGTTGAGGAGACGGTGGCTAAGCAAAAAAGGTCAGTAGCCTATCTGGAAACGTAGAATACTTGAAAGGAGCAGACCTTCAAGGATTCTAATACATCATCTTGCGTTTGCACATCTAGCCCGAGTTCTTCGAATATCAGGATCCGCCGTGCAGTGTTTAGGTGCGAATAAAGAGTTTTAAGCGCGGATTTGAATTCGTCAGAATGAGGAGCTTTTGAAACAGGTCTGGGGTAAAAAGTCAACGAGCTGTCAGAGTTTTTCGCGCCGAAGAGATGCAAGACACTCACTGATGGTTGGTAGGAAACTTTGATGCTTTCGTACCCTTCGCTGTCTCTTGGTCATCTCGCATCTCAACATCTGCCGCCGACTCTTCCTCTTCAATTTTTCCCTTCCTCATTCCAGAGGCCTTTGCCTCTTGCACATCCTCTGTGGCCTGTCCGCTTGATTTGGTGCGTAGATGCTCCTCTTCTACCTTCCGCCGTTTCGATCCAACATCATTTCCTTCATACTCATCTGCTGACCTCCTCTTCTGAGTTGGCTTCACAACGTCTACCCCCTCTCTTTCCTTCGCACTTCGCTTACTCGGGCCGCTCAGTATCTCGACAGAGTTTCTCGCGTTTTCATTCCCTAGGCTTCCTGCATCGAGTTTCGTCCTCTGTGAAGCGTTTACCGTTTTCCGAGCAGCAGACTTCCGCGCATTTTCGTTCGACTCGGCGCTGCGCACGATGGTTATGGCGTTCTCCGAGTCCGTTCCTGCGTCTGAGTCATCATCGATATCCATATTCTTGACGACCGAGCTTCCTTGTGTTGTTATCCATGCTGTTTTCCATGCATGCGGACGTGTCGTATATTGCTTGGGGTCATCATCGACTGTGATTCCATGCTTCTTTTGGTACTTTTTGATTTCATAGTCGAATTTGTGCTCGTTGCTTCGGTAGTGCGCGCGCCACGATTGCCAGGAGTGTCGCTGTGACCAAGGCCACTTGTTTCCTGCGTTCTGAACTAGCAATCTGTAGAGCGCGTTACCGGAGCGACTGGACTTTGCAGGATTGTGCACTGCAATGTACTTGACGAGGAGAGCATCATCATCCTGATCAAACGCAGTGCGGCTGATGACGCTGTTAGTAACGCATGCCTTCAATCCAACAATAACACTTACGCGCCCTTCATTTGGTGTTTCGTCGATGTGGTCGACGTTGTTGGCGCGTGGGCAGGACGCGTGCGTACCAAAACCAGCGCGTCGTCACGTTATCGTGACATAATATGTGGTCACGCGAACGAGAGCAAGATGGTAAAAGGTATCAAAACGGATGAAAATTAAAGATAGTAAATCGAACGTAGATGACGTTGAAGCTTGCACCTACAAGAGAAAGGAAGGGATTTGACTGGGAAGTGGTGCGCCAGATGTAGAGCAAGTGGATTGCGGCGCTCTAAGAGTCTAAAAATAACACAGTAGAAAATACTCTGAGACTATCTAATTACACAAGATTAGGAATGAAGGACTGGCGGAATCGTAATCGTCGTCGACTCGCCCTTGCCTTCTTTTGAAAACTCCCAGGCAGTAAGAATCACACCGCCAGCATTCCCCACCACGAACTGCACTTCCACCCGCGTCTTCCAGCGACCCTTTTCCTTCTGCGCGTGCTTCGCAAGCAGGCTGACCGACCCGAGATGTGTCTCCTTTGTGATCGTTTTTTCGCGGAGCTCTTCCTCTTCCTCCTCTTCCTCCTCTTCCTCCTCAGCCTCGTCGTCCTCGAACTTAGGCGGCTTGACCTTCTCGACTTTCACACCCTCGTTCACCTCCCACAGCTCAAATCCAACCTTCTTCTCCGCACTCTCACCCAAGTCACAGTCAAACTGCACAATGCGGCGGTACGGAAGGGGTGTTTCGCGGGGCACACCCGTGACCCACTGGCCACCCAGTCCTCCTTCAGCGTCCGACTCCGCTTCCGGGAGGATGATGCCAATGGTTTTCGCTGTCGCGTGCACAGCCGCATGCTCTGTGCCACGCTTGAATGCGTCGTGCAGATGCGCGTCCTCCGTGGAGATCTCCGCGAGGAGACGCGCCTGCAAGGCTGCACCGCGCGCGATCAGCGTTGTTGGGTCGCCGATACCCCCGCCGATCACCGTACCCGCAGTGAATGGTGTTATCATATTCTCGGGGAAACCCTTCGCGAAGAACGTCTCGTCGAGGCCCGGAAGCGAAGCGGCGCCGCCGACATAAATCATCTCGTCGACATGTAGCGGCTCGAGACCAGCGCTCTCGAGTAAATCGATAGAAGCGCGTACAACGGCATCGTACACCGTTCGCACCTCCATGTCAAAGCGCAGGCGGTTAATCGAGCCGGTGAAGTCGACGCCGTCCTTGAGCGACTCGACAGCGCAGCTCGCCGCACCTGGGGATGCGCTCACCGTCCGCTTCGTGTGCTCAAGCGCGAGGCGCAATTTTGCTTCTGCACGTTTGTCCGCATTGTCCGTCGCCGGGCAGACCGCCAATGGCGTCTTTGTCTTGCGCGTGAATTCCTTAGCAAAATGCTTTACGAGTTTCACGTCAATCTGTTCGCCGTTTATTTTTGGATCGTGCGCCAATGCGATGGTGTAAATAAGGCCATGGCGGAAAGACAGCGCAGAAAGGGAGAGCGAAGATTGACCGAGGTCGACGAGCAGAGCAGTCCGGTCGGGCCCAAGCCCCTCAACGGGTGCTAGAATTGAGACGAGCGACGCAACACCAGCTTCATCAACAAGCTGTAACACATTCACACCCGCATCCCTTGCTGCCGCCTCCAGAGCCGCGCGCGCATTGTCATCGAACCAAGCAGGCACGGCGATCACCGCACCATCGACATTGCGCCCCAGGAAATCTTGCGCAGATTTCACGAGTGATTTGAGGAAAAGAGTTGCTATATCTTGTACAGTGAATATTCGTTCAGCTGGAGTAGGCTCCGAACGCGGGGTGGGGAGGACAGATGTGGCGGGGGTGTTTGAGCTGGACCTGGCGTTCGTAGACGGCAAAGGTGTCGGAGCGGGTTCGAGGATCGTGACTTTGTATGCGGCCACGTCAGGTTGCTCTGGATGCTGAATCACAGGCGCAGAGATAATGGGTTGGTCCTTGGGGATTTCCGAGAATCTGAAGGCTTGTAAACACGGATCTCGAAGAAAGAAAAAAGAACAAAGGGGGACACTCACTTTTTACCAATAAGATTGCGAAAATTGATGATAGTATTTTGTGCATTCTTCACGAGCTGAGGCTTCGCTTGGTTTCCGATGTACTGCAAGACTGTCACGAATAGCAAGACTCAGATGATATATCGACCACTCACGATCTCCTCGCCATGGAAAGATACCGCAGATGCGATCTGGCGTTCGCCATCCTCATTCGCAATACAATCCGGCAGCCCCTCCTATCAGAAAAAAATCAGAAGACAGTACCCCATCCGCCAAACAAGCTCTTCCTGACCTTCGTGAGGACGGCGATAGATGCGTAGGAGTTGCCAAAGTTGATGCCCACGACAGTCGGAGCGCTTTTTTTCGATGCCTCCGGGGCACCACCATTAGGCTGAGACATATTTCAACCGAGGGACCTATGCACCTAGTCCTCTATTCAATGGATCAAGTGGTGTATATGCGCTGAGAGTACTCACAAGGTGGAAGAATTTGTTCAAGGGCTCGTCCCTTTCCCTTAGTGCAGAAAGGACCTCTCAAATTTTTGATTTCATCCCCAAATAAGGACAGTGTGACTAAGCGGCACTGCCGGGCTTCACATTCACTGAACCACTCCTTCCAACTTCTCATCATCTCCGATACGGCCCTCAATCTGAACACATTTGCCGGCTCAAGGCTCACTGCGTATAGAAAACCAATGTATTTGGATGCTGCTACTGGGTCTCTACTTTATTCACTTTGTATTGCTTCTCAATTCTTCGCCGACTCAATGACACTTGGGACTCGACGATCCCTGAGTGCTAGAGCTTTTTTCTTCCGTACGCTGCCGCTCGTCTTTGGTTGTCTTTTCGCTTTATTGCCGATGCGCTTTCATTCTTACAGGGGCGTTGAGGTGGCGGATTACTGAAGACTGCGTTATCATCGATGGTGAATAATCCGTTATTCACAATGCCGGCCGTCTACGCAAGCCTAAGTATTGAGTGGCGTATTACTATAAATGCAGTGACATTGCATATCCTCAAACATTGCTCTAACCAAATTACTCTTGATCTCTATGGCTTCCCAACCTCTCGCTGGCAAAACAGCTCTCGTCACTGGTTCCTCGCGCGGCATTGGCGCTGCCATCGCCCATCGACTTGTCGAGGACGGCGCGAACGTCATCGTCAACTATGTTAACAATGCCAAGGCCGCCAAAGCCGTTGTCTAAGATCTCAACACCCTACGCGCCGGCTCTGCCGTCGCTGTGCAATCCGACGTCTCGAGCGTCGGCAATGCACAAGCTCTCTTCGAACAGAGTCTGAATGCGTTCGGGCGCCTCGACATCCTCGTGCTCAACGCGGGGATCATGGGAACGAAAACGCTGGACGAGCTTGATGAGGAGTTCTACGATGCGCATTTCAACGTGAACGTGAAGGGCCCGCTGTTCCTTGTGAAAGCTGCAGCACCGTATCTCCAGCCTGGTGCGTGGCGAGGCGCATACTCTCCTCACAATAACTTAGACAGTTCTGCCAGGTTCGCGTGTGGTGTTTTTCTCTTCCACGCTTGCACATGCATCTGTTGTGCCTTCAACCGCGCTCGTGTACGCTGCGGCGAAGGGCGCAGTAGAGCAGCTCGTGCGCGTGCTCGCGAAAGACCTCGGCACACGCAGGATTACTGTCAATAGCATTGCACCCGGCCCGATCGACACGGAGCTTTTCCGTCAAGGAAAGAGCGAACAGCAAATCGGCTTTTTCTTAAATATGCACCCAGAGAAGCGCCTCGGTGAGCCGGAGGAGGTTGCGCGCGTTGTGGCGTTCTTGGCCAGCCCCGACTCGTCGTGGATCAATGGACAGACGATACTGGTCAATGGAGTGAGTACGCTGCCTTACAGTTATCTTTTATAAGAAGCTCACCTCGTCTGCCAGGGATATGTCGTCTAAGGCTAGAGAAAGTAATTCGAAGCACAATGTGTATTAGCAAGAACTCACTCCGGATGGAGAAGATTGAACATATTACAAGAATGATATTGCTACAGTATTGTCTGAGACTTCTACATATGATCCATCTTCTATCGAGACATGAGCAAAAGAAGAGGACAAAAGCGAGTTATTCTACAACCCTGCTTGTTTCTAACGCGTCATTCTAAGTCTACGTATCTGGAAGGGCCACAAAAAAAGGCACGGGACGCTAAAGGTTGAAATTCCAGGGATTGTAATTACTGGAGGTTCCTGACATTGGCGTAGACTGGGAGTCCCCTGTCGAGTGACGATTTGCCTGAGTCACACTGGCACTTGTGCTTGCCTCCGCGCTGTGATATTATAATCACTTCAACGAAATACCCGTCAGAAAAGAACCAGCACTTACTTCGAGGGGGGAAATTGCCACTGACCGGCGTACGTAGTGGATGCTCCCGCAGGACGCTGGAGACTGACGCCGTACCCTGAGGCTTGTGTAAACGCTGACTCGGGGCTACTCGGGTAATACCCCAACAGCGGTGAAACCGAGGCCCCTTGCGGGGATGTTTCCGGCGGGGATGAGTATATTGACGAGGTCGTGCTTGGCGATGACGCATGCATGGACATCGGAGGACTAGCATTCTGATGTTGATCTGCGGCCTGTGGCAGCCACTGATGCGACGAGTATTGCGAAGTAGATGCGATCTGCGTCGAAGCCACCGGGAGACCGAAATCCTGCTGGAAGTAAATTGATCAAAGTATGTTATTTTATTATCTCCCAAAAAGACAACATAAAAGGGTGCTCGCCTGCTGTGACATTTGAGCAAGAAAAACTTCGAAATCCCATGTTCCCTTTTTCGGTGAGCACACTGAGAGGCCGTTCTTCTTGCAATTCGTGCACAGCACATGAGGCGCCGGTATGACTTCACACTTGATATGGAAAAGAAGAATAGAGAAGATGTTATCAGATCAGCGATACGAGAACAGATGGAATTAACCTGCTTTTTGCTTGAAATGCGAGCAGAGGCCGCAGGGATTTGGGTTGCGTTTCTTGCCGGCCAAAGATTTTCGGAACGTATTATGAGGAGCAGTGGACCTGTCAGAGAGGCTAGAAGGCGTAGGGTGTTCCGATGTGTCGGATTCGGCGAGCTGCCTGAGAATAGGTAGAAGAGAAGGCTGAGAGGCAACTTCCACAGCAGCATTGACTAGTGGGAGAAGCCTGCGTGCTGTGTCTGCAATCTTTTCCGGTGAGTGGTCGGACATGGTTACGATGTTCTGCTCTGCAGCCTGCAATCGCTTTTATACCTCAGTATACATTAAAATTAATGTTTTTAGAATCTTGTTTGAGACTTTTAATCCTTGTTTCATGGTGCTCGTGGATCAGCAGAGAGAGCGCCATGGGCCATGCGAGCAGGCTGTGAGTGGTTCAAGCTTTCTCGGCACGTGGATGCCGGTGGGAGCACTTTTAAAACAAGGCCTGAGAACTGTCTCCCTTGGCAGAGTCGTTCCCCAGCGCGTCGAGGCAAGGAAAGGAACTCATTTAACACGATCACGAGCCATTAAAGAGATAAACGCTCTGATACCCATGGAAAACTCGGATTTGATGAACCGACGCCAAAGCAGCGGGAGAAATCGGTCAACTAGCAAATCGCAAAATGCGAGAAGCCTTGTCGGATCAGTCGCGTGTTCCTGTAATGATTGTAGGTTATCCTCTGACAGAGCCAGAATACAACAACAAAGTTACCATCCGATTATTGCTGTAAATGACCAGAGAGACCAGTGGCTGCTATCGATTTTACTCGATGTTAAAAGTGATTTAGAATGATTACTTAAATTTCAAACTGCGACAAGTTTCAAAAATTCGCTTCCACTTATATCTTTACTGGGAGACATATACGCAACACAATCGACCTCAGCGGTGTTACTCGGCTTATGATGCAAGCACTGCCATGGATTTCCTGCGGACTTCCGTAGCTTAGAACGCGTCGATAACGGAACTTACTCCTCGAAGATCAAGCAAATGCCTCCGGGGACCAATGAGAATTTGCGTAGCGAATTTGCCTCGAGAATCTGTCAGCATCTTCCCGTATCTTCTCCATTCGCAATCACCACGGCACCGATAGACTTTAGCTTGGCGTAGATCGCCTGCGATCGGCTCGAAGAGATCTATTTTGCATCTAGAAGAACAACGAGAGATCTGACATCACCTCACCGAATGCCGAGGCTTTTGGTTCGGGGCAGTTTCAATTTTCAATGCGGCTTTGTTTTCTTGACTAGGCATAGAATGTGACTGGTGAGATCTGTTCGCATACTCACAGGGTCGCGAAGAGACGATCGATGAAGGAGGACAAGCAAAGCTGATAGTGTAGAGTCCGGACAAATGTGGCTCTCGGCAACTGACTTTCCGGAGGAAAGCCAAAGTAGTTGAATTCTACAGAAATTACCGCTCATTCGGAATTCTCTCAAAACCAGACCTCGCACCTGCGTTCGTATCGAAATGACGGAGTTTTAAGTGATAGGTCTTATATGCAACTGAGCACAGAGGTATTGATAATTCACCTCTATAAATCGATTATTTTAGTATAGAGACTCTTTTGAAACATCCGTTTATCGCCCGCCAAGGAAAACTGGGCTCGTAGCCAGCCGCCAGTGTAAAAAATGGTGACTACACGTAGGTTACGAGTACAAGCCACGGACGTCACTTTCTACACCGTGGCGGATGGGTACGGCCCAAGCGAACAGCATGGTCGTGGCGGTTCTGGTCGGTGATCAGACCCGAGGTGAAGTCAATTTAGATTACGCACATCGTGGTACAAGCTTCATAGTGAAGGTAAAAGGTAATCATTTAGACAGGATTCTGATTGAAGTTCTTTCAACCATTAGTCGGTTGTTAGTTCGTCGAACCGGTTGAAGATATAAACCCGGTTGAAAAAGGCATAAACCGGGAATTTTTCAACCTCTTGATATACGTACTTCAGATGCTGGGTGATCTTCCTCGAGGTAATCCACCACATAGCAGTGATTATCCACCGCTTTCCAGGTGACCAGAGCCGGTTCAAAATCGATACGCCGGTGTCCCATAGTTCCCGGAGACTGGTTAAACAGCTTCCATTGGAGTGTTTTCAAAGCTGAGTTTTCCATCACACAGCGGGACTTACGTTTTCCATCACGAGCTTCGGGCTTGCCTGTTGCCGAGCTGTTGTCAACACGTGACTAATCTGCCGACGTCCGTGCTTGCAAAAAAAAAATCCCTTCTTCCCAGTTGCCAACTCGAGTTTTAGCTTATATATATAGGACAAATAGGACAGACACGAATGGAAGGATCGTGCTTCCTTCATAGAATACGCCATAGAATTGTCAAGTGCATTGCATTCAGTCAATTGGTGAGCCACATTGCCTCCTCATAAATCTCTGAAGTTCGCCTCTGAGGCTTTGACTGCCGACAAGTCAAAAGGCATCGGCATATATCCGGTTTAGCTGTGCGGTTGCTCCCTTCCCTTACTCGGGGTTTAGAAAAGCTAACCCTCAGTTTCAGCCTTAAATGCTACCGAGAACTTGCGAGATGGACTATGCTCTGGGCGTTCTATTCCTCTATGCGTAATGGGAAGTTCTGGATTTATCCTGAAAGCTCTGGCTTTTCCTACTTTCAATCCATCATAGCATAACAGCGACACATCGAACAGTCGAAAGTTCTGTCTCCGGCGAGCATCACGAACGCCCTGGACTTACGCTAGCCTTTGCTCGATTACCTCTAAAGTAGTACACCGTCTTCCATCGCGCACCCACGGACGGCACACCGGTCCTCAAATTTCTATGGCTCAAGTACCAGAAGAGTCCAACGCCTTCGGCGTCGACCTGTTGTTTCTCTACGGAAACGCGATCGTCGTCTCGCCGGTGGCGCAGGAAAGCGCGATGTCTACCGCCCATGCTGGACGGCGGCGCGGCGGACTGTCCGTCGGGTCGTGCGCGACGACGGAGTTGGAGATGCGGATCGGGAGGGGGCGTGTTGCGGGTGAGCGGGTGCTTTGGCCTTCTAGTTGTGCTAGCCCCGGTAAAGATGGCTGTATTCTATGGGAATCCGGTGGATGGAATTATATTGAGTCTGACTCCAAGTTTTTGGGCCTTGTCGGGCCTTTCAATGTATCTTCTTCTTGAGGTCTGCAAGGAATGGACTCGCAATGCGACCGGCATGAAGATTCTGCATTATACCAGAAAACAAAATGACATGAGCGCCGACGACAGGCATCCATCCATTTGATCAGCTCAGTGAAAGAGAATTATGCGCAAGCAGCCGACAAAATGAAAACAAGAGACCACAGTGCAAGAAGTCGTTATAACGTGGCAAAACAACTCTTACGAAACAGATGTCCGAGTGTCCAGGCATGTGATGCCATGCGGCTCAGGATATAGGAAAAGTAGCAGGAGCACCCCGGTTGCACTCCGAGAATCGAAACAGTCTAGAAGTCCGTCTATTGCTGGGGTAAATAAGATCAGGTTTGCGAGGATGGATCCGAACGAGGAGGCTCCTCCTCCGTCGTCGGTGGATCGACATTAACTTTTGGTACACGGAGCGGGGTGTCCTCGAGCTCCGCCCAGCCCCCCTGCAGACCCACGTCGATTATCCGCGACAGAACACGATTCAAATCGTCATTCCTATCAGCCCGCGGTGAAGAAAAAAAAGACGAAAAGCAGAGAAAAGAAAAAGAAACAAAAAAGTAAGAAATAAACAAAAATCCCATATGATAATCAATACTCTCCGAACGCACCGCTGTTTCTCCGCCGCCCAGCGCTCCTCGAAGCGCGCCTCGAGCTCCTTCACCGCGTCGCCGACGCCCTGTATTCGGCCCGCCAGGTCCTCGATCTGGTCGTCCACCGTGTCGCGGCGCTTCGCCTGGCTGCGGGAGCTGCGCCACGTCTCGCCGACGATGAGCACGGCCGCGACGCTGAAGAGGAAGCCCTCCGCTATGGCGTTCGCGCCGTTCTCGATGGCCCTGCGGGATGACGCTCGTTTGAGCGTTATGCGGGGTGCGCGCATGATTTAGCGGGCGAGACGCACCTGGCTTCGGACAAGGGCCGGATGGACTTGGAGGTGTCGCCGAGGAGGTTCGTGCGCAGCTTCACCTCCGCGCGATGCATGTTCTGCGCGAGCGAGACGCACTGCTTGCGGAACGTCTCATGCCTGTACAGAAAAACAAATAGCCCCGGGAAAAACGCAGCAGTCAGCCTCAGCCAGCGCCCGACAGCTCCGCTCCCGGCGCCGCACACTCAACTCTTTCGCCTGCTGCTTTAACTGGTTCGAGATCGGCTTGGCTATCGTCTGGAGTCAGGATTGAGGCACTTCTGCACGCAGAACGAGATCCGAGGACTCTTCACTTACGCGGATGGCGAGCGTGGCCAGCTTCGTGGACGCCATGGCGGGGCGAGAAGAGTAAGAGAGGAAGAGTAAGAGAGCGCGACGCGTCGTGCCGCATCAATCGGTGCCGAAAGCACTCGTCACAGCCGGCAAGCAAGCAAGTAACACGCACCCAACCCCTTCCTTCTCGAGCCAGAGCAATGTCCGACCCCCCTCCTCCAGCGTCCCCGCCGCCCCAGCCCACGGCGCCGACCGCCGACCCCGGCGCGCTCCGCGCGCTCGCCGCACAGGTCGGCGGGCACCCGGGCGTGCTCGCCTCGGCCGACGGCGCGCTCGTCGTGAAGCCGTGCCTCCCGCGCGAGCGCGCGTTCTACGCGCTGCTCGCGCGCGGCGACGACCCGCGCGCCGCGCGCCTCCGGCCGTTCGCGCCGCTGTTCTACGGCACGCTCCGCCTCGCGGGGCGCGTGCCGGACGCGGGCGCGGGCGCGGGCGGGCTCGCGGCGCTCGGAGGCGTCGCGGCCGTCGCGGCGGCGGGCGACGCCGCGCAGGGCCTCGCCCCCGCGCCCGAGGACGTCGACGCGGACGCGGACGCGGACAAAGATGAGTGTTCAGGCGCGCGGCGGTTTGCGCGGATGCTGTTGTGCTTACCGGGGCGGCGCTCGGCGCTCCCGCGTCTCTACAGTCCATCGTGTTGGAGAACGTTGCGAGCGCGTTCGCCCAGCCGAACATCCTCGACGTCAAGCTCGGGACGGTCCTGTACGACGACGACGACGCGGGCCCCGAGAAGAAGGCGCGCATGCTCGAGACCGCGCGGAAGACGACGTCCCTCGAGACCGGCGTCCGTCTGACCGGCTTCCAGGTCCGCTCTCCCTCCCCTCAATCCGCGCGCGCACTCACGATCCTACCAACAACACGCAGGTATACGACCCCGCCGCGGGCGCGCCCGCCGTCACGCCCAAATCATACGGCAAGTCGCTCGCCGCGGCCGACCTGCCCGCGGGCGTGCGGCGCTTCTTCCCGCTCGCGCCCGACGACGGCGGCGCGCCCGCGGGGCCGGGCCTCCCGCGCGCCCTGCTCCTGCCAGTCCTTGCCGGCGTCCTGGCGGACGTGCGCGCGGTGCGCGCGGCGCTCGCGGCGACGGAGCTGCGCATGGTCGGCGCCAGCCTGCTCGTCGTGTACGAGGCGGACTGGACCCGGGCGCGCGCGGCGGCTGCGGCCGCGTGCGAGCGGGAGGATACCGGGAATGACGAAATGGATCTGGATGCGGAGGGCGAAGAGGAGGAGGAGGGCGAGGACGACCTTGAGAGCGACGAGGAGGAGGAAGAGTGCCCTCTGTACGCCGTGAAACTGATCGACTTTGCGCACACGAGGCTCGCGCCGGGCGAGGGCCCAGACGAGGGCGTGCTGAAGGGGCTCGACACGACCATCCGCCTGCTCGAAGGCCGTATCAAGGAAGTGGAATCTCCATGAACGTCTTTATTGCCAAACGAGAATGCTATCCGGCGCCGCGATCTGTTGTAGTTTTTACCGGGGATGTATAACACTAATGTCTATTTTGAAGAGCGGAGCACCGATACAATTGCGTACAAAAGGAAATAATACATACATACGTCCGCTCCGCGCTGCAGTCCGAAGTCTACGCCTAACAAAAACCGTCCAGGAACCCTCCGTGCAATAATACGCGTACGTGAGTGAGTGAAGAGATAAAGATACAGTGAACTGTCCCAGAAACGAAGAGATACCAAAGCCACAAAGTCTAATCGGTCCGAAACGAGTCTGAAAGTCTAGTAGGAGTGCTCGAAGGGAGCAGAGAACTGGCCGATCTCGTTCGGCACGGGCATGTCCTCGTACGGAGAGGACGCAGCGGCGACAGCGGTCAGGTAATTCATCAGCAGGAGCTGGTCGTACGGCGTCTGGCAGACGTGGCAGAGCGGGAGCATAGGCTGGCACAAGCTGTCGGGATAGCGTGGCAATTAAATGAACAGATAATCTCGCGAAAGGGTGCGGAATGCGGCTTACTTTGCTGCGTTCGCCTGGACGTCCTGCGGGGCGTAATGGGAGGTAGCGAGGTCTTCGGGCGGCATGTAGGCGTCGTAGTGGCCGCTCTCTGCATGTGGCATGCCGTGGCTTGCTTGCGCTTGCATCTGGACCCAGGCTTGGGTAGGCGACGTCTGCCCGTACGCGTCTTTTTCGTTCTCCGTGGCCGCGGGAAACAGCACGGGCGACCTGCTGGCGCCGAGGAACGGCGGACTCGCCGAGCGCGAGGAGAGCTCCCTGTCGTCTGCCTGTCCAGAAATCAAGCACCATCAGCATATTATTTCGCGACGAAAACGCAGCAGCAGCAGCAGCGGGCAAAAAAAGAAAAAAGAAAAAACGCACGTCGAGCGGCGAGAGGCCGTCGCTGTCGTACACGCTCGCCTTGCGCCGGGTCCACGAGATATGCGGCGGGCACTCCGCGAGGCCGTGGTTCCTGCAGCGCTCGCACAGGTGCGGCGCGGTCGAGATCACCTTGCACTATACAGTAGGCGCGTATATGAGCAACCAACGCGAGCCACATCGAAAAAGAAAAAAGATAAAAGAAAAAGCCACGGACCTTCCGCTTGCTCCCGGAGCAGTGGGCGCACGGCCGGCGGTTCCGGTCTATGCTTTTCTTGCGGGCTGCGGTGCGCGGCGGGGCCCGCGACGGCGCCGGCACGCTCGCTTTTACGGCTGTGCCGGCGCCGGCGGGGCCAGAGCTGACCGTGCTCTGCGGAGAGGCGGCGCTGGGCGTCGCAGGAGGGCGCGGGTGCGGGTGCGGGTACGGCGCGCGGAGCCGAGCCTGCAGATCTTGTACCGCGGTGACGTCAAGATCGGGCCGGGCGGGGTGCTGCCACGCACGAGGAAAGACCGGCGCGTCGCCGAAGAACCCGAAACGCGGGGCGGACGGGGCTGTGGCCGCCCCCGGCGCGGGCGGCGCGGCTGCTGCTGCGCCGCAGGCGGTACCGGTGGCGGCGCCCAGGACGGGCGCGCCATGTGGATGCGCGTGCGCGTGGTGCGAAGAAGCGCCGGCTCCGGCTGTGCTCGTCATGCTGCGCTGCACGCTGTCGCTGTTCGCTGTTCGCCGTCGCGCGTGCGCTCTGGCGCGTCGGCGGCTCGGTGCTGGGTAGCTACGTAGCGATAGTATGTACGTGCGCGTCGTCGTGTCGTGTCGCGTCGCAGCCAGAAAGCACGCAGCACCAAACTGGGCCGGGGAAGGCAGGAAGATACATGTATATAAGAGGGCTGCGCCACGCAGGATGCTGTCCGAGAAGCCATCTCCGAGCAGGCCGGCTCGGAGATCCTGCAGCCGCTGCAAGCCTTCTCGTCCCGTTCATCATCCCGCGCATTCTGGTGCTATCAATTCGCCTTCTGTTTTTCGCTCGGTCTTCCTCATCTCGTACGCCAACGTTATTAGAGTAATACCTGGGCACGGAGTCGTGAAAGCCCCCGTGCGCTTCCCGCGCTTGCAGCCAGCAGCCGATTGCCCTTATACGCCGTGCAGACCAGCAGCCACCGCAGTGTACGCACGGCCTTCCCGGACGGGCGAGGCGCTGCAGGCCCATCACGTCTGCCGACAACAACAAGCAGATAATAGCAGAGATGGCACTACGGCTCGATGCTCGATTCCGCCCACCGGGCTGCGCACGCAGGAAGCATGTGAATAGCGCGCGGGCCTCTCGCTTCTCGTGCGGTGTGCAGTGAGGGAGGCGGTGGGCGATCGAAGCTGATTTTTAAACTGCGGGGTGTGCCCATCATGCAGCGTCTATGTAATCGCCCAAATGTAAAGAAGTGCACTGCTCGATTCCTGATGCATAGCCGAACCGTTATAAATTCAGAGAAATCGCGGTGATTGCTCGACGTTTTTTTACAGATCCCCGCGGAGCTCCATCTGACGCGATTTGCATACTCTCGAAGAACAGCAGGGAGAGAGAAGCAGAAAAAGGTTCGCCCGACCTTCCAACAAGAAAAGGAAAAAATAAAAGAACGCGCGTAAAATCAACAACGCCTCGGCGAGCTCGCGAAGCGCTATTCAGTCAAAAAGGTTATGAACGAGCCAGCAGAACCGACAAAAAGAGGCGAGAAGAACCAATTGTTTTGGAAGAGGAAGAGAGCGGATCGAGATACCGAGTTTATTTGCAGAAGAATAGCAGGGCGGTGCGGAAACGCACCTCAAACGCGAGCTGCTATCTCAGAAACGAGGCCGTTCAAAATTGCTCGGGTCCACGTTTGAGAGACTGAGATAGTATATCAGAACAGAGGGCCGTAAGGACATCATCGTAATAGCGCACAACTTCAATGAAAAAGGAAAAACAAAAAAACAAAAGCAAGATCGACAAGTGAAGGAGAGAAGCAGACGGCCCAGTCCCAGTGGCATCAAGACTGTATGAGCCACGGCTTGTTCGCCAATGTCCACGCGTCCAAAGTTTTCCAGAAGCTCGCGACGACGGACTTGTCGACGTGTCTTCGGTGCTGATCAATCTACGGCGGTGGAAGAGAATGCACATCAGCACGGTGACCAACGGCTGCGCGGACGGGGGCCTTGCCTTCAGTTCAGTGACGTTCCAGTCCGTGATCTTCGTATTCGGGGGGTCGTTCGCCCAGCTCACATAGAAGCCCTTTACTGTCGTTCCCGCAATAACACACGCACAAAGAAGAAAAGAATCAGCATCTGCGACGCCCACGCCACAAAGCGGCCACGCACCGTGGTGGAAGAGCGTCTTCGGCTCGTTCCACTTGTACGGCTTGAACTGCCACGCCTGGCCCGTCGTGAGCACCGCAACCACGCGGTCCCACGCGTCCGTGCCGAACTTCGCGAGCGCCTCCACGCCGTCGACGACGACGTATTTCCCGGACGTCTCGCGCTCCTGCCCCGAGGTGTCGATGTGCGTGCGCTTGCGGTAGATCGGGATCACGTCCTCCGGCCGCGTGTTCCCCTCGGCGATCGCACGCGCCCGCGCGTCGGAAGGGTTGTCGAAGCTGGCGACACGCATCACGGTAAGGTGGCTAGAAGACATGAAGAAGACTGGGATACGGACCTTGCTTCCTGTAAAAACCGTCTTACGTTGTACATAGTGATGAGAGATGTAGGGGATGAGGAAATCATAATTATAGGCTGCATGTTGCCTGCGAAAAATTCATGAACCGGCGATTAGAATGTAGCAAACATTTCACTTACGAGCTTTCCGTAATTGACTCTTCGCATCTTTGGATAATGAATTAGTGTAATATTTTGTGAACACCGAAAAAAAGAATACGGACCACTCTTGGACGCAGCAGCGGGCGGAGGCACTGCTCCAGGCTTCGATGCCTCCTTCAGCTTCTTCAGCTTCTCGGCATATATCAGCCGCACGTTGTTGAAGTTCTAAGACCCAAGAGAAATCATCCATTCATGCATCATTGCGCAGCCCAAGCAGCTGAGAGACTTACATTCGGTTTTGTTCCCCTCAGCACGGAAGTCCTGTCAGACAGCTCAACTTCGTTCTGCTTGATCTTTTTGACGACGTCGGCGTCCGCAGCGTCCGGCACATGTCGGCGCTTCACGGTAGAGGCTGTGGAACCGCCCGCCTGCCCTGCCGCGGCGGGCAACAAGGCGCTCCGCGATGGTGGCGTGCCGGGCGGTGTTGTCGAGTCCGCTGCGCATACTTAGCCAAGACGTACGACCACAACGCGAGAACACACACTACTCACATTCGAGGGGCACGATCCCCTTGCACTGGCTCGTCTTCCCATCGAGCCACTCCGCGACGCCCCTGCGCTCCGTGTTGCTCACGAACGCGCCGAGCAGGCCCGCCTCGCGCGCCGTGCGCATGTACTCCCCGACGGACGCATCGCGCAGGAGCCACGCGAGCAGCACCGCGTCGAGGCGGAAGAAGTCGCCCGCGCCCGCCTGCGCGCCCGGCGCGGCGGCGTCCGGCTTGCGCAGGCGCGTCGGCGTGGCCTTCGGCAGCGTGAGCGCGGGCGCGAGGACGATGTGCGTCGCGGCGGCGAGCGAGGCGCACGGCCCTGCGCCGTTGGCGTATGTGACGCCCTTCTTTGTGCGGATCGCGTCGCGCAGGGCGTTCAGCGGGTCTGGCGTCGTGCTCATTGTGGTGGGTGTTGATGAAGAGACAGGTTACACAGGCGCCCGAAGTTGTAGTCGTTGTGGACGTCGTACTCAGCGAGGGATGGTAGGAGTCATAATTCGAAATAAAAGTCACGGTACAATGGTTTAGCGGCTGTAACGGCCCTAATTCGGGAATGCGAGGCGGTAACTTCCAGCGGATCAATTCTCTGTGCGCTGGGTTCAAGACTGTCCCCTCCAGAAAACTTGGACGCCATCGTTCGGCGCAGCGGAAGCTGTGCCTGGGCTTGGAATAATATGTCGATGACAGGCCAGGGAAGCAATTCTGCAACCTGCTCGACAGTCCGAGTTAGTCTTCGGAGACCAGGACATGTCGTCAGACGCGCGGGAGTTCGTGCCCTTCGTAAACCTTTTTGCTTTTGAAAAATGTTTTTGATTGTTCGGAGTGCAGGGAATGATGATAGTATAATTTATAAGACTCGATGGCATTGCTAGCAATTTTTTGTAAAGAGATACATATGTCAGTTTTGTTTTGGGGGGTTCTCCTTCGTTTAGATTTCCCAGAACAAATTTCACACAGATATTACAAGTCAATTTAAAATGTTTTCAAAGCTAATGGAAAATACTTTTTACTGGTAAGTCTCTTTGTACCCAGGAGATGTGTCGAGGACCTTCCGGTCGACTACGGATGACCGACCCAGGTGCCATACTGCACAGAGACCACAGGTGCCAAACTCACAAAACTTATCCTCATCGGCATTTTTCGCAGTCGATGCAATTCTTGTCAAACCAAGTTCGACAGCTATTCGATGCAACTGCCGCCGTCCCGTAAGAACTGAAATAAGGACCGCTCCTAAGCCACTTCAAATGACGCAGCACAAATTGACCTGTCTTCCTATTCGTTCGCTAGTAAAGTAAGACGCCAAGGAAGGATAAATGCATTGGAAAAGCGGATTTGAATGTCTGGTCCGCTGCAACTAAACGCAGTGTAGATCCAGAGTTAATTTAGAAGACGGCGAAGCGAGGAAGCAGGCAAATGCTATACAACTCTCTCACCGACTTCAACATTACCGACAACCTTCAGCTAAGTTCGGGACGAGTCGACGTCTATGTATTAGCTGGACAGAATGGCAAGACCAGCGAAAGATATATCACGTTCAACTTCAGGATGCGGTTGACCGGCAAAGACGGCTGTCATTTGTCGCCCGGTCTTGGACGTGCTCGACGTTCTCATCATTCCGACACATCTCGACCTCCACTTCAAGGATACGATGTTTCTCGCATCGAAAGGGCTCTTAAGGACGGTGTCTGGAAACATTGGGCGTCGGCGAGGAACATATCGCAGTCTCTCTTCACTTGAAATCGGAAAAGACGCGGTCACCATCCCCTCTCTTTCTGCTTCGTTCCCATACAGTTGGTTGCGCGACTCGTGCCAATGTCCATCGTGCGTGCATCCATCTACGCGCCAAAAGCTTCACAGATCGTCGGATTTCGCTGCAAGCGTCCGGCCGACCTCAGCAGAGGTGGTGGACGGGGGACTGCGAATCAAGTGGGACTCAGAACACGTATCGTTCTACACTGAAGACTTCCTAGCGCGATATTCGTCGCCTGACAAGCTCTTCGCTTTCCACCGGGATGTCCAGGCTGAAACGTGGACAGCAGACCGCTTCTCTAACCTGTCCAGAGAAGACCTCGCCGTGCCCTATTCTGAGCTGTCCGACCGGAAGACGCTCCTGTCAGTCTACACGCAGCTGCTGCGTTACGGACTTGTCTTCATACGAGACGTACCAGCGACAGAAACCTCAGACGAGAAGTGCGAGTTGCGCGTGCTCGGGGAAAAATTGGGCAAGATTCGCAAGACGTTTTACGGGGAGACCTGGGATGTCAGGAATATACGAAACAGCAAGAACATCGCATACACGAACCTCGACCTTGGCCTTCATATGGATCTTCTGTGAGTTCTGCGATCCGAATAAAAACGCGTGCTTACAACGCTTCTCAAGCTATTTTAAGGAGCCTCCGCGATACCAAATACTACACTGTCTGCGGAACCGCGTTCGTGGCGGCCATTCCATCTTCGTAGACGCTCTGCATGCGGCTCACCAACTCCACGACGCGTCCCCTGACGCCTTCGCGCTTCTATCAGAGACGCCTGTCCCATTCCACTACATCAACGACGGGCACCACCTCCACAACTCGCACCCAACATTCAAGTCCGAACGCCACCCATCACAGAAGTCTCCCGCGCTCCTCTCAAGCGTCAACTATTCTCCGCCTTTCCAGGCCCCGCTCCCCGCGTCGACGCCGCCCGCGTTCTACCGCGCGCTCGAAACGTACGCCGCGCGGATCAATGACCCGCAGAACTGCTTCACGCACCTTCTCCGAGAAGGCGACGCGGTCGTGTTCGACAACCGCCGCGTTCTGCACGGACGCACCGCCTTTTTCGAAGAGCGCCAACACGAGTCGGACGACGGCGAGACAAATCGGTGGCTGAAGGGCTGCTATCTGGAGGAAGACCCCGTGCTAGATCGTATGAGGGTGCTCAGCGCCGCAGTCAAATGTGGAAGCGCGTAGGTGACATTTACGTGAACTGTGAAACAGACTTACGACGCGTATGTTAAGGTGAAGGTATCGTTACGCTCCTTCCTCCAGCTCCAAACTGTCCAAATAGGTGTATTCACGAAATAAAGGGGTTGGTTCGCATTGCTTCTTCTACAAATATCAAATCTCGCAACACTCGTAGCTTCATGTTGCTCTCCATTGGAACGTATAATTCGAACATCCAAGAACAAAACGTCTTTCGTACCCATCCAGAGAATAATTTCTTACCACATATTCTCGAGTTTCGCAACGAAAAGCAACTCTTGACGACTTACGCGCACATACTCCGCTGCGAGGCTAGGTCTCCACATTACGTCAAGCGCGATCCCAACTACTCGCTCCGAAGCTCAAGCTTTGGGGTTTTCGGTTCTCAAACGTCCATCTACTCGTCGCCGTTCTAAGTTAACATAATCTGTGCTTGCGTTCTCGCAGCATATGCTAAGCTACTGATTGACCCAGGGAGCACCTTTGTGCGCTTCTTACAGGGCCATACTCCCTGCTTGCGCCGACGATTGCTTTCAAAGCGCATGACTATACTGTAGAGAAGTCGGTCGTCGTTTAACGTGTGAGCTCAGAACTGGAGTGAATAGGAGATAAATACAGCTTGTCGTTCAAGCAAAAATCAAGTGAGTAGTATATAAAATACACAATGAGAAGACCTGATGATTTCACAGAATAAAAGTAGATTGCTTAATATATGCTACTTACAGGACAGTCCAAGGTCGAAGTCGAGGAAATGTCCTGACTGAGATGGCGTTCAAACCTGTTGCATCTCGGCTTCCCCGTCTTCAAGAGCGTCTGCGTTGTCCTGTCCTTCCTCTTCTTCCAACTCTCTCTGGTACAGCAGAGCAACCAATTCTTGATGCGTTTCTACTACTCTTGCATAAGGATAGACGGTATCGTCTTCTGGCAACTCAAGAAGCAATTTCTTTATGCCACAACTCAAGAGTAACTCTCGGTGACTCTCGGTGATGCTTGAACAGTACATGATCGCAATCTCTTCCAGCTTCGAGAACCCGGCGCAGGGCACGTCTTTGGTGCGGCTCTTTAGGAAGTCCACAACACTCTCAGCCGAGAAACCCGTACAGACGCCTATGTTGAAGGTCTCGAGACTCGGCAGCAGGCGTGTCTCCCGTACTTCGTCCGTGATTGTAAGTCCGCGAAACATAGCGTCTGGAATGACGGTATGGTTGATCGTCAGATGCTCGAGTTCCTGAGTGTTCTCTAGACAGTCTAAAAGTCGTATGTCGGTGTCCCCGAAATCGCCCAGCGAAATACGCTTGATAGGTGCTTGCGATGCATTCAGAAAGCTGTACAGATTGCTCCATTGACGCAGCACGGTATGCGGCTTACCCCGCAGACCTAGTTTACTAAGATTGGGCGTGATAATGCTGTCGAGAAGCAGGTCGACGTTTGCCGGAAGGCACCAGGTCACGAAAAATGTTTCCAGTTTATTTAAAAATATCCTTTCGCCTGGTGGACTGAATCCATGCCTTGCCTGGCGGGTGATATCCATGACAGCAGTCTTCAAATTGGGTAGTCCTTGCAAGATCTCAATGGCCGTTTCTTGACACAGGTCTCCGCCATCGCTTAAGTCCAGCAACTCGAGATGCTCTAGCTGTGTCTGTGTCTTAACTGAATCTAGGTCGGCAAGACATCCACAGATGGCAAGAGACCGCATATTGTTCCTCGGCGGACCTAGATATAACTTTAGCTGGGAGTCGACCTCTCCGCTGTTGTCAAGCGTGCCGCAGTAAAATATTTGTTCTGCATTCACCATTTCGTCCACTCCGACGGCTGCCATAAGGGACTCGGGAAATACACCACGGAAGCGACGGACCCGTGCCCGGTGAGGCGCGAGCGTCGCCAGCATTCCCTCGAGACAATCATATAGTTCCTTCGTCTTCTCGGGTCCTGGGAACATCTGGATGTCCTGATCGAACATGCCGATATTAACCTGAAGCTCAGCTGCACCTGAACGCTCCACCCAGAGCTTCACGAGTTCGCCAATGTGAGCACCGGACTCCTGCCAGTTCGGAACCTCGATACGTGACCACAATTGTTGGTCATGGAGTGAGATTGCGCGCCAGGCCTTGCAGACATGTGTCAGTACGACGGGTGCATCATTGGGCGAGAAGCTCGACTTCTGGGGTAGGCAATTTTGGAAGACCTCGCGGATGAGTTCCTGAGGGAGACGCGAGAAATACGACTTTTCCATACAATGGCTGTCTTTTTTGCCTTATTTTTTTTTTCGGCACTATTCTGTAGGTTTTTGGAATTTTGGCAGTTTTGCTTCTGCCTTCACTCAACGAGTTTACATAGCAGAGCCGCTCTTGACTCTGCGTACGCAAAGACAGGAGCACTTTGTCCTTCCTTCGCATTCAAAGCATATTCAAAGAAACATGCATACGGCCGTACAATGTTCGTCCCGCAGCATTGCTTTCAATGCTCTTCATGAAACGCAACGTTGCTCTTCGAATCAAGTCCTTGCAACGCTAAGATGAAAGGGACAAAGTGCAAATTACTGATCTAGCTCAGAGTGATCTATTCATGACAGTCCTGCTTTGCACGATGACTGTACGGGCAAAGTAAGTTCTTCATTGCATCCACAAAGGTCATATCTCATGATGCAGGTAATCAAGGTGTATTAATCGCTGCGTTCGTCATTCTTACAAGACAGACAGCTGGAATTCGTATATTTAAACCAATAATAATAATATTAAATGCGTCGCAAATACAATGGGAAAAAAAACAATGTGTAAAGTCGGATGAGAGTAAACACTAGATGTAGAACAATTCTTGATGACTTCTCTTGAGTGCAAAGGCGATAGCATGAAATGACGGGGCCAAGCCGACAGCCGACCCATAAAATAGGTGAGAGTAGACGTGAAGATGTGAGTCTCTTGATCGTCAAGCACTGACAGACTGTCGAGATGACCTATTGACGCGAATGATCACATTCTCTACTCCTGATTTTTCAATATCAACGCGGTGAGATGCCAAGATTTTCCGACAGAAAGACAGCCTTATTCCACGAAGTTTTCGTCCATGATTCTGTAGACCCTTTCCACGTGTGTTGAGCATAGAAACTAGATCCTTCACTTCGAAGTCGTCGCATGCCTCAAGCGAAAGGAACTCTAGCAAGGGCAATATGTTATGCATAACCGGGACCCGGTGGTCCAGTCTCAGTGCCTTCACGAACGCGCTGTCAATCGAGCAGTGGCTTAGCGAAAGGTTGGTAAGACTGGGAGTTAGCCTGAGGCAATCGAGCAGCTGAATATCGGTGAAACCAATTTCCTTGATAGAAAGCTGCATCAGTGTGGGCCGGCAGCGCTTCAAGAATCGCCTGAGATGTGTCCATTGTCTCCGCGTTGGCGGAGGCCCCCTTAGACCCAATCGTCGGAGGTTTGGCGCGAAAAGAAGATCGAGAATCGGACCGACGTCGACCAACCAGTCCCAGGAGATGAATAGAAATGAGAGACTCGGCATAGGGATCTCAGGAAGCATGATTTCTCTAGAGTACTCGCCTTGAGCAACGTCCAAGGTACATGACTCGAGCCATGGCAATTCTCGCAGCAGGTCAATAGATGTGCCTATTGACATTTGACCTTCTCCTTGAAGTTGCCACAAATCCAGGTGGGCGATTGATCTGAGAGAAGAGAACGCTTTAATGTCGAAGAATGTTTGTCTAAGGGATAGACACCGCAGTGAATCCGGTACGATGAGAGTCTGTGGCGTAATGCGTGTCCTCCCATTCGTGACATCGGCAGTGTCGCAGATGAACAGGTCGTCCAGCTTCGTCATGTCCTCCAAACGGAGATCGTCCAGCAGAAAGCGCGGGAAGACGCGTAAAAGCTTCCTTATCCGGTGCGCATGCGGAGCAAGAACTTCCACTACTCGTTGAATGACCAACACATGGTCTTCGGTGATTTTCCAGGGCTGATAATCACTGGCAAGATGAAAATCGATTGATAACGGCCGTTGCCTGGACCTTTCCAACCACAATCTGCAGAGATCCACAATCCCTCCACCAAGTCCTTCGACCGGAGACGGAAGGTAAATTGTATCCCACAAAGCCGACTGTAATATGGCACATTCCCGCCACCAACTGCATACATGAGTTAGAAGCAAGGGACTCTCGTACGCCTTGAACGAGGGCACCGTCGGTAAAGTCAATAGAAATATTTCATAAAGAAGCTCAAAAGGTAGCTTGCGCAAAGAACATGTTTGAAGAGATGTGGTAATCTGGTCTTCGCAGAAGTCCGTGTCCATAAGTTTTCGTTTCCCTTTTCGAGGATTTGTCGGACACGCTGACACAATGGGCGAGAACACCGAATGGTGAGGAAGTCGATAGGTGTAGGTAGCCACGGTGAAGGAAGAAGAATGCAGCTGTCGACAGAAAGTTATATCTGCAAAAGAAGGAGATGAGGAGAGAGCAAAGAAGAGAGGTCGAATGATGCATTCACCTTTGCAGGAGCTTACAATGCAATGGGCCGCAAACCGGTGACACGATCTTGCCGAGTTTGTACAGCAAGTGACTACAAGGACGCCTCACGCAAAACATTTGTCGCGCGCCACTAAGTACCCGTCGGTAAGGCTGGTATGTAGTTGTAGGTATGCGTATTCCCGGCTGCAGTCCAGCATTTTAAACCAGTAGGTCTCGTGGAGTTACGTCTGTTGCATTGGGTTCGCGGCGTGAATATCAAGTTGTCCACATTCGCGCTGAGAATAAGAAGAAACCTATTGGGATATTTCCTGTCTACCTTAAAAAATGTGATGCTCACTAGACTCGAAATCTATATAATTGATTTATGTGGAGTTTTCAGCATGAAGCAAAAGAGACTGAACGTGCATACTGTACGATATGAGACTAGCGTGAGTCTCCGAACTGGCCGAGAAACCCCATGGAGCTCCGTGCCACACAAAGTAATTTTATCCAAAAAGACTGCAATATCAAACTGCCGTGCTAATATGCACGGAAACACCAGTCTTCAAAACAGGCTGATAATTCGGAAAGCTGGCATAAGGCGTTTTTGAATGTTGATGTCGGACGAGACGACCGTAGGAAAACAAGACGTCGGTGGCGCAGATCGACGTGACTCCGGGACATATGCGAACCTAGCCCACACGCCACGCCTGGGTATTTTGATTTATTATCTGTGGAAATGTAAAGACTTATACATTTACATGTTATTTTCTGCTTAGAAAAGGGGAGCGAAGGGAGGGAAAAGAAGGGGAGGGAAGGTGTGTGGCTGCATCTTTACAATTTCGTAAATACCAGGAAAAGGGCCAAGCAGAACTCTTACTTCAGCGCCCATTCGACCTAATTTTACGCTAGCTCGTGTACTTGGAAAGGCAGAATTCGGCCTATAGTTGATTAACTCGTGGCGCCGAGCGGGCCTAGCAATTGAGACGTAGAATTTCTGTAACGTAACAATACTCGGACTGCATGTCCATGTACATACGTATATGTATACATTCCCCCATTGAGCTGAAATTAAAGGTCCCTTGTTCGAGGCGAAACTCGAAGACCGGGTAAATAAGGATTCAGAACGGTGATGTCTCAAAAGCGGACGGTAAGAAAAGGAAGCTCGATACATGATGAGCATTACTCGCCCACTTTCGCCAAATGCTTCAATTCGACTTGATGCCCCACTTCCTTTGCAACATTGTCAAGCACGAGTCGCGCTCCTCAGAGAATTTTACGACCTCCCGCCTCTGTGACGTCGGTAGCTCTTCGATTACCACCGAGTACGGATACTGGCCAAGAAACACGAACGACAATCGAGGAAAGAGTTCGACATACTCTTCTGCTAAGTTCCGCATGTTCGCCTCATGCCAAATCTCCCAAGCATAATTCCTCCTTCTCTGCTGCGTTTCGAACTCTGTGTCTAACGGCGGCAGAGAGTTGAGGTAGTTGTCGTCTTCTAAAGCAAGGTAGTCTTCTAAATCGTCGCCAGGTGGAAAAAGCCGGACTACGTAATATCCTAGAGAAATCTCGTCCCTACTGTCGCGCCATCCCTCGCACTGGTACGAGTCTCTGCTGAAGGCAAGAGATCGCAGTCGTTGGAGTCCCTTCAGTTCTTCCTGCAACTCCTCATGGTCGATGAACCAATTGTGCCGCCACCCAGACTGTTCACCTGCGGAGAGCCACAACATCTCTAACGATGAGATCAAACTGATAGCAGAAAGTGCCTTGATGGAAATGCTTTCTGATCCAAAAACGAGATATAGGGCTTTCAAAGAGGAGAACTGGGGCGCTGAAATGACAGGTAGCAGCTGGTCCTCCAAAATGCTCGCATGCATTGAGTACTTAAACGCCAGGTTCTCCAATTGAGGGTTTACCGCGATGAAGCCACAGTTAGCATCACTGGGACACCCATTGAAAATAAGCTTCGTCAAGTTGGGCATGTATCCGAGCTGCTTGAGATACTGACTTCCGACTTCGTCGATTTGTAAGTGTTGCAGCAGGCGCGAAGCCGTCCCATCCAGTGGAAGCAGTAAGCGCAGAAGTGGACTGTCATCATCTCCACTGGATACGCGGCAATGGTCGAGATGAAGTTTACGCAGGCGCGGAAACGTTGGAAATTCGTTGATCGGCGGAGGTGGAGCTGTCGTAAACGCTAGGCCCTCCAGAGCGAGGTCTTCGCAAGAAGGTGCAACGTGAAGGAGAATGGAGTAAATTAGGCGGCCAGTGAGTACTGGGCTTTCATTTCTTGAAATAAGCAAAAGCATTGAAACTGAAATACGGAGGGTTTGAATTCCCGACCAGCAATTCCCGTTTATTGCGTATGCTGAGCTGATACTGGCGTCATGAAGCTGCGTTATCGAGAACCTATCGATGCAAAGATGGCGTAAAGGTGAAGAGGACAACACTTGGACCAACATCGGGGGCATAGGTGTGAAATCGTTAAACTCCAGACATTCCAAATTGGTCAAAGAATAAGCCACCACGCACGAAAGGCTACTGAGCAAGAGGTGATACGTGCTCCATGCCTTTCGCTTGAGATCTCTGACCTCCGGACCAGTATCCTCTGTGAGGGTGAGACCAGTAACTTCTGTGATGTATCTCCCTTCGCTAGCGACTGTGAGTCGGCGTACGCACGGGCCCAAAGGATATTGTATATGCTGTCCCCTGGAGCGCAATTCCCCTTCCTGGAGAAGAAGGTGTACCAGCATGATGGATCCCGGGCTGAACGTGAATCGGACACTCGCGAACTGCACGGAGCGTGCAAGCTGCCGACAGTCACGGTCTACTAAGGCCAGAGAGGCCAGATCGGCTGCGTCGAAGTACTCGACAATGTCGGACAGCAACTCGAAAGGCAGCTTCTGTAAAGGTGGGTAATTCGATGAGACTGGGCGGCCCTCGTTAACCCGATCGAAAGCTAATGGTAGAGGTGGAGCTACATCTCGGGCGAACTCGTCCTTTCCGCCAGTGAAAGTCGGCATCAGAAGATTCAAGATCTGCGCCGGTTCGCTACGTTCTTCGTCAGTCATTTTTTTTAGAGTAAAATCAAATAGAATAAAGTGTTTG
The DNA here is from genome assembly GCA_021029095.1 of Phellopilus nigrolimitatus. Lineage (NCBI taxonomy): Eukaryota > Fungi > Basidiomycota > Agaricomycetes > Hymenochaetales > Hymenochaetaceae > Phellopilus > Phellopilus nigrolimitatus. The sequence continues at coordinate 599,841 of JAJOHG010000014.1, forward strand.
TGTATCGTGTCTGTGAGATCAAACTCAGCGATAGTAATCGGTGTACGAGTTCAAGTCAGTTTTGGAAGGTGGCCGACGCGCCTCAGACGCGTCCGGTTCGTTGTGACAGGAAACGTTCAACTGGAGTTTTCGTGGCTCTCGCTCTGCTCTCCTTCAGTCATACCACAAATCATATACGATGGACTGGACTGCAGACTCGAACAAGGCTCTGAAGCTGTCGCTTGGTGAGTACCGGTGAATATGGGAGGCTCTCAACGTATAACGTGGCTGCCAGTACGTGCACCGGAAGACAAGGCCATCCTGTCAGACGAGGAAGCATACGAGTTCCATCCTTCATTCACATATCCCGTAAGTAACACTTCTACTGCATCGAAGGAGCATGCTAGATTATATGCAGATATTTGGCGAGGAAGAGAAGATATATGGCTACCGCGACTTGGTTATTGATGTGAGCATGTACCTCTTCGTTCAAGCATTCGGTCCTGATGGGTTTATTCAGTTAAGATTTTCCTCGGGCTCTCTTGCGCAATATTTGTCCGTCAGCTCTTCCGAAAGGTTACCGTCAACGACAACAGTAGACGACGTGGAAGGGACGCTATACAAATTCATTCCCGCTGGTACGCTGGTCTGCTTCTGCCTGGTTCACGCGTTATCCATGGGCTCAGGACAAACGTGAAAGATTATTACAGGAAGGAAGAAGAATTCCTTGCACGCGTCGAAAAAGATGCGCTGAGCTTCAAGCCACTCGGCGAAAAAATACATTCGTACAAGCGCAAGAACGCATCCGGCGGCAAGGGGAAGGCCAAGGCGCTCGTGTCAAGCGACGACTTGGACGAGGAAAGCGATGGTGTTGTAACATTCGAGGTCTACCATGTGAGTATGTCCTGTAAGTGAGCTCTCATACTGTCTGACTTGGTCCCAAGGCAACATTTGCAACGCCTGGATTCCGCGAATATCACCGCAGGATGCAGTTGTTCATTCTCTTGTACATTGAAGCAGGCTCATACATAGAAGAAGACGACGAAAATTGGGAATTTGTCGTTCTGTGTGTTGTGTCTTCTTTCTTCCCTTTAATTAATTTCGCTGACCTAAGTCTTATAGATATGAAAAGCGAAGACGGCGCGACGCGTCGCGGACACCGACGTATCACTTCGTTGGCTACTCTTCGTTGTACCCTTTCTACTGTTTCCCCGAGCGAGTGAGGATGCGCCTTAGGTGATTGCTATTCTTTACATTCTATTTCTATTTCCTTCCTGACTCACATCTACCATCAAGTCAATTCGTCATTCTTCCTCCATACCAGCGCTCCGGCCATGGATGTGAGTCTTTTAACCTACCCCCTCCGATCTCCATATTGACTCTAAATCTTCACCTGTAGCTTCTCTGTACAACTCGATTTATCAGTACATCCTCAACGAGCCGCGCATCTCCGAGCTGACCTTAGAGGACCCGGCGGAGGCATTCGAGGACCTGCGCGACCTGTGCGACCTGCGGATGCTCCTTGCGCACGCAGAGTTTATGGGCGAAGCGTTGGGCGAGCCGGGCGCTGCGCATATCATCAAGGGAAAGGGCAAACTAGGCCCGCCTACCGAGAAGGGCTGGATCGAGAAGTGGCGGCGGGACCTCAAAATCGCAGGGGTGCGCAGGCGTCTGTACCTGATAACAAACCTACTCACTCATCTATACGGGTTTTCAGAGGCAATACCAACGGTTGATCGAGATGCTAATACTCAAACATGTGGAACCCTCTGACACAAAGGCCATGCGAGCATACAGGCTGCAAGTCAAAGAGCGACTGTATAAGTTCAACTACGTGAGCTCAATTGGTCTGTTTACTCTTAGTCGTGACTCACCCACTTCCTACACAGCAAATTTTGACTGAAATGACAAGGGAAGAGAGACTGGAGAAGCTGGAAGAGACATTCCAGAACGTTAAGGAGGGCTACCAAGCCATTTTGTCTGCGATATAATTTATTCTGTTTGCTGTCGAAGTTTTATCGTTCTTTATTGCTTATTGCTTTCAGACGGCCTTCGGAGGAAAGAGTAGCTCATGTCTGATCTCTTAACAACGTAGTATATATTCAAAATTTATATTGGACTTATGGGTAGCAATGATAAGGGCTTGATGTTAACCCAGGCTAATTTTATTACAGCGAGCTAGATTACGAGCAATCCATTTCTGCACAAGGCGTTCAGATGAGCCAGTCGATCTATTAACAACAGAGCCTCAAACGACTCACCTATTTCACTCACGACCGACGCCGGCGTGCACAGCAACATCTCTACCTCTTGACGTTCCAACTTGTCCAGATCGTCATCAAACACCTCCGGAACCTCGCCGCCTTCGTCACGAGCAACTTCCTCTAGGCGCACGCGCCCGGCAAGAGCGAAACCCGCCTCCGTCTCGGTGTCGAGGTCCCTCTCTCGGACGTCTCGCGGCGGTAGATCCGGCGCCGCCTCTTCTTCCTCCGCCCGCATGCAGTCGCAAATCCGGTGGAGCGCAAGCTCCGAAGTAGCATCGCTCAAGACGGCCTTCGCCTCTTCCGACGCAAGGCCCTTCGCGAGCGGCCTGTTGGCCGCGAAGATCGGCCCCGCGACGACACGGTCGTGAACAAGAACGACGACACTGTCTTTCCTGTCCACATCAGGGTTGCTCTGCACCCTCCTGTAATTATTCTCCAACGTGAGTTCGCAATTTATAATATTTTTGCAACGTTGACAGACCTGAACCTAGCCTTGACGCATCCCGCCTTCGCGACCCACTCCAGAAGTCGAGTTACTGGGTCTCGAGGAATGTCGGGATGCAGAATCTCGAGGACCTCTTCCATCAGTTTCTCGATAATCGGCGCTACAAAGGGATAATTGAAACCGCTATCCACAAATATCGCGCCCATCACACTCTCGAAGACATCGCCGAGCACCTTCGGAGGGTCATATCTCCAATCATTGATAGCGACGTCTTCGTACGAAGCTGCGCCGAGGAACACAACCTCCCTCGCGATCTCCTTGCTGAGTTCCACGTTATTTGCAAGCAGGTATTTATGCAGAGAAAGTCGCTTCACGGCTAGCGCTGAGATGGTAGCGTTGCATATAGCTCGAGCGCGCGCCCACGTCAATTTTCCGGAATTCGCTTCGGGAAACTTATTGTAGAGGTATGTTGTAACCACGAGTTCGATCACAGCTGTAAGGCAAGAAGTCAGAAACCTGATTGACGGAAAGACGCGAGTAACTTTTACCGTCGCCCAGAAACTCCAGTCTCTGGTAACATGTGCCCTCCAATGAGTCAAAGGAAGCATGCTTCACCGCCTCAACCAGAAGATCCCCGTTTCGGAACTTATATTGCAGGTCCTCCTGAAGGGCTTTGAAGAGCGCGGCAGGGGGACGGCCATCAGGCGTAGGATACCTCTCTGGCCAAGGCAAAGGTCCTCCAAAACACAGTCCGAGAGCATTGCCATTCCGAAGCGCTAGGTCAACCCCGCCCGCGATGTAGCTCGCGCCCAACGACGCCTCCATACAATCCTGCAGGCTCCGACGAGGAAATTGTCTACGAACAAGCTGCACCTTCTCTGTGCCAACCTCGCATGCGCCTGCATCCTCAGGAGGCGGGAGGACGCACTGCCATGTGCGCTTGTGCCGATTCTCCCCGCTCAGGAAGCGTTCGAGGCCAACCTGCCGCGCGCGATCGAGTAGCAGCCGATTAGAAATGCTATTCTGCTTGAGCACGCTAAGCTGCCCTTCGTGCTTGTGCGGAAAGTGGTTGTACACGTACACGATGACCGATAGTTTGAGCACACTGTCGCCCATGGTTTCCAACCTCTGGTTGCTGAATCCTGCCATCGTGCAGGGAAGAGTGAGGGCCTCGACCATGAGCTCGTCCGGAATCGGCGGAAAGTTCAAGGCCTTCTGACAAGCTCTAGCACGGAAGACATCGCACACGCGTTGGCAAAGGGGGGCGAACACCTGAAACGTCTGAACGGCCTCGTATGGTAGTGCGGTGCACCTGCAGTAGGACTGAGGAAGGAGAAAGGTTGATGATGAAGGTGCTTCGACGTCCTTCTGCACAGTTATATTTCGTCGCTCATAGGATGCGAAAGGATATCGGGCCATAGACGAGACCTCCAAGATTGGTCCACCAGGTGGTTTTGGCACCTCCACTTCATCAGAGTTTTTTGAATGGTATGGGGGGTACATATGCTCGAAATACTCCGCATAAGTAGTGTGTGTGTTTTCTGTCACAAACTCGGGCTTCGCATCCAGAGACAGGTCCAGTCTGAATCGTTCCAAGAGTAAGGGCCTAGCAAATTTTTTCGCATTCATGAGGACGAGCCTGCCCTCGTCACGCTCACTAACGGCGCTCCAATCATATGTCCCTCGTTCATCCGCCACCGCCCTCCGCATCGCTTCCCAATCGATTGCACCGGCGGTGTCCAGAGGAACCAAGAAACACGCGAGCGGCGATGCTATCGGGCTCGCGGTGACGCACCACCACAGCCCCATTTTCGTGAACTGTTCGAGGAGGTCGATGTTAAAATGCGCCGGATCCGTTGCCATCTGTGCCGGATGCCCGTCGTAGCGTAGCCGCACCTGAGTCCCCCGGACGACGATGCTTACCTCCGGGAGGACACACCCGGCAACAAGCCCAGCGCACGTCCGGTCGTCCAACTGGACAGCATGTAAATACCACGGTGGCCCGGCCTTCCAGGGGATTGCCACGAAGACGTCCATCATCTTAGCGACGGCGCTGACCTTCGCTATGGGGCGGCCATCCGCATCCTCGATGACGTCGCCCTTCTTCGGCTTGACGGGCGAGAGATAGTCGTCGAAGACGCCCAGGCCGTGGAGGGCGCGGACGGCCGAAAACGCCACGGCGCGCTTCGCCTCTTTCTTCGAATGCTTCTGTGGGCCATGGTAGACAAGCTGGTCGTTCGCGAGTGGCAGCGCGCGGGGAAGCTGTACGCTCGCACACTTATCTTTCATGTCGGTGTACTTTGGCTGCAGGGAAGACGTATATCTATCCCGCGGGATCAGGGCGCAGAGGTGGTCGAGCAGCGCGATAGCAGAATTGTAAGTCAAAGTAGCTCCTGTAGAAGGTATGACATAGTTTTCACGCTCGGCCAGGTCGCGCGGATCGTCTTGCTCGGGCTCTTGTTCGTTGTTTGAGGTATTGGTAGTGCTCGGAATGTTGGCGGTTTGGTACACCTTCTTCAGGTCAGGCTCGGTATTTCGGAACCCTTCATATCGTGTGAGATTGGTAGCATCGTTTTCATCGATCATCACGACGTAGGTAGACTTTTGCTGGCGGGCACGTCCTCGAGATTGCACATATCCGACCATGTGTCGTATCGAATCATACCTTATAACTAATTCACAAGCCTGGTAGGAAGAGTTCAAGTTAAATGTAAATTTAAGATGGAAAGCTTGCTCACAGGGAAGTCTAAGCCTTCCTCCGCAACCGAAGTCGCAATCACTTGCAAAAAATCAATTGCTTGCTTGCAAGATCATTGAACGGCGCCCTTACATAAATTCAGCTCTCCAGACCTAAACGCCCTCACGACATCATTCTGTTCCTTGAGAGTCATCCCTTTCAGGGTGTCGCTGGTGGCTCCGCCATCACCATGCCCCATCAGCTCATAGCATCGAATCCAGTCTTTGGTCGTGGCCACTCGACGAAGAACCCACGAGAGCGCAGTCGCCACCTGTCGTTGGTCGACGAAAATGATGCCTTGAAATGTCTCTGTTCGATACTTAACTAGAGTATTTATGGCGGCACGAAGCTTCGGGGATAACCAATCCATGGGTAAGGGATCGATGTCTGAAGAAAGACAAGCCTCGAATGTAGATAATACTGAACGCAGTTTCTCGAGCTTGACTGCCGCCTGCTTCTCAGAATTCTGCTGGTCGGTCTCCTCGAGAATTTCTTCGGCCTGTGACGATCCTAATGTACCGAGGGAGATCTTAAGAGACCGTTCATAGTCATGACGGGAAAGTTCTTTCACCATGTCTGTGGCATTAGAAAATAGAAAATAGTCTGCACCCGCAGGCCCGACGGCACTAAAAGTGACGTCGTACCGAACTTTCAAAGCTTTGATACCCAGTCCCGGAATGTCCAATAGCTCGCTTAATTGAAGATGCTCCCAGAGCGAGGGGTTATGGTATGTAAGGTAACACCCGAGCGGACTGGAATACTTGAGAATGACCTGAAGACATAGTAAATTTAAGTGTTTTGACTTTATCTCGATGAAAGGGATGAGCGTACTTCTACAGGCTTATGAGAGTGGTGGTTCAGTTCTTCTGCATGATCACGCACACTAAGAATATTCGCAGATAAATTTCTCTGGAGTGTTGTGATCGACTTTACTGGGATTCTTCGGGTTCCAAATTGGCGAGGCGGTCATGCCAAACACCCTAGGTTTGTCCTGGCATATGAAGTAGTGGTCCGTCATGATCGTGTTATAGGGATGCTGCTGCTGCGCGTGATGACATTCATCAAAGACCAGTAGCACGACCTAGTAGACAAAGAAAACAAGACATAAACACGTTAGAAACGGGACAAATGACACATTGAAACGCGACAGACTCGATCCATGCTCCAATAACCGTGCGTGAGCACGTTCTTGAAAATCTGAGCTAGGGCAGCTTTGGATGACAACTCGAGATATCATATTAGCGGAGTGCGGTATACCTGTCATAACAAAGCAATCCGCCTGTGCGAACTCGGTCTGCCACTTGTTCCTGTCCCATTCGTCGACACCCATCGCGCCTTTGTAGCCGCGCACCGTGAGGGGTGTCTGCGCGGCGAGGAAATCGCGCTGCTGATCGACAAGTGGGACCTTGGGCACGAGGAAAATGGTCTTTTTTCCGTTCGAGGTGGGAAGGGCCATGGTCCACTTGATGAGCAGCGCGGCGATGAACGTCTTGCCGCTGCCGGTGTCGAGCGTCGCGATGACATTGGCGCGCCGGGCGCGGGCGAGGATTTCCTCCTGGTATGCGCGCGGGATGAGTTTGATGGCGTCCTCGACGTCGGCCATCGTGGTAGAGAATTACAATTAGAGTAGAGTAATTTCAGAGACGCGACGAGGACATGGCGGTCACAAAGCGAGTTATATCAATCGCATATAGCTGTGTTACTGCGCTACTGCGTCTACTGCGATCTCAGTGCTGCGATCGACTACGCCGTAGACAAGCTCTTCACATAAAAAACGTATATCAGTCTCGCAATTGACTTCTGAACTGTGCTATGGCTATCAACGCAGACGAAGACACAGAATTGTCAGTCCCTTCGCAGTTCTGCTTCCCAGCGCAGCCGTCATAAACAAATATGCTTCATCCCTTCTATTAGCAACGACGCGCTCCGCCAGCACGGCATCCTTCCCCCGAAGCCCGAAGCACCGCGCACGCCGAGCCCACCACCATCGCCGACGCTCGATGAGCTGCTCGCGGACTTCGCGCCTGATGCGCTACGGGAACGCTGCCGAGGACGCGCATGACGATGACGAAGCGCGCGCAATCGAGACTTATAGGCGGCGGCGCATCGCGGAGATGCAACGCGAGCAGCGCCGCGCGCGCTTTGGGCGGGTGTATCCGATCGGGAGGGACGACTACAAGCGGGAGGTGACTGAGGCAAGTGCAGTAGACGAGGAGGGAGAGGAGTCGGCAGGGAAGGGCACGGGCGTCGTGTGTTTCTTGTACAAAGACGGGTGAGTTCTGTTGTCTGTGTGCATCAGCTCAGCTCATCGTCGCGCAGCCATGTACCGAGCGAACGCACATTCAACCACCTGCGGACGCTTGCTGGTCGACATCCGCGTACGAAATTCCTCTCGATCGTGGGCGACAAGTGCATAGCCAACTACCCCGACCGACATCTCCCTACCATCTTCATATACCGCAAAGGCGAGATCGCGCACCAACAGACATCCTGGGGCGCAGACAAGGAGCGAAGTCTCGAGGGTGTGTATTCTTAATGTTGTAGGGGATTTGCATGACTTATATAATGGAGACTTGGTAGAACTTGAAGCTCTCCTTGTCCTTACCGGCGCTGTCGTCCCAACCGAGCGGCCAACACCATCACGACAAGCGCAAGAAGAAAACGAAGAGAATGACTTATCGGACGACGACGACGGTTTCTCGAGGTCAGCAACGGCCAAAGTGAACGGGCAGGTACCCAAGAACATCAGGGGACGGACGAGCGACGATGAAGACTCGGACTTTGATATATGAATGTTGTACCAGTAATAACAGACTCAAAATCCCGGATATAAACCAAATGAAACATATCGTGCATTGTTGCGTTCATTCTTCTGTGGCTTCCTCTGCAGCTTCCTCTGCAGCTTCCTCACCATCAGCTGCGCCTTCAGCCGCCTCCTCAGCATCGTCCCCCTTTTCGCCTTTCGCCGTCTTGCTCCCAATGACGGTCGCGTTCATCCTACGCATATCTTAATAGCATATCACAAAAAGAAATGAAAGAAATTGACTCACGAAATCATGACTTGCAGCTTCTCGCCCGGTTGCCCGTCCGCGCCCGGGACCTCCACAGTGACGCGCTTGTTGCCCTTCCAGCCGTAGCTGCCCGTGCTGAACGTTGTGGGGAGCAGCGTCGCGGCGCCGAGCGCGCCCGGGTCCTTTGGTTCGGTCTCCGCTGTTGCTGCATCCTCAGCGGGGAGCGCAGGCGGCGTATGCGTGATGCTGACATGCAGCGGCAGTGCGTTCGCCTTGAATGTAGCGGGTGCGAGGGACGCCTGCAGAATGCAGCGGCGGTCAGTTGAGACTAAGCCATCGAGAAATGAAACGACATGCTCACCTTGGGTCCCTTCTTCCCCTTGCCCTTGCCTTTACCCTTCCCGCTTTTTGGTGGTGTCTTTGTTGCCTTCGCTGCTCGCGTTTTCTTCCCGCCCGTCTCCCTGTCGCTCGTCTCTGCCTCCGCAGCAGTCCGCTTAGTTCCTGCAGCCATACATCAGTAAAACGTGCCGCATCAAAGAGTAGATTCGGCCCAGTCTAAAGGCCAGTACATACCAGCCATGAGTCGTCGTAGTTGAAAATTTAGAGGAAAAAATGGGGTGTTGTTGCGGTTGTACCCATTCAGGTGATGCTTATTATAAGTAGTGGTCGCGTGTTCGGCTGAACGTTGCTTTGTGGCTGGCCTGGCAACGCGTCTTCCTTACGTCACGCGTCTCGACGCGTCTCAACATGTATCACGGCCGCGAGAAACAACTGTTCGTGGTCCATAAATACGGAAAAACAACGTAAATAAATAATCGAATCTGGATTATGAGGTTTACTGCGATAGGGGGAACTGTGAAGGAAGGCCAATTCCGTGTCTAATCCAAAATAGAATACGAAATAAAAGTGTATGAAAACTCAGCGAAAGGACTACATGAGAGGGGAATTCTATTCGAGACATCAGTCCCGCGGCGGCTTACGCTGCTATAAGTTTACATTTAGCACGCCGTTTAGTTGAACTGAGATCCGGCCATGCAAGCAGGACAAAACCTGTCCAAATGCGGAGCTATACATATGAACGAGTTGTAATCAGTAATGCCATGACGGAGGTCTGAAATTAGACTGAATTGCTTACTGTACTGCTCTGGGTATTGTCGACTAGCATGAAATCTATGTGAGCGATGGTTTGCAGCAAAAATATAAGGGGGTGGTTGGGAGGTAGGGTGCTTACTACTGCCAGCAAGTACGTTGACAGTTCGGTGGGAGACAGTCGATCGGGTGGTTAGGACTGAACTTGCACCTGTTGCTGACGCAAGTGACCTGTAAGCTAGATGTGAGTATGCGAGCTGCTGGGATCTTGATGCGCTCGTACCATTTCGTCAGGCTGGGCAAAAGGGAGGAGTGAGCAAACGGAGCAGCGGTGAGGAGGGGTTTGCTTACGAGCGGGGTCGAGTGGCCGCACCTCTTGTAGTAGTTCGTGACTCTGTGTTGTTGCGTTAGAACACATCGAAAGGCATCTTTCAGACAAGTCGCAGACCTTCTCCAATGGCACATAGCTGAGCGATATTAGAACGGCTTGACGATAAAACAGAGGAGAGGTGACGATCAAATAAACCTGCGGGGAAAGATCGATATTTGCTGAGCTCTTTCGTACCGTCTATCAAGCCTTTTATACGCAGACGGGAGTGGAGCCATCATCGAATGACCAAACCCAGGCCTGAAGTCGGCAAATTGTCTCGGCGTCGGGTCATGGCTACATATCGCTCTCATCACGAGTGAAATGTAGGGGTTAGCCTGTATCAATAAGCTCTCGTCTGCTCATCAACAATCTTGCTCGCAGAAGGTGGGCGCCACAAAAGCGCACACGCACACGATGACAGAAACCTGCAACCTGATTTTTCCCGAGATCTCCACCAAGGCTGTGGGTTTGGGGAGGCGCATGCCGCAAGGGGAGAGTAGTGAGTCATCAACCTTAACAGCGGTGCAGCCGTAGTCTATTAGTCGAAGCGCGAGAAGGAGGCCGCAGACATATGGCGCGCAGGCCAAGTGTTGGCGGCGCAACTTCCTTTGCACCGCCCGTCTGAGCTACGATACATGGCACGCTCATACTGTGGCGCAGTTTGGGATCCGATTTTCCAACTTGGGGAGTATCTGATAGGGACGCCACCCGGCCTTCGAGGTGACTGTGAAGAACGACTGCATATGTATAATGATGCACGGACTACAACACTGCACAGCAGGGCTCATCTCCATTATCTCCATGGCGCTCAGAAGTGTGCAGTCGCGGTAGGAAAGTGCATCAGATTAGCACGAGAATAGTTGAAACGCTTGCGCTTCCGACTCTCAAGTTTAAGTCCAAGTTGTTCATCGACATCGGTACGCTTCGATGGGACCGAGGAGGTGCTTCTAGTCCACGAAAGAAACAGATCGCAATTTCAGACACTCCGAGCGAAACGGTCCCGGGAAAAAACTCCAGTCCAATCGTGATATAATCAGGGGGACGCAAGTAGGACACGTTTTAGTAGTGCGCTGAGCAGTGGAAGGGTGAAAGTCAAGGCTGTGGCCGTATGAGCCAAGAAAGGCAACCAGAATTTGATCTAAGTACAAGCGCCGATGCGGTATGGACGCCCGTGCTACAGGAGGACACGGCGAAACTCCTAACGAAACACGAGCCATCCTCACTTCGCCGCTGACAGAATAAGTCTTGCTCATGGGGAAAAAACAGAAGAGATACGTGGAGTCGAAGGTAAGAGCGAATGTCCAGGTCATTACCCAGGTTTTTCGGTTCTTGCTGATTTTTCTTCCTATGGAAGGACATGGCCCTCCTACTCGCAGAATCTATCACTCACACGCAAGAAGAGAAAGCGATCGCGAAGAAGAAGCTTAATCACGTCCGTTATCCTCGCTAACTCTTCTGTCTCTGATATGATTAAGGATGTTGAGCTTTGCTGCGATCATCTCTAGGAGCGACACGAGGATCACGCAAGCACGAAAAGACCGCGAGCTTCTGGCAATGACAGATTGGTCGGTAAAGCCAAACCGTGTTTCGTGATCTAGTTACTGAAGCTTCGCGGCAGAAAAAGGCCAAGGACATCATACTGGCTCAGAAAGCTCAGGCAAAGAAACAAAAGGTCGAACTACGCAAGACGGCTAGCAGGCCTCATACACCTGCCGAGTCGCCCATTGCACCTATAAAGAAAAAGAAAGGCGTCTCTTTCGCATGAATGGTTCTCTAATTGCGTGGAAATCGCTGTTTCGTTCGATAGCTTGCGGTGCTTGCTGGTGAGATTCCCTGATATATACTCTTTGCATCGTGATGAGAGGAAGCTGTTGCAGGCCTTCAGGATGACCTTCCTCGACCGCATGAATCATGCCCCTAGGCACCCTCGACGGAACTAATTGAATATCGAGCCAAGCTTTACTGCAACAGAGGTCGGGACCTTTACTCGGAGAGTTTGCATCAGCATCACCCAAGCGATACATCTGCGTCATTCGATCACTTCTGAACAGCACGCGGGCTTTAAGCCGCGAGTTGCGTCCTACTATGATAGCCTTTTGGAAGCCGAAGCGGAAGTTATTGTTGCTTTCGTCGCTGTCTTTCCCGGACCTGAGGCCTCGCGTATCACATAATCAATCGACAGATGAGCTGTCGGCGACGTATCGGTCATCACCAAAAAGCCACATGCATGTATAATTTCATATTTACAATCAGACAACATAGTCCAATCGGATTCACATATGTTACGAACACATGTCTTCAGCTTGGTTCAAAATGTCTTCCATTTCAGAAATTAAGGGTGCACATTCGATCTTTACACTTCTTGCAGGATTAGATCTGTTCCTCCTGTGCGAATTATGCTACTGGCTGAGGAGTGGGCGAATGCTCAGAAAGAGCGGCGGCAACTCGCTACACATTTAGGAGCGGTATGGCTGGTACCATTCCAGAAAACCAGCCGATGATTTAAGGGGATCTGATAATTATGCTGAGATGGACGCAGACACGGGAGGTCAGTGAAATGATTTGAAATTAACAACTAGCGTGCGGCGACCCATGACAGGATAATGAGATGAAAGGGATGGTAGCTTACCGACAGCAGCTGACGAAAGTAGCTAGCCGATGTGGCAAATGGGCCATGGCCAACGCCGACGGACGCCGTGGTGCACGAGGTATTGAGATGGGCTTTGATCGACGCTGTCTCCAAAGATCTCAAGAACGACGTCAGCGGTGAGCAGAAAGCTTATAGAGTAAAGTTAAAACTCTGCATTTAATTAAATCTAAAGTTTCAGATACTCGTCTGTCGGATGCACAAGGAATATTTCATAACATTGCAGTTCGTCTTGTCATCTTTGAGCGCTTCTTCGCGGGGTGTCCTTATAGCTGTCCAGGTCCAAGAGAGCAGCAAGCTTTCGAGGGTCCGGAGAAATACGGTACACATAACGAACGGGGCAGAAAAGGCGCGACAAGGAACCATTCACAATGAACGAGAGGAAGCAGAGAGATCATCATCGAAGAACAGCCAGGAGCGTGCAATGTCCAAGCCTATGTGTTTGAACGACATTTTGACACTTGGCTGGGCCATCTGGCTGGCGGCATCCGCAGAGGACTTCGAGTGCAAACTGCTCGCGCAGACGCTGAAGGCTCCACCCTGCGCGGCAACTGCTGTCGCGACCGCTGTTGATTGTTAGGAAGCCTCCTAATGTTCGAGTGAGGCTGAGACCTTGACAGTGATAAAGGTGAAATAAAATTCATCGATCGGGCCAGATGTGGCCAATGCTCTGCTTGTCTGAGTAGACTTGTTGCGGAGGTGCACCAGGCAATCTGATTTCGGCAGCCATAATGTCGAAAGGGCTACCCATCTTTCCTGCATCAACGCACTCCTCTCCTTGTCAAGCTGCTTGATTTTCTCATTCTCGGCTATCTGGCTCGCAATCCCTTTTCAGAGCTCTTGAAAAGCGCGTACATCGCGGAAAGGCCCACAGCGTTCAAGCGGTCGAGATCCGCCTTATCAAATTTTGATAGTGCATCATTAAGCTTGATTCGAACGTCGTCCAATTCTTTGTTTGTGGCCTTCTTCTGATCCTCAGTTGCAGTTCTAAGATCATTGTTTGCTATCGAAGTTAATATCCCATATGACCAGTTGACCCACTTATCTCTGTTGAGATTGTCGGGATTCGTTCTTTTGTCCATGAAAGCTTTCATGGCTTCCTTAACAGAACCGTAGGCCTCTTTCATGTCCAGGATTAAATCTGGATTCGCATCCGGACACGTCAACTGCGGTGGGCTCTGGTTTGGAAAGAAATCAAGAATCATTCAATGTGATATCTAACATGCACGTACGTCCTTCAGGGTCTCGGGCATCCTGCTCCTTTTCTGCAGACCGCAGATCTCCCAAGGCATATCGTTCGATGGTCTTAGTATTGTCCACGGTCGAGCCCGCTTCTCCCGTCTTCTTTGCCATCTGCGATTTGGAGATCAGAAAGACAAAGACTGCATAACAATATTTCCCTTAAGACAAGCACACGGTTCGATGGCGTCAATTTAACTGTAGGATATGACAGCGCCCATCAATTCTCCCCACAACGGCACTTCTCAATATTCCTGAGTGTTTTTGATAAGTACAATACAAAAGAGCACTAGGATCTTACTGTGCACCTTGATCGCTTCTACACGTCCTTTCGCGGAGTCATTAACGCAGGGAATCAATATTCGGTGACTTCTTTCTTCCGTGTACAACCTAGTCCTTGTACACGCCTTCGACATCATTCCACAGCTTACGGGAAATTTCGCTAACCCATTTGTTCTGCGTCGCTCGTTGCTGTATGACACAGTCTTATTGGCAAGGTTTTTGACAGCATTCCAATAAGCTTCATTGGATAGCTTGATTTTCTTCCCCGCGGTGGCAGATATATTTAGTTTCTCGACGTAGGTGTCTTGCCGCGGTTTCGCTTGTCCTCGGTGAGAAGCCATGTCATAGCCTTGTTGTACTTCTTTTCAGCGTTCGCCGAACTTGTTGGTATCACCGCTTCGACATCGATGGTTGTTCCTGAGAGATCATACGCATCAGCTATTATCTACCTTCTTTTTGATAACTTTTCGATCGTCACTTACCCTTTCCTTTTGGTACTGTTTTTCCTAATCGTGTGATTTATACCTTTTTTACAATCACTGCATCGTATGAGTAAAGAACGTTTATAAGATTCAAACTTTGATGACGCGTCGCGTACATTGACGCGTTGTGATCTCGTGCTTTCCGATCACTCAAAAGCTTACCTTTGCTCTTTGCATCTCTATCACTTGCAATGACCTCGAGCTGCGTCCATCTACATCAATTAGCAGATCTTTCTGCGCCCAGACTATCGCAGCCCGTACACCGTGAAGAATGCACCCAATGCTTTGATAACCAAGTAAGTTCGAGCGCGAGCCAACTAAATACGCGCCACACGCCTTACACCATTCGAAGGACAGCGCAGCAGGTATCGACGTTTGCCTTTCGTGTTTCAATGGGGGCTGTCTGGATGCAGAGCGTCACCACGCGCGCACGCATGCTGAGAAGACCGGTCATACTTTTGCTCTTAACATCAAGCGGAAGCTCAAGCCCTCGAACTCCAAGCGGGTGCGTTCTCCTTCCGCTTGCTATAACATCTGTAAAGATCTATGCTTACGCGGCACGTGCGGTACAGGAGGAGAACGAGCAGCCGCCAGCAAAAATGGCAAAGCTCGCGATCGTGGAGGAGCGAGAGGAGGACAAATACGAGCACTCCACGACATTCAAGTGCTGGAAATGCGATGCGGGTGCGGGGAAAGAGCTGCCGGAACTCTCGGCCGAAGCGAAGGTAAAGGAGCTCACGAGGGAAGTTATGAACAGCTTGTCGTCTGCGCGCCAGTCTGAGGTCAAGGCCTGGGAGGAAGAGATTGCAGCCTGTGAGCACACCTTGATGCTGGAGCAGGCTGCCGTCGGTCCCATAGAAGCATCAGGGCTCGCACACTGCCAGAAATGTGACCTGAAAGAGAATTTATGGCTTTGTTTGACTTGCGGGTCCCTTGGATGCGGCAGGCAGCAGTACGGAGGTTTAGGCGGTAACGGCCACGGCTTGGAACATTATCAGGAAACGCGGCATCCAGTTAGCGTCAAGCTCGGGACTATCACTCCTGAGGGCTCTGCAGGTCCGTCTTCGACTCATTATGCACTCTTCAAAACTTACGATTGATCATTCTAGACGTCTATTGCTACATATGCAACGACTCCAAGCTGGACCTTAATCTCGCTGCCCACCTACATACATTTGGCATCAATGTTAGCACGCAGACGAAGACGGAGAAATCCATGACGGAGCTGGTTGCTACCTTTTTCTTTCTCTCTGACGCGTCGAGTCTCATGGCTTGTTGTTTCTAGCAAATTGAGCATAACCTCAAATTCGACTTCAGCTTAACAGGCGAAGATGGGAAAGCACTTGAACCCGTCTTCGGTCCGGGCTTGACTGGCCTCGCGAACCTGGGTAACAGGTAAATGCGTAATCTTTCAGGAGCACTTTTTATGATACTTATTTCGTGTTCTAAGCTGCTACATGGCCTCTGTCACGCAAGTCCTCTTCTCACTTCCAGTTTTCCGTGCTCGCTACTACCCAACGGCCGCTCACCACTGGCAGACATGTCCAGAGTCGCTGCCCGCCGCTTGCCTTGAATGTCAGATGCACAAACTCGCCGACGGACTCGTCTCCGGCCGGTATTCCAAACCGCGCACCGCTCCTTCAGATAACCCCCTTGCACACGACTCACCAGCGCCTGTTTTCCAGGAGGGTGTTAAGCCTGCGTCGTTCAAGGCTCTCATCGGCAAGGGCCACGCAGAGTTTGCAACGATGCGCCAGCAGGATGCGGAGGAGTTCCTCACGCACCTGCTTTCGGTGCTGCGCCAGAATGCAAAGCGGCTCGGGACAAAACCAGGAGGACGAGCCGACGGAGATATTCAAGTTCGGGATGGAGCAGCGCCTGCAGTGTGGAGACTGCAAACGCGTAAGGTATCGCGTGGACAGCCAGGACTCTGTCAGCGTGTCAGTCCCCGCAAAGGAGGTCGGGAAAGATTCGGATGGGAAGGTGCTCTATGAAGACGTCGCTTTGACGGAATCTCTGGGCGCTGTCACCGCAGATGAAGCATTGGAGTACCAGTGCCCGAGCTGCACCAAGAAAGTCATCGCCGTCAAGTGAGTTATGGGCTTTTAACTGCCGTTGGGCCGTTCTGATCTACAACATGCGCCTTACTTCAAGGCGAGCTCGCTTTTCGACTTACCCTCAAGTCCTGGTAATTCACGCGAAGAAGTTCCAGCTCGTAAATTGGGTACCGACGAAACTTGGTATGTCCAGAAGTGAGACGCCAGTGCTTCTTATCACTTGACACAAATATGTGCCTAGACATTCCGGTCATTTTACCTGGCAGCGACGAACTTGTTCTTGACAATTACCTGGGACAGGGCCTACAGGCTGGAGAGTCCGAGTTTCCGGAGGAGTCAGCAGGTACATTATTCCATTCACGAAGCACTTAGGACATTGAAGGATGACAGAACTCATGCTTCTCTCCAGTTTCGTCGGAACCGACTTTTAATGAGGTTGCAATGGCCCAGCTAGGAGCGATGGGTTTCCCCGACATTCGCTGCAAAAAGGCGCTGCTCGCGACAGGCAACGCCGATCCCGAGGCGGCCATGGAGTGGTTGTTCGCGCATATGGAGGATCCTGGTTGGTATTCAATTCACCTTTGAAGAATAATAGCTGATCGCGTTCTCTGGCGACAGACATCGACGACCCACTCCCATTGGGCGGGAAGGCAGCAGCGTCCGGACCCGAGCCCTCTGCAGAGCAGGTCGGCATGCTCGCCGACATGGGCTTCACGCCCGCGCAAGCGAAAAAGGCACTCCGCGAAACTGTATGTCTTCTCTTCAAGCTGTTTTTACAGCGTCTCGGCTTCTTCCATTTAGGGTGGCTGAACGTATCTATGTTGCAGGGCGGGAATGCCGAGCGTGCTGTCGAATGGCTCTTCAGCCACCCGGACGACACTGGTGAAGAGTCCGCGCCTTCATCATCTGCGTCTGCCGAGCCCAAACACCCCGGCGGCTCCGCGGCGCTGCCCGCGCGATACCGCCTCAAGGCATTTGTCTCGCACAAGGGCCCGTCTGTGCATTCGGGGCACTACGTCGCGCACATCAAAACGGAGAAGGAGGGCTGGGTGCTGTTCAACGACGAAAAGGTCGTGCGTGCGGACGAGGAGAGCGTGAAGGAGTTGAAGAAGCTGGCTTATCTGTACGTGTTTGAGCGCGTGTGAGTTCTTGAAGCAAAGGGAGGAAACGATAACGAAGGAAAAGTGTTTTCCGGTGAAGAAACTAACTTGAATTTGCAATGTAGAATCAGTCGACACACAATGATCTGTACAATATCATCTATAGCTCTGACATGACGTTCAAGAACACATTTTTTTGACGGTGCCCTCGTTCCACGTCTGAACATAATAATGTTGCATAGATTACAATGATAGCATAACATACAAATACAGCGCGGAAAGAAAAACGGGCGCTCTCACCCCGACTTCCGACGTTTTGTACTCCGCATCTCGACGTCGCCGTCGCTGCTGCCGCCGTCCGACCCATCTCCACGGCCCATCTTCTTCAGCCCCTTCATTTTCCTCGTCTGCAGCTTGCCCAGGTCCTGCCTGCCGAGGTGCAGGCGGCCGCGCACGTCGCCCATCTCGTCGACCTCGACGTTCTTCTTGCGCTTGCCGAGCCCCTTCTCGACGTCGGCCTTCTTGAGCTTCGGCCGGCGCAGCGCGGCCTTGAGCGCCTCCGCGTCCGCGGGCCGGTGGCGCCGCAGCGAGAGGTCGAGCGCGGGCCCCATCGGCGCGAGCGCGACGCGCGGGACCCGCGTGCCCGACGCGCCGGCGCTGATGGTGTACGTCCGCAGGTGGACTTTCGGGAGGCGCGCCGTGTCGTCGTCGTCGTTGTCCGCGGCGGCGGCGGCGGCGGTGTTCAGGTCGCCTGGCGTCGGCGCGAGCTGCACGCTGATGACGTGCTCGACGCCCGCGATGTGGATGCTGTCGATGACCTCGCTGCCGAAGAAGTCGAGGAGGAGCGACTTGAGCTGCAGCGAAGCGCGGGTGCGTGTCGAAGAGCTCCGAGGCGAAGTGCATGAGCGGCCTATGGCCCGGGGTCGATTTTTTCGTCTGTACGCATAGACCGTCAGAACATGGATCCAGGAGGACAGGCCAAAGGAGGTGCTGAGCGCACTGCTCACCTTGAAGTGCTCCATGCTCACGAACCTGTCCACGCCGACCTCGCACATGTCCAGCACCTTCCCGTTGAACATGCGCACGAACGTCAGGCCGTCCGGCCGCTTCTTCGTGCTCTGCCCGACGACGAACATCGACGCGTCGTTTTTGCCCGCCCAGAACTCGAGCGAGGCGGGGTCCTCGAACGGCCGCACGCTGTTCTTTTTCGAAAACGAGATCGCGTGCGGGCGCTTCAGAGCCATCTATGCCGCCAATCAAAGACACATCAGCTATCCTCGATTTTTTCTTTGAAAAAAGCTTGAGAGTCTTACCAGCTCCTTCATAGCCGCGTTCAGGACTTCGCCAGTAGACGTCCCCTTCACGAAGATCGCGGTGCGGGGGTCCTCGACCTCCTTCGGCTCGCGAGCATCGAGCGCTCTCTTCGAGCGCGCATTGCGGGGTTTCCTGTCATTCTTTCAATCAGCGGGTATTTCAGAGGCGGCCGTCTGTGCACATACACGACTCGTAGCATGCTGAAGGCCTGAGCAAATGGCGAGCGTTGGGTGTGGCAATTGAGGACTGCAAATTCTTCGGCATCGCAAATTTCTGCATGCACGGCCGAATTGGGAAACAGCTCTCACGATCCGGCATACGTAAGCCGACGCGTTGCCGCTCCCTTATAAATTCTTGAATCTTGGCCCTCCGTTCCGGTCGCTGCTTTCCTTGCAGCTGCTATGTACATGTTTCTCTTCAAATCTCTTCAAACATGTTTTGCTTCAATCGAACTCGTCTCCCGACGCACACGTCGCACGCTCGGAGTGCTATTAATTTTATGATACCCCTGTCGGCTCATCAATATTTGCATCCTACTATGGATTCGACACCAGGATTGCCGCGCTGCCCAGACAGCAGCAGACAGCAGCAGCAGCAGCCATCGCGCGGGGCCCAGAGGCGGCGCCCTCGTCCCCCCAGCCCCTGAGATCCCGAGGCAGATAAAAACGTCGCCGGGGGGCACGGCCAGAAGCTAGAACACGAGAACACGCCAGACGTCTGGGCTCGCACATAGGACATAGCACTGAGCATTAAGCACACGAGAGTGGGAGGCGCCCCGAGGTCGGAGGAGCGCAGAACGCGAGTTATATGTATGGGGGGCGTACGTAGATACAGAAACGCGCAGGCGCGCGCGCGGGGTACACTACTTGTTGAGAGAAAGAGAGAGAGGGCGCGATCAAAAGAAAGAAAGAAAGAAAGAAAGAAAGACAAAAGATAAAAAATTCAGAGACCAGAGACCGAAGGGGGGCAAAGAAAGCAGTCGAGCGCGCCGCGAAAAAAAAAAACGAAAGCACCAGCGGATATGGACAGGGACGACGGAAGGGGGCCCTAGAGTACATCATCAGCGTCCGTTTGCGTAAGCCGGAGGAAGGAAGGAAAGTTATTATCGAGTAAAGGGTCTAATAATCAGTACGTGGTTGCGAACCGTATACGAGCCGAGCGAGAATAGGCGAGGAATAAAAACCGAATACAAAAGAAGAGTGAGCGAGCACACCGTCAGTCAGTCATGTACGAGCGCCAAGTCAGCGTGACCAATAAAAAAAGAAAGAAAGGAATATACCAGCGAAGAAGCAGAAGAGGATAATGAGAGGGGGAAAAACCAACGCAGTCCGCTCGAAGTAAACAAAAGAAACAAAGAAACCAAAAAAAGAGAGAGAGAGAACAGAAAGAAGAAATTTAAAAAAAAAAGGCGGCCGAGGCGCAGACGCGCACGCGCGCTCACACCCTCACTCCGGTAGGAGTGGCAGCGTTCCCGCGCGGAGAGACGGAGACTCGTACTTGATCATGGCGGGCGGGCTGCTGTACGCCGCTGCCGCCGCCGGCGTCTGCAGCGCCGTGGGCGTAGGCGGCGCCCGGGCTCCTGCTCCCGCGTCCGTGCGAAAATGCCCCGGGTGAGACGGGGGACCGTGAGGCGGGTGACCGTTGAGATGCTGCTGCTGCTGCTGCTGCTGCTGCTGTTGCTGCTGCGCCGCCACGTGCATGTAGTACGCCTGCCGCTGCGCCATGGCGACGTACTGCTGCAGATACTCCTCCGGCGTCGCCGGCGCCATATGCGCGCCCAGCGGCTGCATATCCGCCTGGAACTGCTGCTGCTGCTGCTGCTGCTGCTGCCGTGCCTCCTCCTCCTGCGCCTGCTGCTGCTGCACCTGCTGCTGATACTGCAGCGCCGCCTGCGAGTGGGCTGACGGGTGCGAAGCGCCCAGATGCGGTGGAGGGCCGGGAGGCGGATAGGGGTAGGAAAGCTGCGCCTGCAGAGTTGGCGTCATTGCATAGCTCCATGACGGAGAGCCGGCGAGACTGAGGGCGGGATCCGCCCTCCCGGTCGCGCTCGCGCTCGCCGCCGGCGGTGGAGGGTGTGGGCGGCGGCCGTGCTGCCCCGCCGCCCGGTCCCCCGTCGCTGTCGTCGTCGCCGCTCCCGTCGCTCCCATCCCCGAGCGCGCGCTTGCGGGCCCCCCGGACGCCGGCGGCGGGTGCGGCGTCGGCGAGTGAGGGTGGGTGGAAGGAAAACGGGCTGTCGTTCCCCGGTCCGTCGGGGGGTGACGGGGGGTATGCATAGTACTCTCGCTGCTGCTCCCCGCGGGCGACATCGTACGCGCCGCCGCCGCCGCTGCCGCCGAATGCGGATGCTGATGCGTATGGTGCTGCGTATGCGCCTGCGCCTGCATAAGCGCGGCCGCCTCCTCCCAGCTCTGCGTGCTCGCGCTCTGCGCGTCCAGCGTCGTAAACGGATAGCTCTGGGAGAGCCCCCAGTCCAGATCCAGGTCCTCCGAAGCCGCCGAAAGAAGAGCGGTAGGAGAGATATGCGGCGGGTGCTGTTCCTGGGCGAGGGGCGGTGCCCGGTCGTCGTGCGCTGGAGGGAAGTGGAAGAACGATAGATTGCTGGTCGGGTGCGGCGAGGGATTGGGGGATAACGGAAGCGAGGGGCGGGAGGGTTGTGCGAAGAGCGGATGCTGCTGCTGCTGGAGGTGATGCGTCGAGGCCGCCTGCAGTGGGAGGGCGGCTCCCTGCGCCGCGAGATGATGACGGGCGGCCACTTTCGAGTTCTGCGGGGGAGGGGAGAAAGGACTGGGAGGCAAGAAAGGACTGGCCGGGTCCTGAAGTGGGTGACTGCTGTACGTGCTGCTGGGACTGCTGTTGCTGCTGCTGGGCGGCGTGTTGTTGCTGTTGTTGTTGCTGTAATACGGCTGAGGAGCCACGAAAGGACTGTAGGGAGTCTCGAAAGGAATGGTTGTTGGTGGCGTGATGGGCGGGGTAGGCGGCAGCTGAGCCCGCTGATGCGCCGGAAAGTCGCTGCTGCTGCTGAAACTGCTGCTGCTGCTGTCCTGGCTGGTGAAAGTGACGGGAGCCAGGGTGAGCCGGCGCGGCTGGTAGTGGGTGGTCGAGTTGCCAGGCCCTATTGCCGAAAGAAGGGGCAGAGCCATTTGAGTCAGGTCCGACGTCGTAACCTACAGAAGTGCCAGGGCGCTGCTGACCGTAGTTAGTGGAAGACAGACTCCGGTGCATCTCCTCAACCTTGACTGCGCCGTTGGCCCCGCCGGAGCCCAGGCCCGCGCCGCCCGGAAGCGAGGAGGAGGCCTGAGCCGAGGAGGCGGGCGCGGCGGGCTGCTGGGAGCGCTTCCCGCGGGAGCTGGTGGCCTTGTGGACTGCGGCCATGGAGGTGTGGAGGGCGGTGAGCTCGCGCATCATGAGGTCGTTCTGGTCCTGCTTGTCGGAGTGGACGGTCTGGGCGTGCTGGCGGAGGTTGTCGAGGCGCGAGAACTGCTTGCTGCAGTGGCAGGTGAACGGCCTCTCGCCGGTGTGTTTTCTGTGCGCATGTGTTGTGAGCCCCCAAACACACGCAAAATGAAAAAATAGACAAGAACGGAAAACGAAATGAAATGGGAAAAAAAAAGACGACGACGACGATGAAGAGAAAGAGAAAGAAAAAGAAAGAAAAAAAGGAGGGAGGAGAGGGACATACCTGACGTGTCGGGCGAGGTGCTCGCTCCTGCTGAAGACCATGCGGCAATCGCCATAGCCCCTGCACTGGAAGGTTTTTGCGGGGGCGGCACGATAGCGCTTCGCGACGCCGGCGTCCCTGGAGGTGGGGTTTGAGGGCGGGGGCTGGACGGGACTGGCTGCGACGGCGAGGGCCATGTCGTCGTGGTGGGCGGGGACGTGGTCGGGGACGGAGACGGCGGGGACGTTGTGGATGTCGGGGATGTCGTTGTTGTTGAGGAAATGGTCCATTGGGAGGCGTCGGGCAGACGCAGGCGCAGTCTTGCTGGGCAGGGAAAGGACTGAGGAGCGGCTTCTTATCCTCGTGCCTGACTTGCGAATTAAGGCACCGCAACCGGCGGAGTCTGAACTGCGCGCCGGCCTGCTGGGCCGTTTGTTGCTCCCTTCCCGTTCCGGACGATTACGCTGGCAATCTTGATCTAAGGCACGTTTCACCCTTCCCGTTCGTGTTCCCGGGGATGCCTTCCTCTTTCGGTGTCCTCACTCTTCTTTCTTTTTCTTCCTTTTTCTCTCTCAGTGTCTTCGGTCTCGCAGTCTTTCTTATTTTCTTATTTTTTTCTATTTATTATTTCTTCTCCACTCGTAAGCGCCGGACGTCGTCAGTCGTCGCCCACACCGCCTCTGATCTGCACGCCCTGCACGCCAGCCAGCGCACACCCGCCCACGCGCGAGTCGCAGCCAGACAGGAGGCCCAGCCCCGCCGAGACACGTGGGAGGTGGGAGCGTCCTCGCCGCCTTGGTTCACAGCTCTTGTTCTTTGCCTTCGAGCCTCAAAGGCCCGCCTCGACCGCCCCCGTATCACGTGTTCCATCTCCGTCCCCGACGTCGCCCCTCGTAAGCCGCCCGCGCCAATCGCCGATCCCCGCGCTCCCGTCCTCCTCGCATCGCCCCCACGCCCACACGCTTCTCCCTGCCTCCCGTAATCCGTAATCCGGTGCACGCTTCCGTCCCTCGCCTCCGATCGACGCATCCTCGCCATCACGCCCCGGGGCCTCCTCGCTTCGCCTTTTCACTTTACACTTGCGCCGCGCCCTGTGTGTTTACATGTACATGTACATGTATGTATGCATCGCGTGCTCAACCACACTGCGAACTCTAACGCCACTCCCGTTCTTTCTTTCTTTTTTTTTTTTTTCTGCGTCGCGCTCAGATGACACCCCGTCTAAGAAAAGCGCAAGAGGCCTATCAATGGAAAACAACGCGCTAGAACCCAGAAGCGCCCCCCCTCCCCCCCCCCGCGCTGCGCTGCAGCACGCGGAGTTCTCCTCGTCCCGTCCCGCTCTCCCGCGAACACAGAAAAAAACAAATGTACTTTATGAAACGACACCTCTATGTATGTATACGTGCATATATGCTGCGTTCTGCACGAGCCGCCATCTCGACATGCGCGTGAGCATTCTGCTAGGGGGTTAGCCAGGGCGTCTCCAAGAGAGACGCCCTTCCTCCTCTTCGCTTTCCGCCCCCGTCGCCCACACACCCCAGCCCTTCTCCACTCTGCTGGCTACCCGCCCAGGCCCTCCACGTGCTTATTCCGCTCCTCGCCCACAGACGCCAGCCAGCCACGCCAGCGTGCCTGCCGCTCGTCTGCGCCCGCCCACATCCCTCGCACTCCAGCCTCCAAGTCTGAAAAAAAAAAGGGGGCCCCGCGCGGATCATCCCAGAACGCGCGGGCGGGCGGTGCCCCCTCGCCTCACCTGGGAGGGGGGACGTGACGTCGCGTTCGCGCGCGGGCGGCCGTCTCGCACTTGGGTGCTCCGCTCCCCGGGCTCCGTCGCCGGCACATGCCAGCAGCCAGCGCCGCCCCAGCCAGCCCGCGCCGGGCCCGTCTGCCCGGCAGGCCCGGGGCGCGCCGGGGCTCGCGAGACGCGTGGCGCGAAAGCTTGACGGCGCTGCGCGCGCAGACTTGGCGGCCCCGGGGGGCAAGTGGCGTGCGCACACGCCACGCACACGCACACGCACACGTACATAGAGTTCTTCCGTGTGTGATTACCGGCTTTCGAGTTCGGCGCCGTCCCGAGAGGGGGTATGGTATTGTTTTATTGTTATACATTGATTTTTAATTGTATTGGCGCATCCGTCCGGTTGTTACACGTTATGTATGTAACTACTACCCAAAAGGCGACGTATTTTTAGCAGCGCAGGGCTACGAATGCGTGCGTTGGGACGGGAGATGTACACGCGATTGTCATTGTGTCCGTCTTCTCGTCTCCCTCTTATCGCTATTATTTGAAATTGTCGTTGTATCGCGTTGCGTTTTCGTTCTGATGTGCATACACAGAAACGGACGCGTAATTTTTAGACGCGCAGGCGCGAACACAGGGGGACGGGGCACTGTATTGTTACTACGCGTGTACGCGCCGCGCGTACCAACTCCGCCCGCAACTCCGCCGCACTCCGCGTCGCGACCCCCCGCGTGCGTGCGTGCGCGTCAGCGGCGTTAGGGTTAATGAATTGCACGACGATGTGGCAGGCTTACGCAGACGGGGCCGCCGACGCCCCGGGGGCGCTCGGCGCTGGGCGCACCCCCACTCGACGCGACGCGACGCGCCCCGCGGCGGCTGCATCCCGCCTGCTCGACGCGGCGCGAAGCGGACGCACGCTGCGCTCCTGCCTCGGACGCTGCGTGCCTTGCGCGCCCGACGGACGCGCCTAGGCCAGGCGCAGGGCAGCCGGCAGCCGGGAGCAGCGAGGAGCAGCCAGATACGGGCGCGCGCAGAACGGCCCAGCACAGAGCCGGGGGCCGCGCCATGGCTCTTGGCGCGAAGGTGCGGAGGCCGCACGCAGATCGGCCGAAGTTTAAATCCAAAGCGCTCTTTGCACGCAGGCCTGGGCGCGCGTGCGTCCCCCTTTCATCCGTCCATTCATCCATCCATTCATAAGTTTCATTCATTCATTCATTTCAGACTTCGAAAGCCTGCGGAAGAACTGCGCGCGCCGCGTGCCCCTCACCGAGAACGCACGGCCCGCCCCGGCTCTTCTAGAACCTGCTGCGGGCGCGGCGCGGCGCGCTGCCCAGCCGTCGCGCCCCCCTTCCAGCCGCGGGCCGCCGCGGCGGGGGCAGCAGGCGCACGCTCCGCTAATAGTATTATCGACACAACCGCGCTTCCTGCATTAGCAGCGCGCGATCCGAAGCGCGTCGCACGCGCCATAGGGGGGTATATGAAGGGCAGCGCGGGTGGGTTCACACACAGAGAGAACGCTTCGCGCACGCGCTGCAGGGGAGGGTCACGCTCACGCAGGCAATACCGCCCGAGGGGCGAAGCGGCGTAAGAACTGCGAGAACTGCGCGAACTGCGAGAACGTGCTGCGGAACTGAATGGCGGCGCGGGGGGCGTCGATCCAGGGCCGGCGCACAGGGGGGAGGAAGCGCGGATTTGAAATAGGCAGGGCTGCCTGCCGTTTGCACGTTTGCACGTTTGCTTGTTTGCTGCAGCATCAAACTTCAACGCGACGGGGATTGCGCGGGATGCGCGCGCGCGCGCAGCACAAGCACGCAATCTGAATCTGATCGATGTGGGTGGGGGTGTGCGATTTCGATTTCTTTCTTTCCTGACGGCAGCAAAGCGCGAAGGAAGGTTCGGAGATTTGGCCGTTGTTGACGAGCCTTTTTTTTTCTGGCTGGAATAGTCAATGTGCGCGCTCGATGGAGCGGCGCGGCCTTTTTTCCCCCGGCGGATCACGACGTGCGTTCGAGAATATTAATGTCCGGCGCTTAGAGCGGCCCCACAGTAATTTCTGCTCGATATGCGAACTCTGATGAATGCAATAACACGGAGCGGAGGCTTCATATATGCAAAAACATACTAGCTCGACATACAGTGCCCACAAGCGCCGGTGCTTGATTCCAGCACGTCCATCAGCGTGATCCAGCGTTTCCAAACTGCGTTCCAGGCTGGCAGATAGACAGCGCAGAAGTTGGCGAGGACGATCCGTGCTTATCAGCTGAGCACGGCATCAGGAGCGCGGACAGTTGCGTAGCGGGCAGATCACAGCCTCGCGACGACGCAAGTCTGATGCCATCGGACGCCGGACGCCCCCCGATGATCATGAATCAGCTCGACGGTTGACACGCTGATTATGGGCGGCCTTCACGATCAGAAACTAGCCACGCGAAATTGGCAGCTCGTTGCGAAAAGTCGGAGAAAGCAGGTGATGATGCCTCAATCATTCTACGTTGTGTTTATTTTCCCGTTCGACTTACGGAGGGCATGTTACGGCGGCGGGCCCGGCTCCGTGAACCCCCGCTTCGGCATTGCTTATCAAGACGTGTGCGCCAAATTGCCGGATGCGGAAGACAGCAGATCGCTGGCGGTGCGAGGCAGTGCCGAGGCCACCCTGAGCAGCCGAGCACGCCGGGTCTCGGCTGGTCTCGGCTCCGGCGGAATCCTCGACCGGCCGGAGAGCGCGATATCGTGCAGAGATGGAGCGCGCTGCGCCTCGCCTCGCCCGGGGAAGAACAGAGAGTGCGCGCGCGCGCGGTATCGGCGGCGGGGCCCCACGTGCCTTTTTTCTTCTTTCCTTCTTTCGCTCTCATTCGTCCATATCGCTCCCGGTTTTCTCACCGCAGCCGCGCGTCCTCCAGTCCGCGACCGCGTTATGTATGCATGATGCGTGATGCGGTGCGCGGAAGCGGGGGCCACCAAGCATGGAGAGCGAAACAGCCGTCCCACCCACAGGCGCCCGTCCACGGCCCGACTGCCTCGAACATGTCGCACGGACGGGCGGACGGACGCCGGGCGCCGCTGAAACGCATCCACGAAATGTGCGCTCTCGTCGGCCACACACACACACACACATGCTCGCACGCAGCCAATTTCCCCGAAAGAACGCCGCAGGCGCAGGCATTGGCTGGGGCCGCTGGGCGCTAGCGGCATGGGACGGACGGATGGACGGATGGATGCGGGACGTACGGGATGTGAAATGCGGAGCGCGGAATGTGGGGAAGAGCCAGGCACGGCACGGGCCCGCCGATATGACGAGAGGGGCCAAGTCAGACATTTGTTTTGGACCGCCGCCGCAACTCGAATCTCTTCTTTTTTTTATTTTCTTTTGCCTCTACTCTCCTGAAAGTCAGGCCCCAGGACCCGAGGACGGCACAGCCACTGATTGCCCCCCACCGCCCGCCCGCCGTCGTGACAGCATCATGTGGCTGTATTTAATTGTGTGACGCTAACGTATATTATTGTAATTACGACACACACACACGCACACGCACACGCACACACACACACGCCTGTCGCGCTTTTCAGCTCCGTGAACATCGCAAACCGAGTGTGATGCACGTAGGCAACTTGCGCGCGCGCGCGCGGGGCCCAGAAATGGCGCGATGTGTTATTGTGTTCTAGCCCAACCGACTTCCTCTCCGGGTGCAGATTGACAGCTTGGCAGGCGGTGCACTCGGAAAACATAATCTCCGGCCGCGCAAAAAAAAAAAAGAAAAGAAAAAGAAAAAGAAAAAGAAAAAGAAAAAAAGAGACCTCTGCAAGTCTCGAGATAGCGACAACGACGATCTGAAGCGCCTGCACATGGGGATCGAGTACCTGAAGTTTATCAATCGATGCTCAATGCAAGGCGGCCGGCGCAAATAAATTTAAAACTGAAGAAGTCCGCCTCGACTACAACGGTCCCCGATGTGCGTCCGACGATCGCGATTTTTCTGGGGGTATGGAAGGCGACGGGTTGCGGGAAAGAAACAGACACCACGTAAGGTGGCGCGGTGCACCGTTGCAGGTAGGTATGCCGCGGTCGCACGTCACCTTCGAAATAGCTTCCAAGCTCAAGATCTTCAAGGATCACAAACGGCTTTGATGCGGGTGGACAAACCCTGTGTCCAAAGAACGGATGCCAACACAGGACAGAGAGAGCACAACGGAGCTTCCAGATTTGTCGAGAACAAAGCACACGAACAGTTTTACGAAGACGAATCAAACCAGCGAGTTAGTGATTTGGACATCGATTCTGTGGTGCATGGCGAGTAAGCGATTGCAGAGAAACTATACCCTCAAAACACCCATAGCCTAAAACTTTTCGCGTTGAGATACTCGAACCATCGTAGGCAAAATCACAACAAGATCATGCGAAGCGCCAGTCAGTCGCCTTGTCGGCGTGCTCTAGTCACGACAAGTACGCAGAGCAGTTCCTTAGAAAAGCCGAACACCTGACAGACCATGGAAGGGCGTCCCCGGGCGCATATGGTAGCCCTTGTTCTCCGCCGTACGAGAGGAGATGGGCCGTTATCGCTGAATGCGGCATATCTCTCATCAGCGCGCCAGCTCGTTCTCCCGAGGATGCGTCGATCTTCCCGCAAAAGGCCAATGAGGCCGCGCGCCTCAGCAGTCGATAAGTGGCTTCGGCTCGCCAGCCTCGGAAGCCCGAACTGCGGAACACCAAGGAGCGCGACCAAAGTAAGTGGAGTGTATTGAGATAGAGGAGAGCTTGCGCTTATGTTCTGGCCTCTTCCGCTCTGGCCTCGGCCCAAAAAGGACATCATTGTATTTTCGATGGTTCCGAGGATATGTATTTTTTCTCCGTCGCCGCCGCCTTGAGACGAACTCTCTCACCGAGCTGCGTCTTTGTTCCCGGACGGAAGGGCAGAAAAGTCTCGATGGAAAACGCGCCACTCGCACACACCAATGTCAAGAGCTGAGGAAACGCCTGGTCATGCCGTCCGAGGCCCGTTCGGAAAACCGCGCAGCGTGCAAACGGAATGGAGCGCCGGCTTTTCTGAGCGACTCGCACGGTCAGCTTCTGCGCGTTCTTGTCAATGGACGCTTCGGGGAGCTCGGGAACGGCACGTCACACGATACGCACTTCGCAGAGGGAAGACCTGCACAAGTGATGAACTGGTAAGTCAGCGATACGCACGGGCCAGCTAAAGTAAGTTTGAAAAAAAAAAAACCCCTTAATCGGTCGTATGCGTACAGGCTCAATTGAAGGCTGGGCTTTCCTTAGATATTCGTGCGTGCGCATGACCTCCTCGACGTCTTGATGGGGCATTGAGGCTCTTGGGATGGTATTGAGAATGCTGGACGAGGCCGAGGCTGCGCCACGTGTATCCAAAACAGATAGACTTTAATTTCTGAAAATAGACAGCAATGCGGCGACAAGCTGATCCATCGGGTGATCGGAAGGAGCTCTGACGTGTTGTCTCCCCAGCTGCAGCGCTACGTGGACACATGCTCTCGACTTGTTGTTGCTGCGATAGTCGGATCCATTCAACAGACTTTCCGGGCCCGACGCAAATGAAAAAAATTCCGAGCGAGCACGGCCTCGCTGACCCAAGACATTACTTTACCCGGACCGGAAAAACTACAAGTCTAGACTCGTGTAAAAAACCAGCGATGCAGGTTCGTCCGACTTCACGGCTTTCATGGACTCGATTGACGTCTGTTGCGGTTCATGGACATGTCGGCAATGATCCGAGCCACGGAAATGCGCGCATTTACTTAACAAGAGAGAACATGCCGTGATATCTTTTTAATGCCTGCGGTCGATCGTGGTCGAAAAGGGAGCGAAGTTTGATCCGTTGGCAAAGAGAATGCGAGAATACTGCATCAGCATTAGGGCGAATCCGTTCAGGAACTGATTACGTCGATCGGGTGTCACGTATCGCCGGATGCCCTGAAAGGAAAGACGAAGCGCTTCTCATTATGTAAGCAAAGAAGACCAGCCGAGTAAGTTAGCAGCTAGAAAGCTTAAGTCTAAAGTGACCCTTGTGCCTGCCACATATCGAAGGAGGATTGGCAGGAACAGGAGTCTATCCAGTATCTTTACTACGTATGTAGTTCGAAAACTTAGCCAGTATATGAGGTGAATTCTCGATCTGAGATGAAATTAAGAACAATCCATACTGCGTTTGGGTCTCAAGTCAAATGCACATCTGCTGAACTTTGTTATATGCGCGTTAAGTTCCCCTTCGCATCTGAACATCTTCGGCGCGAGAGCGGAGCGGGCAGTTAGAAAGACACTGAGAGATTTCTCCTCGTTTGAAAAAACGGCGATGGCATCTTTCTCTCGATGATCCAAATCGAAACTAGCTCACCTGCTCATGATCCTTTTGATAAAGAAACGTCTTTCGGGTATTCCAGCGACCAGATTCTTGCTTCCTCTCACGCTATTCTGCCTGGAAAAGACTCATTTAGCTCTCGGTTATTGACGGAAGCGGAACACTTGAAGTCGACGTGTACTCACAATTGATTCCTCTGACATCTGCATCCTCGAAGTGCCAGCTTGAATACGAACGGCCGGTCCCGGCCGCATCATCAGCAGAATTCGATACACAAGTAAACAGTGAAGCTTGTAAGACCAAAACATATTGAGTTCGTTATCTTGGCTCAGGGTGGTCACAGAAAGCCACTATGACGGGAGTGCCCATCACAGTCTAGGCGAGCCTTCATCTATGTAAGTTTGCCCAGGAAATGCAAGCTGTCAAATGAATACGGAAATGCGGGAAGAGTTTCAATGATCTCCTTCAATGACACGTACATCTCTTATCAAACCTAATTGAGTGAAAGACATTTTCTGTTAGCGCACGCCCGGTGACAGATCTCTAGGGACCGCGACGTCAAGGAGAGATACGAATCGACTTGATGACGGTGTGTTATGTTTCAAAACAATCAAGCAGTGCACTGCATCAGCTAGCGCTTGAGTGTAAGTTCGGTCTGAGGCAGCAGTTCCGGTATGAGGTTAATGAATGCAGCGTCGCGGGCATCTGCTACGTCTTCGAGGGTTTTCAGGCTCGAAGGTAAAGGCAGATGGTGGACAGTACACAGCTTGAATCGACAACTTGAAGTTGGTTTCGAAACCCTTGACTAGTGAGTGTTTTGGTACCTTGCGAGTTAGAAAGACGAGCGTTTCACTCCGAATCGCGCCGCGATCAGGTAATCAGTGTTGATTAAAATATTACATAACTTCCTCGAGCTAGCGCGCTCATCAAGCGGCACCCGCACGCCTCGAAGAGACCGCGGCAGCGGAAAGTCGCCGGGGGCCGAGCCGGCGGAGACGGCTGCAACGAGCACCGCGTTGCACACTCATTTCTCATTTCTCATTTCCCTTTTTTTCGATTTCGGTTTCGGTTTCGGGCCTTGACAGCTCCGGGCGTGCGGCGCGCGCTCCCTGTCTGGAGTCGCCGGAACAGGGGTGCAGGTGCTGGTAGCATACTGAAGTAGGTGGGTCGGCCCCTCCCTGGGGCGCCGTGCGTGTCGCCGCAGCGGCCCGGCGGGCTGTCTCACTTCTCCTTTATTTTTATTTTTTACCCGGGGCAGCAGCTCGCGCCATACACGTAGGCGCACATGGCACACGGATGAGGACAAAGCGCGCGGGCCCGCCGCGCGCCGTAGCCATCGCGCACCACGTACGGAAGGCGGGCGCCCCTGGCCGTTTCGGGAGAATAGTAGTATAGGCTCTGGTGCGGGGCGATCCAGGGCGATCTCGCGGAGCTGCGGGCGTGCGCGTGCGCAGTTGCTGCTGCTGGTGCTGCCTAATGCCTGCGGTGCCTGGCAGTTCGATACTCTTTAGTTCGAGGGGCGCCGCTGCGCAGGAAGACGCAGACGCAGACGCAGACGCAGACGCAGCGACCGGGTTGAGTTTGCGCTCAGAGTCTAAGTGGGTACTGATTTAGAGACGGCTATAACTTCGAAGCGCAGCGTCTTGTTTTCTTACTGCGTGTAAGTAAAGGGCCGCTGGCCAGCTAAGCCTTTCCGAGTGAATAGGAGGCTGGAAGGAGGAGAGAAGAGAGCCCGTTGTACTTTCTGGCGGCGTTAGAAGAGCGCGGAAGGTGCCGGATTTGCGACTGAATGGAGACCTAAGTACGGAGTCGGCCATACGAGGAGGATGGAGATGTGGATGTGGAAGAGGAGGCGGAAGGGAGGCAGGAAGCGGCGGACGAGGGACGCATGGATGGCTGCGGACGGCCGAAGCGGCATCCGTCGTCCCGTCCCTCCCTGATTCTTATTCGTTTTTTTCTTTTTCTTTTTCTTTTTCTTTCACCTTGCAAACGGATTACAGCGCTTTTTTTTGTGCGCGCACAGACAAGGTTTTCTGCAAACGCTGTAAACGGACAAGGCAATTATGTATGTACGTACTATATGTGCGTATCCTTTCTCGACGGGCGGTGTTGTAGTATTACGTTCGAGAATCGCAAAAAAATAAGAAAAAGTGATTTGCAGCCTCGTCCGAAACCCGATATAAGTATCTACGAAGATCTCACTCAGTGCAAAGCGACAGTTGGCACGGGGAGACGGCAGAGCTGCCTTCTCGAATGGACCCGAGGCGCTCGACCTGCGCAGCACAGCGGCATCCGGGTCGGCACACAGCGCGCTGCGGAGGCGGCATACTAACTAATGAGAAAAAATACGAGAAGCCTCAAACTAAACTCTCTCCCCTCTTTTTCAGAATCTTCTTTGACTATACGAAGGCCCCCTCGGCAGGGCGCCATGGCTATAGGAGAACCCAACAGTCTCATGAGGGGTGAGGATGCAGCCCGAAGGCCAATTTTGCAAATGCGCTATATGCAGTCGTCAGCTCCTGAGTGAGTCCCGAGTCCCGAATCCCGAGTCCCGGGTTGTCGTAGACTACGGACTCGTATGCATTCGGCGACTCGAGCGCGCATATTTCTTGATTATTTGGCTCCTGAGTACGAGCTCGAACTTGAGATTAATGCTACAAAGTCGAGCGCGACGAACAATAATATTGAACCCGGCTCCAGTGAAGAGCCAAGAGGGCAGAACGCGCGCGTAGTCCCGAACTGCCAAGGGAGTACGGAGGAAAATGTCGTTGAAACGAGAGACGGAGTACACCGCCCTGGGAGCTCGCGCTCGCTTGTCTGTAAACTTACGAGGCTCCGCTGCTCGCAATTAACTGCAAGCAGAACACCCCTTTATCCAATCA
Organism: Phellopilus nigrolimitatus; assembly: GCA_021029095.1. Taxonomy (NCBI): domain Eukaryota; kingdom Fungi; phylum Basidiomycota; class Agaricomycetes; order Hymenochaetales; family Hymenochaetaceae; genus Phellopilus; species Phellopilus nigrolimitatus. The sequence continues at coordinate 633,461 of JAJOHG010000014.1, forward strand.
AGCAAACGAGAGAAGTGAATTGAGGTATGTATAAACAAAGGGGAGAGGTAGCAGACCGGTACGCATAGACAATCTCTCAGGATACACGAAAGGACGATCCAAGGCATGAAGTGTCAAAAGAGAATGCAACATGTGTGGAGTCTGTGACGTCCCGTCCGCGCACGCATCACAGCTGCAAGCAGCCGGTGCTTCGCGACGGACAAAAGAGGATGAACGGAAGAGCGGAATGGGTGGGCAGATAAAGTAAGAAACGATCCGGAAAGTGTACGAGCACTCGAATAAAAAGAACGGCAGGGCGACATGAACGAGAGTGGTGATGAAGCTGACTGGATGTCATAGGTGAGAATCGCCGACAGAAGATTGCTGAGGAATAATAAAAGTTTGAACACCACAATCGACAGCAGGCAGTAAAAGAGTACAGTCCAAGTCCAAGGAGGGACACAGTTGGAGACGAATAGACAAGAATAAGATACCGGGAGAGCAATTTTAAATAAGACGGAGGTGAGGCGCGATGATCATTCATTGGCGACCTAGAGAAGAAAAGATTAACGATCGCTTAATTTTTAACTTATGTGATCATTAAAAGTTTACCTTCAGAGTTCTCCCAGCACGCCCGTAATCCTCCTCGTCATTGATGCTCATGCGGCCATCTTCCTGCGAATACTCCGGCCTCGAGGGGAAGTAACTATCTGCTCCGTAGGCTTCATCATCATCGGCGCCGTCCCGCGCAAACGGATTCGGAAGCGCCGGCTCCGCAGCGACAGGATCGGGAGCCGATGCCGGGTTGTACTGGTGCGCATCCGGGCGGAAGTCCGGCTGGTAGTGCGCCGCATACGACTCCTGCGTCGGCGCGCCGCCCGAGCCATCCGGCGAGAACGTGCCCTGCGTGCCCTGCGACTGCTTGCGCGAGAGCGTCTGGGCGGTGTTCTGTGAAGGCCCGCGGTTCAGGTATGCACCGCCAGCACCAGCCCCAGCCCCAGCAGCGCCGCCAAGCCCAGCCGCCTCGAGTATGTCTCCACCGCGATTTCCGCCGGTGCGCTGGCGGATCCCGCTGTTGCCCGCAGTGTAAGGGTCATACGGGTCATTTGGAACTTGGCCGATACCCGGCACGGCTGCAAACGGGTTGTACGGCGTTGTCTGACCAGGCGCAGTGCGCATCGCTGCCTGGCTAGCACCAAAACCGGCGACTCCCGGTCCGCCATAATCAGTGTAGTTAGGTCCGCCCCTTCTGGCCATCGAGCGACTGGCACCTATGCCTGCTGCTCCAGCTCCAACGGCTGCAGCTCCGGCGCCATACGACGGATTGTGTCCCGATAATTCGCTCATATCGTAGCTCTCGCCGGCATGCGACAGCGGCACCTGAGAAAGGGTGCCGTGACTCTCCGGATCAGAATACTGACTCATCCCGTAGCCGGCGCTACCTGCTCCTTGTGCATGATCATCGAAGTCATCAAACGGATAGCGAGGCGACGCGCCTGCCTCGGCGGCAGCAGCCGCAACTTCATCGTCAAACTTCTTCGCGCGGCGCCGACGGATTGCGTTGGTCGCAATAGCAATAATGATGACCAATGCTACAAGTCCAACTACCGTGAAAACACCAGCCACTGCACCCTTGTTGTTGAAAAAGCTTTTAAAACAGCAAGGTTAATTCGTTATTGGTTTTCACAAACAACAATAGTTACCCTTTCGAGCTGCCGCTGCTTGAGTCGGACTGAGCTGACTGACTCGCAGCAGGGCTAACCGTTGGCGTTACAATAACGGTAGACGTTTGCCCATTTCCAACCGAAGTTGATGTAACTGCCTCCGTGGAAGAGGAAGTAGGAGTGGTTGAGGTGGACGAGGGAGTAGAAGACGAGCTAGTGGTAGACGAGCTAGTGGTAGAAGCGCTTGTGGTAGAGGAAGTCGAAGAGGATGTTGTCGTAAGGGAGGTCGTTGAAGATGTGGAGGTGCTGGAAGTAGTTGAGGTAGTCGAAGATGAGGTACTGGTCGGTGAAGATGTGGTGGAAGTAGGCGCCGTAGTGCTGGACGATGAAGAGGTCGTCGTCGACGTATCAGTACGCGATGTCGATGTTGGGCTGGTCAACGGAAACGGAATCCCGAAAACGGCAGTAGAGCCAGGCGGCGTCGAGCCAGTAGGAATTTGCAGCGAAGTAACGAGAGAAGCCATCAGCGAGATGAAGACGAAAGGAATGACTGGACTCACGGTGTGAGCGTCGGAATAAGAGGAGGAGGCGCTAAACATAATTAATAGATCAGCAACACGCTTACAACTTTGTTGGCCATCGCAAGCTCATCGTCGCAGGTGTTCTCCTAAAGTCCCCTAAACCCGAAGTCGTCACGACTTGCAAACCTCTATCCCCCATCATGGATTTCCAGCAAAAATTCGACCATCGAGGTGCCATCCCCACCACGCCAGCAAAACCTGTTGCTTTCAGAGAAAACGAGATAAAAATACTCACTCGTGTCAGTCGCCGCCATCTTTGCACGAGTTACCAAGGATCAGAGGAGCTTAAACGTAAAGTTTTCTCGGAAACCGCGGAATTTTCTTGATTTTCTTTCTTCAGGATTCCATGGGCAGTCTTGAACCCCTACCCCTGAGTAACGAGAGAGGCGATGGTCGTCGTCAATGCTGAAGAGCAGGTGGGTGTCTTGTTGGCAGGAAGCAAGGACCTGAGAAAGCTGGGGCGCATTTGCAGATCGGTAAAACGTACACGCGCCTATTTTGGTTTACATCTCCCTTTTTAGGCGTGTCTCCGAGGCTGTCAATGTCGTGTCACTGTCAATGCTGCGCAGACACAGGTGGTAACTTCAGGAGGCCGTTCACTGGAAATCAGGAAATCCCCAAAGCAACCTGGTATATTTCTCACAAGTATTTCACGCCTTTATACCGATTGAAGAGACACTTCAAAGCAAGAGTGCATCTGACATTTCTAAAGAGATTGTACACAAGAGCACAAGAGCACACCAGAAGAGTACTGAAGGCGACTTCGATCAGGAAAAGCTCACATATCATAAAATCACAGATAACATCCACGGCCAGATGCCAACGAACAAAAGATCTTAAGGCGACCCCTTTTGAAAGCCAACTCCTAGCCTTGCATTTGGTAAAAAAGGTGCCGGATGAACGTTTCTCGTTTCCCTTTGAATCATTCTTCCCCGTAGGCCCGTTCTTCTTCGAGATTCCTCCCAGACGACCGTGATCCATCATTGACTCTATAGCGAAAATAACAAAATACACAACAGTTGAGAAAATAATGTTATGCTGTCAAGCAAATTCTATTGCACTCATTTCCCTTACAGTGCTATAGTCGCTTCCCGGGATATCTCCTGCCTCCTTCAGACCAATTAGCAACCGGCTGCCGATGATACAGAGAAGGGGTGCGTTTCCGAAAACCGCAAATAAATTCAGAAGAAACGTGCTACTGGAGGCACTAGCTGAGGTCCATGAATTTGCAATACTTGCGATACTGCAAAGCATGACCCTGCCAAAGAGAACACTAATCAATTGCTTGCTATCAGAAAGACGAACGGCTCTAATTTCCTCACATTACGAAGTAGAACACCTGATCTCGAACGAGAAGTTTCAGCAATCCGAAGTGGTCTTGAAGACTTCCTGATGTCCTCCAAAATAGGATAGCCTTGTAAAGAACAAGGGCCAGCAGGATAAATTCAAACAACAAAGGTACGGTCCTGTTTAGGTTCTCCATGAATTACTGAAGAATACTCGGATTATAGAATGGGGATTAATGACCAGTAAAGAGCTGCCCAAACTATCGGGGTGAATCTTTCTGCACCACATATAGTGGATCCTTTAGCAAGACTCCCTAGAGCAACTATATGTAATGTGAGTAAGAGCGTATTTATGAAAAGGTGCGAAATCGGTACTTGCTCTTTTCGTATATACCACTATAAATTAGATTTCCCAGCATAAAAGTAGCCTCCACAATAAGAATAAATTTGAGGACTATTGCTAATTTCTTGTCTGCAACGACAGGAGGTCTGATTAACGCAGTTAAAACCATAAGACTAAAAGCATACTACGAGAGAAAAGGGCGACGACTCTCATGTAGAGGATATATTTGAGGTTGGAGAACAAAACTCGATAAGCGAAGTCTCGTCAAATGTGAAATTATTGCTTACAGTCAATGAAGAGGACCGTCATCCAATCTAAGAAGGATATTCAGCGTTCGGCACTCAACCCCGATTGAGACGTTGAGTATTCACCAGCGATGCCTGTGCACCAAAGGACAAAACTGCCTGCTCTACCTTGTCAAACCATGGATTACGTGCACGACATCGCATCCTTACATCTGAGCGATTGCAGAGTAATAAGCGGTTTACCTACGTAGCTAACTAGAACAAAAAGCAACTTACAATGGTATATCTGCATGAAAGGTGTCGACTGCAACAAATTAGTTGATGAGATAAATCGATCACACTGTAACTCTACTGTGCGACTCACTCCATATACGCACAATGGCGCCAAAAATTCCAATATAGCGGTTCTTAACCGAATTTTAAAGATAGGCCAGAAGTATTAGCATGTATCGAGAGTTAGTTACCAGAAAATAAATACAGGTAACGGAATTGCAAGATCCATTCTATTACCAGATAAACGGTAAATTTCTGGAGGCGCAGAATGCAGCCAAAGTTGATTGACTAACCCAGAAATATTCGACCTGGACAGGTATATTTCGCAGTTAGTACTAGTAGTAAAACGAGCTGATTCCTGTACACGGACCTCTCCGTCCATTGAAATAACTGTAAGATAAATGAGTACCCGTCTCCAGCTAATGGGTAACGGACTTAACTGATATCATAGATTAGCATAGTGAGGACCGCCAATTGACCGCACATATTCAGCCTCATTTCCGAGACAAAAAGCGGAACATAATCGGCATTAATAGGGTCAACATTTGATCGGCTTGAAAGCATCGTATAATGAGAAGGCTTGTTTGGGAGCGGTCGCAGGAGTTTACATATCTGTAGACTGCGCGGTATTTATTGACTGAAGACCTTGGCTTGAGCGCCGATTAATCTAAAGAATCATGATGAGCGCGCGCGTGTGAAAAGCATCACTAGTCATACTTACCCATTCATCAGACTAGTGATAATCATATTTTGATTTGCCCAAGTGACAGCGAAGCGGTTTCAATCTTCAAGATGACACCCTGGTTTTATTTTTCCAGAATCCTGATTGTTGAGTTTTAGCCTTAGATTTCCCGCAAATTTAGAAAGCAAGGCAAGGCAACCTGAGATGCCTACAGGATCGTGCATAAGGAGCCCAGTAACGCTGCGCAGTTGTGTGGAGTTGTAATTGCTCTGAGCTTGAAATTTGAAGTGCTTCAGTCGCAGATGCGCGACTCCATGAATTGATGTGCCAGTCGACTTAACAGAAGGGGGAGAATTTCTACTGCTTACCTGATTACGAGCTGTTGGCTTTCTTGAAGCAGGACGGCTAAGCTGGAGATGATTTCAGACGCGGCATGAATGCACATCACCAAAAAGACGCGTTGCATATAATCGGCGTGACACAGACATCGTCTTCTGTGTTTAACGCGGAATTTATTAGCATGTCTTTAATATCGGACCGTCAAGTTAAGAAGCTCTCAACCGCCCAATGCCACCTTTCACTCAAATTCGCTGACAACTTGGCCCTGGACAAGTGCTTCAGCTCGCAATGAAACTGTGTAAAACAGAGTAAACTCATGCCTTCGCATGCTTCTGGCAAAGATAGACGGAAATAATTTCAAGCCGCAGAAGGCAGCGCCAAAAGTGAAGAATTGATAAAGTCAGCCGAACCTCCTTGTACATTGACCCACACATTACTAAGTGATGCCCTATTCATCTTTCAGAAGCTTAAAACACGAGCCTCGCTCCTCAGCGAGTACAGCGGGATATCGACTTCGCGTCAGCTCATCCCTGTGGACCTTCATAGGCCAGCGTCCGAGAAGCAAGAACGACAGTGCGGGGACAAGGCGGCATATTGTGCCGAGAACGCATTGATCTTTCTACGCTGCCAGTGCTCCGTCGGCGGAAGAATCTCCGGGTACGCAACGTCGGTCTCAATGAGAAAGTCGTCCTTGTTTAGAGAGTAAGGAAGTTTTCTGTGTCTGTAATAAGCACGTCCTGTTCGGAAAACCTGAGCCTATTTTCGTCTGGGTATGACTCCTGATTGAATGCTAAGCTATCGGAGCCGCGAGAGTGGTCTGAAGCCCTTAAGAAACGCATTGCGATCGAAAATCATTCGTGACTATTATCACATTGATTCCCGGGCAAGAGCCAAAGCTTCTCCAAAGACATGACCGATCCGATCATCTGAATCGCGTGTCGAGATACTCCTCGATTTGAAGACAAGATGTAAGATTCACCGAAGCTGTGTTTCGATTCCGCAATTGTCCAATGGAAAATTAAGGACCAGATGCTCTAGCCACGGATGTGCCGCGATGAAGCCAAGGACTGTGGCGGTTTTCGGCGCGGTCTTCAGAACGACGCGTGTCAGGCTCAGTATTTGTCCTACTTGCATTAAGTTTGAACCCGAGGCACCATCTACCCGCAAGGACTGCAACGTCTGAGTTGCAATTCCTCACTGCGGAAGCACCATAAGCAGAAGAAAAAAAATGACATCGTAAGAAAAATCGCGGTTGTTGCATAGTCGCCGTAAACGAACTAACTCGGGAGACGTGCCGGCAAGAGAATCTGTCCCTGGCCATCCTCTGAGCAACAGCTCGACGCATGTGGAAGCAACGGAACGGATGAATTGGCACACCAATGCAGCGGAAGGTATCATCCGCTCGTTCCCATATGATCCTTTTGAGCGCAAAATGTCGAGGCGCAGAGGAGAGAAGACCAGTGTGATGTAATCGACGCAGAAGCGGTCACCGCGCTTGGACCGATATGAGGAACGAATGTATCAAGGGAGCATGCGCGATTGCGTTGACCAAGAAAGGACAGATAATGATCCAGTCTTTAGATTCAAAAAACTCTAAGTTTATCAAGGAATGCGTTGAAGCGGCTGCCAGTTGGTAAAAAGGTATATGTATTAATAACGAATTTTGACTCCTGCCAACAGGATTTTGTGCTCGTCGGTTGATTCCTCCTTTCCATAAAACAGGCTGAGAGGTTTAAGATCTCAGAGGGACTGCTGTGTACGATCAACCGCCGCACACATGGCCTTTGAATGATTCTCGACGAGCGCTTTTATCACCAGACCATATATCTACTCCCCCTCGAAGACAGCTAGCCTTTACAGAGTAACTTTCTTGAATGTAAGACGTACATTCACTCATGGTGCCAACCTAGCAAGTTGTCGATAAGCGTTGTCGATGAGAACGAGCGACGCAAGTTCGTGCGCATCGAAATGAGCGACTGAAGGATAAAGGTCGAGAGACTAAATATGACCAAGTACATTTGTACAATGTCAGGGCAAGGATTGTTGGCTGTATACGTCATTGACAGAAGGTTTCTCAGATCGATGTACTCGTCTTCGTCGGATATTTCTAGCTCTGTTGTGCGAACAAGTACCTTCAGTGGATTTTGACAAGAAGGAAGCCAACCTTACTGAATCGAGGAGTCTCGAGGTTGGAGGCGCGTCGCGTTATGCTCCGTCACATCACTGTTCAGTTCTTTCCCGGAGACTCTTCCTATCCCGGATTCCCGCACTATAATTCTAAAACATAGCAAGCGTACGGCAGAACCTGGTACTTCCAAAGCGAACGCTGGGTCCTGTTGTCTCGTGAGTATGAAATGTCATTGCCTTTTATTAGGTGCCTAATCTCGTTTAGACGTTTGTGGACGGCTTACGTTGATTCACGATGTCGGCCGCTTTGAATGCACGGGCAGATTCATCCTCACAATCAGGACTTACACTACAGGATCTGTCTCTTGGATCACTGGCTAGCTTCTCCACACCTGCCAAGTATCGCGTACCTTCTACGTCCTCTGGCACGACCGCACCTTCGTCCGCACCCTTAAATACGCCCTCTCCTTCTGGCACTCACTTTTCTCGTCGGAGAACAGATGATACGACAACCCCGGTGACGAAGCGCCTCGCATTCTCAAAGCTAGGGGATGATGACGAGGACGATGACCGGGATGTTCTTGACACGCCAGGGAACGGAAAGCTCGAAGCGACGGGCACGCCCATGCCGAATCGGTTGTCGTCGAAGCGCAAGTCAGGAACAGTAGGTGCCAAGGGGAGCTCTAATCTCACCCTCCGCGATCAGGAAAAGGTACGTCAGCTTACGCGGTCTATTCGTCGCTCACTCGCCTTCACCTCCAGCACATAGACGCGCTCAAGAAGGAGAACTTCAATATCAAGCTTAAGGTTCACTTCCTCGAAGAGCGCCTTGCGCAGCTCGCTCCGGACCAAATCGATGCCGCACTCAAGCAGAACATTAACCTCAAGATCGAGGTCCAGCAACGTGGGCTCGAAATGAAGAAGTACAAGAAGCTAGTCCTTGAACTTGAGCGTGAGCTCGAACGTCAACAACGCGCACGCGGACGGGAACGCGAGCTCGAAGAAAAGCTCGAGGATATGGAGCGCGAGCTGCGTGAGGTGAGGCGGCGGAAAGGTGGAGCAGCTCCTGCGGACGAGGGGCTCCGAGAGCGCAACGCTGAGCTCGAGGATCGCCAGGTGCAGCTCGAGGACGAGCTCGATAGTGCGAAGGGCATGTTGGAGGAGAATATAGATGAGATCGAGCACTTGCAGGAGCAGCTCGAGCGAAAGGGAGGCGTAGGCCACGATTCCGACGTGAGCGGACGCCGTGCAAAGTTGGAGGCCCGGATAGAAGAGCTGGAAGCAGAGAACGAAGATCTCAGAGTCAAGCTGGACGACCATGTCGAAGTCCTCACGCAGCGAGAGGACGAACGTGAGGACCTTCTCGATGAGATCCAAGGTTTGAAGCTCGACGTCGAGGACCTTTCACGCCGACGTGAAGCGGAGGTACTTGAGCGCAGCGATAGCCGTGCTCAAATCCTCGAGGAGCGTGAGGAGAGAGAAGCAATTGAGGAAGACCTCAATGGACTAAGGGATAAGTTGGCTGCGGCGGCGATTGAGTCGAGTCAGAAGGACGACGAGCTTGAGATGAAGAACAGGGAGATTCAAGAGCTCGTTGTCGAGCACGAGCGCATAATCGAGGTTGTTGAAGCGGAGTGGAGGGGCGAAGTCGAAGAGGCAAGAGGGCAGGTGGAGGAGCTGCGTGATGTAAGTTGTTTTTCCGTTTGTTGTCTAACTAGACTAAACATTTATGTACATTTAGGCTGTCGCAGAACGCGACGCAGACTCGAAAGAACTGCGCCTTCACATTTCAGAATTGGAGTCGAACACGACTGATCTGCATAACAAGTTTGAAACTGCTCTCGCGCATTTAGAGCACGAGGCCGAGGAAAAAGACGCGGAGATCGAAAGTGCCAATCGTGAGATTGAGAAACTCGGACAGCGCGTCTATGAGCTCGAGGATGAGGTCGATCAAATAAGGGCGGAAAGTGATCGTCTAAGAGACGACGATGCCGTGGAAAGGGAGAGGCTAGACGCTTTGGTGTCCGCGCTTAAGGAGGTCAGGGCCATTCATTCATACCCAGGCTTGATATTTATTCCTCGATGCAGAAAGTTGCGCAGTACAAGGCAGAGCTTCAAGATATGACTAATCTTTACGAGCAAGTCAGTCAAGATATCCATGTTCATCGTGCTCGCCAAGAAGAGCTTGCGCGACACGTCGAAGACCTCGTCGAGGAAGTGCGGCACGAACGCGAGTTGCGTGAGAAGACCGAACTTGAGCTCGACTCGCAAGCAAATAGGCACGAGTCCGATCTGCGGCACGATCGACGCGAGCTGGATGCGAAAGATTCCGCGCTGCAGTCAGCACTGAGCGACCTCGCGCGCGCACAAGCGTTGCTTACGCAGCGCGACGCGGACCTAGCGGACGTGCAAGCTGCGCTGCGCGCAGTCGAGGCAGAATCGCGCAAGCTCGGCGAGAATCACACGACGGACCGCTTCTCGCTGCAGCTTGAGGTCGACCGCATGCGGCGCGACATTGATCGGCTCGAGGAAGAGCTCAGGCGGGCCCGCGTAGAGTTGGGCGCGCGGGATGCGAAGACACGGGACCGTGACAATGACGTGGACCGCCTGCACACGGAGAATCGTGAACTTACGACACAGCTGGCCGCGCAGACGCAGGCGAGGCTGAATGTTACCGAGAAACTCGATGCAACGCAAAATACGTTGAGGACGGCGGAGTCAGAGCTCGCGTCATGTAGACAGCGTCTCAGTGACGTAGAGCAGAGACTCTCGAAAGACCAGCGGTCCTCGCTCCATAGCGAGACCCAATTGCGGGATCAGCTGACGGAGAGGAACACTCTTTTGTTGACTATATACTCATACATGGATAGAATTCTCGGAGTTGACAAAACATCGGTAAGTTTCCTTCCATTACGCACGTCCTTCGATGTACTCATTACTGGATTTTACTAGAAAAAGGCGGAGACGAAACCATTCACAAACTTCAGTGTCTTCCATGAACTTCTCATGTCGCGTCTGAAAGCTCTCAACCAGATCTCGTCTGACTTCGAGCGACGAAGCAAGGAAGTCGAAGCGCGATATTCGGATAGATTGGGTGATTTGAGGAAACAGCTAGATCAGCGGTGGAAACAAATTGATAAGTTCGAGGGTAGTTTGAAGAACCTCTCGGAGACAAAGCAGGGGTGGAAACGAAAATTCTCCGCCAAAGAGGGAGAATTAGAGGCTTTAAAGGTACACATTTGTTTTTCTTATCGTATTCTGTAATGTTAACATTCTTTGTAGTCGACAAATGCCGAGCTTTCATCCCAGCTGTCGTCCATAAGACGTCCCGGCCAAGCCGAATCTTTCGAGATTAAGTCTCTGCAGGCTCGTGCTGCAAATGCCGAGCGTCGTCTCACAAATGCACAGAATCAACTTCTCGCATCCGAAGAGAAGATGGCGACAATGAACCAAAAGACCACGGTTGCCGATAACAAATGGGAGGCGCGGGTAAAGGAGTATGAGACGCGTATAAAAGCTGCTGAAGAGCGCTGTCAAACGCGAGAGGCAGGGCGCGAAGGAACGCGTGGCTGAGCTGGAGGCTAACGTCAAGTAAGTCTGGCCTCGGGTCAAATCCATTTAATTATCATGCTAAATGGCCACTTCGTTTCTCAGAGCACTTCACCGCCAAATTGACCTCGCGAACAAGCGTAGTCAGCAGTTAAACGATGTCATAGAGACAAACAAAGGCTCATCCTCTCCCAGATCGTGATCATTACTTCTTATTTTCACTAGCTATCATGATATCGTATTTTCCCAGTCTGTTATCTCTACTAATACGGTGCTACATCCTGGTGTATCTTATGCTTTTTGCAATCATGTATCATAAGTAGTCGCTTTCTGAATTATGATAATGAACTTTCACGAGAGTTGGCAATGTAAAAATAACGTTCTCATTTTCTCATCACTTACCATCTCATATATACAACCCAAGTGTCAGTAAGCTCAACTCACAATTGAACTTATGACCGAAGGTATAATTTAGACTATTCGCTTCAGTTTTCGGCAGAGGACACCGCCACCTTGATGAATCATTTTTGAATGACGTTGCACAATTTGGTTAGTTATGCCCTTTTATGTTTTCCCTCCGACTGGTCACTGAGCAGATTGGCGGGACTCAGGAGGCACCTTCATTTTTATGCGGGACGGCGGACAGCTGCGTTGGGCTGGTCTTGACTTCCCTGGCTCAGGATTAAGTACGCATTATGATCATCTTGTTCTGTTTTCGGCAGCTTCGTTTGGCACAAGATCCATCGTCTTCCAGTTGTCAATGCTCTCCTCAGTGAGTCTCCCACACTTTCTTCTATTTTTTTCCCTCGCGACTGATCACCAACTTGTATTTAAGCTCGCACTTTTGGCGAACAAATACAGCTGAAGAAATTAAGCGAGGGAAGAGTCAGCCTCCGTTCTTACCTCAGCAACGTCGCGCGCCATCAATTACTTCTTCAGCGTTGAATGCGGGTGTTGATCGAGAACGATCATCAGACAGAAGCGTTAATAATTATCACGCAGAGCAAATATAGGAGCTTTGCCTCCTGCCGTGCGCGCGGGCGTACTATCGTCTGGATCTCGAAGAAGAGGCTGAGGCTGCGCTCCGAAATGATGCTATGATATTTGACGCTTCAATTCATAATGGCATTAGCGAATGTACCCGCTCTTCCTCCACATGCATGTATGTCCTATTCAATTACATAACGGTTTGTCTGACTTTTTCTTTGAAACACGACTACGACTGAATTGGTGGCGGCCCTGTGCAACCGGAACCGTGTCTCAATATCAGTGTCACGTCGACCCGCTGTGTCTGCCCTGACATTTTTCGGCCAGCTGTCAAAATGGCGTATTCCCCGGACATGCAACGACAGCTCCGTTCATTTGCCTTCAACAGGCCAAGCGGTAGGATCATTGCGTTTATACGCGAGAATGCGTAGATATCCTAATAAGTCGTATGCACTGGTCTGCATCATATTCGCGTAGCTGGGATCTCGGCGTCACGATACCAGAATGGGTCGAGTGAGCTTGTTCCCGGTCTAAGTATGGGATTATATGGGAAGACCATAAAGCCGTACTTTTGTGGGCCGCAGGTCTGAGTGTTCGATTTAGAGCTTCCATGTTATTTCCTACTCACACAGTGTTTAGTTGCGAAGCCCGAGTGCATATTGAGTGCGTCTCTGTGGCTGTGTGCGTCGCACGTTATTTCCTTTCACGGAGAGATACTTCCGAATTTGGTCAGGGTGGCGTGTCACACCTAGTTGTCGATGTCTCCTTGGAGATAACGCGTATCGTGTATATGCGCTCGTTTCACTTTCTCGCACCCGTTTCGCGGGTCGGCTTCGTTTTAAATATGAAGATGATGCCGCGACGAGCCCACGCTATCCAGTCTTCTCCCATCGCTGCTCGTTGTTCGTCGCTGTTCGTAATCGAACGTCCAGTGATCGTCGCCGTTATACTCTGACTTCATACTTTCTTCCCCTGCAGTTTTCGGTTGACATTCTGCTCTCGAGGAAAGTGGGATGTTTGGTTCATGCGCGAGCGATCCCCAACATAATCACTGATATAGAAGAGGATCAGGCAGCTTGGCCAGCTTCCATGGATTGGGCCTGTCAATCTGCCTTCCGAGTGCGACTTAAACCTCCCAAAGGGCGCTAACACGCCTGCACGCGCGACGTCCTAGCATGTCTTCGAGGCTCTTCTCCCCACGGCCGTCTCCCCAGAAATGTGGTCATTCTACTAAATTTATCTCGAGAGAAGACACTCTGGAGCATGTTCGGACCCGCAATAGGTCCACGACATCTTTAGCGAAGTCTTCCAGACGAAGTCTATCGGTCACGGACCTCTCGCACTCGCCTCTCATATCTGCGCACTCTATAAACAAGATGTCAAGCGATCCTTCACCGCCTATAAAAAGCGCATCCGAGTCCGTTCCGCTGACAACTAACTCTATGACGCCCCGCACGCGAAAGAAACTCCAGCGCTCCACACGCAAACTGAGCAAGGTGCTCGGCGAGACGCCTGTGCTTTCGACGGCGCTTGAGGCGCGTGACGCACGCCTTGATTCGTTCGACGCGGAAATGGGCATGCTTAAACCGTCGCCAATAGTGAATGGCGCGTCTCTCAAGCGCAAAGACAGCACGCAGAAGCGCCGTTTCGTAAAGCCGGGGACGAGTCTTGGGTTTGGCGGACGGCTTGGAAATATCCCGGACGTGCCCTTCGTGGATGCGGATTTCTCGCCCAGACCGGCTGTGTCTTCGACATTACCGAGCGCGTTCGGACGCGCGCCGCCTGTTCTGAAGGTAGATTGCTCATCCGTCGCGGGAAAGGGGAAGCGACCTCGTCAGGGCTCGTCTCCTGAATCGGGGAATAACGCAGACGCCCAATCGTTTATCTCGACAACGACGTCGACGTTCGACCTGTTCAGCCCGTCTGGGTCCCGGGAAAGTCCGAATTCACCCATGAGTACCATCTCGGCGTTCCGCGAGAAGGCAAAGAGCAACGAGCGGGAGGTGCGCCGGACGAAGATGGCGAAGCTCGCGCGCCACCTTGGGGAGAGCGTTCCCGCGGAACTTCTCTTCCGCTCTGACGTGCCGTTAGCCTAGCCAGACTCCTCTGCCAAATGACACGAACGTCTCCATGGTCGGTCCCCCTCGCAGATCAAGCCTCGTCAACGGCAGAAAACGCATGAGCCTTCAGCTCGATCTGTACCAGAAACCCGACACCCCCGCCTCCAAACCTGCGTTTGTCTCAGACACAGCCTCCCGGAAAAACGTTGCTGCCACGCCCGCGTCTACGCCGGTGAAGAACAAGAGCGGCCGAAACGTCCTGCTGCGGAGCCGGTCTCTCCGCGAACGGACGCGTGCAGAACTGAACAGCCCTGCGAACACGCGCCCGCGCTCAGGTAGAGCGCGCACCGCGGAGCCCGAAAAGATATCGGCACCATTGTTCGTCGATGCGATTATCAAGCAAGCGCGTAGTGATCCCCAGCTCCAAGTTAACCAGGAAACAGAACCGGTGGTAGGGGTACTTGAGGAGCTCGAAGAACCCCGCGTACAGCTGAGCGACCGCCAAAAGGCGCTCTATGTACGACGCGCTATGAAAATGGCACAGGTATTTGGCGCAACGCCGCCGAAGGCGCTGTGGGGAGCTTCAATGCCTATGCGCGACGGGTTGATGATACCCGTATGTTTTTTCCCCCTTCAACTCCTGAAAATAAATGCCGACGACGATTTTTTGTCGATAGAAACGTCATTCTATTCATTCTATAATAACTACGGCCTCAACACGAGAAGCAACACGTTCGCGCGCTGCGTCTGATGCGTCGACAATGCTCCTAGGCATCCCAGTACATTCGCCAGTAACTCCGACCACGATCAGAAGTGAACGAATCTGGCGGCGAGGGGAATGAATCTGCAATGGCCGAACGTTCTCCTCCTTGCCCTCAGGAAGCCACTTCAAATATAGGACCCGCAAATGCAGAGGCATCAAAGACACCGCAATCGTCTCCCCGAACCGTACGGAGGCATTCCTCGCTCTCCGCGCTTCCCCCTACGCCACCCCCATTTTCGCGGTATTTCGCGCCGCCTACGCCTCCCGCAGATCCCGCTCTGCACATTAATACGCATCACCGCTTGCAAGGCCCTTACACTCCAATCACCTTTTCCGTGCCGCGCTCCGAACGCTCCCCCCTCTCCTCCCCGCTCTCGCCCTCGCTTCCGTCCCCCTCTCCGTTTTCGAAAACATCCTACGTTTCGATTTCCCCAGAGGTCTACGAAGACGGCCGCCAGAGAGCGAGCGCGAACATGGATCCTTCCTTCCGCGAGCGCCGGCTGCGCGCAGCGAAGCTCGCGCGCTTCTTTGGTGTCGGGTACGGAGACTTGTTCCCGTCACTGGACGAGGACGCCGAAGGGGGGATCGAGCCCGTTGACAGAGAAAATTCAAGGTTGCCCGATGCTGTGAGCAGCCCAGCGACGCGGTCGACCGGGCTCTCGCACGGGGCGTCCCGGTCGCTCGACAACTACCACTACACCTTGCGGAGAGAGCGCACAGGTGCAGGCGTGAGCGCGAGCGCCAGCGAGCCCGGGCACGGCAGGCCCTCGACGTCGTCGTCGCGGAACTCGCGGCTGTCTGCGCGGCCGGGGTCGCCGGCGCGCGCGGACGCGCTGAAGGGCGTGAGCGTGTCGGTGCAGCGCGAGGTGAACGCATCCCCGCGCCGCGGTGGCGCGGGCAGCCCGAAGTGGGGCGCGGGCCTCAGCGTGTCGATGAATGGGCGGCGGCGGCGGGTTCGGGCTGGGCCTCGTCCGGAAGGATTCGGCGGCGTCTCGCGCGCGCGCCGCGGCAGGGGGCGGCGCGGACGAAGGGTGCGTGCCGGAAGCGGAGCCGGCGCTCGTGCGCGTGGGGGAGGCGGAGGCGGATGTGCTCGAGGTGATGGGGCGGCTGCGCGAGCTACGGTGAGCGGGCGTTGCCCGCTGTATGCGCTTCTTTATTTTTATTATGCATCTTGCTTCCTTATAATTATTCTACTGCTGTCTCCCTAATTCCGACTCTCGCCCTTCCTGCCTTTATTTTGTTCTTCCACTTCCAGGCCTGCTAATATTGCGACTATCACTGTGATGATTCATACTTACTATTTGTCTTCTTTGTCTGTACACTGCGTATATGTATCTGTACACGTACACTACGCCGCAAAACCCATCTCCAGCTACTTACATAGAATTTGAGAATAAACTCTGGCTTTGCGTGTATTTGTTCGACGACTGGGTTCGAGATAATGGAACACAAATACCGACAAGCCCGAGAGCTCAATACGATCGCCGGGCGACGTCAGGATCGGCGCCCAATCTTACGCGAAGCCAAAGGTTATAACGCTGAAGGCTGAGCGAAATTTCTTCGAAGACTCGATGGCGATGAGGGCGAAGGCGGTGACGATGAAGAGGGGCTTGCCAAGCCTACAGCATATGTATGTGATGATTCGAAGAAGAGCTCAGAACTGGCCTGACATTGCGTCAGGACCAAGGTAAGCATGTACAGAGGACAAAGTCTCCATTTTAGATATTTATACCCTGGTACGAAGCGAACGATTTGGCGACATGTTCGAGTCTATTGACAGAAAGACTAAAAGACAAGACTGTCTGGTCGGCCGAATTCGACGTCTGCACGGCGGGTACACCTCGTTGGACCAAGACACTAGTTGTAGGACACTAGTTGTAGCTTTGTTTTCTTCCTTTATTCCTAGCAGTGTTTGTAGTTGCAGAGAACAAAGTCGAGGTGGCATGATCATCGAGTCGCCCGACTTGGAGAGACCTAGTAGAGAGCCGCGAGCCCGTTCGCAAGCATATCGCCCAATCACAGTGCGCAGCGATTGGGAGCAGCAGCCAAGCGAGGCCGAAAGAGCCGACGGGAGGGCCACGAGACCACTGGACATTCAACGAAGACGGCCGCTGCACGTTTATTGCGGGGATCGACGTTGAGCGAATTGAATGGGAAAAAGAAAAGATTCATGCACATACGATAAGCTGCCTTTTCTTGCGCATAATTTTGAGGAGAGTAGGAATGTAATGGAGCGATGAGAGCGAGGTGCTCAGCATCGAGCGGTCGAAACGACGCGAACCGGGGGACGGCCCGCGGTCGATTGTGTCATGTTATGAGTCGGGGACACTGGTTCTGGCAGACTGTACGCGTCGTCTGCACACAACCAGCAGCCAAGAGCGCGTCCTTAGCAAGCACCGCGCATCGTGAGTGTCGACGCTGTCTATTGCGCGAACGCGAGAGAAAAGCCTGCAGTTCAGCTTAGCCTTGCGGACTTGCCTATTATTATCATCGAGCTGTTCCAGGCTTTCAATTTCAGCCCTGTGCCGCTGGCTTGCTGCATACCTCTGTACTCCCCACAGTCAAAGCCACGCGTTCGTTGCTGAAGAGTTCGACGCCGTCCTCGACGCTCTGGAGAGATTGTGTTGGAAAGAAGGAGAGGTGCGTTGCGGCCAAGTCTGGCTGTTCAGTTTCTTATCGTGAGGTTACGTTGACACGGCTTATCTCTGCCAACCGGAACGCGACTTTGGCAGACCGCGCCCGAAAGGCCCCTTCCCATCAAATTCGAGTGATTTGTTTTCCGAGAAACGAAGTGGATTAGGCGCAGCGCGGGCAAAACCATGTCTCACGAATCCGAATACGACTCTTCCTCTCATTCCGTCATGACCGAGGACGAGGAGGACTGGGAGGACTATGTCAAGGGTGGCTATCATCCCGTACACATCGGCGACGCCTTCTCAGACGGCAGATACATCGTCGTCAGGAAACTCGGCTGGGGCCATTTCTCAACCGTCTGGCTCGCAAAGGACACAAAGTGCGTACAGCCCCCGTCCCCGCTCCCGTGTCCCATTTTTGCATCCGTCCCTTCCGCTCCCGTCGTGTGCTCTTCGTCGTGCTGACCGCCGCCCAGATTCAACCGCCATGTCGCGCTCAAGGTCGTTAAGTCCGCACCACGTTACACAGAGACCGCGCTCGACGAGATCAAGCTCCTCCAGCGCATCATCTCCTCCGACCCCTCCCATCCCGGACGCAGGCACGTCATCAGCTTTCTCGACCACTTCCGCCACCGCGGGCCCAACGGCACGCACGTCTGCATGGTCTTCGAGGTGCTCGGCGAGAATCTACTCGGCTTAATACGCCGCCATCAGAACAAGGGCGTCCCCATGCACCTCGTCAGGCAGATCGGCAAGCAGATCCTCCTCGGCCTCGACTATATGCATAGATCGTGCGGGATGATACACACTGGTTCGTAGCTAGATCATCTCAGTCTACTTCCCGCGTTAATACCATCGATCGTCCCCCAAGACTTGAAGCCTGAGAACGTGCTCATCTGCATCGACGACTGTCGAGTCGATCATTCAGGCCGAACTTGCGAACTCTGCTTCTGCAGGGCCTGTCCCGACAAAACTGATCGGCGTCCCGCCCTCGCGCGGGCGCGGCGGGAACCAGACACCGCGCGCCGAGAGCATCTTCATCACCGGCTCGCAGCCACTGCCCTCGCCCTCCAGCTCGTACGGCACGAGCCCCATGCTCGACCGCTGGCAGTTCGGCATGACCAAGCTCGACGGCCCAGACGCCGGCAGCGCCCCTGACCAAAAGGACAGGGACAGGGACGGCGCCAGGGGCAATAGCGAGGGCAAGGGCAAGGGCAGGGAGGGCGCGAGCGACAGCGGGCGCGCGGACTCGGCAGACACCGCTGCGGAGGCGATCGGCGCCGTGTCGCTCAACGCGCCGGTAAAGCCCGGACCTGGGCCTTCGCTACTCACGCAACAAGCCCCGCGCGAGGCTGCTCGTGCGCCGGGCCCTACGTTCAACACCAATGCAGGGGCGCCTGCTCCCGCGGAAACGTCTACAGATGCAAGCTCAGTACCGTTGTCGAGCAGCGCGATGAGCGTTGATGCGTACCAGTCGACTTTAGACTCGTCGAGCGAGTCGCAGGCGTCGGGTTTGCAGGATCTCATGAACGTGACGGAGCGAATTACTGTCAAAATAGCTGACCTCGGTAATGGTGAGCATATTTTTTCCAAAATAAATTAAAATAAGTTCGAAGCTGAATATCTTGTAAAATCTAGCAACATGGATAGAGCACCACTTCACGGACGACATTCAGACTCGGCAATACCGTTGTCCAGAGGTCATTCTTGGCGCGAAGTGGGGCCCGAGCGCGGATGTATGGAGTATCGCTTGTATGGTGCGTTCCCACTTATCGGCTTCTCTCCCTTATCACATAGATTCAGATCAGTTGACATGCACTGTTTCTGCTCCCGTAGATATTTGAATTAATCACGGGAGGCGACTACTTGTTCGACCCAGCATCTGGGTCACGGTATAGCAAAGACGACGACCATATCGCGCAAATTATAGAACTAATCGGCGAGTTCCCAAAACCCTGTGGCATTCTCTGGCAAATATAGCACCGAATTCTTTAACCGAAAAGGTCAGCAGCAGATTTCGATGATCTTTGTCCTATACTTATTTATTTTTTCTCTGAAACTTTTTGTACTTACATAAACTTCAGGAGAGCTCCGGCATATTCAAAAACTCCGCTTCTGGCCGCTGGACCAGGTTCTACACGATAAGTACCTCCTTCCAAAGGACCAGGCAGACTTAATTGCGTCCTTCCTCACGCCAATGCTCCGGTTGCATCCGGACAAGCGTGCTCGTTCCGCGGACCTCGTGCATCACGCGTGGCTCGACGGCGTTATTGTCCAGGGTGAGATTGACCTCATCCGCCGCGCGGAGGAGGAAGAGCTCTTCCGGCGCGAGTCCGAGCGCCAGAAGGCACTGGCGGATGCCGGCGGCGCAGAGGGCGCGGGAACGAAGCTGGGGCTGGGCGTGGGCGCGGGCGCGGTGGGCATGGCACCGAGTGTGAGCGTGGGGAGCGAGGGGCGCGCGCGGCTCGCGATGGCGGAGGAGCGGCACCTCCTGGAGGAGCAGCGCGACCTGGACGCGCTGAAGCCCGTCGGCGACATCGCGGACGGCGCGCTGCCCGAGGACAGTGAGGGCGAGGCGACGGCGGGGCGGCCGCCGGGTGTCGTGACCTCGTCGGGCACGCAGAAGGAGAACAACCCCGGCGCGGGCGCGCCGCTGCACCCTGCTCCGGCAGCACACCCACCAGGTCACAAGCACACGGCGTCGAAGGGCGCGGCGGCGCCCGTGCGCATCGATACTTCGGGCGCGAAGCCGCCGCCCGTGAAGTCGGCGAGCAAGAAGCACGACTGAAGCGGGGCGCACCACAGGCCGTGCTTTTCTCGTTCGTGCTCGGCAGTTGGCTGAGCGCTTGAGGATGACAGGACGGGCTTCTATATTCCCCATAATTTCTACCTTTTTTCTCACTCCTTTCCGGCTCGCACACGATGCATATCCACGCACACACACTATATCCACCCCTGCAGGCGGTGCAGTGCTCTCTTGCTTTCCACATCATCGCGTCTCGTCATGCTATATCCCCGCCACACGTCTCCTTAATTTCTTTTTTCCTTTTCTTCTCATTTTCTTGTGACCCTCGTCGATGCCATATTGCTGTACTACTGTTGTCCGTTTGCCATCTATTCGCTGCAGCACGCGCTGTGTTGTAAAGTAGACTTGTAGTGGAGATGTCTTAAAAAAATACCTGCTTGCTGAATTCTCCTCTTCTTACTTGCAGAGTCAATGCTCGTGTGCTCACAGTTTGCCGAGGAGGCGCACAGAAAAGGAAGTGAGGAAGGGTGCCCGCCATTGGTCGTGAGAGGGTTCCTCACATAATTGCCCCACTATCGGCAGCCTATAAGCCGCTCATCATATAACTCGTGGCTTCTCTTCCTTATTCTCCCATCATGTCTGATTCTTGGTGGCTGGCACTTCCTGATTTCATAGCATTTTACTTCCTACGTACTTTCACAACTCACTATGGCAGAATATTAGACTAAGTGCCTGTAAACACGGACAAATCTTGAAATGATTTTGACCTATGACTGAGCAGCGGCTTGTGCCTATACATTAAAACAGAAAAAAAATGTGATTTTATATCAAACAAATTTCAATTTCAATTTACTTTGAAATGGGACGGTATGAAAATATCACCTGTTTCAGGGCCAAAGCAGCAACCTGGTCTTTGCAAGAGATTTTAACACCATGCAAATTTTCAGAATAAAGCACAGTGTGGAACCTTGTGCTGGACAGAAATGGTGCCCAGTCTGCTCCATGCAGCTCAATCTTCTGGACAAATGGGAACTTCTGGTTCCCTAGTAATGCATTGATATGGTCTTCAACTTTCCGCCACAATTCATCTGCCATGATACATGTATCTCTGGACAAATACAAACCAATGAGCCTCAGGTTATAAAACCTGACATTGCTTTGCAGCTTGGGCCATTCTAGGGCCTGTGTCCACAGGATAGGGTAATGCAGTGTCTTGACATACGGACAGTTTCTCATAATTGTGGAGAAGAATGCTGGGTTGTAAAGCATGAATTTTGAGTGGTTAGATTGAAAGTGCTTTCCAATCTTAACTGCATGCACATATGGCCTATGTGCACCCAGGTAGCGGTCAATGAGCCGGTCCAGCATCACTGGATTGTTTATCACAATACGCCGGAGTGCAGGAAATTCTGTGTTGCATTCTGAATCATACCAGATCTGAGGGCCAAAATAATACAAGGTATCCGTCCACAGAGTGTGCAGACGTGGAAGCCGCACATCAGGTGTGTGCTGCCAATTCCGCCCTGGGATCTTTTGGCCACAGAGTGAAAGCACCTCAAGTGATTGGACAACCTGTGATGCCTGAGGCACAACTGCAGCACAAAGTAGCCTGTCAAACAGGAGTCCATTGTCCCAATCAATGCGCCGGATTTTAGAAGAAATGATATCATTGTCAATGTCACTGCTGACAGGAGCAACAGGGTTTAGGGTAGTCTCAAAAGGGTCTATATCTCCCCCCTGTTCGTCTGAATCCTATGCACATACTTTCCATATCCCAGAGAGAGTGGACAGTTTCTTTTTGAACTCTCAAAGAGTTCTGCCAGAGCTTGAGCACCATGTTGCCGCACCCGTAAATCCTCATACATAAATTCTCTTGCCATTTCGTACCAGGCTTTACAAACCGAGGACAGTGTCTGCTTGATGCGTAGATTTTTTTTTTGATGCGTAAAAAGCTGCAGTTTACAAACGCAGCGCCGAGTATGAGGAACAGAAGTAAGCAAGGGTACAAACATCCAACAGTACAATTCACTATTTTTCTTCAATAAAAGCCCGAGCGAGAGGAATGCAACTTCCGAGAATACATTTAAAGAACACCGTCCGCAAGCTCAGAACCCGCCCGTCCCGCGCACGCGGCGTATCGCGCCCGTGATGCCCTTGAGGCCGCCAAACACGCCCGTCGTCTTCGTGCCGCTCGACTCGACGACGCGCCCCGACCCGTCCGGTGCGCGCCACACGCCGTCCGCGGGGTCGACGCGCCCGTAGCGCGCGGTGCTCTGGTTCGCGTCGATGCCCGCGCGCCACTCCGCCGCGAGCGCGCCAGAGTCGACGACGACGTTCACCTCCTGGGAGTGGAACCACGACTGCGTGTCCTGGTTGCCGTTGCCGAGGATTGAGACGCGGTCGTCGATGGACATGAATTTCACTGGGGACAAAAATGAGTCTTTTTCTTCGGGTGAGTGTGTGAAGAGAGAGGCCTACCGTGGCAGTTACGCGCTTTCTTTGTGGCGCTCATAGGCTCGTTCTGGTCCTTCGCGGTGTACCAGAAGACCTTGAGGTTATCCTGCTTTCCCTCCTTGTTAAGCGTCGTGTACATGGTGTGCACGACCTGCTCGTTTGTCCCGCCCTGGAATGGGATCATTTCGCCGAGGTCGTTGAACCCTGCGAGAGACAGTTTCACATACGTCAGAAGAACGCATTTAGTTGGAAATATTCATCCCCGTGCGTACCGAGGTCGAGGTAAAGCGTCACTTGCACGCCGCGCCTGCACGCGTCGATGGTGGCCGGTATGACGGGAGAGGCGTTGAACGTCGGTGTCTGGCTGTTATTGACAGCACAGAAGATTTCGATCAGCGAAAGAGAGGTAAAATAAATAGATAATCTGCATACATAAAGATATTCTTTTCGGCATGTTTGAACGCACTCAGCCACGCAGCGTCCTGCGGGACGTCCTCTATACCCTCATGGCCCGGGGCTACATGCGGGGATTTCAAGTCAGCACACGAAGCAAAAATATAGAAAATTAATGTATAAAAACACGCACTCCCTTTCGGCGCGCGGTTGGCCATCGCAATCGGCACGGGAGCATGCGGCGCGTGCAGGATGTGCGGGCAGAAACTGTCCAGCGATGCGTCGTCCGCGGCGGTGCCTTGCCCCGCGAACTTGGTCGCGTTGAGGTGTTCCGTGATCGCCGCGATGCGCGAGCGTTGCGCGGCGCCCGCATCCGCGCCGTCGTAGTCGGTCTTCAGGAGCTCCGGGCCGGAAGGGTGCCGCTCGGGAACGTCGGTGGGCGTTTCGGAGGTCGGTGCGGAGGCCGAGGGAGAAGAAGAGGCGGTGTCTTGGCTGGCCGTCGTCGATCCCTGTACATCGACTTGCCTAGGCCGGTCCTGACGTGCGGTAAGTTGCGCCTCATCCACACCATTCCCGTTGACGGAGTTCACTCCATCAGGATGCTGTTCACCGTCCGCATTCGTCGCGGAGTCTCCTACGTTGGGCACGTTCATGCCGGGGTGCGCGCCGACGAGCTCGTCCTTGCCGTACGGGCCGCCGTCGGCGGGGCGGTGGCCGACGGCCGTGCGCACAGCGTGCCCAATGCGCGAGCCGTCGGGTGCGCCGTCGACGGGCTGCGCGTCGCGCTCGTGCTGCTTCCGCAGGAGGTTGCGCGAGGCTTCGCTGGTAAATTCGGTGTCGATGTCTAGACAAAAAATGCATTAGCGTTTTCGAACGGATATAAGTAATCATTTATCCTCACATTTTAGGTGCTCGTTGTCCTGGCCGAATTTATACACGTCCGCGTGTGCGGGTGGCTCGGCGAGCAGGGGCAGCGGCGGGTCAAGCGCGTTCGCCCACGAGAACAGCGCCATATCGTAGAAGGCCTCTACGACGGGACCCTCGAGGTGGATCATCATCTCGACGTTCGGCCGGTCCTGGATGTTGTTGCTGTTCAGGCACGCGAGCGTGCGGTCGACAACGAGGTACTTCGCGTGGAACGTGCCTAGCGGCGGGCGATGGTAGTTGAGCACCTCTAGGCGGATTCCCGCGAGCTCGTCAGGGCGTGGAAGCCCGACAGCCGCCCAGTCTTCCGGCGCGACGGCGGCGTGGTTATTGAGCACCTGCTTCGGTGTGCCGCGGTCATAGATGAGCTTGACGACGACAGGCTCCCCACCGGAAGAGGACAGGCACCGCGCGGAGAGTGCGCGCAGCGCGTCGGAGATGAGAGAGGCGCAATGGGAGTCCTCCCAGTAGTTTGTTGCGAGGAAGACCTCGCGCTGGGCGTGCACGATGAGATCGGCGTAGTGACGCATGATGTCGGGAATGACGGAGACGATGGAGAGCGGGATGACGCCCGAGGTTCCCGCAAGCGAGGGCGCGAGGAGGTTGGCGAATGGGTCTGCGGCCGTCGACGCGAGGATGTCGCTGTATATCTGTGCGCGAAACCTCCTAAGTCTTTTTTTTTTTTTCGGAATACAAGTTGGCAGATACGCACTTTGAGAAACAGGTCTGACGGCCTCTCTGGGAACTTTCCGCACGCGGCAGCTCTGTCGAGCCGCGCACGCTCGTCCTTTTCCTCATCTTTGGATTTATTGGAGGTCTTGGCCTTCCACTCCTTGCGGAGGTGCTTGACGACCTTGACGACCTCCTGTGTCGGGTCTTTGGCGAGTTCGGAGGCGATGGACTGTGCAGACGAGCATAGCTCGCGGACGTGGTCTGAAGACATGATGGGGTATGAAGTGAGCAGGCTGGTCAGGATGAAGTAGGACTTTATACCTTCGTCATCGGCTGGAGGCGGCTTAAGTGCGAAGGCAGTGAAGGAGAGCCATGATGACGTCAGTACATGTATGACGATCATTGCAGCCACTTCTGGTTGTCTGCATTCAAACCACATTTTGCAGATTGTTTGCAAAAAAAAGTCACAAAATAATTTCAAGTGCTATGGATACGGTACAATGCACAGCGCAATGTGTAGAAAGGAAAGTGTTGCTAGGGAAAGATGCGAATGTTTGCATGAAAACGTTTTACTCTTGACGATAAGGATGAGGTTTACGCCCTTCATCAAAGGCAGTGGAGCGTTAACATTGCTCCGCAGGGAGAGAATTGAATTCGTGAGAGGAAAATGCATATCCGAACTTTCACCGCGATTACAGGTGTGCCTGTATTGAGCTCATTGCAGTAAGTACAGCTCGCAAAGGGAAGCAAATACTAGATATTCATACTACATTTAGACGATATTCTCATTGCGCATTATGCTTTCCAATCGAATATGATCTGCAAATGAGGTAGGTATGTACATTATACGATTTGTCTTTCAAACGAAGAAACAGTGTCAAGGCGCAATGTTACAACTGCAGTAATACAGTAGAGCATTGATGGGTATTATCGGTGGATGACTTCAATCTGCAATCTGCTCCCAACGCAACCATCGACTCGAAATTATCATCAGCGAGGAAGTACTCGCCATAACATGTACAGACGCGCAGCGGGGGAAATGCGCAACGACGCAAACGAAGAGGGATTTGCGCTCATGGAGTCGCTAGGTGCTTGAAGCTAATGAATAAATTAGATGGATGTCGGATGGACGTGGCTTTAAGTTGAAAGTCCCTGATTCGAACGCATGAACTTGGTAGATGATGCATAGATAAGACCACAGGGCGGGAGGCTAAAATATTACTCAGCGGCCGATATGAATCCACTTGCAACGGCGTCCGTCTAAAAGTGACACGAAATCGCAGATCACCAGGAGGAAGGTCTGCCATGCTGATATGAGGCGGGCTTGCAGCGGTTGATGCGCAGTGAACGCACGGCACACAGATAGTGTACGCTTTCTAAAAACAAAAGTTCAAATATATGTCTGATGGTTTAGATGAGAAGTTGCGAGCACACTATTGGTGAGATATACGGTATGCAGCGATTTATCCGCCCGGATACCCGAGACTTTCAGAAGACGTTGTTTGATGGAGGGGATGCGCAGGGAGATATGGACCTGTAGCCTTCCGCGTCTGCTATCTCGAAGTCGAACAATGCGAGCGGTCCAGGCCAGACAACGATCATAAGCGCTTCCAGAAGGCCAGCAAGAGAACCTGCTCGATCAGGATTGCAGCCAAGGAGAGGCCCGCGAGAATCGAGGGCGTTCCTGTATTATAACACGAAAACGCAAGTGATGAAAGATCGACGCGCCTCCCCCAAACGCCGCGCGCCACGCATTGATGCGGCACGTTCGTCTGCGGCGCACGTCGCTGGATCCAGATACCATCGCGTCAGGGCCTCACACTCGTAACGACACCCGAGTCCTTTGATGATAAAGAAGAAAATGCCTTGTTCGCTGATGGCAAACGGCGAGAAGCACGGAGCGGATGCGTGCCTGCGCTCGACTTCCGGCCGTTTCAAGGTCGAGGAGGTGGGATGATCACAAGTTGACGTCGATATTCGAGCAGTGATATGCGCGCTAAGGATAACTCTCAACTTACGTGTTTCGGAAGAGACAAAAGAAGAGAGGGAAGGTAGTATAAGGCTGAGAATCGCGAAAAGCCGGACTAGAGACGCGACCGTCCGAGAACAAGAACAAGAATAAAAAAGCACCAGGGGAAAAAAAAGAAGGGGCGTTCGCGAGGATTGGCACAGAGGTTCGCGTGCCTCGCCCTGCAAATAGGCGCTCTTGCACTCTGAAGAGACACTTGCATGTTCTTGAGATACACGGAAAAGCATGCGTGCCTTGGCAGCCTTGCGGTGGAAGCTGCTCGGAGTCTCGTCGGCGTCAACAACCCACAATGTGCTGCTTCTTGTTCTTGTGAGTGGGAAGCGTTATCGTGGTTGGGTTGGTGAACGTTAATCAGGATAGCGACGAGATGAGGCAAGATGAGCCGCTCGGTGTAGGCGAAAATGCGATATTTTTCGAAGTAGAAAGGGTCGCAATTGGCTCATACATACATATACAGCTGAGTTATTCTTGGTGCAGAAGAGATGCTGGGACCTGTTGGAGCTGCATGAAGTTCTTGATCCTGATTCGGATGCGCCGCATTTGAAAAGCTCAAGTCGCCGACAGGTTGTAATTGTTTTGGGAGTTAGATACGAAGAATAAGAAGAAAGATCGAATTGACGAGAATGAAGCAGAATTTTTGAAATAAGGCCAGAGGGGGAGATGAAGAGAGTGGCTGGTCAGATTGGAAGCAGGTCCGGGCCCCGTAAGTCACAGAATCCGTTACCCCTCCGGGAGCGCCAGTTTGCCAGGTTATAAATATTATTCCTTATTTCTTTCTGCCTCCTTCGTCACCGTTCTACCCTCATACCCGCCCCCAACCCCGGTCGTTCACGCTCTCGCCTGTCGCTGCCGACATGCGAATAGAAAGCTAAGCTCCATGCACATCCTCGGCTTCGCCAGCAGCCGCAAGAGCAACGGAGCCACGCCCCCTCCTACACCGAAGTCGAGCTCGTCGACACGGGCGAGCACCAAGCCAAAGGCTTCATCTTTGACTCCACCTCCTTCGCCTATCACGAGCTCAAGCAAGTCCGCCAGTGGAAGCGGCAGCAGCTCCAGCCGACCGCGCACGGCCTCCAGCCATCGGTCCCGAAGCTGCCCCCGGGCGCGCCGGCCAGCTACCGCTACAACATCGACTACATCACGAAGGTGCGCTGGCGCGCTCACGGGCGGCTCTGGACCGCACACGCAGCCGTCATCGCAGACTGCGCGGCGGCCAGCGGGCGCGGGGCACACGCGGACCGCGCTGAGCGCTCCGCCCCGCGACGCGCGCCATTCCCCCGCTCGGGCAGGTGAGGACGAGCCTTCGCGCACGACCGTCGCTGTTCGCACTCTCGGGCGAGAGCCTCTTCTCTGCGCCCTCGGGAAAGTGCACGTCATCGGGCAAGGACCGGGCCGTCTCCATGCTCTCCGCATCCTCAGCCTCCTCCGCATCCGCCTCAACGTCCGCCTCGTCTGTCTTCAGCGCTTCTACCTCGGCCACCACCACCGGTACGGTCGTGTCGCTCCCGGGCGACTCCGACGAGACATGTGAGCCTTCCAACGCTCCTAAACGCTCTGGAGTCCAGCGACCTCTTCCAGGCGATGCGCGAGCGCGTGGATCCCCTCGCTCCGATCCGCGGAGGCAGAAACCGTGCAAGAGTACGCGGCTCGCGCGGAGGCCGAGCGCCAGCGCATGCAGCGCTGGCGCATCGTTGCGGGCATCCTTCTCGCGCGGTCGACTGCGAGCGCGCGCCCGCTTTCTCGGCGGAGCCTCAGCGCCAGCAGCATCCCGTTGCGCACGGGTGCACCGGCACTGGGCGTGGACGTTGACGGGGAGGGCCGGACGGAGATGGGGTCGGTGCGCCCGTGGGGCGCGAAGGGGAAGGGCTATGTGAAGAGTGGGCTGTCGTCGATGACGATCGTCGAGGTTTGAGATGTGCAGAATTAGTGTGAGTTATTGTTTCTTCGATCCTTGCTTGCAGATATTTTCTTACTTTTTGTTTCCTTATTTTGCTAGTCCTTGTCTCTTTGACTGAGCACAGTGATCTCCCCGCCAACGTCATCCATTTTCTTTTTTCCCCTGGGATCATTCGTTGTATTATAAGGTGTCCGTTCGCTGGGTCTTTCCCATCTCAACTAGCCATTCGTATTATAATTTCCACCGACTTCTTACCATCTCGTTCTCAGGATTGCCGATACTTCCTACAATTCGTCAGTTTCAATGCACTCCACTCTCGGGCCTTCGTTGTTTTCCTTTGGTTTGTTCTCCGTACAATTTTTGCTGCCATCGCTTTCCCCGTCGCGCAATAAACTTTGCATCCACTCTCGTGTCGTGTATAATTATGATCATGATAAATTCCTCTATAGACGCTTTTCTCTCAGGGTACATGTTCGCTAGGTACTCTCCTTTATACACGCATCATTTGCACTACCAGATATATTTTATCATTCTACACACAGCCTCAAGACACAACTATCTCAGAAGCAGATACATTCAACTTCATTCAACGCCGGCTGCCTCCCGCCGGTACCGAACTGCGTGCCTGCCGATTGTCGGATGCTGTATGCCTGGAATCACACCCTCCTTGGGAACCTCGGAGGCTTCAATAAAGTGCATTGACAGGACCGACAGCATGTGTCCAGCTAGCCACATCTCTAGGCACATGAACGAACCTAAGGCGAGCTTGAAGGTGCACCATTTCGATGCGTACTCGGCCCATTCATCATTGTGGCTTGAGTAGCGGCGCGGGAGAACCGCCGATTTGACAGATGCACGTGCGAGAACTTCGCTCAGTAAGTGCAGCCAGCTGGCCCAGGAGCTTGTCCTGCATGGTGATTACGAGAATGTGGACGGTGGGCTGTACACGGTATTTGGAGTGAGAAAAAGGTGAACAGCGCAGAATAAAAATACAATTGTGGTGGAGGCCGATCGTCCGCATCACTGCGCCCGAGCTCACGATATCGGTGTCTATGATCCAGATCTGGTGGACAATTCCTATCAACACAGACACCCCGTCATAGCCATCGCTTCCTCCCGCTCTCAAGCCTGGCGTGTCCCTTGACCGAGCCTGAGCTTCCTCGCCGACAGAGAAGAGGATGGCGGAAGTCAGGCACATCTAGCAAAGAAGATTGCCCAAACAGCAAGGCTTCGCGGGACAGCTGAGAAGATCCATGATGGATTTCGCCCAGAGCGGAATGTAAATGCCAGGTAGGTCTCCCGGTGCCTTCAATCCAAATAAGACGAGAAGAGCAAGTCAGAGGTATTCAGTCCGACGTGTGAGTTGTATGTTTGCAGTCATCACAAAATACGAACTTGTTGAAGTTGAAGCTTGCAGGACGAGCGATAGGCCGTCGTAGTGGAATAGAGCACAATTTTCTGTTCCAAGGTGACCTACTGAATTAAGCGGGACTCAACAAAGAGAAGACGTAGACTGAAAATTTTACACCAGAGGCCAGCTCATCCGATATGCACTGGAAAGCATGGATTGAAAAAAGCTGGCGGTCAAGAACTTGAAGAAGATGACCGATAAACTGACACGTGATCATGACGCGCGCATACGCGCTAAATTAGGCGGAGACTGAAAACCAGGGCCCGACTCAAAATATTTGCTTAATCGAGTACGTGCTAGAGGGTTTTCTATTACTGGAAACAGTTTTTTAGCTTATACCATCGTGGCTGAATATCTGAAAAGCAGAAAATGAGGATTAGCGGCCTGCACAGAGACATCCGGGCCGTACTGATTTGCAACGTAACTTTGCGGTTCTACAAGACTACGTCATCGCTTTCTAATCACTTTGGCCTCTGCAATACAGACTCCGTAAAAGCACTAATTTGAACGTGTCTCTATAGCTTTACTCAGACTGCTTGAATAGTATACAATAGTCTTTAGGCTTTGCAAGGTCACGGACACCACCAGAGTTATATCAAATGCTTCCCTTTCAACTGGCTACCCAAGAACTTCGGAGTAACTTATTGGTACCTAAAGAGGGATCTTTAATCGTAGCAGGGCAGATGGCAGCTGGGTAGAGGCAACACCCAAAAGCCTGGAGCTTTGGCACCTACCTAAGGGCTAGTCAAGTAAATTTTCAATTGGGAGGCACTCTAATCAGTGCCAGAGACTATCAGCTAATTTCTTCCTGCAGTCCCTGCGGAAGAAAATGGAGATGTAAGCTCTGCTATCATACAAAATATGAAGAGCTCCTAGTCAGGGGTGTGTTTCTACTTCTTGACAACGTCGGTTTGAAACTAATGATGTGTAAAGTTTTAAAGATACCTATATATCCATATGAGCGTGCTCCTTTCATTAATCTGGGAAGGCTTCCGCAGACAAATCAGATCCTTTAGAGATTATAGAAAATTTACAAATTCCAGTGGACATGATCTAGCCGAAGCTTAGACATGCCATGAGTTCTGAGGTCCCCATGGGTATGCAGGAGATGCCGCGTTATACTCCTAGTGTAAACTCAAGTCTTGGAGGATTCAAATAAAGTACTCGATAGTATTGGCGTTCAATTACCCAGTCGACGCGCTTGAAAGAAGGAGCTTTCATATTTTCTGGTTTCTACGGCCCCTACCATAGTGACATAGGGCGCGATAGTAGCGCATTACTGTGGACTTGAAGGCCGAATAACAGCAGTGAATACTACCTGTTACTGCTTTATTCGCAGTATACGGTGCCATAACAGGATCCATCACTCTGTGTATCCATAATGGCTTGTTCCGAAATCAGCACACAGAGTATAGGGAATACATGATGCAGTCAAGATAAAAGCCCGGTCCTCGAGAATAAATCAGTGTTGAAGATCAAAAAAAAAAAAAAAAAAAAACAGTCGCAGTCATAGCAAGCCATCACAACCACAACCAAAGTCCAAATAAAATGAAGTACGACAGACAGATTCGGAGGTCGAATACTTACATATCCTTTTGGTCCATAACCAGTATGGCAGTAATGCGTTTCGTCAGCGTTAACTCGCTAAGCGTTTTACAGACATCCGACGTAGCGCTTCGCATTTATTTGAAAGTGAGAATGGACGTTACAGTCGCTAATCCATCATATAACGAGCGAGATTTCGAAATGGTTCGTGTTTGCAAGCATGAGCGTTGAAAGACAGGAGCAGCGTTACATAACCGAGATTCGAAAGGATTTGCGCTGGAGCGAAAAAGGAAACACCGTCTTCCTCGACGTCCAGCACCGTGCCCAACCTCCAACTCCTTTGCACAAGATGTCTGTCGACGTTGCACCACCACTACCGCCGTTGGCATCTCTCGTTCGATCTAGTACGAAGCGCACCCACGACATATTCGCCTCTTCAATAGAACCTCCAAAGGAGGACGAGAAAAGGTTCGTTTTCAAGCCGTTTGTTCTCGCCATAACCATGCCGCTGATTTTGAGCGCCTTGAAGTGCCAAGCTGCGTCTCAGCGTGAAGATCAATGACGAGTACAAAGACTATAAGCAACTTCCACCCGCGTTACTGTCGCAGCAAGGGCCGGTTGGACCTGCAAGGCCGAAGCAGGAGCGGAAGATGATTGAAGCTGGACGTGCGTCTCTGTTTTTCTGCTCTTTTGCATCTTTCTCACGACGTACTCTTCATGCAGCGTCATCGGATACCTCGCGGATCATTGCGCGAATAGACAACACGCCCGACGTGCAGCCCTCGACGCTGGCTTCGCGCAACACGCTCTCGCAGGCGCTCGCACTGCACAAGACGACACGGACGATCAAGCCGACGTTCCACCCGCAATGGAAACTCATGCGCGTCATCTCCGGACATCTAGGCTGGGTGCGCTCGGTCGCGGTGGAGCCTGGAAACAAGTGGTTTGTGACTGGGGCAGGGGACCGTGTTATTAAGGTGTGGGACATGGCGTCGGGCGAGCTGAAGTTGAGTTTGACTGGACACATATCGACGGTAAGAGGCCTTGCGGTGTCACCGCGGCATCCGTATCTGTTCTCATGTGGGGAGGATAAAGTGTGTCTCCTTCTTTCAATGTCTCAGACAGAAATGTGCTGACTAAACTACAGATGGTGAAATGCTGGGACCTCGAAGTAAACAAAGTCATCCGGCATTACCACGGACACCTTTCCGGTGTGTACTCCCTCAGTCTGCACCCGACGCTGGATGTGCTTGTTACGGCTGGGCGTGACGCGTCTGCGCGTGTGTGGGATATGCGCACGAAGGCACCGATCCACGTGCTCACGGGGCACACCGCGACGGTCGCGGATGTGAAGTGCCAGGAGAGCGACCCACAGGTAATCACAGGCAGCATGGACACGACCGTGCGCCTGTGGGACCTCGCCGCGGGCAAGACGATGACGACGCTCACGCACCACAAGAAGAGCGTCCGCGCGCTCGCGGTGCACCCGACTGAGTACTCATTCGCAAGTGCGTCGGCGGGTGGGAACAACATCAAAAAGTGGAAGTGCCCAGAGGGGACGTTCGTATTCAACTTCCCAGGGCACAACTGCGATTATCAATTCGATGTCAGTGAACGCGGATGGCGTGCTGTTCGCGGGTGGTGAGTCCATTTTGAAGTCTTGAGTCACTTAATGGCGTTGAAATTTTATCCAGGCGACAATGGAACAATTTCTCTATGGGATTGGAACAGTGGTACTGCCTTTCAACATTTGGACGATGTTCCTCAGCCGGGCTCGCTCGAGGCGGAGGCGGGCGTGTTTGCCTCGACGTTCGACATGACCGGCACGCGTTTGATCACTGGTTGCGCCGACAAAACGATCAAGGTCTGTCATTTGCGCGTATCTTTCTTTTTGCCTTTGCTCACAGCATGTCAACAGATATATGCCGAACAAAACTAGCATCTCCCATATTCTTTCGCTGTCATGTACTCTTATTGTAGTCACTCTTAGTTGTTTTTCCTGCTTACGCCTTTTGTAGATTCAGTCAACCACGCGGCTGTGCTTCTCCAAATTGCAATATATGCATATTTGACGGTCAGATCGTACAGAAAGCGATTCTCTGAAGAATATAATACTAGGGGAAAGTGAACGATCAAGCGAATAAACAGACGTGACAAAAGAACGATTAATAGCGTAGAAATTCGAAATTTGGATGCAGGTAGGAGAAAAGGTTTAAGAGAACTTCCATCTGTTCTTGCAATTAACGCAGCTAGAAGTAGACTTGGGGTTAGATGCAATTGCACCGTTCGACACTGGTGAGGAACACGTACGTTACGAAAGTCTAGAAGAGGCAAGACGATGTATTAGTACATATCCGTAATAAAGCACAGGAAAACAGACGCACGGTCATCGGTTCATCAGCGCTCCTCGTCTGCGCCTGGCGATAGCGCGTCTTTCTTTGTTTGCATCTCCCGCATTGGAACGCGTCTGTCTCCGCTTGCTGCTCCTCGGCACCCAGAGACTTGTGCAGGTTCTCTTCCTGGATAGCCGCATCGGCCGCCTTTCTTTCTTCTGAGGCCATTTCCTTCATTCCAATAACATATTAGAGTCGGTACGTCCGAAGTGAAAGAAGAGAGCGCACCTGACTAGTCATCCTGCAGAACTTGGATACGGCAAG
Organism: Phellopilus nigrolimitatus; assembly: GCA_021029095.1. Lineage (NCBI taxonomy): Eukaryota > Fungi > Basidiomycota > Agaricomycetes > Hymenochaetales > Hymenochaetaceae > Phellopilus > Phellopilus nigrolimitatus. The sequence goes on from JAJOHG010000014.1 coordinate 667,700, forward strand.
TTCTCCACTGACGATGCTACTGCGAAGACCGGGGTTGCTTTTGTCTTTGAGGTTGAGGTACAACGAACGAATCTTCCCTTTATAGTCCTTTCCCATATCATCATGATGGTCAGAGAGCACGGTAGCTTCAATAGATACCGCTCGTTTCAAAATTAGATCGTTGGCTGAATTAAGAGTTAGGATGTGATTCAAGACTGTATCAAATATGGAAACTCACGAGCGCCGGAATCGAGGGAAAGGGAATCGTATATCAGCTCAATACATTTGTCGCGAGTCTTATCCGCGGTAACGTTGATAACAACACCATCCGCCTTGGCCGAACGTACTGCGCCTTTGCTGAAAGAGGCATTAAAGGACGCGCCGGTGGGCGTTGTTGGCGATGCGATCGAATCCGCGACGGAAGCCTTGCGCACGGCTATGTGGTGCACATTACATGCATCGAATCAGAGGTTCAAGGGTATTTTTTAGAAGAAGAAAAAAAGCGCGAAAGTGAAAGAAAAAAAACTGGGTGGCACGTACGAGCTGGTTTGGCGGACGTGCTCGATGGGCCTTTAGCCCCTCCGCCTTGCTTCTGCCGCTCGACCTCGTTCTTCCACTTCTTGACAAGCTCTTTTGCCAAGTCTGCAACCTCCTTCGCCGAGTTCGATCTCAACTTGCCAACAGCGAGACCGACCTTGCTTTCCTGGCAGGAGTAAGAACAAACTGAGGTTAGTGGGACTTCAATCAAAGCATGACAAAGCGGAAGGCGCACGCACCCTGAGCAGAGCCTCGGAGACCACCACATCCTTCTTCAAAAGGCGCAAAATGTCGACGGTTTGCTGTAAGGTGAAAACAAGACCAGATAATCAGCAAAGAAATCGAGAAAACGGAGTGAACGAAGAGGTGTAGGGGTTTTGGTCATGACTTCACCTCAGTCGTTGATGCATGCTGCAGCTCCTTTGCGAGCTTTCTCAACTCAGCAACTTCAGACATCTCCTGCCCTACGTCCTCTGCCAGCTCGATATCCTAATGGTCTGTCTACGCCTAGCTACTGTACAGAGTACGGAACTCGGGGACGACGACTGCTCCTTCACTATCTGTGATATCGTCGTGGAGGTAGCTCACAAAGGCGTGAGAAACAGGCAGCAACCTTGGGCACCCTTAACATCGTCGTCAGCCAGTTTTCGTGGGCCACTGAACATTCTTGCATATCTGCTGTCTGACCATAGTATTATAAAGAGCGAGCGTCATGCTAGAGCTTAAACTGAAAGATAAAGGAAAACGAAGGTTGGCCGTGGACCTTACAACTTTAGTACGTTCGAGTGGGCTGGTGTTAGGCGCGCAGGTAGCGCACAGTGGACTTTTCAAAGTGAGCATGCATTCAATGCATACGACTACAAGGGAAAATGATGCCGAAGTAATTGCTAAGAAAACAATACTTGAAAGTACCTTTGACCTGGACTTACAAGAGTCCTTTGAATGATTGGCTGCAGCATGTCAGACTAGTAAGGCCTGGGGAATTCTTCGGAATATACGAATCTGGAGAATTAGGTGGTTGTCAAACGCCACTCGATTATTTTGAAGAGACACGAGGCGTAGCATTGGATTGTATGCGTAGTAATGGTCTACGGACTGCTTCAGAGGGAGGATTGCAGGCAAGCGAAGATGAGCTAGTAGCTGATTTGTATTTAGAACACTAATAATGAACAGTCGTAGAGACAAAACGGTAGCTTTACGATGAGGTTCTTTAAGTACACTGCAATTGACCGACAACGTAGTAAATAGAAAGATGGTGGAAAAGCAATGAAAGCAGCGAAAGAGATGGGACGATGATAAAGGTAGACAAAGGCTCGGAGACTTCATGCACGACCTCCAACCTCTGTCAAACGAGGATATGTAAGCATAAGGATCTGACAAACGGATGAAAAGACTGACGTTCAACCATTACATCGATCGTGTCTTAAAAATAAGAAATCAGTCAAACTATGCTTATGAATTGAGACAAAATGTAAAGAAGCTTACCGTTTTCCTCCATGTCGAGACTTGCAGGCGTATCATCGTCATTGATGCGGTCGCCATCGTACAAAAATCTAGCCAACAGTCATTGTTCATAGAGGTGAGACATTAGACGTAATGCAGTGGATCCCGAAAGCGTACGTACCGAATCGTGCCCACTTCCTTCCCGATTTTATGCGCATACGCAGACTGTAGTTTGCTCAACTTTGTGCTCCGCTTGATCTTGAAAAACACTTCCTCGCCTCCCGATGAAACAACCTGGCCAGATAAACACACATCAGCACTGAACCCGAACGGACGCGACCTCGAGACTTTCGATAATTCATTATGTTCCGAGACATACCTTGATGTTGATGGGGGCGTTGGCATCTTCAGCCTTTGGTGACACCTCCTCATTCTCCTCCTGCGTAGGCGGCGGGACGTGCTCTTCGTCCGACATGGGTGGCTTTCAAAGAACTTTGGATGAAATGACGGTTTTGCGTGTCGTGATATCCTTAGAGGACTAACTGAGAGGACCAAATTGAAGAGGTGTAAAGTAAGGTGCTCTGCGCCACGCTTGAATGTTTAGTTCGACGTCGACGTTTGACTTTGGGCGCAAGCCGCTGCTTCTTTCCTAAAATGGATGCTTATCCACTCTCCGAGCGACGATCCGGACCAGACCGACCACCCCGATTTTTTTCCCCTTCAGCACTACTCCTTATGAACACAAGCAGCCATCTCAATAACGAGTGTCTTTCAGCACTCACGGATATTTCTTCAGCCTGTTCCGAGATCCTATCAACTTTTGGATCTAGTCACAGGCGTCATTGGCTCGGAGAAGCATTGCAAGAGCCTGAACCTTTTCAACCATCGCTCCTTGCTTATGGAAAATGGAGAACACCAGCTCTGCCAGTTTGTTTTTGAAAGAGATATATAACTTATTTATCTATTTCGAAACTAACTATTCGGCTGTACTAGCTCATCCTTCGAGGCTACGTGACAGATTAAATCCCAGTAAGTAAAATGAAAAGCAGAATAAAATCAATTGCTTTTTTCTACTACATACAATGACTACCTGCTCAAGGATGCTTATTACTTTGGACAATTGAGTCCCGGAGCAATGCGTCGACTCATAGACTCTTTCTAGAAGTATGTGGCTCTATGATACTCTCGGTTTGAGGTAGCTCTTTTGGTGAGCAAGTCTGTCTTTGACTGAAGACTAAAGTAAAGTATTGATTCATTTTTATTTTACATCTTGTAACTGGGTCAATTCTAGCATTTCCAGCCCTCGAGGCTCTTGTCATGAGATACATACGACCATATAAAATTGACAGTCGAAGGTGTGCTCAATTCTAGTCAAGATGGTACAGAGACATTTTAACTGTGGCTTGTCGTATTTTTAGTAAATTAATAAACGGGAGTATCTATAGATGCTATTAGACTTCAATTCGGGATAAGATACGAAGCTCAGTAAGGCATTTTCCACGCTTCTCCGAAAGATGCTGGACTGGAGGCATTACGAGTCTGGTAATAACGTTCACTGAGTCTACTATTTCCTACTGAACTTCCTCAACATTGTGCGCAGCTTGGATTGTTTTGTTGGCGTCCAAATCGACAAAACGCTCTTTTTGCGCTTTGCGTCGTTCCCGAGCTTGATTACCCTTTCCGCAACTTTATCTGTTCTTCTGAATCTGACATCGTTCTGGAAAATGAACCCGATCCGCGCCAGGAAAGCCGCAAGACTGTCCTCGTACGACCTCCATGTCAACACATCGGGGACCGGGGACGTCAGCACATCGCGCACCCTTCGCAGCTCCTTCCGGTCCAACGGCCCGTTCTTAAGCTTGACGGCAATTTGCAGGTTGAGGTAGTGGTCTGTATGCAGCTCTGTGATGCTTTCAATGCGCTTGGGCGTCCGCGCTATATTGTACTTGTCCGCTGTCCTGCCCACCGACTTGGCCGTGACCCCGTACTGGAAGAGTTCCGCGACTGTATGGTCGTGTTCTCCCCATATAAGTAGGATTCCCATCCGCGTCGGCCACTTTGGCTGGACATCCAGGAAGACGACGTAAATAGAATTGGGCTCAAATGAACCCTCAAATTCTGGGATCTGTCCGTGGAATGTCATTCTGAAAGACCAAAGCTGTGATAAGGAAGTCCTCTGTATCGGTGAAAAACGCACTGTTCTGCTCTTAGATCTCTACGCTGAATGTTTTGACAAAGTTCGGTAGAATAGTTCATGATTATATGTTGCCCCGGTAATCATAGGATTGCAAAGTCGCAAAGTTGCACGACAGTAACTATTGGAAGGCCGGCTGCTCGGAGCATCTACGTGTACCTATGCAATCAACCGATCGTCAAGAGCGTGCAAACTAAAGAAGAGCAGAGTAGATTATAACGTCTTTATTGGGAACGACGGAGTACGAGTGCACGAGTGACTCAGATACCGTTTTCCCCTCCTGGGCAGCTCTATCATCGTCGCAGAAACATGCGCAATGAAGTCACAAGAAAAGACAAATCTTATTCTGGCAAACAAACTGAAAATACAAGCGGTAGTAATGAATACCGAATACAAAGGTGACTCTCGATCGTAGAGTAAATAATGATATAATATCATGAATCCGTCCAGTCTTTCCAAAGGCATAAACAATTGTGTCGTCGCAGTCACAGATTTAAAAAGAAAAATAGAATAAATAAATTCTTGATGACGTTTCTTAGAATCCGCCGTTGACGCGTCGTCCTCCACCTTGGCCATCCCTTTCCCAGTGGCCTCCCCATGCACCATCACGTCGCGACCCGGAATATCCTACCTGCCCCTCGTCCTGGCCTCGTTGTCCGGAACGCACATGGTTGTTGAGGCGATCATCTCCTGAGAGGCTTTGGCCACGACGTTCATCGCGGTTGCGGTCGTCGTAGCGGCGATAACCGTTGGACGAGCCATTGCCTCGACGTTCAACCCGGTCGCGATCGTCGTAGCGCCGGTAGCCGTTTGAAGGGCCTTGGCTTCGTTCACCGCGGTCGTGGTAGCGCTGGTAGCCATTTGACGGGCCTTGGCCTCGACGATCATTATAGTCGCGGTCCTCGTAACGCCGACTATCACTTGAGGTTCCGCCACGAGAAGGTCCACGATCATTCCAGTTGGGGCGCGGGCGCTGACCTCTGTCGTCACCATATCTGTCACGTCTGTCAGGAGCACGTCGCTCATTCCTGACGCCAGTACCAGTCAGGGAAGCTCTAGCGGTAGGCGCAGACATCCTAGGAGGCGCAGAGGACTCAGAGGACGCGACATCGGAGGTTGAAGCCGAAGGAATCCTAGGAGGCATAGAGAGCTCAGAAGAAACATCATCAGAAGTCGACGCCGAGGAGGCTTGAGCAGAGTCGGATACATTGTTCGAAGAGAGCATAGCCTCGATGGGGTTGGCGTTGGCGCGTTTCGCCATCTCTATCGCCTCCCGAGCACGTTTCCGTGCAGCAGCCCCGCCACCTCGTCTGTTGGCAGGTCTCTTGATCCGGGGAACTCTGATTTCCGGAGCTTCAGGCGTCACATCAGCCATAGAGGAAGACGCAGCAGAGGTCAGCTCAGCAGGGCCCGGAGAAGCTGAGGGTCCAGACGGCGCAGTTCCTTCCGCATGTTTAGAAATGAGCCCGGAGGACGACGGAGACAAAGGCGAGCCAACGCTTGTATCAAAAATAGATGCAGACGAAGGTGCACCCCAAAGCGCCGAGTCGCTGACGATCGCATCCTCAAATGATGAGAAAGCCGGGAGTGTCGAGGAGCCCTCGAGATCGACACTCTCCGCCTTTTCTTTCGCCGACGACTCTAGGATGGTAAGTGACGACCCAGCATCAATAGTATTCAGCAACGAGCTCTCCATAGGGCCGATTTCTTGTGAGTCCTTCGGGTTTCCAGTGCTCTCGAGCGTGTCCATATGCTGGAGGGCACAACCAGTTCCAGAGTCCACGGAGTCCGAGCCTCCCTCGATCGAAGAACCAAGCAGCGAATCATCCATCATAGCAAGCGCGTCTTCCGACAGCGTTGCTGAAGATCCAGGGCCGGTCTCGCCGAGAGAGATGTTGCTATTCATCGTGTTGGTGAGAATCGCGTCCTTGACTTGGACATCACTTCCAGTTGACGAGTAAGTCTTCGCCTTCTCTTCGTGCACCTTCTCATCCTTGCACTCGACGTCGGGTAGTACAACTGACTCGTGAGTAGCAACGCCGCCAAGAGACGTCTTCAGGTCCGATACGGAGTCGCTCGGCAAAGAAGTCTCTGCTGTGTCGGTTGAAAGATCACTGGCTACGTCCGCGTCACTGGAAGCGGAGTCCTGGATATAAATAAGCATCTGAGCTCCGATAAGCCATTAAACTCGACTGACCCCGCTCTTATTTGATGTCGCTTTTTCTTCGTTCGTGTTTTCATCACATGTAACCAAATTGTCGACAGGTACGTCGGCCTTGAGATCTGGGTTCCGGATTACAACCATGTCCTTGCATTCCGAAAGTCGGACACGGGCGTAAGAGTCGGTAAACATTACGCAGCGGTAGCTGTTGTTGTCAACAGGAGCCTTGGAAGACGTGAGCAGGAGCCAAGTGGGAGCAACAGAAACTTACCATAGTCGCCCCTGATTTCTCATCCTCGCTCAAGTTGTCGTGGTCTGCGCTTGGAGATGGGTCGCTCTCCGAGTATGAAGTTTCGATCTCGCCTTCAGATTCTCTTGATGTCATAATACGAGAGGACGCGTTGGTGACCATTTCGGCGCGGAAGAGTGATATGTCTTCGAGAAAGTCTTTCTGGTATAGTAGGGCACCATACATTAATACAGCGATCGCTGCCTAAGAAGCCAGGTCATGTGAGCGGAAATTAGACTATCCAAAGACGAGAACACGTACAATGATACAGAGCGATGCCAGCATAGTCTCATAAGTCATAGTTGCCAGAGAAGAGACCTATCGCAAACGAAAGCGTGAGCCGTCGAATACAATAGATAAAGCGCATTTGAATAGCTCACATGGCGTACAATAGCTGCGTCGTAGACATAGTATGCGATTGATCCAAACCGATAGTAAATGCGCTCTCCGATGACAATAGCGAGCTTGAAGGTCGTTAAAGCCTATCACCGCAGCGGGTATGTTAACAGATCATCGTAGCACGAAATGGAGCAGACGCACGATAGTCACAAGGTGTACTCCAATTGCAGAGAATTCGTTAATAATTTCTCTGACCCCTGAAGCGAGTGACTGGTCTTGCAGTGGCGGCGCGAACTCTGAGTCCGCGCCTGTGATTTCGACGGACGGCTCGACGTTGGCGGCCTTAAAGACCAGCTCGGCGTCGGCGTCCTCGGTGGCATTTCCCGCGTGTGCGACAATGTCCGCAGAAAGCGTTGGAGTCGACAGCGTGGCATCGGACGGCGTGGTATCGGACGGTGTAGCATCAGACAGCGTGGCATCGGTAAGCGCCATGGGTTGCTCGACGTAAGCGGCATACGCCTTCTCAACGTCCACAACCCCGGCGGGTATACCCATGCCAGCGTCCTCAGAGACCGTGATAGATGTGTAGTTACCGTGTGCGAAGTGTTCGTCGACTGATTCCGGAAGCTCGAGGAGCTCGATGACGGGCGGTGACGAGAAGCATGCGGGGGTGGCAAAGGCCTGTCCAATATTGTCGTATGGCGTGTATTCCGGGTGCCTAGGTGCGTAGTCCGATGCGAGGGTAGAAGACGGTGCAGGGGTCGATCCGAGGGAGGTGGCAAGGTCCTCGCCGCCGCACTGGAACAGGGTGGAGAGGAAGTCCGCGTTGACTGACTGGGTGGCAAGGTCTAGCACGGCGTGGTTCTTGAACGACTGCGCACCGTACAGGGTCTGTGCAAACGAGTACGAGGTGTCGAAGTCATACTTGTCCACATAGCCGGGCTGACGGACGTGGAGGGCGCGGTCGTCGTTGACGGGGGGAACGAGGGACAGGACGAGGGAGAGAGTCGGGGCGAATCCCCGGAGGAACACCATGTTTCCCGGGTTGCTGTTGAGAGTGCTTCGAGTGGAGAGTGCTTCTGCTGCTGGGGGAGATGGGGGAACGAGGTCAAGAAACGAATGAGGGAGACGGGAGTGGCAGGCAGGTATTTATATGCAGCGAGGATTATGTCAGGAACGCGCTCTCGGAAGCGCAACAAGGCGCGTCGGTGGCGGGCAGTTTCTTGTTTCGGCCAGACCTCTTCCGCTCGATGACATGTATGACGTCTCGCGTGACGCATACTCTCGACGAAGTCGAACTTTAAATTTCGTAGACTGGATTCCTTGAGCCAATGTCTCTGGTAGGTTAGTAGAGCTTCATGAATATTCCTGGTCAATACAGGCAACACTCGGGACTTAATTTCTCGCCGTTCCGATTCTAGTCGTTGACCTTCCGGACCTGCCAATACAAGTAGATTTTAAAGAAGAAAAACGTGCAATAAATAAATAAAAAAGCACAGTATCCCCAAGCACTGAATACGCGTTGAATTTTCGAACTGCTTACCTTACCGCTGTGCATAAGGAATGCAGTAGAATCAGTATGCCTCGACCTGGATTCCCCCCACCGAAGACATATTGTTTCTGGCCTACAGAGCTCGGCCGAATCAGCATATATGAAGTTGGTGTCGACGCAAAAGATTAATCGTAAAGGTGCGGTTTTCTGTCAGACTTCTGGAGTTAATCCGACTACCGTGTCCAGTTTTCGTTCCCACTCCTATTCAAATGCTTGCTATGTGAACGCAACCTCTCCTCGAATAGCCACGATGGAATACTCCAGGATCACAAGCAGCGCGCTATACTGCGACTCCGTACCGACGAGTCTACCCAACGAATACTGCTCTGGATACTTGGCAGACCGCAGTCACAGTATAAGGAGGATCAGGACGGATAAAGACTAACGCAGCCTCAGAAAGAAAAGAGGTCCCGAAGGCAATTACACATTGAGCCTTCGACAAAGGCCAAGTCCTGTCCGAACTTTGCAGATCACTATTGAGTATCGTAACCAATTGGCAGGAACACGAGGCGTACCTATAATTCAGCTATCGTGTATTTTCGACGACCACTAGAAATCAGGAGTCCTGTGCAAGCGGGGCGATAGACTCGTCAAGAGATCTTTCATCATACCAAAATATGGAAGGGTCTGACTTTGACACAATATGACACCCCATTACATGAGATGTATATGATGTCGAGCGTAAGGTAGAAGTGACATCTGTAGTCCTTTTCAGATTGTTTCACTGGGAATCCCCCATGCTCCTCAAGTCCATTTGCATTTCAAATATTCGTAGAAGCAACGACTGTAAGTCGAGTGACAGCAGTGAGGTCTGAGTTCGAGCTCAGAATACGTACATATTTCAAAGTCTCAACATTGTCTCGTAGATCTCGCATCGCCCGTAGATGGAGTGATGGAAAAGAAGGGGCTTTCTGCTCTCTGGCTATCCGGACTTCGCTTGCACCCAGGAAAAGGTTAGAGATGCAAAAGAGTCAAGACAGGAAAGCATTGGTCTACAAGCAGGGGACAGTCGGCAATAATAATAAAGATATGGTTCCCTTTGTCGTCTGAGAATTGGGAGTCAGAATAGTCATAGAAATTGAGAAACAAAGACGTTCGTATTCGAAAAATGTAGTAAAAATTAGTTCTCACGAATACAAAACGCCTATCAGTCAAAAAAATTAGGAGCATCCACTTCCACTCGTCGACGGTCGCCGACGCTTGCGTGCTGTATATGGTCTATAAAACTCGGGTCTACTTGAGCAGCGTACAACCGACGGATTACATAGTGCTTGAGCCTGTAAGAAAACCCTCCCAACGATGAAGCGAGGTCCGCTCGCCGACCCGCCTTCGACGTCCTCGTCGGTGCACAAATCGAAGAAGCACAAGACCACACAGTCTTCTAGTACGGCTACCCTCTCTGGTACCGAAGAATATATGAATGGGAACGGCGACGAATGGAAAAGTGTAGAGAAACGGAAAACGAAGCATGCTGGTACGTCGGAATGATATCCTAAATTCAAGCGCGTAGAATTCACGGTTCGCGTGGGCAGTTTCGGCGCCTCAACAAGGTACGCCGATGTCGAATCCGTTCTCAAGTCTGCTCCAAGATGGGAAGCAGAGCGGTGGCGAATGGGAGAAGGTGGAGAGGAGGAAGGCAAAAAAGGCACGGAAAATTGACGAGAAGCTAGATGTGCGTGTCCGCATCTCGCAAACCTGCCAATCGCTGAGAGTCGTATTAGAACACTCCTCCGCGTTTCTTCTATGTGAACAGCGAGATCGTGAAGCGTAGGGAGGCAGTCAATATTGGTGTGAGACACTCGGTTTCACTTCGTGAGCTGACGCTTACCCGACGTTCAGGACATTCGGGACCTCGTCCTCCATCTCCTAGGCGAAGCCGCACCCCAACCGTGGCTCAAAGTTGAAGTGTGTCTCAATCAAAACTGTCTAGCTCTTTCATTGACTTGGTTTAGAATCGTCATAATATAAAAAAGTCGTCACGCTCTTCGTCCCCGGCATCCTCCCCGAGCATCTCAAAATAAACATCCAGTCCACCAGCGCAACGTTAAACCCGAACCTTCCTGTTTCGATTCCTCTCCCCCGTGATGCTTCTGCACCTCTTCAGACAGGACCTGTTGTCGTAAAAACGCTGTTCGGCGGGTCGAAGGAGATTGTCCCGGACGCCCCGCCCGACACGAGCGCGAAGCTGCCATTCGTCGCGCGTACATTCAGCCACGCGTGTCCAACACGTGCACCAGGAGACTCATACCGCATGCACAGCGTGCTCGGCGCGTTCTTTCAAGGGCCTGTAAGCGCAGACGAGCGGAAGAGGCGTACTGTTGCTTCTGTGAAGGGTGGGTTTCCGCCTTTGATGCTTTAAAGCATTACTGACTTATAGACAGCGGCGAAGGAGGTAGATACAAAAGACCCCTCCGTTTTCGTGTTGACGCCAGCGCAGATGGTGGAGAACGAATATCCGCTGCCGTCGTACTTAAGAGATGCGTCTGGAGGGCGCGAAGCGGGCTCGTCGAACGAGGATGGAGAGGGTTGGGCAGAGACCGGGAAGCCTGAAGACGATGAGACAGGAGTGGCAGATGTGTTCGCCGTCGATTGCGAGATGGTGCGCGGTTCCATAGTTGTTTTAAACTTTACTGATTCCCAGCAGTGTCTCACAGAAGACGGCAAGGAGCTCACGCGGCTGTGCGTTATTAACTATGCGAGTGGGGAAGTTCTGCTTGACCAGCTCGTGAAGCCGATCAAGCCGATTCTCGACTACCTCACCAGGTAAGAAATTCGTTATCTTTGTGATTTCTTGAAAGCTGACGCTGGAGGATATGCAGATGGTCAGGCATAACCGAAGAAGGGCTGCGGAACGTGACAACAGTCCCTGGCTTCCGCGCGTGGAGCCTTGCTCGACCTGTTGACCGCCTCTCAGACGAAGACCGGACGTGCGCCCATCCTCCTCGGACACTCGCTCGAGTCCGACCTGCGCGCGCTGAAGCTCGCACACGGGCGCTGCATCGACACCTGCGCTGCTGTACCACCACCCGCGCGGGCGGCCGCTGAAGCCCGGGCTCGCGTGGCTCACGAAGAAGTGGTGCGGGACGCGAGATCCAGAACCGCGGCGACGGCGGGCACGACGCGGAGGAGGACGCGCGCGCGTGCGTCGAGCTCCTGCGGCGCAAGATGCAGGGCGGGCCCGGGTTCGGGGAGTTCAAGACGACGACGGAGTGTGAGTCGGTCTTCGAGCGCCTGCGGCGGTCGATCCGGGGGAGTGCGTCGGGCGAGCCGGGCAGCGGCGAGGGTGCGGCGCTGAGGACGGCAGTCGTAGACCGCGGGAATCCGGCAACCTGGCACGGGGCTGGAGCGAGCCGCACAGTAGCCTGCGCGACCGACGAAGAGGTTGCGAAAGGTGTGTTGCAGTGCATAGATGACAGCGACTTTATCTGGGCGCGTTTCAGCGGGCTCGCAGAGGCACAGAACTGTGAGCTTTCCGCTCCCTCCTACTTTAATATCATTTTTTTTATTAAATGAATAAATGTGAATATCTCAGGGCTACAACAGAAATCCGCCACCGAAGATGCCAAAGCCGCGCCCCCCGACGCGAATGCGATCGACTCGGCACTGAAGACACTCAACGCGCACGTGTCAATCGTGCATGCCTCCCTACCCGCGCGGACGGCGTTTGTCGTCTTCACAGGGCACGCAGGACCCGCGCACGATGGTCGAGCTGCAGGCGCGCAAGGCCGCGTTCGAGGGTGCACTACGCACCACGCAGGCGGCAGGCGCAGGCGGCGGTGTAGGCGCAGGCACCGTTCCAGAGGGCGTGCGCTGGACGATGGCAGATGCTACGCGCACTCGAGGAGGCGGTCGAGCGTGCACGCAGGGGGATGTTGTTCTTGTGCTTGAAGTGATCGATTGCTGTGCGAGAGGTACGCCGAAAAATATCTTGTTTTGCTTTGTTGGTTATATCATATGGTTCTGGCCGGAGCAGGTGCATCGGGCTTCTTTTCACTCTCAGAACACACATCAAACAGGAATGCGCGCAGCTTGTTTATTTCTGAGTCTTCATAGGTGCGAGGGACAGAGGGACAGATGCGGGATGTGGTCGTAAATGAGGCGACGAAACTGAAAGGAAGTCGCGGTCGTCGAAACGTCGACGGAGATGGTGTCACTACTCGCGTCGTGTTCGATGATATTGACGACGTTAAGCGACAGCGACAGCTGTTACCTCCACCACAAAAAGGACTATCGTATGCTTCCTCTCGTTGGCTCAGAGGCGTCGGTAAATTGCAAGCGTTCGAAACGCGCGAAGCTAAAAGATGAGATTGAATTTACGTCAGACGAGGCAGTTCAAACGTCTGCGTTGTAATTCAATTTATTGATGTCTCTCAGGCGAACGGAAGCAAAATACAAATTACGAATTACCAAGTGTATCCATGAAATCCACATATTGTGCAATACCGCTAACCTTATGGACTATACTTCCATAAGATGCGCCGGGTGTGCTTGTGATAAGGGAGTCCTGTTGGAATACTTATCGTGCAAAAGGGCGGAAGCAACCGGACGGCGGCGGCCAAGAAGAGGAGGAAATCACTTCATTTCAGAGACATGCTAGTATTTGACCCACGGTCAGAATGGAATTCAGTTACCAAGAGCACGTATGACTATCGAGCACTAGGGAACATGAATATTGTCTACGGCGGTGGACTCAGGTTTGTCATATGCGATCGGGAATCTAGGGAAGCTTATGTCAGCCAAGTCGATCAGGAGCCTATACGCAACTAGCACCGACCTTGAGCTCCTCGAACCTCCTCGAGGCTCGAGTCTCCTTGCTATCAGAGTTGTCGAGAACATCGAGGAAGTATGGCCAGTCGTCCGCGCGCGGCGGTCCGGACAGCTTATAGCCTAAAAGGTGTTCTATATTTTCGCTTAGCAAATGCCGGTCGACGTTTCCTTTCGAATATCTAGAATCGCTTCTTTAATAATGTCCTATTAACCGATCTCATTTTTGCAACGCCTTCTGGAGACATGCGCACCCGAACGCCGCCCGCCCACCGCCGCGCCCTCTGATTTTATACCAATGTCGAGCTAGCCCAGCCCAGCACCCACCCTCGCCCTAGTCCATAATCTATTTGCTCGTAGTCTGCACGAAGCCGAATCGCTCTCGTTTTTTACACTCCCAACGGTTGGCCGGCCGACGTCGCGCGTCACGAGTTGAACGATGGCGTCCTACTCGTCGGACGACGCTTCCCAGCACCCCCAGGCAGTTTTAGGGCCGCGCTTTCTAGCATCTGTAGCCCAGGGTCTGCAAACCGGCTTGATCTCCAACCTAACTTACAGGTTCTGGAAGGACGACATCGCGGAGGAGCTCGCTATCCGGCTCGTCTTGCTCTTCGTCACGTCGCTCTCGTAGTGAGTACCTCCTGCTTCTTTTCGCGAGTCGGACTAGATTGACAGACGGCGCGTCGGCAGTCTGCAAACCACTTTCTCTTTTTACTGGACGTATTATAGCATGGTCGTGCGCTTCGGAGATTGGGTACGTGAGCCCCGCCGATACTTCTTCGGCGCGTTTTGTTCGGGTCCGCTGAAGCGCTGAGGCAGGATTACTTAATAACGCCTAACTGGACAGACAAAGCCCGGATTTTAGTGGTGCGTGTAGGAGTGCTCTGGCGACCCGTCGACTGCGCACTAATTTTTCATGACTGCACAGATGTTTATGTTGTCAACGCCGACGAAGGCACTGTTCATATGGCGATGCTGGAAGGTGCGTCCGAGGTCTAGATACACATTATTCTTTTCTTGTTAATACGCCTACCGTCAATCAGCTCGTCAGAAGGGAATGGCGCCGGTACATTCTTGTAAGGCATTTTTCTCATCTAGTCCGCAATGACCCCTTTGTGAACTTCGCTGCCTCCAAAGTCGTTTCTTGCCGTCTTGTACGCCGGCCACATCGCCACCTCGATCATCGCGATCGCTAGAGCCTTCACAGACCATTACGAACGACACGCCCCGGTGAGCGCCCCATGCCCCCATAAATCACCAAAATAACGCTTTGAGCACTGACTTAAACGCGCCCAGAACGACCCTTATTGTGAGAGCGCCATCGATGCTTACACCTGATGTACGAAAGCTCACCCACAAGTAATCGCAGTTATCTCTTACTTAGCGCTACAAGCTGGTATGTGCGCCGGTACTTCATTTACCGGCCTATCATTGATCGTTAGCTCTCCTAGCCCTCGATGTTTCTCTTAGCTGTACTCGTGCGTCGCGAAGCCCGCTCCTTAAAGGTCCCAGCTGAAATAACAGCCTCGATACAACACAGTAATGACGCTTATCGTACCTTCACGCCCACACATATTCACTGGCTCCCCTTGTGCCGTACGTCCCTTCTCGCTTTCACAAGCAAAACAAAGGCATACACCTCAGCGGCGCGCTCTAAACTGAAACCCAAAAAAGACCATATACAGCCTCTCCTTCATCACGTGGGAGGCGCTCCTCCCCGCCTCTGCGTGCACCCTCGCCGCGTTCGCCATGTACCTTGCCGCGCTCGCCACAGGCCGCTGGGGCGACCTCCCCCAGGACGCCGCCGGGCAGATGTATGTCGTCTCGCTCTTCGTGTGTCTGTACGTGTCTCTTTTTCTTTCTCCCCACCGCGGCGTATGCTGTATGCTCCTGTTGGCGAAGCGCGCTGACACTGTGCTTGCGCACCAGCATGGGCGCACAGGTCGCGTCGAGGGGGCGCCGCCCGCACACGTCCGTGCCGTCCCTATCTCTTGGTCTCCACCAGCCCAGACCCGTACGTCCCCGCAGACCATTCCTATAAATCTTCCGAAGTCACTTACCCCCTCCCTTCCTCCTCCCCCATTGGAAAATTAAGGACCACCCGCCCGCACACGCACGCGGCATCGAGCTGCAGACCTTCCCCGCGTCGCGGCGCTCGAGCGGCGACTGGCCCGCCGGCTCGCCCCCCGCCTCTCCCCCGGTCTTTGCCTCTACATCCGCGGCCCCCCGCAGATCGCCCGGGCCGCCGCACACGTTCGCGCTGCTCATCCCGGGTGCTGGCGGCGGCGGCGACGGCGACGGCGACGGGGGCTCTTCGGCTCTGGCGGCGGGCGGCGGCGGGAACGAGGGCGGCGAGAGGGACGGCAAGCTGCGCCACCTTAACCCCGAGCGGGACGGGCCCCTGACGCCGATATAGCACCTCGCGCTTGGGAGAGAAGTATGTGAAATAGGATACCATACTGCATACTTACTATTTGCATATAATTTCGCATATAATTCAGTATGACATATACACCATGCTATTATGCTTAGGTCTGAATGCCTTGGACTTGATTAAAATACACATTGTTTAAGTACGCTTAGTCTGACGATAATATATCTTCACCGCATCGTCACGAGCTCCTCGGCGGACGTGGGGTGGATAGCCACGGTATCGTCGAAGTCCTGCTTAGTCGCTATGATATTTATTTCGTCAGTCTCGCATGCAGAAGGGCAGGACAGTCAGCACGTACCGCCCATCTTGACGGCGACGCCAAAGCCCTGCATGATCTCGTCGCTGCCCAGGCCGATGATGTGCACGCCGACGACCTTCTCCTCGGGGCCGACGCACACGAGCTTGTGCAGGGACGGCTCCTTGTGGCCCTCGTCGACCATGCCGAAGTACAGCGCGCGGAACGACGACTTGTACACCTTTACCTGCGCGTCGCCGTACTTCTCCCGCGCCTCGGGCTCCGTGAGCCCAACGGTGCCGATCGGCGGGTGGCTGAACACGACCGTCGGGATGTTCTCGTACACGAGCTTGTCGTTCCTCAGGTGCTCCGGGCCGAAGAGGCGGTTCGCGAGCCGCCGGCCGGCCGCGATCGCGACGGGCGTGAGCTGGAACTTGCCCTGCACGTCGCCGATCGCGTACACGTTCGGCGCGCTCGTGTTCTGGAACGCGTCGACGACGATGTCGCCCTTCGGCGTCGTCTGCACGCCCGCGGCCGCGAGCCCGAGGCCCTCCGTGTTCGCGTGCCGCCCGATCGCCCAGAGGAGCACGTCGACCTCGAGCGTGTCGCCGGCCGCCGTGTGCAGCGTGAGCGCGCCGCCGCCGCCCGGCGCGCGCTCGACGCGCGCGACCTGCGTGTGCGTGTGGATGCGCACGCCCGTGTGCGCCATCCAGTCGCCGAGCGTGTCCTGCAGCGCGGGGTCGAACGTGCGCAGCGCGCGCCCGTGGCGCACGAGCAGGTGCGTCTCGGAGCCGAGCGTGTGGAAGATGCCCGCGAGCTCGACGGCGATGTAGCCCGCGCCAACGACGGCGACGCGCCGCGGCTGCGCGTCGAGCGCGAAGAAGCCGTCCGAGTCGATGCCGAGGCCCGCGCCCGGGATCGCCGCCTCGCTCGGCACGCTCGGGCGCCCGCCGACCGCGATGCAGATGTGCTTCGCCTTGAGCTCGTACGCGGAGCCGTCCGGGCGCGTGACGTGCACGGCGGTCGGCGACGCGAGGCGCGCGCGCCCGCGGTGCTCCTCGACGTGGTCGCGCTCGAGGTTCTTCTCGTAGATGCCGTTGAGCCGGCGGATGTATGCGTCGCGGCGCGTCTTGAAGGCGCCCCAGTCGAACTTGGGCTGCTCGATGCCGTCGCCCTTGAACTGGTAGTAATTGGCGTGACGCGCCTTCTCGGCGATGTCTGCGGCGTGCCACATCAACTGAAAAAACGGTTTAATGAGTATGAGAGATTATCGGCTTTTGCAAACGATGGCTGAGCTCTAAATAATTCCTCGACCCGACCCATCGTTTGACAAACCATATGAGACGCTTGCACACCTTCTTGGGAACACATCCTACAACGGCTATTAGCATCAGCATTGACGATCACTACTATCCACACTTACCGACATTCACACACGTCCCGCCAAGGTGCTCCGTTTCTTCAATGATTGCAACCTTCTTCCCATAGCTGGCCGCTCGTCTCTGCAATGCGAACGCGCCCGTCAGCATCGTGAGCTCAGTTCAAAATGACGAGAGGGAGAGAGACGCACCGCCGCGCCAAAGCCGCCGCTCCCGCCGCCTATAACAACGAAATCATACTCGTCCTCGCCGGGCTTCGAAACGGGAGCCATGCTGGATCTGCTGGAGTGCGCAAAGGTGCGGTGTATCTGGAGTAGACGCGGTGCTGCTGTGGCTGACACGGCTGCGCGCGAGAGGCGAGAGAGGATGAGGGACGCCAGAGCGGATGGACAGGCTTGGAGAGTATAAGTACCAGAAACGGCGAGCGGTGACAGCGGGAAGCACGGGACTGCTGAGCCTATCTGATGTCTCTGTCAGACGCTGACGCGCGCAATTGGTCTTGCGCTTACTCACCTCGCCTGCTGTCGCGACCGCGGGCGAGATGACGCACACATCTCGTGATTCAACGCATATCAACGATGGACCGTTTTCATTCAACAAGACCGGACATCAAATTCATACAATTCAAAAAGGAAAAACAAAAACTAGAATTAAAACAAATCCTCCCTAGGATGAAGCATCTCCTCGGAGCGTGAAAGGAATGCAGAGCTGAACCCCAAGCCCATCATGCGCCCATCCTCATCTCCCACCGACCCTGCGGAACTGATATCCGACCAACTTCCCATTTCACTCAAGCTATCAGAAAACCCCTCCCCGATCTCCGAGCCTATGTCGTACTCCGAGGGCTCAAAGCCCGGGTCGGATGCGCTCAGCACGGGCGACGGCGGGATGGACAGCGGAGGAGACGGTGGGCGCGACGACGCCGCACTCGAAGCAAGGAACGATGCCGAGAAGTCGAGCGTCGGGAGCACAACCGACGCAGACGGGTCGACCTCCGGCGACAGTGACCGCGACGGCAACAGGGAGCTCATCCCGCTTTCCGCATCGCTATACTCAGGCTCTTCATCTTCAAGTATCTCGACGAGCCGGCACCAACCCTGGCCCGCTTCACCCGTCACCTCCCTCACCATCGCTGCCGTCCACCCCTTGAATTCGACTCTCAACAGCGTGCACAATCCATTGGCGTCGCCATGCGCGGTAAACGCGGCGCCCTTCTCCCAGACACGGCCGGAATCGAGCCGCGCGAAGAGCGACGAAACACGCAACGACTGCGTTCGATGGGAAGACAGTATATCTTGCAGGTCCGAGAACACCAACAGATTCGGCGCAGCAGAGCCGCGTACGTCCGACAGGGGGAGACGCGATGTCGGTGTGGGTGCGAGAGGGACAAGCAGGATCGTCGTTACACCAGGGGCGGCAAGGGCGGGAGCAGGGAAGTAGCGCTCAAGTTCCTTCAAGCCGGTGAACGAAGCCTTCTCAGTCGCCTTCAACAGGCTCTCCACGCCGGCATTCTCCTTCTGCGCCTCCGCCTTGCCCGCCCGCCTTGCCTTATCCTTCGCCTTCCTCCTCTCGACATCCCAGTCCACCTCATACACAGCCCGGCCCGCAACGGGCACGTTCTGCGCGAGGTGCTGGAAAATCGGGCGCGCCGTCGAGAAGTTGCGCGCGGTGCCCAGACCAACGTGCACCGTGCTGCGCGACGCGGGCGAGGCGCGCGGCAGGAACGCCGGCCGCGGGCCCGGCGGCGCGAGCGCGTGCCGTGCGGGCAGCGAGAGGCGCTGCTGGATCGTCTCCGGGCGCACCGCGGCGCCCGCCCGCGTGCTCAGCGAGCGTGCGCCTGCGGCGGGGTGCGCGAGCCCCGGTGCGGTGAGGTGTGTGAAGAAGCGCGTGAGCGCGGTGCGCGTCGTTTGTATGAGCCGCTCTGCTGCTGTTGACGGCGCTGTTGCTGTTGCTGTTGCGGCTGTTCGACCGGCAGGCGGCGGGGCGCGCGGGACGTGCACGTGCAGCGAGCGTGCGCCCTGGGCGAGGTGCGACGGCGCCGCCCGCGCGTTGGCGGACAGGCCGGCCCCGAGCCCGAGGCCCTTCGATGCAAGCTGCATCGTAGGGGACACCAGTCACTATCGCTGGTTTACTTTATGTAACGGGATCGCTTGTCGCGGAAGTCGAGCTCGACGACGACGACGACGACAGTAGTGGTGGTGGTAAGAATGCAAGAGCGACGGATGCACAGTGCGGAGCGAACTGGGGCCGGAACGAGGCGGAGCTTCGGAGCATTGATGACGAGGCAGTCGGCATGAGTGTTTGCCGGGATTACTTACGTACTGGCACGTCTTATGTAACATCTTACATGTACACTGAACGTGACTCACAATCTGCCACTGAACCCGAAACAGGTGAGAAATTTATCATTTTTTGTCCCAAAGACGTTTTCATATTATACTTTCAGACTCATGGTGAGATCTGCGAAGCAGGGCTCTCTCCCAGACCTAGAGGCAACTGCATTTCGCTCGCACATTATCATCCCTCTCCATCTAGCCAAGGAACCCTTGAAATGTTCTCCATCAATTTCGACGAAACCTGGTTCCCCGCGTACTCGTTAACAGTGCAAAAGATCGACCCTTCGACCCTCTGAAACGCGCTCTTTTGTCACTTCTGGGCAACCCGGACATGTTGGACCATTTCGCTGACGATCGGTCTATAACTAGGATCCGTACTCGTAACTGGTCGAGAATTTTGAATGCTATATGTATTTCGCCAGATTGACGAACCGTGACACTCTTCTGCACGATGACAGCTGCTGCGGTCCTGTGGTTGGACGACTATCTAATTACGGACGCCCCAATGAATGTAATTGGTCTGATTGGGTTCTGGAGAGCATCTGCACGCGCAAACTTGGTTCAGCGAAGGTTCACTTGAAAATTTTACTCAAAAAGGCGGGTGATGTTGCGCTTATCGCCAATAATGCACCTCATTGCTTTCGTGACGCATCGAGAGCAAAGCCGATAAACCTGAACATGGTGGACGCTAGCCTATGCGGAGTCGCGGCTCCAGACTTGAAATGCACAAAGCGCATCCACACTTGTTCTGCTTCTCTTTGCCGCATTCATCGGTTCCGACATTGATGGAGACATCATAGTTTAACCAGCTCTTTATTTTGCACAATTTTGACGGCCGGTCACTGGCATGTAAAAGGCGTAGTCTCGTAACCAGCCCGGATAGAATTTTTCTATCCGGTCTGGTGGGAGCCGGAGGTTCTCAAACCGCCCATCCCGGAGTCGCTGGCATGGTACCCTTAACTGACATTCGCACACTTGCAACTTTGCGACTCTGCCACTGCAATGTTGCATACAGCTACGCCTCGTAACCAGCCCGGACACTTTTTCATCTGGCCTGGCAGGTCGAAGCTTTCGGAATCGACCATCCGGGGCTCGAAAGGTCATTCAGATTAGAATATGCCGACCCCGCCGAGACGTGTCAAACGTGCCATGATACATCCAGAGTGCAAAAGCATCGGGTAAACATAAAACAATACGTGCGTAAAGCAGTTCTTCGATATAAATTTCGCTTTACATGTAACTGCCTTCTACCTCGATGGCCAGCCAACCGCTGAGTCTGACACGTTGCAATCGCACTCGGCAAAAGCGGCGCATCCAACTCATCTCTTAACTCCGGATGGTTTGAAAACCTTCGACGTTTACCATACCGGATAGATTTTTATATCCGACTTGGCTACGAAAGTATCATACTGCGGCGATATAAGAACGAGCTCAGGATTATCCAAATGTCAAAACAACCAGCACAGAGACATACGAAAGGTGCGTTTTTCGCAGATACAGAAGATCTGTCAAAACGCTTACGACCTTGGCCTTTCAGAATGCCGTTCCAAGGACAGATCGAGGGCTTTAAAGGCTCGTTAGAGCCCATGTCTATTTTCGCCGTCTCCCTGGGCGAAAACTCAGAGTCATTGGGGATCCTAGTCGTGAATGGTCAACAGGAAGGCCCCGTCGCAAAGCTCTTCAAATTCAAGGTCGAGGCCAGGACTGGGAACGGAGAACCTTACAGGTACTCTATGCCAGAAGAGTGCACAGACATCAAAAACATCGCTCGCCTTGGGCAGACGGACCTGCAAATTGCCGTCAAGCTTCATCTGGAGCCGTTGAAGCCTGGGGACCTCAAGAAGGCATACTCTGCGCTGCCGCCAAGCGAAGACGAATACAAGTACTCCAAGCCGACTTGGAAGTCACTTCATCTCGGTCTCGCGGCCTTTCTGTGGAGGATGAAATTCGACTTTCAAGGCGATCCGAATTTCAGGGACGAGGATAAAATCGCGGAAATGGTTATCGATTTTATGAGAGACAAAAAACACAAGGAGGCCGTTTTTCCGATTCAGACGGTGATGGATAACGCGAACCCAGTGCGGAAGATGTTAAAAAAGATCCGGAAGTAATAGATTCGGTGTAGATCCAATACGACGGTGCCTTAGAATAAATAGACAGCAGACGATCAATAAAGAGGCTAGATTTTCGAAGTAAATAAATGAAAATAGATCCAGAAAGGGGTGATGGAGTGCGCCAGGCGTCTGACTTGCTCGTGACAAGAGAAGATGAGGAATACACGACAAGCCTGCTTCGGATCGGAATGCTACCTGTAGAACGCATGAGTCTCTCAGACCATGGTGGCAGAAGTCATTATATGGATGAACATTGTTCAATTGCTACTCGCGTCAACGATGCACTTGATTCATTGCATTTTCAAATTATTCGGCCTTCAGACGAGCTTATAAAATCTCGCAATGGCACAAAAAAGATCAATCAAATTACAATCAATAGCAATAGATACATGTGGGAATCGAGCATAACGGAATACAAAGAGTTCTCGGTAGTACAAATCAAAAAAAAAATGATGATACGAATCGGTCCAGCCTGAGTCAAAGTCATAAACAAGTTGTGCAGTCACAATCACAGATCCGGAGAAAAAACAAATAGAAAAAGATAATACTCCTTGACGGTCCTTGATATCGCTCCCCATCGGCGCGTCGTCCACCATTACAATCATCCCTTTTCCAGTGGCCTCCCATTCATCCTGGCCTTGAGGTCCGCGACACACACCGCTGTCGCGGCGATCATTTCCTAAAGCATTTTGGCCGAGGTCGCGGTCATCGTAGCGGCAATAACCGCTGGACGAGCCGTTGTCTCGACGTTCACCATGGTTGTGATCCTCGCGGCATCGGTAGTCGTTCGAAGGACCTTGGCCTCGACGGTCATCACAGTCGCGGTCCTCATCACGCCGACTATCACTTGAGGCTCTGCTTCCAGAAGGTCCACGGTCATTCCACATGGGGCGCGGGCACTGAACATCGTCGCCACTACGTCTGTCACGTCAGAAACACGTCGCTCCCGCCCGGTGGCAGCGTCGGCCAGGGAAGATTTAGCGGTAGACGCAGAAGACTCAGAGGACGCGTCATCAGGGGTCGAAGCCGAAGAAACCCTAGCAGGCATAGAGGGTTCGGAGGGCGCGATATTATCAGAGATCGGCGCCGAAGAAATCCTAGGAGACGTCGAGGGCTCGGAAGAAGCGACAATATCAGACGTTGAAGCTGAAGAGGATGAGGGCGCAACATTATCAGGGGTCGAGGCCGGAGAAGCATCATCCGCATCATCCCAGAAAGGCATTTCCTTGAATATCGCGACGCGTTGCTCCCGAGCACGTTTCCGAGCAGGTCCTCCGCCGCCTCGCCGGTTGGCAGGTCTCTTCACCCAAGCAACTTCTTTTTTCGCGACCTCAGGTACCTCGTCGGCCGTAGAAGACAGAGTAGACTGCATTTCAGCAGGAACCAGAGTAGCCGAGGGCTCAGACGGCAAAGTCGGCGCGGCATTTTCAAGAGACGAGAACGAGTCAACGCAGGTATCAGAAGTAGAAGTAGACGAGTCTGCATCACAAAGCGCCGAGTCCATGACGATCACGTTTTCAGGCGACGGGAAAGCTGGGAGGGTCGAGGCGTCCTCGAGATCGACGACCTTTCGTTCTTCATTCACCGACGATTCCAAGGACGTGGCTGAAACCTCCGAGTCAATAGAGTCCGAAATGACGCTTTCCATAGAGCCGATTTCACTCGAGTCTTTCAGGGATTCAGTGCTCTCGAGTATGACCATGAGCTCGGAGGTACCAAGTCCAGAGTTGGCAGCATGCGTGCCTTCCTCACTCGAAGAGCCAGAAGACGAATCACCCGCTGCAGACAGCGCATCGTCCGAGAGCACCGCCGAAGATGTCTCACCGAGCAAGTTGTCAATGTTGACGAGTTCCGCGTCTTTGTCTTCGACGTCCGAGTTCTTCAGGTTATCAGTGCTCTCGAATGTCTCCGTAAGCTGAAGGGTGCCATCAGGTTGGGATTCCGCAGCGTACGCGCCTTCCTCGATCGAAGAACCAGGAGCCAGGTCAACCATTGCAGATAGAGCGTCGTCGCAGAGCGTTGCTGAAGATCCAAAGCTAGGTAAGGACTCCGCGTCGACCGCGTCGATGAGTTCTGAGCCTTCGACTTCGACGTCATAACCAGTCGACGATCCCATCTCCGCTTCCTTCTGGTCCGCTTTCTCGTACGTGAACACGACCTCAGATACGACAGCCACAGCAGTGTCATCAGCAGATGCCTCCGGCGCAGAGAAGACGTTGCTCGACAAAGACATCTCCGTAATGTTCGCGTCCTCGTCACTCGAAGCAGAGGTCGGAAGAGAAGTAAGCAAGATGGCGTCGTCGACAGTAATCTCAGTAGCAACAAGTGCCTGAAAAACGTGTAAGCAAAGCAGACTGAATACGTTCACACAAAGCTTACCAGAATGCAATCGTCGATCGAGTCGTTGTTCACCATAATAGGAACGTCGTCTTCCAGTTCCACATCCGAAATCTCCATTTCGAACACTTCTGCAGTCTCTTCGGTCTCTCGAGAACCAAGATAGACAGCGACATCCTCGACGAGACTATTGAAAGTGCCTATACCCTAATAAAGACCCATAGATAAGCGGATGCTATTATTGCATGAAGAGAGTGCTTACCAAAACGAAGCAAAACAATGCGCATGTCTCGTCTTTACGCATGATTAGAACACACCTGACGATCTAGTACATGGACGATATCAGAACTGCATTCAAAACGGCGCATTGCTCGTTAACACACCTTGTAGATGAAGGCTACGTATTGAAAGAGCGAGCTGAATGTTGAAACGATTAAGAACTTGAGCCGCAATGTAGATTTCGAAACCTGCAATTGCGGCATGAACGTCAGCAGGCCGTAGAGGTGCGAGCCGGTTGTAGACTCACGAAGACTCCAAAAGAAACCAAAATCGCGCTAAGAGACACTCCGATAACAGCAAAGCCCTCGACAATTTCCCTCAATTTTGGACTAAGTGACTGCGATCGCATCGGAGGCGCGAACTTTGAGTCCGCGGACGGCTCGACGTTGGCGGCCTTAAAGACCAGCTCGGCGTCGGCGTCCTCGGTGTCACTTCCCGCGTGTGCGACAATGTCTGCAGCAAGTGTTGGGATCGATGGCGTGGTATTGGACGGTGTAGCATCGGACGGCGTGGCATCGGTAAGCCTCTCCGAGTATGAAGTTTCGATCTCGTCTTCAGATTCTCTTGATGTCATGATACGAGAGGACGCGTTGGCGACCATTTCGGCGCGGGCGATTGATATGTCTTCGAGAATGTCTTTCTGGTATAGTAGGGCGCCATAAATTAATACAGCGATTGCTGCCTAAGAAGCCCGGTCATGTGAGCGGACATTAGACTATCCAAAGAAGAGAAGACGTACAATGATACAGAGCGCGGCAAGCATAGTTTCATAAGTCATAGCTGCCAGAGAAGAGACCTGTCGCAAACGGAAGCGTGAGCCGTCGAATACAATAAATAAAGCGCATTTGAATAGCTCACAAGGCGTACAACAGCTGCGTCGTAAACATAGTGTGCGATTGATCCAAACCGATAATAGATGCGCTCTCTGATGACAATAGCGAGCTTGAAGGTTGTTGAAGCCTATCACCGCAGCGGGTATGTTAACAGATCATGGTAGCACGAAATAGAGTAGACGCACGATAGTCACAAAATGTACTCCAATTGCAGAGAATTCGTTAATAATTTCTCTGACCCCTGAAGCGAGTGACTGCTCTTGCAGTGGCGGCGCGAACTCTGAGTCCGCGCCTGTGATTTCGACGGACGGCTCGACGTTGGCGGCCTTAAAGACCAGCTCGGCGTCGGCGTCCTCGGTGGCATTTCCCGCGTGTGCGACAATGTCCGCAGAGAGCGTTGGGGTCGACGGCGTGGAATCGGACGGCATGGTGTCGGACGGTGTAGCATCAGACAGCGTGGCGCCATGGGTTGCTCGACGTAAGCGGCATACGCCTTCTCAACGTCCGCAACCCCGGCGGGTATACCCATGCCAGCGTCCTCAGAGACCGTGATAGATGTGTAGTTACCGTGTGCGAAGTGTTCGTCGACTGATTCCGGAAGCTCGAGGAGCTCGATGACGGGCGGTGACGAGAAGCATGCGGGGGTGGCAAAGGCCTGTCCAATATTGTCGTACGGCGTGTATTCCGGGTGCCTAGGTGCGTAGTCCGATGCGAGAGTAGAAGACGGTGCAGGGGTGGATCCGAGGGAGGTGGCAAGGTCCTCGCCGCCGCACTGGAACAGGGTGGAGAGGAAGTCCGCGTTGACTGACTGGGTGGCAAGGTCTAGCACGGCGTGGTTCTTGAACGACTGCGCACCGTACAAGGTCTGTGCAAACGAGTACGAGGTGTCGAAGTCATACTTGTCCACATAGCCGGACTGACGGACGTGGAGGGCGCGGTCGTCGTTGACGGGGGGAACGAGGGACAGGACGAGGGAGAGAGTCGGGGCGAATCCCCGGAGGAACACCATGTTTCCCGGGTTGCTGTTGAGAGTGCTTCGAGTGGAGAGTGCCTCTGCTGCTGGGGGAGATGGGGGAACGAGGTCAAGAAACGAATGAGGGAGACGGGAGTGGCAGGCAGGTATTTATATGCAGCGAGAATTATGTCAGGAACGCGCTCTCGGAAGCGCAACAAGACGCGTCGGTGGCGGGAATTTCCCTGTTTTGGACAGACTTCTTCCACTCGATGACATGTATGACGTCTCGCGTGACGCAGGCATTCGGTAACGATGGAACGGAATCAAATCCTCGGACTTTGCGAGACGGTACCACTTCGGTATTGCCATGTTGCATGAAGCACATTTGAATCGATAGCGGCATTTTGCATATGCAAGTGCGAAAGAAGATGAGTTAAAACGTTTCTCACAACAATTCAGCCGACAAAAATCCTACAGTTCTTTATCCTTTCGGACAATTTTCTTTTCCTTCAAAGTCCTTCTCCTGCGCCCCAAAGTCGAATTCTTGTAGTTGAAACCGTTCCATCTGAGGTTGGTCGAGAACAATTTGTTATAGAGTTGGAATTTTCACTTTGGAAAACTTGAACACACGACTTCACGTCGCCGACTGGCTGTGTGCAAACAGCGTTCGCCCGAGGAAGGTAGATAAATACGACTGCATTTTGCAGGTCCCGGGAGATTGCCTTGACGTTGTTGAGCCGAAGACCAAGCACGATGTACACGGTGAGAAGAGCGAATAAAGTACCACAGAGATGGGCGGCGTGAAGCGAGTTGCGACTTGATTCGGCAACTGCCGTCGATCCTATCATTTTCGAGCTCTCTGAATCTAGACGCAGACTCTAGCGAATGATCTTTTAATTCTCGCTTCATTCGACCCTCTTTTAGAAACACAATGACAATATAGTACAGTTATCCACTCCTCTAAACACATGCATTAGCGGCCCTTCTACGCGCCGAACGACTTTTCCTTTGGGAGGGCCTCCTTGGTAGAACTTCCGAAACTGAAATTATACTGAATGAGCCTCGTCTGTAGAAGCACATGGATTGGATCTTCAGCTCACCCCCAATTCGCCCTCCCAGGATCAAAAAATGTGCTATAGCAAATCAACGAGGAGTAGAGAATAAGACGAAAGAGAATAACACACAGGTGTCCACGATCATCCTTGACCCCAAGTTTCTTTCCAAAGAAATCGAAAAAAGACTTGCTATACTTGATGTTCTCCTGTGGCTTGATGATATCCAGAGCTACCTGTATTTCGAACAAATCGTCAAATTTCGTTAAGAATTAAATCTAGAAGAGAGTATTACTCACCACAGACAACTGCAGCGCAGGCTCGAAAGTCCCCGCGAAAGTAAGGTATTCGTCATAAATGTAGCTGATTGAGATCATTTCCTCCGGCTTGTTGAGCTTCTCCGCTGCAACCTGCGAGGTATTATAAAATCATTGATTGCAACGGTCGTCATTTCGATGCTCGTTGGGGCTAGCTCATGCACCTTACAAATGAACCCACAGGTGCTCAAGACAGAGACAAATCCTAGAAAGAAAATATCGAGTCCCGACGCACCGGGAAATGACCATCGGACTATAAGGCGCTCACTGACGTAATTTTGCCTTGCTTGGAGTCCCTACTTGTCGTCTCTCCCTTGGCCAAACGCCACGCCTTACTCACATGCAGAC
This sequence comes from Phellopilus nigrolimitatus, assembly GCA_021029095.1. Taxonomy (NCBI): domain Eukaryota; kingdom Fungi; phylum Basidiomycota; class Agaricomycetes; order Hymenochaetales; family Hymenochaetaceae; genus Phellopilus; species Phellopilus nigrolimitatus. Next base: position 695,577 of record JAJOHG010000014.1, read on the forward strand.
GACTCGACGACGCCATTTGAAAAATAGATGACAGACGCCAAAGGAGCTCGCTCGTAATTTGATCACTAGGTGAAGTTAGTCGGGCGGCTCTCGTAGGCAAGATTTCGGTTGAATGTGCTAGGGACTTTGTTGGGTGCGGTCAGTCTCCCGCTCATGTTGTGACGCCAGGCTTTGATAAATTTAACTTGAGCAAACATCGCGATGTTTTCGACAGACCCTTCCTTTGGAATCCCGATATGTCTTTGATCTCGATCACGGGAGTTCATGTAAAAAGAGAAGAGCACGGGATGTGGAGGTCAAATCCCGTTCAGTTCCTGCAGTCTGTAAGGAGACACTTATCTTGGTACTGCCCACCTGCTACAGAGACTTCCTATGACTTCAAGCTGCGTGTCAGGTCGATGGTCGCGTTTGCGACAAAGGATACATCTATTAGGAGATCACAACTTATCGTTGCGAAAAAGAAATATTCATAAACATAGGTCCGACAGCCAGCCTCACTAGAATAGCAGGCGGTAATACCCAATAGAAACCGCAGCTCTAAAATAGTGCTATGACCTTATTAAAGGAAAATGAGACATTGCTGTCCTGTTGAAAGCAACCATGAGATAAGGAGTGCGCGTAAGTATATTACAGCATGGAAGTGACAGAATTAAGGAATTAGGATTGGAGAAGTGCATGTTCCTCAACACGCTGGCTAGACTTGATTACAGACAAGTGAATGCCGGTAGTTTGGATAGACACGATATCAATAAATGTGAGGAAGCAGGCCTCAGCTGAGCAGAGTACTTCCAAGAGACCCAGAAAATGTTCAAACCTCGGCGACTCAGGTGTTGCCTTGAAAGAATTCCAGCCTAGAGTATACGTAAGTCAATCGTCCTCGGTCATGTTGCAACTGTGAATCAAGGTGTCACGTGTAAATCCTTAGTATACCACGCGGTACTTGTTTACCGAGCGCTTGTCCACTACGCTCGTCCTTTGGGGCTGATGCGCTGATGCGCTTCCAGTGGAACGCGTCGACACTAGCCCGTTTCTCGTATTTCATTCTCGTGCTTATCCTCGGGCTCCTCCTCCTCGTCTCCTGCGTTTTCCTCCTCTCCCAGGCCGTTCGCACCGCACCGGACCGTAGCTGGTTCGGCAATGTGAACGCCCTCATCGTCGGGGCCGCGTACATCGTTGTCGTGCGTCTCTACGCCCACAAATCAATCGTGCGAATCTCTCACATGTCTTGGTGCAGCTCGTTGTATCCCTGGCCTTTTGTTTAAAAAGGCGGTTGTCAGTGCGTCTCGGGCTAGCGAGGATACCTAAGGGGCGGATCGCGATCGGTAAAGGGGACTTGCCAAAGGTTTGTCCTGAGCTTGTTGCATGGATCAGTTTTTTATCCTTTCCTAAACTTTACGCTCGGCAGGCCGTTCACATCCTCATCGAAGAGGAGCTTCTCCGTTCGTGTGCAATCGCGTATACTGCTCAGCCGAGAATCGCCCGGCGTGACGGGTGGGGGACACCAGGTTCATTCACTCCCATTTTTGTTATAAGAACATCGTATCGACTGCGCACGTTTGCTCTTACAGGAACAAAACACGAGAATGTGCGCTTTCGCACAGCAATTCTCGACACCATCCCAAGCATCGGTGCGTACCTGTCTCTGGTTCGCTCTCTTTCACTTCAAACTGATCATCTTTACCGTAGACAAGGCCGCGCGCAAAGTAATCCCCTCAATGCCGTCGCTATCCCCCCACGTGCCACTCTCGCGGCACCTTCGGCACATCATGCCCCTCGTCTCCGCCGACGCGCTTGGCGAGATGCACTTCCGCGCGTATACAGATGCCGTCGAGAAGGCGCGCTACGCTGAGCAAGAGCTGACCGAGGAGGAGTTCGGAGCGGCAGTTGATTCAGGTGCTGCTATCAGTGATATGTGCGCTCGTTTCATGCCTCATGCTTTCGAGACAATTTATTTATTTGCTAACATCTGCGTTCGCATTTTAGTCTGACAGCGTATCAGAGAGTGCTCAGTGAACGCAATAATTTTCAATGATTGCAAAGGGCTAAGCGTCATAGTGTATCAGTAGTCAGTCCTTTCATTATGTTATCTTCTGCAATTTTCACGAGATCGAGCCAGGGAGTAATCTTTCGTGCATCGGTCACCACTAAGAAGCGTAATGACATATATTGCTGCATGATCTTCGTACCATGAAATACTATGAGAGCATGTGCGAGATCTCATTCTTTACCCGTCGAACGCCATGATGTGTACATCATGATGATACTTGCATGCTATCACCAAAATGCACAATGCCCAGTATGTTGATTTCTCGTTCTATTTGTTAAGCATGTTTGAAGTCGCAGAACGGGAAAGCAAACATCTACAAATTCCGCGAATCGCAACAAATTGTATCAGCGGTCATGGTTGCAAATTGCTTTTTCTTTCTCCTTTCGCGATTCCCCCAGCTGGTGAGGCTGGTTTGCTGTAATCAATCCATGTAAATATAGAACTTTGAGAACACGGAGGGGGGAATAGAAAAAGTAAGCCTTATACCCATTGAGTACCATTGCTGATTGTTGTTTCCTGGACGGCGACATACACTTTGCGAAGTCCCTTGGAGTTGGTTTAGCCAGTCTATCACTTGAAATACAACGGTCGCCACCGGAGGACGTTAACACCTGTGGGTTAGCGCGGAACCAAATCCGACAGCCATCCTCCATGGCCTAGTGTAAGTCACAGGGTCTTTCTGTGGCGTGAACAGGATATAAAAATGCTGTTAGGCAGACCGATTACCAGTAACTTTTCTGCACACACCGACTTCACTCTACTTCGACAGGACATTATGCCCCTATCTACCAAACGTCACGAATACCAGCTCCCGCCTCCAAACAGCGACTGGCAACGTTCGCCATGCCCAGCGCTCAATGCGCTTGCTAATCATGGATACATGTGTGTTTTTTTGAAGCATACATTGCTTGTTGTAAAATCTTAATTTGCGACTTACAACGAATTTGCAGAAACCGCAACGGGAAGAATATCAATGTGGTCAAGCTTGTCGACGAGATTCACAACGTCTACAACTTATCTAAGGCACTTGCATCTCTCCTCGCCGGCGGGGGTTTGTTACTCTGCGGTGGCGACCGCGAGAAGTTCGAGATTGACCTGCATAATCTCGCCCTGCACAACCGAATTGAGCATGACTATTCCCTGGTGCATGCGGACGTCAAACCAGGGGAGACCCATGCGCCGACAGTCGTCGATAATGACAAGCTCAAAAAGCTTCTCAACATAAACGACAAGGATTACTTGACGGAAAAGGACTTAATCGAAGTGCGAAGGCGGCTCATTGCCGACAAAAAAGAGCTTGATCCTATCCACAGTGTCGTCGCATCAGGCGAGATATGCATGATCATGGACCTTCTTGGTAAAGATGTTAGGGTCAAGGACTCAAAGGGCAACCTTAAAATCGAGAGGCAAGTCCCAAAAGACTACATCAAGGTATGGATGGGAGACGAGAAACTTCCCCCTGGCAAGAATTGGGAGAAGCCGTCGAAAGAAATCACGTTTCAGGAAATCCAGGATAATCAAAAGGAGTACAAGAATTTGGAGAACGATATTAGAAAGGAGAACCCAAGAAAAGCTCTCGCGACATTCCTGCAGTCGATGTACGGTATAGAATCAATTGATGCCTTGATAAATTCATTGGAAACGGGCGTGGGACATCCTTTGGTTCAATTGCACGGTGCCCTCGCTAGATCCAAGTAGATACTATGCAATGTCATTTCCATGTATACGTATAGCTAGTCGAATCCTCACTTGCTTACATCGAAGGAACAATTCGGATGCCACAAGTGCTTGAGCAGTATACACGTAAGTTGCATTTCGTTTCAAATACCTGAAAACGACTTTGATCTCGCAAATGACACAAGGATTTCTGTAAGCACAATACGTTGTTAATGTCACAAATATTTTCGCTTCAACCTTAGCTGCTTAACCTTGTCGTATTATGTCTTTGGATATCATGTTTCTAACAAAACTTCCTCCGTCCTTTTACGTAAACGTCCTAAAGCGGGCTTTGAGGATTATTTTCGCACGCCATGTGAATTTCACTAACGCCACCTCACTGCATCGCCTCTTGCGAGGATCTTTTTGTCTAGTCACTGTGGCTATCTGAGACAACCTTCAAGCCCTGAAGGACCTTCGCTATTCATAAAGCTGATGATCCAAATGATGTTTGGCTGTACTGCTGCGCAGCAAACTAGAACTCAGTTGATAACTCTGCCCGTTTACTAAGGTGATGGCTGCCATTGGCTATTCTCATTATGGTGTCAGTAAGCATACTTTTTAGTCCAGACAACACGCTACAACACGCTGGAGTCTGCAAGCTATAATTTCCAATTCCACGAGTGCTTTCGCATGTGAGACGCGAGGGAGCAATATTGTTCTCGACATCGCCACACCTGGCCTCCGCCACGCCGCACCGCAGGCCCCACTCGGAACGCCTGCAGGCAGGCAGACGATAACAAAAAGGCGCTATTTCTCTTTTAACGCCAACGTCACACCTGGTGATCCAACATTGGAAAGAACCGCTGACTTTGAGCGCGTCACTGGTATATAAGTACCAGAAGTTAAGGGGGGTGTTGACTACCACTCTACTATTACCATCCGCTACACTATTACCTCCGAGACGCTCTCGACGACCTTGCTACTTAAGAATATGTCGCACTTCCAACCTTTTGCGCCATCTGTACCAGGCGATAGTCGTTCTCCGTGCCCGGCTCTTAACGCGCTCGCGAACCATTCATATATGCAAGTTATTTATTTTACTATTGCGCGGCGGCAAGCCTTTTCTGACTGGTTACCCACAACAGTCCGCACTCTGGCCGCTCGATCCCCTTTTTCCAGCTTGTGCATGCGCTGCGCATAGTATACAACTGCTCCACACCGCTTGCATGGTTGCTCTCCGTCGTAGGCTTCCTGTGGTGTGGACACCTTTCAGGTTCGGGCCTCTCCACACGTCTTGCGCTCGACTTGCACGATCTCGCGCGTCACAATCGCATCGAGCATGACGGATCGCTCGTCCATGCAGACGCCGCGCCTGGCAAGAATTACGCGCCTGTCGTTCCAGACCCTGTTCGCCTCACCGAGGTCCTCGACGCGGGTAGTGCTGATCGGTTTGCCGTACGCGACGCGAAGCCAAGCAAAGGAGCGTTGACGTTCCTCGACTTTGCGCGTGTGCGTTTCTTGCGCGACCGCGCCCTCGTACGGCCACTCGATAGGGTGCATGCCGAAATCACCCGCGGGGAGGTCGCGCTTATTCTCCTAGCGATGAGCGAGGGTGACGAAAGCGCAAACGCTGGTGAACATGTCATTCCTCGCGCACGACTCTCTCAGTGGTTCGGCGAGGAGAGATTACCAGACGGATGGGCGGTCCCGCGCACGCAAATCGGGTTGTTGCGGACGGCGAGTCTCGGACGGAAAGTAGGGAGCGAATGCGCGCGGCTCGCGCGATACAGTAGCTAAACCATATCCGAGACTCAAAATTATTCCGACTTCCACCATTGACGACCTATGCAAAAGGAATACACACCTAACTTCAGGTTCCCGTCTCACTCCTAGTTTCTTAAACTACGCATCCCGCATCTAGCGTCATCGGTTACTGGGATTGTTCTCTTACCCTCCGTGTTCTTGGATCCAATAACAGACTGGACTATGCTTCTCATAATCACGGACGCAGACAATGGAACTCATTTTCTGTCATTTTCTGTCATTTCGCTCATTATCTTGACTCTTTACATACGGTAACTTACATCATATGCGTGCTGCTTCTGATTCTCCTATTTTCGTTCTCCTGACATCAAGTTTTCGATCTTAGCGGAACGTGTACGCAATTTGAGTAGTCTGGCTTCCTTGCTGATGCATCACCGTCCTGAGTGCTTAACTTCTCATTTTGTCTTTTCATACGGTTCTAAAATGTCGCTAATGGATGCGCTGCTGAAATAAGATCAGAACTATAATGAAACTTTGTGTTCGCATAGCATGCCTGTCCAGCAATACTCATGTCACTTGCTAAAGCTTGACGTCGGTTTATGCAAGAATATTTGCAAGGTCACTTGAGAACCATTCACTTCCCCCCTTTTCTCGTCTTTGGATTTTGTATATGAAAGCACATTGAACTGCATGCATTATGAATTTGATGACTGCGGCTTCGTGAGTCTCGTAAAAACGCTCAGATACTAGCTCTGAAGATGCAATCAACTCAAGTGCAAAAATGAGCGGGAGTCTAGCTTTCCCGTAATTACGATGAGTTACATCTAACTCTGTGGCTGGTTGGCTACTTATAGTCGTCGGAGATTGAATGTGATGTCCAAAAGGAGAGCCGTTGCACTGCTCGCCTCTACCCACTTCCTACATTTCTTCATTCTATTTTGGCCCTCAAATCTCAAAGATCCGGAAGCCGGTTATCATATAGTGCAACCATGGAATTCAGCTCGAAGAACAAGCAATCTTTCCAAGGTTTCTTGTCGGCGCTCACCGGCTTCTTTTCGTTCACCAACTTGAAGGCGCCCCACGCCGAACTATCCCTTACAGACTTGAAACCTGTGTCGATTTTGTACCCGCAGCAGTCACTCGATTCTTTACTCAGGGCATTAGCTAGGGCTCCGGCTGTTGATTTGGTCTCAAATGTGAAGATAGTGAGTCTGTTGCCACTTGTATGCCACCGTGATTTGGCTAATTTCGCTTGCAGGGTCTGCAGCGAATCAGGCTGGCTTTCGTTGTTGGGGCGTTATTGGCTATTGAATTGGGTCTAACGCTACTGGTTAGATACCTGTACGCTTTCTACATAGAGAAGGTGATTTAGTCATGCGATGTTGATCGAATATACGCCTCATCTTCGTTGAAACAGGTCGGCCGACTGTTTTCGAAGATAAAGTCCAGTCGGAACGAACTGATACTGATAACAATCTTCTCGGCCTTTGTGCGTTCCTCTATCTAACCTAATGATTTCTTCTCACAAGTCTGTTTTTTAAAAGTGCGCGATCGCATCGCTGCGGCTTGTTGCTCAGTGGTGTAACCTGTCTGAAGCCGGAGGCCTCATCAAGTTGGTCAAAATCAAGACGAACTTGAGGGTCTATGATGCCTGGAACGCAGGCAACGACAGCTCTGGTGACAGGATTTTCTTCAATAATAACATGAAAGACGGAACAGTAAACCTTTCTTCTTCTGTTGCTTCTTCCGGGCTCGAGGACTCTAGAAACTTGAAGACCGCACCTGAGATAGACTGCACGGAGAGCTCAGATTCGAAATTGAAGGAAGAACAGAACGACAAGGTTTCAGTGTCCACCTCGGTATCGCCGGCGAAGAAAAAATGGGAGAAAGTCGCCTTCAGGGTCAACGCAGAATCTTTGGACGCGGGTTCCTGTCTGGACTCGGCCGACACGAACTCGGTACCCTCAATGGCGAGCTTGTCTATTTCCGATTGCGGCCCCGTGTCCGTCTCGTCGCAGATGTACACCATGCTGCTGTCGCCACCACTAAGAATGGAGGAGGATGTCATTGGAACCTCGGCTAGGCTACAACATGATGACACCCTGGATTCATCGAGTTCGGCCGCAACCGCTGCATCAATATCCCTGGCCATAGCCTCACTTCCTGCCGCTTCCCCCGCTTCTGCTGACTCAAAGCCTGAGGCTACTGAACACAAAGCGAAAGGAAAGGAGGTTGAACTCGAAGACGCCAAGGATTACTTATCTCTCTGCACTCCTGAAGATTTGGGAGCCGCCACGGACGCAGTGCTTTTGAACACAAGCTCACTGACTACTAGTCCCGTTACCGGATCGATGTCGGCACCCGTTGTTGCGGTTGCATCATCTTCTGTGGCTTATCCGTCACCTGAGGGCCCGGAATCTGAAGGCGAGAAGAAGCCATATCACACCCGCCCAGCAAACAGGCGAGGCGGTGGAGGTCCCGCGCGGAAGCGCGCCAGAGAGGCATTGGCGTCGGCATTGGCAATGGTTTCCGCTACTGGTGACTCGACACTCGCTACTTCTGCTTCTTATCCTGAGGTCCAGTCGTCTCAATCTTCGCCTGTCACTATGCATTAGATATCAAGAAGAAGGCTATGCTGTTGGCGGGCGCCGTAGCTCAGGGAATGAAGCAAGGACTCGCAAGTTAAGACGGGCGCTCTAGACCAGGCATGATGTTCAAATCAAACTACACACACATGCACACCCACTAATGGCTAACAACGACTATTCTCAATCTCGTTTCTTCCACTTTCCCCCTATACTTTAGACCACAACCACAACAACTATGCACACGTCTTCGTCTTTTTTTCCACGGGAAATCGCGTATATGTAGTAATCATTGTTTTGTTCATATCCCAGTATGATACTATGATTTTTATTGAATTCCAAGCGTTTGACCCTCAGAACTCCTCTACTACTTGATGACAGCCGCATAAGGGAGCGCTCGCCGCTCGGGTATCGAGGACGTATTTGTTTACGCGTCGTAAGCATGTGACAACATCTTTACGCTTCCCGATTACATTGCAGTCTGCACTGTGCAGTCGTCCGAGGTGCTTGAATGACTGATTGACTGTCGAGCACTCGGAGGCATTCAATACTTATTAGCAGATCCTCGCCTTTGCCGTCATGGACTCTGGAGAACACAAAGAACAGCCTGTCCTGCACATCCCAGAAGACCCGCAACATTTGAGTAGCTCGAGTGTTAGTCCAACAGTGACATCGGTCTCGATTCCGCCTTCGCCAAGGAAGGAGCCCACTCCGTCTGTCAACTCAAAAACTTCTCGAAAACCTAGCGCAGCTGCGACACCAACGGGTGGGCCGCGTCCCTCGCTCTCCTATGTTCCGCCGCCACAGAGCCTAAAAGGTCCGCTTGCACTCAACAAGTTCATACTCTACGAGAACCGCACACGCTTCTATGTCGTCGCCTCAAATACGTCTGATTCACGCCATCGCATCATGAAGATCGACCGTACAGCGCAGGAAGAGCTTGTCGTGCACGATGATGACACGATATATAGTGGGAAGCAGATGAGCGGTATGCTTAAGATGCTGGAGGACGGGAACAAGGGCAGCGGTGGTCTAGGAAAAGCGAGGGTGATTTTTGGTATCGCAGGTACGACATCTCACATTGGGACGTTAAGCTGTGAATCATTGTTTCCTCGACAGGTTTTATTCGGTTTACGGCTGGTTGGTACATGATTGTCATCTCTAAGCGCTCGGTCGTCGCCTTGCTTGGCGGCCACTACCTCTATCACTGTGAAAATACCGATATGATACCTGTTTGTTTCAGTCAAAAGGTCGAGAAGCCTGCAGAAGAGCAGCGTCTTATGAACATTTTCAAACAGGTTGACATATCCAAAAACTTTTACTTCAGGTGCATTTGAGCCTTCACTCGCCCTGCTATTGTATTAACGTTTTCATATTAACGTTTTCAAGTTACACGTACGACTTGACGTCGACTCTTCAGCATAATCTAACGAAGCCAGTACCCGTTGAATCGTCAGATAAATGGATGTTCAACAATCGCTTTGCATGGAATTACCACATGCTCACGGCGCCATTTGCGCATCGCGAGGAAGGGCCCATCAAGGCACACTGGATTCTGCCGCTCGTTCATGGACACGTAGACCAAGCTAGTGAGCCGTAAAAAGTATCGGAGAGCAGCTTGAGGCTTATGTTATTCTAAGAGCTCACGGTCTTGGGCCGCGTGGTGTTCATTACACTCATCGCACGCCGTTCGCGCCACTATGCGGGTGCTCGGTACCTCAAGCGCGGAGTCAACGACGAGGGCAACGTCGCGAATGAAGTGGAGACCGAGCAGATCGTTTCTGAGCTGTTGACGACTCCGTTCTATTATCCAGCGCCGCGTGAGTCCACCGCCAGCGAAGGTAACCCGTATCGACGTGCCCCAAGTCCAAATTATACCAGCTACGTCCAAGTAAGCATATTAGTCCCGATCGACACTCCAATATTCACAGGCAGTCACGAAAGTATCGTGGCAGTATTCCTATATACTGGACCCAAGAGACAAACGCAATGACACCGAAGCCGCCCATCGACAGTGAGTTCTTCCCAATCAGACATTAATATTTACTTACGCCATGTAGTCAGCGTTGTTGACCCCTTCTTCACACCCGCGTCTCTGCACTTCAACGACCTTTTCAAGCGATACGGCACGCCAATGGTCATTCTCAACCTCATCAAACGGCGTGAGCCCGTACCGCGCGAGAGCAAGCTTCTGGATGAGTATACTCAATGTGTTGAGTATCTTAATCAGTTTTTACCTGAGGGGAAGAAGATTGTTTATCGAGCATGGGACATGTCACGGGCCTATAAAGAGTAGGCGATACATAAGGTTCACGGAGCGTCGATGCGTATTGACAAACACACAGGAAAACGCAAGATGTTATCAGCTATCTCGAAGACCTCGCTGAAGAGGCCATCCACCTAACAGGAATCTTCCACTCTGGACCAGAGCCTGCGTCACATCTGATGCGTAACAATCCGATGGAACCGTACCGTCCGACGATCGCATTGCAAAATGGCATCTGCCGCACGAACTGTGTCGACTGTCTTGACCGCACGAATGCGGCGCAGTTTGTCTTCGGGAAGCGCGTGCTCGGGCATCAGCTATACGCGCTCGGCGTAGTTGACAGCCCGAACCTGTCGTTCGATTCAGACGCGGTGAACATGCTGACAGAGATGTATCACGACCATGGGGATACCATCGCGCTGCAATATACGGGTAGCGCGCTCGTCAACCGCGTCGAAACGTACCGCCGCATGCCGCATTGGAATAGCCACTCGCGCGACATTATCGAGAACATACGCCGCTTTTATACGAACGCTGTGCTTGACGCAGATAAACAGGCTGCCATTAACCTTTTTCTCGGCGTGGTGGAAAAGACGGTTTCTCATCCTCCGCAACGCGGAGGGTATCGTGCTTGGTTCGATCCTGCTCACCTTGAACCTGCGTATCGATTGGAAGATTGCGAACGGGGCCTGAGCGAGTTCGCAGAGCACCGTGCGGATTTCTGGATCGAATATTATAGGCCGCTGTTGTTCACGAGCCTAGGAAAGCACTTCGCGTATTCTATGAACAGTACGCTGAAACTCCCAGGGTGAGCAAGTGTGAATAAACGAAAATACAGCGACGTCTAACTTGTCAACTTAGGAAGACAGCGAAAGATATTGATCATAGTCCATTTGATCCGAATCATGCAGTGATGCAGCCTGGGTGCGAATCGAATAGGCTACTTCAGATTTCTCATACTGACAATCTACCAGTCTCATGCAAGGCGTCCGCCGCTGGATGGGTGCGCAGCCCCCGTCAAGCCTACATAAGTCGTTCAGGAAAGTAACGAGCAAGGCTGAGGCCAAGCATGCGAAACACGAAACGGAGCCGGGTGAGAAGAACTCTACGGAGCACATAGCAAAGAGGCTCATGGATCCTGAAGTTCCGGATGACGAACTGGAGCAATACGAAGGGTGCGTTTCCGTCTCAACTGTCTCGCTGACCTTTCTTAAAGATTAAAATAATCCTTAGATATATTAACCAGTACCAAACGCTGCTTGAAGAAGAGGACAAGTATCCGTCCAGGCAGGAGCGTGAAGTGTACGCGCTTGCGGTGCTGACAGCGGAGGGAGACCGCCCGGACTGGGAGATTGAGAGCCCGTCGGACGAGGCGTTCGTGCGACATGTACAGCTTTCCCAGCCAAGCTTCCTGGACAGTTTTCTGCGAGAGGGCACGGAGGCCGGCCGGAGAGAGCTCAGTGTGGGCGTGCCGACATCATTGTTCAACTACGAGAAGTGGGTTCGCGGGAGTGCGCAAAGGAGGGTGACGGGAGATTTCAGTTTCGTTGGGTAGCTGTTGCGACAATTCGGGGACCTGTCTGTTTGTATTATATCTTTTCATGTACGTACTGTATTCTCAATGGAATGTGCATTATTGCGAACTCGTGATGCGGTTTACTTACGAGCCTCCTCATATTCCACTGAGATCCCTAATAAGCCAGACGGGTCAATTCATTAAAAGTAAATGTCATATCGTTGGTTCATACACAGGAAATGATTAACCTTACGCCCATGTTATTCATAGCAAACTCAATATAGTCACCTATTCGTCCCCCGAAGGTCGAATCTCGACAGTCCTCCCCACATCCACAACGCCGATCCCCCCTATTTCCATCCAGTCCCTCAGGCCCGCAACCTCGCGCGCTTGCATGAGCTCAATGATCGGCTCGAGCGCCTCAACATCCGTGCCAGCGAATGTCGCGAAGTGCATCCCGAGTGAGTGCCGTGCACGCACGGCGCGGTGGATGGCGACGGCGTCTGCCGGGGAGGCGTGCATCGCGGAGAGGAGTGGATGGTGCGTGAGCTGTATATACGGAGTAGAATAACATTAATACTAATGAAAATTGTAAGATAAATGCACTTGCACGAAGGCCTAGCTGCGAGACGAATGACAAGGTTCCGCCCCTCCAGATGGGAAGCATCGCGAGGTCGAACGGCCCGCAGCGCTCGCCTATTTCTAAGAGATGCGGTATTCAGCACAAGTCGATGACAAGAAGTATGGACATACCTCCGAATGCCGGACATGCACCGTTCGTTCCCATATATCCAGTGTCCCTGGTATACGTGATCAAATGCGAGTTCTAAATGACTCCAAAGGACTAACCCGGCATGATATATTCTCGCACCCAGCTGTGTGGCTGTCGTAGTTAGCTGCTTGACTGCCCATCCGCACCACAGCGTAGTGCATTTGTCCATCACGCTTCGACCTTTTACCCTGGCATAAAGAAGCCCGTTTTAAAATAAGTCAGAGGAGGCTCACCACTTGTATGCTGCGCAGGAACGCAGACGAAGTTCAGTATCAGCTCAGGGGAGCTAGACCCAATAGCTGGAAGAGAAATCTCGTCCCACCAGTCTAGCTCGTGCACCTGATCTGTAGGTATACCACAGGCGAGAATGTAGGATTTGACTCCAAGCGGGACGAGAAACACTACGTCGGTACCTCTTATCCGGAAGATTTCCTGTATGCTTGGGAGATCCAGGTGGTCATAGCTTAATAATAAAATAAAAAGAGTCAACCCTAGTACTTATAGCAGCCTTATAAGATACGTACTGGTTATGGCTAATTAGCACGAAGTTGAACTCCGGAAGCTCCGGAATCGAGCAGGGGGCAGGCAGCCTTCGACGAATACCTGTCCAAGCAGAAGGACCCGCCCTTTCGGAGAAAATAGGGTCGAATAAAACACGGATAGGCGGTTCACTGTCCTCTTGTACTGGAAACTCGACTAAGAAACTCTTTCTCGCCGTCAGGATTCTTGCAAATTGATAGATGACTGAAAAGGCTCACCGCATGCCCTAACCAGGTCGCTTTCACAGCATCCTTGCTTGTGTCGGATGCATCAAAATCTGGCTTCACGACGTTAATCAGAGACTGGTTGTGCCCAGCAAGGTCTTTAGCCCATTCGATCGGGATGTTGCCTAAGAGGGCCGGTAGACCCCAAAGCCAGTTCGTGCTCGACGAGCTCGACCTTGTGTTCAAGTCGCCGGCGGGCTCCTCTGGCGTTTGCCATGGATTTTGGAACAGCGTTGCCGAATCGTCTGCATGGTGAGCAGGTCGTGGCATTTGGTCAAGGGAGACGACGAGTAGAGGACTCCATGGTAGAAAGCAAGGCAAAATGACGTCAGTGAGCGCCTTAACGGGCGCCTAAGTCCGAGCCAATTCCCGGTGCGTCGGGATTCGGTATTTTCTTTCCTGGCTTTGTCTCTGCCTTGAGCACCCTTGCATTTGTTTGTAATGTGCATAAAATAGCCCCAACGACCATCGAAATGACGACAGTTGACGCGCATGTTGACGCGCATGTTGACGAGCAACACCGGACTCGATTGCAATCGCAGTGTATAAGATGAGAGAGCCGCTCTCATCATCGTTATACTGTGCATTCGTTTACCGCCAACCCCACAACATGCCAAGTCTTCAGCTCACCACCAACGTCAAGGTATGACTCCCCGGCGCCCGCCAAGACAAGCGACTAATAGCCATTAGGTCGACGACGCCAAGTCTTTCGTACTTGAGTTCTCTAAAGTAGGTCTTGAGATTGGCACTCTCAGCGATCGCACTCAATGATATTATAATACCTCGCAGGTCGCAGCAATGACGCTCAACAAGCCGGAGGAGATGATCACAATCAGTTACATTTATAATGAATTTCTCTCATTCGCGGGGACCTTTGAGCCTGCGCTGCAGCTGTCTGTGGTGAAATACTCTTTTACACTGAACACTATCGATAATTGGCAATTAATTCGATGTATAGGTAGCGGTGGATATCATAAAACCGCAGGCGAACATTGGGTACAGCAAATCTTTCTTCGACTTCTTTGGGAAGAGACTTGGGGTCCGGGATGATCGTGGACACATGTGTGTTATTTTCTTTCGTCTTATTTCCAACCCCTCGTTGATTTACTACAGCACGTTCTTTGATCCTGGGAGGGCGAACTATGGGTGATCTAAGAATCTGATTTATGTGTTTCGACCAGGGAAGCTAATCTTGGATCTGTTTTTAGTTACAAAAGTTCTACCAGGGAGGCCCTCCCAAAGGAAAAGTCGTTCGGCGCGTAGAAGGTCCATAACGGTGCCGGAAGCAGATAGCTGTAAAATATTGTTATATTGTTAGTTGTACGTTTCTGTAAAACAGTATCGAATTGAAATGAGCGTTAGAAGTTGAATTGCTTCTCGAGCGCCTAGGTAATACGAAAGGATCGACGTCCGACACGTCCGATGGCAGCTGCCGAGTCTCACCGTGCACGACACTTCACTATATAAGACTCGAGAGCTCTCACCTATCATCCGAACCCACATTACTCTTCCCCTACTGCACCCGCATTATGCCCGGTCTCCAGCTTACAACCAACGTTAAGGCAAGCCCCTTCAACTGCACGCGTGATCATAGAGCTTCATTGCGCGAACACTGTTCGCACCCAGATTGACGACGCGAGGTCGTTCGCACTTGAATTCTCCAAAGTAAAGATTCAAACTATCATGTTGTCATCGAGCGATCTCAACGATACGATCGTATGTAGGTCGCCGCAGAGGCGCTCGGGAAGTCCGAGGCGCTCATCTCGGTCAACTACAACTACGATGAGTTCCTCACTTTTGGGGGTACCTTTGAACCTGCGTTCCTCTTGAATGTGGTGAGTCATGTGTGATTATCGGCTCTGGCGTTTTCTGGATGTTTTCGATTCTTTTCCATACAATTTAGGTATCGTTGGGAAACATCAACCCGCAGGCGAACATCAAGTACAGCAAGGCGCTCTTCGGCTTCTTCGGAGAGAAATTGGGAATAAAAGACGATCGTGGATACATGTGCGTTATCTTCCCTTGCAAGCTTTGGGTCACATCTTATTGATCGACCCTTGTTCAACTTTTAGCTCGTTCATCGATCCTGGATGGGAGAATCTCGGGTGAGCCGAAATACCGTTTTTGCGCAAGCAGCAGCTTTGTATCGTCTAACTTCGCACTCCCCTTTAGCTACAAGAGCACAACTGCCGGAATTGCCTTCAAAAAGTAAGGAATAGAACTGGAATGAATGGAAAGCTGTAGGATATATGCAGGTTGGGTTGCTGTGAAATGTCTAATCGAAAGAGCTTGAGCGATCGTGCATCGGTCCCGTGTGAATTAAAGAAGGGGCTCATGTTCCAGTAAGCAGTGGCAAGCAGCGAACGAGCAGGCAGATGTTCAAGTAAGCTCGAGATCAACGACGTCTATCGCTGAATTTTTGGTCGTAGATGAACGAAGTGGTTAGTGATTTTGACGTGCTCTTTACATTTGCGATATGCTCTAACTCTCTTATTCCACTAGCGATTCAAATGTGCTTCATGCAACATGGCAATACCGAAGTGGTACCGTCTCGCAAAGTCCGAAGATTTGATTCCGTTCCATCGTTATCGAATGCCTGCGTCACGGGAGACGTCATGCATGTCATCGAGTGGAAGAAGTCTGTCCAAAACAGGGAAATTCCCGCCACCGACGCGTCTTGTTGCGCTTCCGAGAGCGCGTTCCTGACATAATTCTCGCTGCATATAAATACCTGCCTGCCACTCCCGTCTCCCTCATTCGTTTCTTGACCTCGTTCCCCCATCTCCCCCAGCAGCAGAGGCACTCTCCACTCGAAGCACTCTCAACAGCAACCCGGGAAACATGGTGTTCCTCCGGGGATTCGCCCCGACTCTCTCCCTCGTCCTGTCCCTCGTTCCCCCCGTCAACGACGACCGCGCCCTCCACGTCCGTCAGTCCGGCTATGTGGACAAGTATGACTTCGACACCTCGTACTCGTTTGCACAGACCTTGTACGGTGCGCAGTCGTTCAAGAACCACGCCGTGCTAGACCTTGCCACCCAGTCAGTCAACGCGGACTTCCTCTCCACCCTGTTCCAGTGCGGCGGCGAGGACCTTGCCACCTCCCTCGGATCCACCCCTGCACCGTCTTCTACTCTCGCATCGGACTACGCACCTAGGCACCCGGAATACACGCCGTACGACAATATTGGACAGGCCTTTGCCACCCCCGCATGCTTCTCGTCACCGCCCGTCATCGAGCTCCTCGAGCTTCCGGAATCAGTCGACGAACACTTCGCACACGGTAACTACACATCTATCACGGTCTCTGAGGACGCTGGCATGGGTATACCCGCCGGGGTTGCGGACGTTGAGAAGGCGTATGCCGCTTACGTCGAGCAACCCATGGCGCTTACCGATGCCACGCTGTCTGATGCTACACCGTCCGACACCATGCCGTCCGATTCCACGCCGTCGACCCCAACGCTCTCTGCGGACATTGTCGCACACGCGGGAAATGCCACCGAGGACGCCGACGCCGAGCTGGTCTTTAAGGCCGCCAACGTCGAGCCGTCCGTCGAAATCACAGGCGCGGACTCAGAGTTCGCGCCGCCACTGCAAGAGCAGTCACTCGCTTCAGGGGTCAGAGAAATTATTAACGAATTCTCTGCAATTGGAGTACATTTTGTGACTATCGTGCGTCTACTCTATTTCGTGCTACGATGATCTGTTAACATACCCGCTGCGGTGATAGGCTTCAACAACCTTCAAGCTCGCTATTGTCATCAGAGAGCGCATCTATTATCGGTTTGGATCAATCGCACACTATGTTTACGACGCAGCTGTTGTACGCCTTGTGAGCTATTCAAATGCGCTTTATTTATTGTATTCGACGGCTCACGCTTCCGTCTGCGACAGGTCTCTTCTCTGGCAGCTATGACTTATGAAACTATGCTTGCCGCGCTCTGTATCATTGTACGTGTTCTCTTCTTTGGATAGTCTAATGTCCGCTCACATGACCTGGCTTCTTAGGCAGCAATCGCTGTATTAATTTATGGCGCCCTACTATACCAGAAAGACTTTCTCGAAGACATATCACTCGCCCGCGCCGAAATGGTCGCTAACGCGTCCTCTCGTATCACGACATCAAGAGAATCTGAAGACGAGATCGAAACTTCATACTCGGAGAGGCTTACCGATGCCACGCCGTCCGATGCTACGCCTTCGATCGCAACACTTGCTGCAGACATTGTCGCACACGCGGGAAGTGACACCGAGGACGCCGACGCCGAGCTGGTCTTTAAGGCCGCCAACGTCGAGCCGTCCGCGGACTCAAAGTTCGCGCCTCCGATGCGATCGCAGTCACTTAGTCCAAAATTGAGGGAAATTGTCGAGGGCTTTGCTGTTATCGGAGTGTCTCTTAGCGCGATTTTGGTTTCTTTTGGAGTCTTCGTGAGTTTACAACCGGCTCGCACCTCTACGGCCTGCTGACGTTCATGCCGCAATTGCAGGTTTCGAAATCTACATTGCGGCTCAAGTTCTTAATCGTTTCAACATTCAGCTCGCTCTTTCAATACGTAGCCTTCATCTACAAGGTGTGTTAACGAGCAATGCGCCGTTTTGAATGCAGTTCTGATATCGTCCATGTACTAGATCGTCAGGTGTGTTCTAATCATGCGTAAAGGCGAGACATGCGCATTGTTTTGCTTCGTTTTGGTAAGCACTCTCTTCATGCAATAATAGCATCCGCTTATCTATGGGTCTTTATTAGGGTATAGGCACTTTCAATAGTCTCGTCGAGGATGTCGCTGTCTATCTTGGTTCTCGAGAGACCGAAGAGACTGCAGAAGTGTTCGAAATGGAGATTTCGGATGTGGAACTGGAAGACGACGTTCCTATTATGGTGAACAACGACTCGATCGACGATTGCATTCTGGTAAGCTTTGTGTGAACGTATTCAGTCTGCTTTGCTTACACGTTTTTCAGGCACTTGTTGCTACTGAGATTACTGTCGACGACGCCATCTTGCTTACTTCTCTTCCGACCTCTGCTTCGAGTGACGAGGACGCGAACATTACGGAGATGTCTTTGTCGAGCAACGTCTTCTCTGCGCCGGAGGCATCTGCTGATGACACTGCTGTGGCTGTCGTATCTGAGGTCGTGTTCACGTACGAGAAAGCGGACCAGAAGGAAGCGGAGAGGGGATCGTCGACTGGTTATAACGTCGAAGTCGAAGGCTCAGAGCTCATCGACGCGGTCGACGCGGAGTCCTTACTCAGCTTTGGATCTTCAGCAACGCTCTGCGACGACGCTCTATCTGCAATGGTTGACCTGGCTCCTGGTTCTTCGATCGAGGAAGGCGCGTACGCTGCGGAATCCCAACCTGATGGCACCCTTCAGCTTACGGAGACATTCGAGAGCGCTGATAACCTGAAGAACTCGGACGTCAAAGACAAAGACGCGGAACTCGTCAACATTGACAACTTGCTCGGAGAGACATCTTCGGCGGTGCTCTCGGACGATGCGCTGTCTGCAGCGGGTGATTCGTCTTCTGATTCTTCGATTGAGGAAGGCACGCATGCTGCCAACTCTGGACTTGGTACCTCCGAGCTCATGGTCATACTCGAGAGCACTGAATCCCTGAAAGACTCGAGTGAAAACGGCTCTATGGAAAGCGTCATTTCGGACTCTATTGACTCGGAGGTTTCAGCCACGTCCTTGGAATCGTCGGTGAATGAAGAACGAAAGGTCGTCGATCTCGAGGACGCCTCGACCCTCCCAGCTTTCCCGTCGCCTGAAAACGTGATCGTCATGGAATCGGCGCTTTGTGATGCAGACTCGTCTACTTCTACTTCTGATACCTGCGTTGACTCGTTCTCGTCTCTTGAAAATGCCGCGCTGACTTTGCCGTCTGAGCCCTCGGCTACTCTGGTTCCTGCTGAAATGCAGTCTACTCTGTCTTCTACGGCCGACGAGGTACCTGAGGTCGCGAAAAAAGAAGTTGCTTGGGTGAAGAGACCTGCCAACCGGCGAGGCGGCGGAGGACCTGCTCGGAAACGTGCTCGGGAGCAACGCGTCGCGATATTCAAGGAAATGCCTTTCTGGGATGATGCGGACGATGCTTCTCCGGCCTCGACCCCTGATAATGTTGCGCCCTCATCCTCTTCAGCTTCAACGTCTGATATTGTCGCTTCTTCCGAGCCCTCGACGTCTCCTAGGATTTCTTCGGCGCCGATCTCTGATAATATCGCGCCCTCCGAACCCTCTATGCCTGCTAGGGTTTCTTCGGCTTCGACCCCTGATGACGCGTCCTCTGAGTCTTCTGCGTCTACCGCTAGATCTTCCCTGGCCGACGCTGCCACCGGGCGGGAGCGACGTGTTTCTGACGTGACAGACGTAGTGGCGACGATGTTCAGTGCCCGCGCCCCATGTGGAATGACCGTGGACCTTCTGGAAGCAGAGCCTCAAGTGATAGTCGGCGTGATGAGGACCGCGACCGTGATGACCGTCGAGGCCAAGGTCCTTCGAACGACTACCGATGCCGCGAGGATCACAACCATGGTGAACGTCGAGACAACGGCTCGTCCAGCGGTTATCGCCGCTACGATGACCGCGACCTCGGCCAAAATGCTTTAGGAAATGATCGCCGCGACAGCGGTGTGTGTCGCGGACCTCAAGGCCAGGATGAATGGGAGGCCACTGGAAAAGGGATGATCGTAATGGTGGACGACGCGCCGATGGGGAGCGATATCAAGGACCGTCAAGGAGTATTATCTTTTTCTATTTGTTTTTTCTCCGGATCTGTGATTGTGACTGCACAACTTGTTTATGACTTTGACTCAGGCTGGACCGATTCGTATCATCATTTTTTTTTTTGATTTGTACTACCGAGAACTCTTTGTATTCCGTTATGTTCGATTCCCACATGTATCTACTGCTATTGATTGTAATTTTATTGATCTTTTTTGTGCCATTGCGAGATTTTATAAGCTCGTCTGAAGGCCGAATAATTTGAAAATGCAATGACTCAAGTGCATCGTTGACGCGAGTAGCAATTGAACAATGTTCATCCATATAATGACTTCTGCCACCATGGTCTGAGAGACTCATGCGTTCTACAGGTAGCATTCCGATTCGAAGCAGGCTTGTCGTGTATTCCTCATCTTCTCTTGTCACGAGCAAGTCAGACGCCTGGCGCACTCCATCACCCCTTTCTGGATCTATTTTCATTTATTTACTTCGAAAATCTAGCCTCTTTATTGATCGTCTGCTGTCTTCATATTCTAAGGCACCGTCGTATTGGATCTACACCGAATCTATTACTTCCGGATCTTTTTAAACATCTTCCGCACTGGGTTCGCGTTATCCATCACCGTCTGAATCGGAAAAACGGCCTCCTTGTGTTTTTTGTCTCTCATAAAATCGATAACCATTTCCGCGATTTTATCCTCGTCCCTGAAATTCGGATCGCCTTGAAAGTCGAATTTCATCCTCCACAGAAAGGCCGCGAGACCGAGATGAAGTGACTTCCAAGTCGGCTTGGAGTACTTGTATTCGTCTTCGCTTGGCGGCAGCGCAGAGTATGCCTTCTTGAGGTCCCCAGGCTTCAACGGCTCAAGATGAAGCTTGACGGCAATTTGCAGGTCCGTCTGCCCAAGGCGAGCGATGTTTTTGATGTCTGTGCACTCTTCTGGCATAGAGTACCTGTAAGGTTCTCCGTTCCCAGTCCTGGCCTCGACCTTGAATTTGAAGAGCTTTGCGACGGGGCCTTCCTGTTGACCATTCACGACTAGGATCCCCAATGACTCTGAGTTTTCGCCCAGGGAGACGGCGAAAATAGACATGGGCTCTAACGAGCCTTTAAAGCCCTCGATCTGTCCTTGGAACGGCATTCTGAAAGGCCAAGGTCGTAAGCGTTTTGACAGATCTTCTGTATCTGCGAAAAACGCACCTTTCGTATGTCTCTGTGCTGGTTGTTTTGACATTTGGATAATCCTGAGCTCGTTCTTATATCGCCGCAGTATGATACTTTCGTAGCCAAGTCGGATATAAAAATCTATCCGGTATGGTAAACGTCGAAGGTTTTCAAACCATCCGGAGTTAAGAGATGAGTTGGATGCGCCGCTTTTGCCGAGTGCAATTGTAACGTGTCAGACTCAGCGGTTGGTTGGCCATCGAGGTATAAGGCAGTTACGTGTAAAGCGAAATTTATATCGAAGAACTGCTTTACGCACGTATTGTTTTTGTGTTTACCCGATGCTTTTGCACTCTGGATGTATCATGGCACGTTTGACACGTCTCGACGGGGTCGGCATATTCTAATCTGAATGACCTTTCGAGCTCCGGATGGTCGATTCCGAAAGCTTCGACCTGCCAGGCCAGATGGAAAAGTGTCCGGGCTGGTTATGAGGCGTAGCTGTATGCAACATTGCAGTGGCAGAGTCGCAAAGTTGCAAGTGTGCGAATGTCAGTCAAGGGTACCATGCCAGCGACTCCGGGATGGGCGGTTTGAGAACCTCCGGCTCCCACCAGACCGGATAGAAAAATTCTACCCGGGCTCGTTACGAGACTAAGCGGTTTACATGCCAGTGACCGGCCGTCAAAATTGTGCAAAATAAAGAGCTGGTTGAACTATGATGTCTCCATCAATATCGGAACCGATGAATGCGGCAAAGAGCAGCAGAACAAGTGTGGATGCGCTTTGCGCATTTCAGATCTGGAGCCGCGACTCCGCATAGGCTAGCGTCCACCATTTTCAGGTTTATTGGCTTTGCTCTCGATGCGTCATTAGCGATAAACGCAGCATCACCCGCCGTTTGAGGAAAACATTCAAGTGAACCCTCGCCGAACCGAGTCTGCGCGTGCCGATTAGTTCATTAGGGGAGCTCAAAGTTGAGCTCATCTTTCCTGAGACTGAGATGCCTGCCTTTTACAGCGATTCAGAGATGACCCGGCATGTCGGCTTTGAAGCTCGCTACCGAGCTTGGTCAGCTCGCAAACACGACCGCCGGCAACCTACATTCAGGTGTGCTAGGGTTACGCTTGCCTCGCATCAAATCCGGCACGATCCGGCACAAGCATGCATCTGAGTATTTCTTTCTTTTTTTCTTTCTTTTTCTCTGTTAACGGCGTTTTCCGGTAATAAATCATAGTGCTTTTTTTTTGATTTCGAGCCCGCACGAACACGAAAAGGGAAGCAGTTACCGAAAAAGAAGTCGCAGTGCGGCTGCATGAGCCAACCAATGAGAGCCGTAGGAACCGTCTTGAGCGGCTTTGGGTGCCCATGAAAGGAAAGATTTGAAGGTGCACATCAGTAAGTTCCCTTTCCTGGGCTGCCCTTCCACTTCTTGTGGGGTCCAAAAAAAAAGACTAAAAAATGCACACTGCCATTATATTACCGGAAAGCGCTGTAATATCTATTGTAGAGCAGCCGAATGCTATTTTTATGCTGTTTTAGAAGGACAATTTTAGGGTGTGGGAATGTCGATTGCTTTCGGAACGAATGCCTCGGGTATCGACGTCTTAACCCTAGCGCACCTGAATAGGCTGCAGGCGGTCGCATCTGCAAGCTGACCAAGCTCTGTAGCGAGCTTCAAAGCCGACATGCCGGGTCATCTCTGAATCGCTGTAAAAGGCAGGCATCTCAGTCTCAGGAAAGATGAGCTCAACTTTGAGCTCCCCTATTGGGGCATCCGTAATTAGAAATCATCAACCTCAGCACCGCAGCAGCTTTGTCTAGTCTCGGAAAGGCGTCACGGTTCGTCAGTTGGCGAGGAAGCCACAGAGGTTAATGTGCATCGTGCGTTTTGTCCCTGCACGACCTTTTGCGCAAATGCAGACTTAGCACATGCGAAGTACATATGGCATTCAGAATTCTCGACCAGTTACGAGTACGGATCCCGGTTGTAGACCAATCGTCAGCGAAATGGTCCAACATGTTCAGGTTGCCCAGAAACGACAAAAGAGTGCATTTCAGAGGGTTGATGGGTCGTTTCTTCGCACTGTGAACGACTACGCGGAGAACCAGGTTTCGTCGAAATTGATGGAGAACATTTCAAGAGCACCCTGGCTAGATGGAGAGGGATGATAATGTACGAGCGAAATGCAGTTGCCTCTGGGTCTGTGGTAGATCCCTGCTCCGCATGAGTTTGAAAGTATAGTATGAAAACGTCTTTGCGTCCGATAAATTTCTCACTTGTTTCGGCGCAGATTGCGTGAGTCATAAGACGTTACATAAGACGTGCAGTACGTAAGTAATCCCGGCAAACACTCATGCCGACTGCCTCGTCATCAATGCTCCGAAGCTCCGCCCAGTTCGCTCCGCACTGTGCATTAATTCGTCGCTCTTGCGTTCTTACCACCACCACCACCGTCGTCGTCGAGCTCGACTTCTGCGACAAGCAATCCCGTTACTTAAAGTAAACCAGCGATAGTGACTGGTATCCTCTGCGATGCAGCTCGCATCGAAGGGCCTCGGGCTCGGCCTGTCCGCCAACGCGCGGGCGGCGCCGTCGCACCTCGCCCAGGGCGCACGCTCGCTGCACGTGCACGTCCCGCGCGCCCCGCCGCCTGCCGGACGAATGGCCGCAACAGCAACAGCAACAGCGCCGTCAACAGCAGCAGGGCGGCTCATACAGGCGACACGTACCGCGCTCACGAGCTTCTTCACGCACCTTACCGCACCCGGGCTCGCGCACCCCGCCGCAGGCGCACGTGCGCTGAGTACGCGGGCGGGCGCCGCGGTGCGCCCGGCGACGATCCAGCAGCGCCTCTCGCTGCCCGCGCGGCACGCGCTCGCGCCGCCGGGCCCGCGGCCGGCGTTCCTGCCGCGCGCCTCGCCCGCGTCGCGCAGCACGGTGCACGTCGGCTTGGGCACCGCACGCAACTTTTCGACTGCGCGCCCGATCTTCCAGCACCTCGCGCAGAACGTGCCCGTTGCGGGCCGGGCGGTGTATGAGGTGGACTGGGACGTCGAGAGGAGGAAGGCGAAGGATAAGGCCAGGCGGGCGGGCAAGGCGGAGGCGCAGAAGGAGAATGCCGGCGTGGGGAGCCTGTTGAAGGCGACTGAGAAGGCTTCGTTCACCGGCTTGAAGGAACTTGAGCGCTACTTCCCTGCTCCCGCCTTTGCCGCCCCTGGCGTAACGACGGTCCTCCTTGTCCCTCTCGCACCCACACCGACCTCGCATCTCCCCCTGTCGGACGTACGCGGCTCTACTGCGCCGAACCTGTTGGTGTTCTCGGACCTGCAAGATATTCTGTCTTCCCATCGAACGCAGTCGCTGCGGGTTTCGTCGCTCTTCGCGCGGCTCGATTCCGGCCGTGTCTGGGAGAAGGGCGCCGCGTTTACCGCGCATGGCGACGCCAATGGACTGTGCACGCTGTTGAGGGTCGAGTTCAAGGGGTGGACGGCAGCGATGGTGAGGGAGGTGACGGGTGAAGCGGGCCAGGGTTGGTGCCGGCTCGTCGAGATACTTGAAGATGAAGAGCCTGAGTATAGTGATGCGGAAAGCGGGATGAGCTCCCTGTTGCCGTCGCGGTCACTGTCGCCGGAGGTCGACCCTTCTGCGTCAGTCGTGCTCCCGACGCTCGACTTCTCGGCGTCGTTCCTCGCTTCGAGTGCGACGTCGTCGCGCCCGCCGTCTCCTCCGCTGTCCGTCCCGCCGTCGCCCGTGCTGAGCGCATCCGACCCGGGCTTTGAACCCTCGGAGTACGACATGGGCTCGGAGATCGGGGAGGCGTTTTCTGATAGCTTGAGTGAAATGGGAAGTTGGTCGGATATCAGTTCCGCAGGGTCGAGGGGAGATGAGGACGGGCGCATGCTGGGCTTGGGTTTCAGCTCTGCATTCCTTGCGCGCTCCGAGGAGATGCTTCATCCTAGGGAGGATTTGTTTTAATCCTAGTTCTTGTTTTTTTCCTTTTTGAATTGTATGAATTTGATGTCCGGTCTTGTCGAATGAAAACGGTCTATCGTTGATATGCGTTGAATCACGAGATGTGTGCGTCATCTCGCCCGCGGTCGCGACAGCAGGCGAGGTGAGTAAGCGCAAGACCAATTGCGCGCGTCAGCGTCTGACAGAGACATCAGATAGGCTCAGCAGTCCCGTGCTTCCCGCTGTCACCGCCGTTTCTGGTACTTATACTCTGCAAGCCGTTCTGGCGTCCCTCATCCTCACTCGCCTCTCGCGCGCCGCCGTGTCAGCCATAGCAGCACCGCGTCTACTCCAGATACACCGCACCTTCACGTACACCAGCAGGTCCAGCATGGCTCCCGTCTCGAAGCCCGGCGAGGACGAGTATGATTTCGTTGTTATAGGCGGCGGGAGCGGCGGCTTTGGCGCGGCGGTGCGTCTCTCTCCCTCTCGTCATTTTTTTAGTTGAACTGGGCTCGCGATGCTGACGGGCGCGTTCGCGTTGCAGAGACGAGCGGCAAGCTATGGGAAGAAGGTTGCAATTATTGAAGAAACGGAGCACCTTGGCGGGACGTGCGTGAACGTCGGTGAGTGTGGATAATAGTGATCGTCAATGCCTATGCTAATGGCCGTTGTAGGATGTGTTCCAAAGAAGGTGCGCAAGCGTCTCATATGGCTTGTCAAACGATGGGTCGGGTCGAGGAATTAGAGCTCAGCTTTACCAAAAGACGAGACCCACCCATCGTTTGCAAAAGCCGATTATCTCTCATACTCATTAAACCGTTTTTTCAGTTGATGTGGCA
Organism: Phellopilus nigrolimitatus; assembly: GCA_021029095.1. NCBI lineage: Eukaryota > Fungi > Basidiomycota > Agaricomycetes > Hymenochaetales > Hymenochaetaceae > Phellopilus > Phellopilus nigrolimitatus. Next base: position 721,641 of record JAJOHG010000014.1, read on the forward strand.
CGCCGCAGACATTGCCGAGAAGGCGCGTCACGCCAATTACTACCAGTTCAAGGGCGACGGCATAGAGCAGCCCAAGTTCGACTGGGGCGCCTTCAAGACGCGCCGCGACGCATACATCCGCCGGCTCAACGGCATCTACGAGAAGAACCTCGAGCGCGACCACGTCGAGGAGCACCGCGGGCGCGCGCGCCTCGCGTCGCCGACCGCCGTGCACGTCACGCGCCCGGACGGCTCCGCGTACGAGCTCAAGGCGAAGCACATCTGCATCGCGGTCGGCGGGCGCCCGAGCGTGCCGAGCGAGGCGGCGATCCCGGGCGCGGGCCTCGGCATAGACTCGGACGGCTTCTTCGCGCTCGACGCGCAGCCGCGGCGCGTCGCCGTCGTCGGCGCGGGCTACATCGCCGTCGAACTCGCGGGCATCTTCCACACGCTCGGCTCCGAGACGCACCTGCTCGTGCGCCACGGGCGCGCGCTGCGCACGTTCGACCCCGCGCTGCAGGACACGCTCGGCGACTGGATGGCGCACACGGGCGTGCGCATCCACACGCACACGCAGGTCGCGCGCGTCGAGCGCGCGCCGGGCGGCGGCGGCGCGCTCACGCTGCACACGGCCGCGGGCGACACGCTCGAGGTCGACGTGCTCCTCTGGGCGATCGGGCGGCACGCGAACACGGAGGGCCTCGGGCTCGCGGCCGCGGGCGTGCAGACGACGCCGAAGGGCGACATCGTCGTCGACGCGTTCCAGAACACGAGCGCGCCGAACGTGTACGCGATCGGCGACGTGCAGGGCAAGTTCCAGCTCACGCCCGTCGCGATCGCGGCCGGCCGGCGGCTCGCGAACCGCCTCTTCGGCCCGGAGCACCTGAGGAACGACAAGCTCGTGTACGAGAACATCCCGACGGTCGTGTTCAGCCACCCGCCGATCGGCACTGTCGGGCTCACGGAGCCCGAGGCGCGGGAGAAGTACGGCGACGCGCAGGTAAAGGTGTACAAGTCGTCGTTCCGCGCGCTGTACTTCGGCATGGTCGACGAGGGCCACAAGGAGCCGTCCCTGCACAAGCTCGTGTGCGTCGGCCCCGAGGAGAAGGTCGTCGGCGTGCACATCATCGGCCTGGGCAGCGACGAGATCATGCAGGGCTTCGGCGTCGCCGTCAAGATGGGCGGTACGTGCTGGCTGTCCTGCCATTCTGCATACGAGACTGACGAAACAAATATCATAGCGACTAAGCAGGACTTCGACGATACCGTCGCTATCCACCCCACGTCCGCCGAGGAGCTCGTGACGATGCGGTGAAGATATATTATCGTCAGACTAAGCGTACTTAAACAATGTGTATTTTAATCAAGTCCAAGGCATTCAGACCTAAGCATAATAGCATGGTGTATATGTCATACTGAATTATATGCGAAATTATATGCAAATAGTAAGTATGCAGTATGGTATCCTATTTCACGCACTTCTCCCCCAAGCGCGAGGTGCTATATCGGCGTCAGGGGCCCGTCCCGCTCGGGGTTAAGATGGCGCAGCTTGCCGTCCCTCTCACCGCCCTCGTTCCCGCCGCCGCCCGCCGCCAGAGCCGAAGAGCCCCCGTCCCCGTCCCCGTCGCCGCCGCCGCCAGCGCCCGGGATGAGCAGCGCGAACGTGTGCGGCGGCCCGGGCGATCTGCGGGGGGCCGCGGATGTAGAGGCAAAGACCGGGGGAGAGGCGGGGGGCGAGCCGGCGGGCCAGTCGCCGCTCGAGCGCCGCGACGCGGGGAAGGTCTGCAGCTCGATGCCGCGTGCGTGTGCGGGCGGGTGGTCCTTAATTTTCCAATGGGGGAGGAGGAAGGGAGGGGGTAAGTGACTTCGGAAGATTTATAGAAATGGTCTGCGGGGACGTACGGGTCTGGGCTGGTGGAGACCAAGAGATAGGGACGGCACGGACGTGTGAGGGCGGCGCCCCCTCGACGCGACCTGTGCGCCCATGCTGGTGCGCAAGCACAGTGTCAGCGCGCTTCGCCAACGGGAGCAGGGAGAAAGAAAAAAGAGACACGTACAGGCACACGAAGAGCGAGATGACGTACATCTGCCCGGCGGCGTCCTGGGGGAGGTCGCCCCAGCGGCCTGTGGCGAGCACGGCAAGGTACATGGCGAACGCGGTGAGCGTGCACGCAGAGGCGGGGAGGAGCGCCTCCCACGTGATGAAGGAGAGGCTGTATATAGTCTTTTTGAGTTCAGTTTAGCGCGCGCCGCTTAGATGTATGCCTTTGTTTTGCTTGTGAGAGGGGGGACGTACGGCACAAGGGGAACCGGTGAATATGTGTGGGCGTGAAGGTACGATAAGCGTCATTACTGTGTTGTATCGAGGCTGTTATTTCAGCTGGGACCTTTAAGGAGCGGGCTCCGCGACGCACGAGTACAGCTAAGAGAAACATCGAGGGCTGGGAGAGCTAACGATCAATGATAGGCCGGTAAATGAAGTACCGGCGCACATACCAGCTTGTAGCGCTAAGTAAGAGATAACTGCGATTACTTGTGGGTGAGCTTTCGCACATCAGGTGTAAACATCGATGGCGCTCTCACAATAAGGGTCGTTCTAAGCGCGTTTAAGTCAGTGCTCAAAGCGTTATTTTGGTGATTTATGGGGGCATGGGGCGCTCACCGGGGCGTGTCGTTCGTAATGGTCTGTGAAGGCTCTAGCGATCGCGATGATCGAGGTGGCGATGTGGCCGGCGTACAAGACGGCAAGAAACGACTTTGGAGGCAGCGAAGTTCACAAAGGGGTCATTGCGGACTAGATGAGAAAAATGCCTTACAAGAATGTACCGGCGCCATTCCCTTCTGACGAGCTGATTGACGGTAGGCGTATTAACAAGAAAAGAATAATGTGTATCTAGACCTCGGACGCACCTTCCAGCATCGCCATATGAACAGTGCCTTCGTCGGCGTTGACAACATAAACATCTGTGCAGTTATGAAAAATTAGTGCGCAGTCGACGGGTCGCCAGAGCACTCCTACACGCACCACTAAAATCCGGGCTTTGTCTGTCCAGTTAGGCGTCATTAAGTAATCCTGCCTCAGCGCTTCAGTAACAACCAGCGGACCCGAACAAAACGCGCCGAAGAAGTATCGGCGGGGCTCACGTACCCAATCTCCGAAGCGCACGACCATGCTATAATACGTCCAGTAAAAAGAGAAAGTGGTTTGCAGACTGCCGACGCGCCGTCTGTCAATCTGGTCCGACTCGCGAAAAGAAGCAGGAGGTACTCACTACGAGAGCGACGTGACGAAGAGCAAAACGAGCCGGATAGCGAGCTCCTCCGCGATGTCGTCCTTCCAGAACCTGTAAGTTAGGTTGGAGATCAAGCCGGTTTGCAGACCCTGGGCTACAGATGCTAGAAAGCGCGGCCCTAAAACTGCCTGGGGGTGCTGGGAAGCGTCGTCCGACGAGTAGGACGCCATCGTTCGACTCGTGACGCACGACGTCGGCCGACCAACCGTTGGAAGAGTAAAAAACGAGAGCGATTCGGCTTCGTGCAGACTACGAGGAAATAGATTATGGACTAGGGCGAGGGTGGGTGCTGGGCTGGGCTAGCTCGACATTGGTATAGAATCAGAGGGCGCGGCGGTGGGCGGGCGGCGTTCGGGTGCGCATGTCTCCAGAAGGCGTTGCAAAAAAGAGATCGGTTAATAGGACATTATTAAAGAAGCGATTCTAGATATTCGAAAGGAAACGTCGACCGGCATTTGCTAAGCGAAAATATAGAACACCTTTTAGGCTATAAGCTGTCCGGACCGCCGCGTGCGGGCGACTGGCCATACTTCCTCGATGTTCTCGACAACTCTGATAGCACGGAGACTCGAGCTCGAGCCTCGAGGAGGTTCGAGGAGCTCAAGGTCGGTGCTAGTTGCGTATAGGCTCCTGATCGACTTGGCTGACATAAGCTTCCCTTAGATTCCCGATCGCATATGACAAACCTGAGTCCACAGCCGTAGACAACATTTATGTTCCCTAGTGCTCGATAGTCATACGTGCTCTTGGTAACTGAATTCCATTCTGATCGTGGGTCAAATACTAGCATGTTCTCTGAAATGAAGTGATTTCCTCCTCTTCTTGGCCGCCGCCGTCCGATTGCTTCCGTCCTTTTGCACGATAAGTATTCCAACAGGACTCCCTTCTCACAAGCACACCCGGCGCATCTTATGGAAGTATAGTCCATAAGGTTAGCGGTATTGCACAATATGTGGATTCCATGGATACACTTGGTAATTCGTAATTCGTATTTTGCTTCCGTTCGCCTGAGAGACACCAATAAATTGAATTACAACGCAGACGTTTGAACTGCCTCGTCTGACGTAAAATCGTTCTGATATTTTAGCTTCGCGCGTTTCGAACGCTTGCAATTTACCGATGCCTCTGAGCCGACGAGAGGAAGCATACGATGGTCCTTTTTGTGGTGGAGGTAACAGCAGTCGCTGTCGCTTAACGTCGTCAATATCATCGAACACGACGCGAGTAGTAACACCATCTCCGTCGACATCGACGACCGCGACTTCCTTTCACTTTCGTTGCCTCATTTACGACCACAGCCCGCATCTGTCCCTCTGTCCCTTGCACTATGAAGACTCAGAAACAAACAAGCTGGGCGCGTTCCTGTTTGATATGAGTTCTGAGAGGGAAAAGAAGCCCGATGCACCTGCTCCGACCAGAACCATATGATATAACCAACAAAGCGTGTACAAAATGATTTTTCGGCGTACCTCTCGCACAGTAATCGATCACTTCAAGCACAGGAACAACATCCCCCTGCGTGCACGCTCGACCGCCTCCTCGAGTGCGCGTACATCTGCCATCGTCCAGCGCACGCCCTCTGGAACGGTGCCTGCGCCTACACCGCCGCCCGCGCCTGCCGCCTGCGTGGTGCGTAGTGCACCCTCGAACGCGGCCTTGCGCGCCTGCAGCTCGACCATCGTGCGCGGGTCCGCGTGCCCTGTGAAGACGACAAACGCCGTCCGCGCGGGCAGGGAGGCATGCACGATTGACACGTGCGCGTTGAGTGTCTTCAGTGCCGAGTCGATCGCATTCGCGTCGGGGGGCGCGGCTTTGGCATCTTCGGTGGCGGATTTCTGTTGTAGCCCTGAGATATTCACATTTATTCATTTAATAAAAAAAATGATATTAAAGTAGGAGGGAGCGGAAAGCTCACAGTTCTGTGCCTCTGCGAGCCCGCTGAAACGCGCCCAGATAAAGTCGCTGTCATCTATGCACTGCAACACACCTTTCGCAACCTCTTCGTCGGTCGCGCAGGCTACTGTGCGGCTCGCTCCAGCCCCGTGCCAGGTTGCCGGATTCCCGCGGTCTACGACTGCCGTCCTCAGCGCCGCACCCTCGCCGCTGCCCGGCTCGCCCGACGCACTCCCCCGGATCGACCGCCGCAGGCGCTCGAAGACCGACTCGCACTCCGTCGTCGTCTTGAACTCCCCGAACCCGGGCCCGCCCTGCATCTTGCGCCGCAGGAGCTCGACGCACGCGCGCGCGTCCTCCTCCGCGTCGTGCCCGCCGTCGCCGCGGTTCTGGATCTCGCGTCCGCACCACTTCTTCGTGAGCCACGCGAGCCCGGGCTTGAGCGGCCGCCCGCGCGGGTGGTGGTACAGCAGCGCGGTGTCGATGCAGCGCCCGTGTGCGAGCTTCAGCGCGCGCAGGTCGGACTCGAGCGAGTGTCCGAGGAGGATGGGCGCACGTCCGGTCTTCGTCTGAGAGGCGGTCAACAGGTCGAGCAAGGCTCCACGCGCGGAAGCCAGGGACGTTGTCACGTTCCGCAGCCCTTCTTCGGTTATGCCTGACCATCTGCATATCCTCCAGCGTCAGCTTTCAAGAAATCACAAAGATAACGAATTTCTTACCTGGTGAGGTAGTCGAGAATCGGCTTGATCGGCTTCACGAGCTGGTCAAGCAGAACTTCCCCACTCGCATAGTTAATAACGCACAGCCGCGTGAGCTCCTTGCCGTCTTCTGTGAGACACTGCTGGGAATCAGTAAAGTTTAAAACAACTATGGAACCGCGCACCATCTCGCAATCGACGGCGAACACATCTGCCACTCCTGTCTCATCGTCTTCAGGCTTCCCGGTCTCTGCCCAACCCTCTCCATCCTCGTTCGACGAGCCCGCTTCGCGCCCTCCAGACGCATCTCTTAAGTACGACGGCAGCGGATATTCGTTCTCCACCATCTGCGCTGGCGTCAACACGAAAACGGAGGGGTCTTTTGTATCTACCCTCCTTCGCCGCTGTCTATAAGTCAGTAATGCTTTAAAGCATCAAAGGCGGAAACCCACCCTTCACAGAAGCAACAGTACGCCTCTTCCGCTCGTCTGCGCTTACAGGCCCTTGAAAGAACGCGCCGAGCACGCTGTGCATGCGGTATGAGTCTCCTGGTGCACGTGTTGGACACGCGTGGCTGAATGTACGCGCGACGAATGGCAGCTTCGCGCTCGTGTCGGGCGGGGCGTCCGGGACAATCTCCTTCGACCCGCCGAACAGCGTTTTTACGACAACAGGTCCTGTCTGAAGAGGTGCAGAAGCATCACGGGGGAGAGGAATCGAAACAGGAAGGTTCGGGTTTAACGTTGCGCTGGTGGACTGGATGTTTATTTTGAGATGCTCGGGGAGGATGCCGGGGACGAAGAGCGTGACGACTTTTTTATATTATGACGATTCTAAACCAAGTCAATGAAAGAGCTAGACAGTTTTGATTGAGACACACTTCAACTTTGAGCCACGGTTGGGGTGCGGCTTCGCCTAGGAGATGGAGGACGAGGTCCCGAATGTCCTGAACGTCGGGTAAGCGTCAGCTCACGAAGTGAAACCGAGTGTCTCACACCAATATTGACTGCCTCCCTACGCTTCACGATCTCGCTGTTCACATAGAAGAAACGCGGAGGAGTGTTCTAATACGACTCTCAGCGATTGGCAGGTTTGCGAGATGCGGACACGCACATCTAGCTTCTCGTCAATTTTCCGTGCCTTTTTTGCCTTCCTCCTCTCCACCTTCTCCCATTCGCCACCGCTCTGCTTCCCATCTTGGAGCAGACTTGAGAACGGATTCGACATCGGCGTACCTTGTTGAGGCGCCGAAACTGCCCACGCGAACCGTGAATTCTACGCGCTGAATTTAGGATATCATTCCGACGTACCAGCATGCTTCGTTTTCCGTTTCTCTACACTTTTCCATTCGTCGCCGTTCCCATTCATATATTCTTCGGTACCAGAGAGGGTAGCCGTACTAGAAGACTGTGTGGTCTTGTGCTTCTTCGATTTGTGCACCGACGAGGACGTCGAAGGCGGGTCGGCGAGCGGACCTCGCTTCATCGTTGGGAGGGTTTTCTTACAGGCTCAAGCACTATGTAATCCGTCGGTTGTACGCTGCTCAAGTAGACCCGAGTTTTTATAGACCATATACAGCACGCAAGCGTCGGCGACCGTCGACGAGTGGAAGTGGATGCTCCTAATTTTTTTGACTGATAGGCGTTTTGTATTCGTGAGAACTAATTTTTACTACATTTTTCGAATACGAACGTCTTTGTTTCTCAATTTCTATGACTATTCTGACTCCCAATTCTCAGACGACAAAGGGAACCATATCTTTATTATTATTGCCGACTGTCCCCTGCTTGTAGACCAATGCTTTCCTGTCTTGACTCTTTTGCATCTCTAACCTTTTCCTGGGTGCAAGCGAAGTCCGGATAGCCAGAGAGCAGAAAGCCCCTTCTTTTCCATCACTCCATCTACGGGCGATGCGAGATCTACGAGACAATGTTGAGACTTTGAAATATGTACGTATTCTGAGCTCGAACTCAGACCTCACTGCCTGGTCTCAACTTCGACTTTACAGTCTTCCGTTGTGCTTCTACGAATATTTGAAATGCAAATGGACTTGAGGAGCATGGGGGATTCCCAGTGAAACAATCTGAAAAGGACTACAGATGTCACTTCTACCTTACGCTCGACATCATATACATCTCATGTAATGGGGTGTCATATTGTGTCAAAGTCAGACCCTTCCATATTTTGGTATGATGAAAGATCTCTTGACGAGTCTATCGCCCCGCTTGCACAGGACTCCTGATTTCTAGTGGTCGTCGAAAATACACGATAG